>OV702294.1:372823402-373489191 GCA_916181665.1 Avena sativa
AGGAAAAGACTCAATAAATTCAACCCACTTTGCATGACGACGATTCAACTTAGCTTGACTACGAATATGCTTCAAAGATTCATGATCAGAATGTATAACAAATTCTTTAGGCCATAGATAATGTTGCCAAGTTTCTAATGTCCGAACCAACGCATATAATTCTTTATCATAAGTAGAATAGTTCAGAATAGCCCCACTCAATTTCTCACTAAAATATGCAACAGGTTTTCCCTCTTGTAATAACACACCGCCCAAACCAATTCCACTAGCATCACATTCAAGCTCAAAAGTCTTAGTAAAATCAGGAAGTTGGAGTAAAGGAGCATGTGTTAGCTTATCTTTCAATATGACGAAGGCCTGTTGTTGTGCATCGCCCCAAACAAAGGGCACATCCTTCTTGGTAAGTTCATTCAGCAGCGTGGCAATTGATCCAAAGTCTTTGACAAAGCGCCTATAAAACCTAGCAAGGCCAAGAAAACTCCTCACTTGTGTGACCGTCTTGGGCTGCGGCCAATTCTCAATAGCTTCAATCTTGATTGGATCCACTTCAATACCCTGTGATGTAACAACATAGCCAAGAAACGCAACTCGATTGGTGCAAAAGGTGCACTTCTCAAGATTACCAAACAAACGTGCATCACGTAAAGCATTGAAAACAACACGTAAATGGTCCAAATGATCCTCTAAAGATTTGCTATAAATCAGAATATCATCAAAGTAGACTACCACAAAACGTCGAATGAAAGCATGTAAAACTTCGTTCATTAATCTCATGAAAGTGCTGGGTGCATTAGTTAAACCAAACGGCATCACTAACCACTCATACAAACCGAACTTAGTTTTAAATGTTGTTTTCCGTTCATCTCCCAATTTCATACGAATCTGGTGGTAACCACTACGCAAATCAACTTTAGAAAACATGGTAGAGCCACTCAATTCATCAAGCATGTCATCCAAACGTGGAATAGGATGACGATATCGAATAGTAATATTATTGATAGCTCTACAATCATTACACATGTGCGATGACCATCTTTCTTAGGTACCAAAATAATAGGAACAGCACAGGGGCTAAGGGACTCACGAATATGATCTCTGTCGAGTAGTTCCTGGATTTGGCGTTGTATCTCCTTTGTCTCCTCTGGATTGGTTCTATATGGCGCGCGGTTGGGCAACGTAGCACCAGGAATTAGATCAATTTGGTTCTCAATTCCTCTAATAGGAGGTAGTCCTGGTGGCAACTCAGCGGGAAAAACGTCCTAATATTCCTGCAAAAGGTTAGCAATAGCGGGTGGCAAAGAAGGAGGCATATCCTCAAATGAAAACAAAACCTCTTTGCAGACAATTGCATAACATTGAGTATTGTTTACATCTAGTTCAGCAATATAAATTTTATTTGCAAGCATACATGGACTCTTCAAACGAATTTCAGTAGCATGTTTAGAATCAGATTTAGTGTTCTTCGGTGGTACAAAATCTGCAGCAACAATTTTGATTCTCACTTTTATTTTTCTCCTCAGTTTTAGCTCTACTAGCTCTAGCAAGATCATCTTTTAAAATCTGTTCAAGAGTCATAGGTTTTAGACCAATTTTCTTTACATCATGCATAAGAGAATAGTGATTAGTTTTGCCATTATGAACAGATTCTCTATCAAATTGCCATGGTCTAATAAGTAACAAAGAACAAGCTTGCATAGGTACAACATCACAATCAACAAAATCAGAATATGTACCAATAATAAATGCACCCGTACCATTCTTGTTACCTTGATCTTGCGAGAACTCTCAAACCATTGGATGTAATATGAATGTGTGCGTTGTCTTGTTGGAAGTGCAAGCTTCTCTATCATGTCAACACTAGCCAGATTATTACAACTCCCTCCATCAATGATGATCCTTATAGCTCTTTCCTTGACAACACTACGTGTTTGGAACAGGTTGTGGCGTTGATCATGCTCACATTTGCTCAATTGCACACTCAACACACGTTGTGTAACGAAGCTCTTGTATTGATCAATAGTTTCAGTTCCCATTACCTCTATCTCTTCATCAGAATTAAAATTGTCTCCATCTCGAGCAGAAATAAGAGCTAATGTATCTTCATCAAAGTGACTCGCTGAATCATATTGACCATCATCACGCACCATCATAACACGTTGTGTTGTGCACTGTCTCTCAATATGACCAAAACCCCAGCACTTGCGGCATTGTATATCCTTTGTTTTACCCGTGGAAGCCATAGAAGATGCAATACGAGCAGGAGCATTGGAAGACGATGGAGGAGCAGCTGACGGAAATCTTGTAGTGGCCTTGGATGTGGTAGTACCTGGTGGAGAATCACGAGAAGAAGGCGCTGATTGTCGGGATGTCCAAGTGGATATGCGACCTACAGAATTATTAGTCCTCCTCCATGGTGTTTGGCGATCCTACACTTCACGTTCAGCTTTGCAAGCAAGATGAAACAAACGAGTGATGGAATTATATTTCTTATAGTCTAATATGTGTTGAATGTCCTTGTTTAATCCACCAAAGAAACGTGCAAACATTTTTTCAGTACTTTCAACAAGACCACACCGAACCATCCCCGTTTGCAATTCCTGATAATATTCTTCTACAAAAAATTTCCCTTGTTCCAAACATGTCAGATTCTTAAGTAAATCATGTTGATAAGTGGGAGGCACAAAACAAACACGCATAGCAGTTTTTAAAGTAGTCCAAGTACAAGGAATAGTAGTAGGATTTAAACGACAATACTCAGACCACCAAAGGGAAGCAAATTTAGTAAATTCACATGTAGCAACACTAACACGCATATTATCAGGATATTTTAAACATGCAAAACGTTGTTCTACTTCCATCTCCCATGTAAGATATGCATCAAGATTATATTTACCCTCAAAAGATGGAATATTTAATTTAAGCTTTGCAACATGATCATCATCACGTACCGATGGTCGAGCGTTACAATGGTAATGTCGGGGTCGGCTAGCAGGATGTGGAGGTTGTTCAACCTCCTCATCAAACAGATCGTCATTGTCGAGGTCGTAGTAGTACCCGTCGTCGTCCACCCCCAATGTCGCAGCAGCAGCCGCGGTGGAAGCCTGACGTGCCTCAGCTGCAGCGGTAGCCGCCTGAGGTGCGGCGGTAGCTGAACCAGCAGTACGACCCGTGATCGGAATGCGCCGTGCGCCATGCCGAGGTGCCAATGGGGCGGGTGCGGGTGCAGGTGCCCGCAATCTGTCAAAAACCTCCTTGAACCGAGCGTCAAGCTTGTCGTTGAAGGATTTCTCGAGTCCATCATTCTTGTCCATGGCGTTGGTGAGCTTGGTGTCAAACTCCTCTAGTCGTGCATCCACATCTTCAGCGCGACCGACCAATAGCTCGGAGAAGTGGGAATGTAGTTCTTGGTTCGTCATTGTGGAAGGGTTACGCGAAGTATCTGTCATGGTTAGTCCTTTAAAAAGCACAGGTATATATGCCTATAACTACGGAAATATGGTGGAAGGCACGCGTAATCCGTCAAGCAATATACGAAGCTCTTACAAGTTCTTACCAAACAACAGGAAAAGGCGATGTGCAACCGCAAGGAGCAGTAGGTCTAGAGATTGAACCGAGCGATTACCAGGAGTCGAGACACCACACGTGGAGAAATCTGTGGAGCTCTGGGAAGGCTTAGCAAAGGGGTTAGCAATTATCAAAACAGCAATGCGAATGTTGAAAGAATGCTAAACGACGGTACTGTGCTGGTCCTAGGCTAGACCGTACTAGAGACGCGAGCCTAGATCACCAACGATGTCACGACGCGACACAACAAGCAATGTATGATGATATGGCACCCTGAAAAGCGAACCGAGATGTCGAAAATCACTATGATGGCGAGTGTCTAGAACTGATCGATGGGGTTTAGAAATAGGTTAGCCCCAAAAGAAATTGTCAAAAATTTTGTATTATGCTCCGAAAAGCGCGCAGGCGCCAAAAAAATATCGCTATAACGACCGATGGAGAAAAGTGATCCCCGGAGCCGAAAATCAGTATCGCTATAATGACCGATGGTTTTTTTTTGCTCTCCTTCTAGACTTACGAATGAACTTTTAGCTCGACACAGACTTTAGCTCAACACGGAAACAACAAGGAAGGAGAGTAAAAAGAAATAACTAGGAAACAATAACTCATCTCGGTCTCGTGCCGCGGCAGGAAAGGTGATCGGATCCGTGTCGCGGTAGGAAGGCGGTGGCAGAGTTTTAGGGTTTATGGTGGCTGTGTGTATGGCGGCGGAATATGGTGGCGGAATATGGTGGCGGTGATCTGCGAGTGTGGCGGTGACTACTGTGATCAGAACTCGAAAATCTAAGGGACGAGACACTAAGACCAGCAACTCGACGCGATGATGCAGACACAAATTCAACAATGCAAAACTGAAAAGATAATGCAAGGCGTAGATTGGTGATGGGATGGATCTAAACTCTAACTTTGTTTTTGGCTTTTTCGTGGGTTATAGGTAAAACAAATATAATCTACGAAAACAGTAAAATCTCACCGAGCATCCTGGAATCTGATACCACTTGATAGGGAAAAGGTGTCCGATATTTCGATGAGATGGTGATAGTCGATTTGGTGGAGTTCGGGCTTGACGATCCGACTACACGTGCGAGCACGAGCGCCATTGCAATCACTAGACCAATCTCCTGGAGGTTACCGATCCTGCGGGAACACGATCAGCCTGAACAGCGAGGGTCTTAATTCCTACCTGAAATTGAGAACAAGTAAGAACTAATATTGCAATCAAGATATTGCGGATTAAGATGAAAGCTTTATTGAAAAAGGTAGGATCATGTATAGGTGCGAAGTACAAGAGGCCTCTGCGACGCTCGAGCCTTGGCGAAGTTGCTATGATGGCTAACTTAATGTCTAAACAAAATCCGAGTCTATGGTGACGGCTAAGGGGAGTATTTAAGGAGAAAAAGGTGGGGTTTCGGCCAGCCATAGAATTGGTGGCCGAATCCAACCCTAGAAGTCCTTTTCTCCTCAAATACGGACTCTAAAAAGTGGCTATTTAAAATCCTGCAAAATTACATGGGCCTGGCCCAAAATAAAGGTGTCGCAACACCATATTAAGCTATGGACGAATTTGTGAAGTATTAATCTAGAATATTTCATCCAAGCCTTATTTCTTCATTATGGTGGCCTCAAAGTTCTGAAATCTTCATCCGTGGCCTTCTCTTAAATCATCACATGCTTGCTGCCATCTCCATGCATGACCATGCTCCAATTCTTGTCCCTCTCATCCATGCTTGTTCCATCATTCCTAAGAGTAAGAAATACATCTGATTTAGGCAGGTTCATATTCTCATGTATGTGAGGAATAGTTCCAAGAAACGAAAGTACCTGATAGTTAAGTTGTTTGGCACGAGATCGAGTGATAGGTCCTTGTATGTGTGTAGCTGTAGGTACAACGGTTGTATCAATAGATGGGATGTCCACATCACAGTGGCTGTCCCATAACATCACGCCTTGGGTAAAACTCAAAACGGGTACCCTGGATCTGATTTATACTCTGCCCACACAGACGGGCAAGAGCTTCCTGCATGCCCCTGGCAAGTCCATTGAGCCAGTTGTTCTCTCTCAAGGTGAACTGAATTCCCTCTGAGGTGGTGGCTTCAATCTTTCCCCGGAGACTTGCAACAACTAGCCATTGCAGCTCCACTCCTTCCTGATCGTTGAGCTGAGCTCCAAAGAACTCGGGGTGCGGATGCTCCAGCATCTCTGAAAGCTGGTACAAGTCACGCTCAAAGACGAGGTCTCCTCCGTTCCCCAACTGATAAAACTTGCTATACTTCACGTCCATCTATAAGAATATAGGATGAGTACGTTAGTAGAGTGATCAAGTGTGTCAAATTTTATGTAAGTTTGCAAGAATTTTTGAGGAACATGAATTTTTATGAAAGAGTCTAAGTGATAAGAATGAGAATAAGTTTTCATAAATACTCACTTCCTTGGTTTTGAAACTAAGTTTTTGATTCAAACGTCCATTCTAAACTAGGGTCTCCTATGGTAAACCTGGCTCTGATACCAACTTGGCAACACCCGGACTTTTAATCCCAGATGCCTGATATGCCATACATCGCAATCCCAGGATTACCATTTTTGTGAGACATAATAGATTGGATATCATATTACATCATCCATTACAAACCATACATAAGGTCTTACCCAAATAAGGATCTCATGATCCAGTCTTAATACAATTCAAGCAGCGGAATAACGTAATAATAACGATAGCATAGGCGAAGCTCCATCTTCATGGTCACAGGCAATGCTGACGATGGGATATGATCCTAGTTGTCGTAACCTTCCTGATGTCCATCTTCCTGATACTCCTCTTCATAGTCTGGCCATGGGAATAGCCAGGGACAAAGCCATGAGTACTCTTTAAATACTCGCAAACTAATACTAACCAGTGAAGTGGTTTTGGGATAGGAAGTACTCAGCTCTAGCGTTATTTTGCAAAAAGCGAGGTTTACCTTAACTAAGTTCAGAAGCAAAGAAAGCTAGTTGAAAGTTTTATAACACCTAAGTGTGAACCTAAGTTTCATATCACAACCCTGTTGTGGTCAAGTCAAGTCATCAATCATTTCATAAGTCATTTTGAAAACATACAATGTCGGAACAGTATGGCCACTCCAACTGTCCATAACCACGGACGCGGCTATTCGAATAATTTGACACTCTATAGAGGTGGTACACTTTCAACACAACATTCGATACATCCGTCAAGAACAAATCCCGAATTCACCATACTCAGTATGCAGATAATCAATCCTAACCTTTCAATTACACGCCCTAGTATAGGCACCTCTCCTATGAGTTTGGCCTCCCAACCATGACCAACTGTCATCTTGGGAACTGCATAGGTGGACAATCTTCACAAGGTAGCCTCGGCTCAAACCTTGGCCGCAAGGGAACCCATACTAAGGCATATAAATTTCCAGTGAAGCCCTACCCAAATTTCGAGTATTGTGGTTGTACGGTAAAATTGGAATGGTATCGCATCCAGACAACCATCCATTTTATAAAGGGCTAAGGCTCATGCCTTAACATTTTCATCATCAAAATCATTTGGTGTTCAAGAACACATGTCAAAACATTTCAATAGAATACTCATCATTCTAAGGTTTTCATAAACATTTTCACCAAGTATTCCCATCTAAAGTTGATCAAGTTTTATGTTTAGCACTAGCATCTACAAGTGAGGGTTAACACTAATGAGGGGTGATAAACAAGTGTGAATTAGCTAAGTTCAATATCATGCCTCAGGATGACATCAAGATTATCTAACTTATGCCAAGCTTTATGCTACCTTCAAATATCCTTCTATTATCTACAAGTCACCAAGCAAACTCTAAGAGAAAGCTTTGATAAAGAAATAAAATACTACACATGCAAGTAAAACTAGGATTGGGTATCATCAAGTGGGTATAATCACATATGTTTAAAGCATCTAGTATGATGCAAGTATTAGCTTGCCAAGTCATCTGGTAGTATTAGGCTTGCTAAGATAAGCTTGCCTTGTGCAGAGCAGTGGTTGAAGTTCCCATCAGCTTCTTCCTCGTAGTATCCTCCTTCCTTCTCGTATCCTTGGTCGGTACTAACATCTATAAATAAATACGAGGTACACAATCACCAAACAATACTTAACTATTTCTATTTATCACACCAAGGTTTTCACAAGATGATATAGGATCATCTAAAGCATTACAACCATTAAGGCAATATTTTTATTTCCTTTATTTTAGAAAAGTAATTTCTACTCATTGAAAAACTACTTAAGGTTTAATATTCTCCAACTAAAACATGGGATCATGTTGACACATGTCATCACCACATATTTCAGTACTTGGGAATGTGATTTAAAGTGGTGTCACAATTTAATAAGGTTTAACCTTTTATTTCAATTAATTAAAGTGACTAGAAATGCCTATGGGGCATTTTTTTATTACTTGATCATTATTTCTGCAAGTAAACATATATATTTCTATATATTCTGAAAGGTATGGTTAAATGTGATTTTTGAGAGTTGGAATCAACTCAAAAGCTTTTATGGTTTGAATTTTGAAAAATGTTTGAATGCAGAAAAGCTTCTGCCTTGTTATTTTTACTATAGAAGATCTACAAATCCAAATGGTTTGAATCCAACGGGCTTGGATTAAGCACTCCAGTACATTTCTAACAAAATTGGTTTCATGCATTTTGGTTCAGTGAATCGAGCTGGGTTGATTTTTGAATCTGGGTAGAGAAGTGAATTTTAATCTAAAATAATAAACCTGGTGCAGCCCAACACATGGCATTCACCATTGGTCCACACCATGCTACATCAAACATACCCTCAAAGGTGAACTCATTCCATATCTCCCCCCCTTTGGTTATCATGTGAGGATCCTACTTGAGACAAGTGCCCATGCTATGCCCAGGCCCATGATCATGACACCAAGAGGAGATGACAAGAAGACCCCAGAAACCAAGACCCCCAAGCAAGAGGCCTGGAAGAGAAGACGCAAGAAGTTGCTGAAACCAGACCGGAGTCTCTGGCCCATCTCCGGACCGACCCCCAAACCAGCGTCCAGGACAGTCAGAATGCCCCTCCGGAGATGACACTGGAGATTGACCGGAGTCTCCGGACCTCCACACCGGAATCTCCGGTCCGAGTGCGTCGGGCCTACGCGCCTCGGGTTGGGCCTGGCCCATGTAACGCCCCGAACTTCCTGTTTATGCTTGTTTTACCCTTAGCTCGTGGCTGACCTATATATAAGCCCCCACCCCCTCCTTGAAACCCTGTAGTTGATGATGAATGAAGGCTTGTGCCTAACCCTAGATGGGAACCCCTCTCTATAGTTAATCTATGAGTTGTACAAGGCCTTGGAGTTCGGTGTTCGTCTCCAAGTCGTCAAGACCCTCCTCAAGTGTTTGGTCTCTCCTCATCAAGGATTCTAGTAGTGCTAGGTCTCTCCCCTTTGGGATTCTACTTGGTTGCTACTCTCTCCTTTGATTTGGATTCAATCATCCGCTTGCCGATCTCTCCTTTGGTGATTCTACCTAACGGTCTCTCGCCGAGGATTCTATTGGATTGGTTGTTCGAGCCAACGGGAGCAAATCGAATCAGGTAGTGTTTGCGTGCGTTTGTATCTTTACCTTGCGTTTGTGTTGCGTTCATCGTGTTCATCGATTTTCCCCTCACTCCCCGCCTCAAATCTCTGAAGATCGGGCCACCCTAGGGTCAATCCTACAAGGGATCCCATATCAACTGGTATCAGCAGCTTTTGGTTGCCACAGATTTGACTTTGTTTCCCCATATCCACCATAAATTCGAAAATACCAAAAATATTAGCCCCAAATTGCTTTTGGATCGATCTCTTGATTTGGTGAGTTGATTGTGGTTTTGGTCCATTAGAAAATTGTCCTTGGATTTGGTCTACCTTTGCCCTGCGTTTCCCAGCCCAATTTGGTCGAAATTTTCTGGATTTGAGGGTTAAAGGGCCGAATTTCCGCTCACGAACTCGAGCTGTTCGTCGTGCTGGAACCAGAACGGAGTCTCCGGCCATCACACCGGAGTTTCCGGCCCCAACACACCAGAGTCTCCGGCCCTGAACAAAAAATTTGACCCCTCTTCCTTTTTGGACTAATTTCCTTTGTGTGTTTGTGTTCCGCCTGAGTGTCTATCAACTAACAAGCTTCCGCAACGCCAACACCACCTCGTGCTCGACATCGACACCACGGAACTCGAACCATCCCTACACCAACGATTGCAAGTACAACATCACCACAAGGTATAACTTGCACAACCATTGTTAACCCCCTTCTTCCTGTGTGTGTTACCTAACCTATCGAGAGTAGCCCTCTTATGTTTGCCGAAGCATTGTGTGCTTGCTCTTGCATAGTCATGATATAGAGGCAATAACAAAATTGACTCCATAATACAAAAAAGCTTCTAAGAAAAATAAACAAAGAAAGATACCAATAGCTAAAGAGAGTCCAAAGCTTCTAAGCAAGAGTACGAGCAAGAGCAAGGCAAGCATACAAATCCGTTGCTTCTCAACCTTGTGCGAATGGGCTACGGTCTCTCCTAGCGTTGGAATGACAGCGAGCGTCCAATTTTGTTCGTTTCTCATCTTTCATAGTCGTGCTAGCCACATTAATCTCCACCGTGTGTGTATAGTCGTAGGTTCTCGTCACCCTTTTTGACCCTTTCCTTTGACTTTTTTTGTTGGATTTTACCCACTTTTGACAATACCCTTTTCTTTTGGTTGTTCCATTTGCTATCCACCTTTCTATCCCACCACCATAGGCCTTTGTGTGTGTCTTGTGTACTCGCTATTCGCTTTGCTCTCGGAAAGAACAATCTTTACAATTTTTGACTCCGGTGAGGCAAGGTAGCAACTACCATTCCACCAATCTCACCATATCTATCGAGTGTGTTTGTGCACCATGTCTAGGGCAAGTGGAGCTAGTGGAGATAGCAATTTCAACAACCAATATGGCTTTACCATGCTCCACAACTTATGGGCGCAACGCCAAGAATTCAACAATCAATTTGAGCTACTTGAGCACCATCTTGATGATAATTTTAGATAATTTGAGTACCATGAGCGGAAACATCAAGAGGAGCACCATGCTCAATTCCAAGCTCTTCACCAAGCTATTGACAACCTTGGAAACCGACACGGTCATCGCTCAAGCTCGTCAAGTTCCTCCCGCACGCACTCGTCAATTCGACATGGCGAGTCTTCAAGGTCACACTCCCGACATGGAGAACCCCACCACCATAATGGGGACCAACAAGCTCGTCATCGTCGCCCTCAAGCGGTGGACCCAAATGCTCCTCAACCTCAACAACAACGACAAGAGAATGGTCCACCACCACACCAAGCAATCATCGATGTAACCCAACCTCGAGAATGCCATGATGAAGCTAACCACAATGATAGGCGTCGTCATCCTCCTCATAACCACCATGAGCAACGTCAACAAAATCAAGAACCGGTATGGGACACAAGTGATGATGATGAGGTGATGTGGACATCCCTTCTATTGATACAACCATTCTACCCACAGCTACACACATATAAGGACCCATCACAAGATCTCGTGCCAAACAACTTAGCTATCAGGTACTTTCGTTTCTTGGAACTATTCCTCACATACATGAGAATACGATGCTGCCTAAATCAGATGTATTTCTTACTCTTAGGAATGATGGACCAAGCATGGATGAGAGGGACAAGCATTGGATCATGGCCATGCATGGAGATGGCAGCAAGCATGTGATGATCCAAGAGAAGGCCACGGATGGAGATTTCAGAACTTTGAGACCACCATAAAGAAGAAAGAAGGCTTGGACGAAATATTCAAGATTAATACTTCACGAATTCGTCCATAGCTTAATATGGTGTTGCGACACCTTTATTTTGGGCCAGGCCCATGTAATTTTCGTAGGATTTTAAATAGCCACTTTTTAGAGTCCGTATTTGAGGGGGAAAAAGACTTCTAGGGTTGGATTCGGCCACCACTTCTATGGCTGGCCGAAACCCCACCTTTTCCTCCTTAAATACTCCCGATAGCCGTCACCCTAGACTCGGATTTTCTTTAGACATTAAGTTAGCCATCATAGCAACTTCGCCAAGGCTCGAGCGTCGCAGAGGCCTCTTGTACTTCGCACCTATTCAGGATCCCACCTTTTCAATAAAGCTTTCATCTTAATCCGCAATATCTTGATTGCAATATTAGTTCTTACTTGTTCTTGATTTCAGGTAGGAATTAAGACCCTCGCTGGTCAGGCTGATCGTGTTCCCGCAGGATCAGTAACCTCCAGGAGATTGGCCTAGCGATTGCATTGGCGCTCGTGCTCGCACGTATAGTCGGATCGTCAAGCCCGAACTCCACCAAATCGACTATCACCATCTCATCGAAAGATCGGACACCTTTGCCCTATCAAGTGGTATCAGATTTCAGGTTGCTCGGTGAGACTTTACTGTTTCGTAGATTAGATCTGTTTTTACCTATAACCCACGAAAAATCCAAAAACACAGTTAGAGTTTAGACCATCCCATAACCAATCTACGCCTCGCATTATCTTTTCAGTTTTTGCATTGTTGAATTTGTGTCTACATCGTCGCGTCGAGTTGCTGGTCTTAGTGTCTCGTCCCTTAGAGTTTCGAGTTCTGATCATAGTAGTCACCGCCACAGTCGCCGATCACCGCCACCATATTCCACCACCATATTCCGCCACCATATTCCGCCGCCATACTCCCAGCCACCATAAACCCTAATACTCCACCACCGCCTTCCTACCGCGACACAGATCCGATCAGTTTTTCTCCCGCAATACGAGTCCGAGTAGAGTTATTGTTTCCTAGTTATTTCTTTTTACTCTCCTTCTTTGTTGTTTCCGTATTACTAAAGTCCGTGTCGAGCTCCGAGTCCGGTCGTAAGTCCAGAAGGAGAGCAAAAAAAAATCTGGCTATACTGTTTTTCGACCCCGGGGATCACTTTTCTCCATTGGCCGTTATAGCTATATTTTTTTGGCGCCTGCGCGCTTTCCGGAGCAAAATAAAAAAATTCTCCCGCACGCATTTTTTGGATCGATATTTTTTTGAAGGCAAAGACGGAGGCATATCCTCAAATGAAAACAAAACCTCTCTGCAGACAATTGAGTTGCGTTTCTTGGCTATGTTGTTACATCACAGGGTATTGAAGTGGATCCAGCCAAGATTGAAGCTATTGAGAATTGGCCGCAGCCCAAGACGGTCACACAAGTGAGGAGTTTTCTTGGCCTCGCTGGTTTTTATAGGCGCTTTGTCAAAGACTTTGGATCAATTGCCGCGCCGCTGAATGAGCTTACCAAGAAGGATGTGCCCTTTGTTTGGGGCGACGCACAACAACAGGCCTTCGTCATATTGAAAGATAAGCTAACACATGCTCCCTTACTCTAACTTCCTGATTTTACTAAGACTTTTGAGCTTGAATGTGATGCTAGTGGAATTGGTTTGGGAGGGGTGTTATTACAAGAGGGAAAACCTGTTGCATATTTTAGTGAGAAATTGAGTGGGGCTAGTCTGAACTATTCTACTTATGATAAAGAATTATATGCGTTGGTTCGGACATTAGAAACTTGGCAACATTATCTATGGCCTAAGGAATTTGTTATTCATTCTGATCATGAATCTTTGAAGCATATTCGTAGTCAAGCTAAGTTGAATCGTCGTCATGCAAAGTGGGTTGAATTTATTGAGTCTTTTCCTTATGTTATCAAACACAAAAAGGGTAAAGATAATATTATTGCTGATGCTTTGTCGCGCCGTTATGCTTTGTTATCTCAACTTGACTTCAAAATATTTGGATTGGAAACTATTAAGGAACAATATGTGCATGATGCTGAATTTAAAGATGTGTTGCAGAATTGTAGAGATGGTAGAACATGGAACAAGTTCGTCTTCAATGATGGATTTGTGTTCCGTTCTAACAAACTATGCATTCCGGATAGTTCTGTTCATCTTTTGTTGTTACAGGAGGCGCATGGAGGAGGATTGATGGGACACTTTGGTGTCAAGAAGACAGAGGATGTTCTTGCTGCACACTTCTTTTGGCCACGTATGCGTCGAGATGTTGAGAGATTTGTGGCACGCTGCACTACTTGTCAAAAAGCTAAGTCTCGCCTTAATCCACATGGTTTATATATGCCTCTTCCTGTTCCTAGTGTTCCTTGGGAGGATATTTCTATGGACTTTGTTTAGGGATTGCCACGAACACAGAAGGGGAGGGATAGTATTTTTGTTGTTGTGGATCGGTTTTCTAAGATGGCACACTTTATTCCTTGTCATAAAACGGATGATGCTGCGCATATTGCTGATTTGTTCTTTCGTGAAATTGTTCGTTTGCATGGTGTGCCAAATACTATTGTCTCTGATCGTGATACTAAATTTCTTAGACACTTTTGGAGATGTTTATGGGCTAAGTTGGGGACTAAATTGCTCTTTAGTACTACATGTCATCCCCAAACTGATGGTCAAACTGAAGTAGTAAATAGAACTTTGTCTACTATGTTGCGGGCTATTTTAAAGAACTTAAAATTGTGGGAAGAGTGTTTACCTCATATATAATTTTCTTATAATCGTTCACTGCATTCTACCACAAAGATGTGCCCATTTGAGATTGTGTATAGTTTTGTTCCTCGTGCACCTATTGATTTATTGCCTTTACCTTCTTCGGTGCAACATAATTTGGATGCTACACAACTTGCTGAAATGATATTAAACTTGCATAAGACTACTAAAGATAACATTGAACACATGAATGCTAAGTATAAACTTGTTGGGGATAAAGGGAGAAGCATGTTGTGTTTGATGTTGGCGATCTTGTTTGGTTACATTTGCGTAAAGATCGTTTTCCTGATTTACGCAAGTCTAAGTTAATGCCACGTGCTGCTGGTCCCTTTAAGGTGTTAGAGAAAATCAATGATAATGCATATAAACTTGAGTTGCCTGTAGATTTTGGTACGGTTAGTCCTACGTTTAACATTGCAGATTTGAAGCCTTACTTTGGTGAGGAAGATGAGATTGCGTCGAGGACGACTTCAATTCAAGAAGGGGAGCATGATGTGGACATCCCTACTATTGATACAACCGTTGTACCTACAACAACACACATACAAGGACCCATCACAAGATCTCGTGCCAAACAACTTAACTATCAGGTACTTTCGTTTCTTGGAACTATTCCTCACATACATGAGAATATAATGCTGCCTAAATAAGATATATTTCTTACTCTTAGGAATGATGGACCAAGCATGGATGAGAGGGACAAGCATTGGAGCATGGCCATGCATGGAGATGGCAGCAAGCATGTGATGATCCAAGAGAAGGCCACGGATGAAGATTTCAGTACTTTGAGGCCACCATAATGAAGAAAGAAGGCTTGGACGAAATATTCAAGATTAATACTTCAAAAATTCGTCCATAGTTTAATATGGTGCTGCGACACCTTTATTTTGGGCTTGGCCCATGTAATTTTCACAGGATTTTAATTAGCCACTTTTTAGAGTCCGTATTTGAGGAGAAAAGGACTTCTAGGGTTGGATCCGGCCACACTTCTATGGCTGGCCGAAACCCCACCTTTTCCTCCTTAAATACTCCCCATAGCCGTCACCGTAGACTCGGATTTTGTTTAGACATTAAGTTAGCCATCATAGCAACTTCGCCAAGGCTCGAGCGTCGCAGAGGCCTCTTGTACTTCGCACCTATACAGGATCCCACCTTTTCAATAAAGCTTTCATCTTAATCCGCAATATCTTGATTACAATATTAGTTCTTACTTGTTCTCGATTTCAGGTAGGAATTAAGACCCTCGCTGGTCAGGCTGATCGTGTTCCCGTAGGATCGGTAACCTCCAGGAGATTGGCCTAGCGATTGCATTGGCGCTCGTGCTCGCACGTGTGGTCGAATCGTCAATCCCGAACTCCACCAAATCGACTATCACCATCTCATTGAAAGATCGGACACCTTTGCCCAATCACAAACTCATCTTCGCTCAAGTATTCTTCATCGCCATTGTCATGGATGAACAAAACTTTCTTGTTTCCACATGCGGCCGACTTGTGTCCTTTGCCTCCACACTTGCTGCACTCACCATTGAATGGTTGGTCATCCTTTGTGTATTTGACACTTGGGGGCGGTTTTCCTTGAGGAAGTGTTGGCTTGAAGGGAAGCTTGGTGGTACTTGGTGAGCTTTCACTTGGTTTTGTTTTAGTAGTGGTTGGTGCTTGCTTGTAGGTGAAGTACGTCTTTGGCTTGTTGTACTTGATGTCCTCTTGCACTTGACGTTCGACTTTTGATGCTATGTGTACAAGCTCAACCATGTTGTTGTACTTTTGGAACTCGGTGATGCGCTTGATTGGATGGTTCAAGCCATTGAGGAAACATGCCATTGTTTGTTCATCACGCTCTTCAATGTTGGCACGGATCATGTTGACTCCATTTGCTTGAAATACTCTTCCACGGTCTTTGTCCCTTGACTAAGCGTTTGAAGCTTGTTGAAAAGGTCACGCATGTAGTGTGAAGGAGCAAAGCGGGATCTCATATGAGCCTTCATATCTTGCCAAGTTGAGATTGGAGGCTCTTCTTTTGCTTCATGAGCGAGTTGGACTTGTTCCCACCAAAGGTTAGCATACTCATCAAACTCGAGGGAGGCCATGGCCATCATCTTCTCATTGCTATAGTTGTGCATGCGGAAGATCTTGTCGACCTTGAGTTCCCACGAGAGATATTCTTCGGGTTCATTTGAACCGGTGAACTTGGGCATGGTGAATTTGAGCTTGCCGAAAGTTTCTTCTTCATTGCGGTTCCGGTGGCGGCGGTTTCCATGATTTTGGCGGCCATCTTCATCATCTGAGCTCTCATGTCTTGCTTGGTGATGGTTGCGTTGTCCTTGCGGTTGTTGAGGTACGGTGTTTGGTGGTGGAACTTGATTTTGACGACGAGCTTGGGGAGCTTGCTCGTGTTGTTGGCGCGGTTGAGGACGAGGAGGAGGTTGTTGGTCCTCACGACGAGCTTGGGGAGCTTGCTCTTGTTCTTGTCGTGGTTGATGCCGATGAGCATTGTCTTGCGCCATGTGGCGAGGAGGACGACGAACCGCGTGCGCAATGGGCTGCTCCCTTTCTTCTTGATGTGGAGGAGGCTCGTCATGATGATCATGTTGTCGACGTTGACGTTCATGTCGATGATGACGCCTTGGTGGAACTTCGAGTGCTTCACGCCGACGGCGATCTTGTTCGTCCACTTCAGATGCTTCACTTATTGTTGAAGGAACATGTCGTTGGCGATGGGCTTGGTGGTCCACGTGAGGTTGCTCTTGTTGAATCACGAGTGCCCTTGGTTGTGGATGGTTCACTTCGCGTATTGGAGGTCTTGCGAAGAGGTCACCATCATAGCTTGACGTCGTGGCGTGTCGTAGAGACGGTACCACTTGAGAAGAGCTCATGGAGTGAAGGACGGGTCCATCCTGGTACCTTGAAGCGTGACGGCGAGGCGCGCTTGATTCACTTGAGGAGTGCCATGATGAGCTTGACTCGCGCGATCGTGGTCTTGTAGCCCATCAATGAGGCGTTGAAGCTTCTCATCCGTTGCGGCGAGGGCGCGACCAAGAGCTTCATTTTGATGGCTGAGGTTGTGTTGCATGGCATGCATTTGTTCTCGGACTTCTTCGAAGCAGTTGTCGATGTTCTTGAATTCCACTCGGGCTTCGCTAATTTGTTCATCTTGGTGCCGCTCAAGGGCTTCACAACGGTAGTTGAATTCTCCTCGGACCTTCCAATGATCCCATCTTGTCATGTATTGTGTGTCATCCTCTTGAGGTGGTGGTGGTTGGGATGACTCGCCATTCTTGTCCATGATGCAAAGCCGACAAGGGTTGTATATGGAGAAGAAGAACGCGGTTGTCGTGCCAACTCAAGGATATGATCTACAAAAAGGAGATCAAAAGAAAAAAGGATATGATCTACAAAAACACGGGAGAAGAAAGGGGTTAGCACGACTATGAAAATGAGCACAAACGATCCTAACGAAGACTATGCTCGGTTGTCGTGCCAACTCAAGGAGAGACCACAACTCGTTTGCTAAAAGAGGATAAGCAACGGATTTGTGCACTTGCCTTGGTGCGCTTTTTCCTCTCTCCTTTTGCTTACAAGCTTGATACTCTCTTTGTATTGGGAGACTATGTATCTTTCTATTTTTTTTCTTTTTTTTCTTGGATTCTTTTTCTCCCTTTCTATACTACTATGTTAACTTTTGTATTTGCCCTCACACTCTCACTTTCCAAAGGCAAGTGCACAATGCTTAGACAAACACAAAATGAGTTGCTCTCGTAGGATAGATACACACAAAGGAAGATATGGGGCTGTCAAAGTGGCGCAAGTTATACCTTTGGTATTGTTGACGACTTGCAACCGTTGTTGTGGATGATGTTCGAGTGTCATGGTGTCGTTGAGCGCGTGGTGACTTTTTTTGCGGAAGCTTTTTGTTAGTATGGCGACAAACACGCGAAACACGAACAAGCGAAAGAGTTCAGTCAGCAAACGAAGTTGAGGTGTCAAAAAGGAGCTGGAAAACTGTCAGTAGCGAGCGGTAGTACCGCTGGGTATGACGGGTAGTACAGGTGGTTTGCGGTAGTACCGCTTGTACGACCGGTAGTACCGCCGGGCGCAGACCTGGCACACGATCAACCTGAAAACATCCTCAAATTCGTGGTAATCTCACCGAAATGCTGGTCTAGGAACATAAGAATGTTGTAGATCGACTCCAGAAGCAATAGTTCTATGGTCCAAAACCACGAAAAACTCACCAAATCCAAAGATCGACCCAAAGGTGATTTGGGGCTCTTTTTGGGGAATTTTCGATTTTATGATGGATAGAAGAAAAATTGAGGGGAAATTCGTGATCAACCTTGCTCTTGATACCAATATGTTAGGGGTGACCCCTTGGGGTGGCTCGATCTTTCACGAATTCCGTGGGAATCGAGGGGAAAGCGGTGGAAGGGGGAAGGGGATGAAATCCACGAACACACACATGAAGAACTCGATGAACACACGAAAACACGATACAATCTGATAGCTCACGCCGGTGGCAACCGGTCCTACACAATCCCTAGGATCGGCGTTGGGCAAGACACTCTCCCACGGCCAACAACGGGGGTGAGAGGCTTGATGAGATCTTGACTACTTGGGCACGAGACACCGAGATCCCAAGGACTTATACAACTTGAACGCACTAGGCAAAATCCAAGAGGTTTGTGGATAATTTGGTGCTCCTTGTCAAGGAGCATGAGACAAATAGTTGATAGAGCCTCAAAGGGGTGTCTTCAACTACAATTATCCAAGTCTAAGGTTTACAATAGAGGGTGGGGCTATATATAGGCCAGCCACATAAACAGGGGTAGTTTAGGAACGAAATGGGAAAATATAGAGAGGGGTACAGGGTGCTGGGCCGAGCTAACGCGAACAGGTTCAGGCACGTCCGGTAGTACCGGGTTCGCAACCGGTAGTACCGGTCTCAACCGGTAGTACCGCTCAGGATCTGGTAGTACCGCTTGCAGTCCTGGGGCTTCGATTGGCGTCGTCAGTAGTGAGCGATAGTGGGGGGCGGTAGTACCGCTGACCGGTAGTACCAGTTCTAGCTCCGGTAGTACCGCAGACGTCTGGGGCTTGGTTGGGTTCCTCCTGGAGCGTTCGGTAGCAAGGGCCGGTGGTGCCGCTTGGACCGGTAGTACCGGTCGCCGTATCCGGTAGTACCGCTGGCTTCTGAGTGCGGCTGGTCCCTTCCGTAGTGGTTTATCCGTTCCGTGGGTCCTTCTCTTCGTACCTGATGATGCACAGGGTGGACGTGTGAAGTAGCAAACCATCCAGGGGCGTGTCGAAATCACACAAGGAAAGGAGCGAGTTAACCTTAGCTTGTAGGAGTTTGGCTCGGGCGCGAGTCATGGGTCCACTTGGGGGGGGCTCGTAGGAGTAGATGTAGTAGCGTTCGTAGGACGAGCTGCATCAGTCCTGCGGGTCTCTGATGTCCTGTTTTGACTCTCTGACAGATATCACATTTGGCTATGTAGCTTCCGATTTCTCGCTTCATCTTATTCCACCAAAATTGCCCCTTCAAATCCAGATACATCTTCGTTCCTCCAGGGATAGAGTAAAGAGTATCATGGGTTTCTTGCAAAATATCTCATACGGATCAAGGGGATGATCCTTTAGTTTGTCCCGATCTTTCACCCAGATAGTAAACCTTCCAACAACGCCAATGGACGTCACCTGAAGAAGAGGAACGAATCCAGCAAGTAACGTGATGAAGATCACCACGCCTCAAACCAAAACACGACAATCCTTGATGAACACAAGAACCTCCGCGACAATATCAATACGATAGATAACATGGCATCGCCGTCCCCGGAGGGATGCTTCACTAAGCAACACACACGATAGTTTTAGACTAATCAACTGAAATCAAAAGCTTCCCTAATCTAGAGGGCGTTCCCAGGATTATATGGCCACCGGAACGTCCAAAAAACGTGAAACGAAAACGTGTCTGATACAGTCAGATCCGTCCGGATCTGATGGAAACTTTTAGGGCCGGACTTTCCGCCCTAAGTAGGGCCGGATTATCCGCCCCCCCCCCCCCCCCCCCGGATTATCCTCCCCTGGGGCGGATTATTCGCCCCCATACTAA
The DNA here is from genome assembly GCA_916181665.1 of Avena sativa. NCBI lineage: Eukaryota > Viridiplantae > Streptophyta > Magnoliopsida > Poales > Poaceae > Avena > Avena sativa. Next base: position 372,843,664 of record OV702294.1, read on the forward strand.
GCCTTGCGCCTGACGTCCTTAGCAGAATTTCTAGAGCAGGGCCGGATTATCTGGCCTTGTGGGGGACGGATTATCTGCCCCATGTAGATGTGTAAGTACTCGTTGGAAAGCTCTCGGAATGATCTTTCCAACAAGTGCTTATTTGCTTGATTTGGAGTTCGTATGAAGACTCCAGGTCCGTTTCAATTTCAGGGCTTCTGTCTGTCCGAGCTGAACCTTCCTTCTTGATGATCTTCTCTTGCGCCTTCCTCCCGCTCCTCCCTCGCGCATCCTTGCCCATATCATCCTCCCCCCTTCAAAGAGCGTTGTCCCCAATGCGTGAGGGTCATCTCAAAAGGGTGGCGTGATATCAACAAAATCTTCACGCGTCTTTGCCATCTTCAAGTCTTGCTTGCCTACCTCACCACATCCTTCCGCTTGGCCTTCTTGACTTGATACAACCCTGGGTGGCTGCACCTCCTTTCTTCTCCACATAAGCTTGGACTTAGGCGCCACCATCTTTTTCTTCTTCTCAACTATTGTTGGAACCCGTGGCTGCTGAACATGGACCTTCTTTGCACGAACCTGCATAAGATGAGTGATGCCTGGACCACACAACTGACGAACATGTCCATCCTTTCCTCTATGCACACGCACTGTTGCTCCAACAAAACGTCTCTGAGATGTTCTAACAAAATTGTGGCTGACTACCCGCGGCACCATATGCACCCGAACGTGATCAACAACATCGTCATCGGTCTAAACACCTATGTCAACACGAACTGGAAGTGGAACACATGGAACACATGCTGACATATTCTTTCCTTCATCAATAAGAGGCTTGACTTCAACCGGCTTGTCACTAACAAGAACAATTGGCTTGTCATCTACAGGCATGGGTGAAACAATATCACTACTGACGCTCTTCGCATCATGCTCCTCATGTTGCACCTTAGCTATCCCTGGTTGTGGCTTAGCCTTATGCAACTTCTCCTTGCAAACCACCAACACCACATCGGACTTGATTTGATCCTCTCTCATAGGATTCAAAGTATGATGTTTGCCATCATGCACAAAAGAATATGTATTTGCTCTCCCAGCATGTAACGCATTACGATCATACTGCCATGGACGATCAAGTAACAGCCCACATACCTCCAATGGCAACACATCGCACTCAATCTCATCAACATAATCACCAAATGTAAATGGCACACGCACCTTATGAGTTACCTTCACCATACCGCAGCTATTTAACCACTGTAGATGCTTAGGTTCAGGAATACGCCATGTGGACAACCCCAATGCTGCCACCATTGTCTTGCTAATGCCATTAGTACAGCTTCCTACATCAATAATCAACTTGCATGCTTTACCTTCGATCATGCACTACGCCTGGAATAAATTCCAACGCTGGCCTCTCTCCGCTGTCATACAAGTCTCATCATGTACTCTCTTGAGTTGCATATTTAGCCCACTCAATGGTTCAACCTCTTCCACTGTAGTTTCAGTGCACACCACAACCTCGGCAACAATAGATTGCTTATCCTCAGAAGGTTTTGTCACTGCCACGCTAACCGTTTGCACTGGAACAACTTCTGCGACCTCCTTTGCATGAGACGGAATAGACACAATGGCAACCCTGGGCGACTGTAGAACTGTCTTCAAGGGCTTGGTACAAGATACCTTGCGACGGGGAGCCATAAAACAGCCACGCAAAAAATTATGGAAATCCTTCCAAGTTGCATCTATAATGTCCTTTTCACACATCTCTTTATCCACCTGATACGGATCAAGGGGATGATCCTTTAGTTTGTCCCGATCTTTCACAGCGAGTCACCCGGATAGTAATCCTTCCAACAACGCCAATGGACGTCACTTGAAGAAGAGGAACGAATCCAGCAAGTAACGTGATGAAGATCACCACGCCTCAAACCAAAACATGACAATCCTTGATGAACACAAGAACCTCTGCGACAATATCAATACGATAGATAACACGACATCACCGTCCCCTGAGGGATGCTTCACCAAGCAATACACACGATAGTTTTAGACTAATCAACTGAAATCAAAAGCTAACCTAATCTAGAGGGTGTTCTCAGGCTTATATGGCCACCGAAACGTCCGAAAAACATGAAACGAAAACGTGTCTGATACAGTCAGATCCGTCCGGATCTGATGGAAACTTTTAGGGCCGGACTTTCCGCCCTAATTAGGGGCATATCATCCCCCCCCCCCGGATTATCCTCCCCCATACTGAGCCTTGCGCCTGAAGTCCTTAGCAGAATTTCTAGAGAAGGGCCGGATTATCCGGCCTTGTGGGGGCCAGATTATCCGCCCCCTAGAGACGTGTAAGTACTCATTGGAAAGCTCTCGGAATGATCTTTCCAACATGTGCTTATTTGCTTGATTTGGAGTTCGTATGAAGAATCCACGTCCGTTTCAATTTCAGGGCTTCTGTCTGTCCGAGATGAACCATCCTTCTTGATGATCTTCTCTTGCGCGTTCCTCCCGCTCCTCCCTCGCAGATCCTTGCCCATATCAGTTTCGCTTGATTCCTTGGAGGTGGATCATCAAAGTAGGTGGTGCCCTTTGGTGTGGCATGCTTTGTTGGAGATATGCTCTAGAGGCAATAATAAATGTAGTTATTATTATATCTTTGTGTTTATGATAAATGTTTGCATTCATGCTATAATAGTATTAACAAGGAAACATTAATACTTGTGTGATTTGTAAACTTAATTTGAAGTCCCTAGTAAAGCCTCTATATAATACTAGCTTGTTGGTTAATAGATGATTGTGGTTTCCCTATCATGAACATTGAGATGTTATTAACAACAAGATCATATTGTTAGGAGAATGATATGATGGACATACTCCTATAGATAAGCGTAGCATAAAGATCAAGTCATTTTAATAGTTCAATTGCTATATGCTTTCTGATACATAGTAATCTAATTCCTTCGACCATGAGATCATGCATATCACCTTTACCGGATGGATGCTTTGATGACATCAAACACCACACCGTAACTGGGTGGCTATAAAGGTGGCATTGAGTGTTCGGAAAGTATTGGTTGAAACACATGGATCAAGAGTGGGATTTGTCCATCCATATGACGGATAGATATACTCTGGGCCCTCTCGGTGAAATGTCATCCAATTAGCTTGCAAGCATGTGACTGGCTCACAAGGGATCACATATCACGGGAACGAGAAAAGAGTACTTATCGGTAACGAGGTTGAACTAGGTATGCAGAGATACCGACGATCATAACCTCGGATAAGTAAACTATCGTGAGACAAAGGGAAATTGATATCGTATGTAAGTGGTTCATTCGATCGCAAAGTAATCGTTGAAATATGTGGGAGCCATATGAATTTCCAGATTCCTCTATTGGTTATTGTTCGGAGAAGTGTCTCGATCATGTCCGCATAATTCACGAACCGTAGGGAGACACACTTAAGGATTCGACGTTGTTTGAGTAGTTATGGAATGATGGGAAGGAGACCGAATGTTGTTCGGAGTCTCGAATAGGATTCGGGATATCACGAGGAGATCCGGAATGGACCGGAGATTAAGATTCATATAAGGAAAGTCCCGTTTCGGAGTTGGGGAATGGTTCCGGTGTTTTCATCGGGAATGTTCTAGAATGTTCCGGAATGTCCGGCACTCCGGAGGGGAAGGGTACATGAATGTGTTGTATCAAGTTGGTATGATTGCATCATGTACTAAGTGTCATCGCTGAACCAAATAAAGGATTAATTCAAATCCTAGTTTGAAAAGTCAAATAGCTAGTTTGAAAAGTCAAACGGCTAAATTTGGAAAGAGGAAAAGAGGAGGAGTGGAAACCGAGTTGGGGAGGAGTTCCCTCCTCCAACCGGCAGCGCACCCTCCAAGCCAAGTTGGGGAGGGACTCCTCTCCCTCCCCTTGGCCGGCCGGCCCCTCCACCTATATAAGGAGGGGCAGGGCTCCCTCCTAGAGACACACAAGATCCTCTCCTCCAAACCCTAGCCGCCGGCGCCGCCACCTCCACTGCCACCGCCGCTGACCTAGGTCAAGCCGCCGCCGCCTAGCAACCCTAGCCACCGGCCAAGCTTCCTCCTCGGCGTGTCTAAACCCTAGATCACCGAGGGAATCTCTCATACTCCACCATACTCGCACCGGCTTAAGGCGAAGCCCTGCGAGATCTCCCCTCTACTTCCGGTACCACGCCGTTGTGCTGCCGGAATCGCGAGGAGAGTGCTACAACCTCTGCTGCCTGCTGGAACAAGGGAGAGGAAGGTCTTCGTCGAGTACCGAACGTGTGACCGACTGCGGGAGCGCTGCCGGAACGCAGCGCCGGAAGGATCGTCTACGCGATCTTGAGATCGGAAAGAGTACGACTACATCACCCACGAGAATCCGCTCTCGTTAAACACTTTGGAATCTTCGAGGGTGAGTTATTCTATCGACTCGTTGCTACAATCTAGTAGATAGATCTTGGCTTGTTTGTTTGTATGCGGTAGAAAATTTTTGTTTTCCATGCTACGAAACCCTACAGTGGTATCAGAGCCGTGTCTATATGTAGATCTGTTGCACGAGTAGAACACAATGGTCATTGTGGGCGTTGATGCCTTTATTATCGATTGCTTCTTGTGTACTTTGCATCTTGCGGGATGTTGGGATGAAGCGGCCCGGGCTAACTTTACATGACATCGTTCATGAGACTTGCTCCACGCTTGACATGCAACTTGTATTGCATAAGTGGCTTTGCGGGTGCCTGTTTCTCCTAGCATAGTTAAGATCCAATTTACAACAGGTGATTAACAATACTAGTATCAATGTTGTGGTTCTTGTTCGTAAGTTAGAACGGCACTTATTGAAAGCCCCAAACCACGTAAAACATGCAAAGAAAGTAGAGGCGTCTAACTTTGTTTTGCAGGGGTGTGCTGTGATGTGATATGGCCATGATTGTGATTATATTTGATGTATGCAATGTTCCTTATTGTAAGTTGGCAACCGGCAGGAGCCATATGGTTGTTTTTAATTTATGTTAAGACCCGCGTGTCTATTCAAAGTAGTTGTAATAGTTGAAGCCGGTGGACGACAACCATGGAGAAGCGTCATTGACCTTGATGCAATGCCGGTGATGATGGAGATCATGTTCGTGCTAGAAGATGGAGATCGGAAGCACAAAGAAGAAAGGCCATATCATATCACATATTATGAATTGCATGTGATGTTAATCCTTTATGCATCTTGTATTGCTTAGTAGACAACGGTAGCATTATAAGATGATCCCTCATGCACATGAATTTCAAGTCATAAAGTGTTCACCCTTAGTTAGCACCGTTGCTAAAGCTTGTTGTTTCAAAGCACCACGTGATGATCGGGTGTGTTAGATTCCGCAAGTGTATACAACGTGAGCAAGCCAGATTTGCTCATGCGGAAACTAAGGTTTGATCTTGATGAGCCTAGCATGTACAGACATGGTCTCGGAACACGGATCACCGAAAGGTAAAGCATGAATCATATAGTAGATATGATGAACATGTCGATTGTTCGCCATTGAAGCTACATCAACTCTCGTGATGATCGGTGTTGATGTGGTGTATTTGGTTCATGCGATCACTAAAACAATGTGAGGGATATTGTTTTGAGTGGGAGTTCACCTAGATTAATTTTATTATTAATTTGAACTCAATTTGTCATAAACTTAGTCTAAACTATTGCAAATATGTTGTAGATCAATGGCAGCCCCTACCATCAATTTTAATGCGTTCCTAGAGAAAGAAAAGTTGAAAAACAATGGAAGAAACTTCGCGGATTGGTTCCACAATTTGAGGATTGTCCTCACAGCTGGTAATTTGACCTATGTGCTGGATGCACCGCTGGGTGACCCACCTGCAGCTGATGCTTCCGATGAAGTAAAGAATGTTTACCTCACTCGGAAGACTCAGTACTCCACAGTTCAGTGTGCTATCTTGTATGGTTTAGAATCGGAGCTTCAGAAAAGGTTTGAGAATTCAGACCCATATGATATTGTCGAGGATCTCAAATTGATCTTTGAGACTCATGCGACAATTGAAAGCTATGAGGCTTCTGAAAAGTTCTTTAACTGCAAGATGGAAGAGGGCAGCTCTGTCAGCGAGCATGTGCTTAAGATGTCTGGGCACGCAAACAAACTTCAAAGCTTGGGTATTGTGATTCCTAATGCTTTGGGGATTTACCGTGTCCTCCAATCACTACCACCAAGTTACAAGAACTTTGTGATGAACTACAACATGCAAAACATGAACAAGACGTTGCCAGAACTCTTTGCCATGTTGAAGTCTGCAGAAGTGGAGATCAAGAAAGAGCACCAAGTGTTGTTGGTCAATAAGACCACCAAATTCAAGAAAGGCAAGTCTAAGCAGAAGGGACACTTCAAGAAGGGTGGTAAGAAAGTTACCACGCCGACGAAGAAGACCAAGGCTGGACCTAAGCCTGATACTGAGTGCTTTTACTGCAAGGGAGAAGGTCACTGGAAGCGGAATTGCCCAAAGTACTTGGCGGATTTGAAGAACGGCAACATCAAGAAGAAAGGTATATCTGATATACATGGTATTGATGTGTATCTCACTAGTACTCGTAGTAGTGCCTGGGTATTTGATACTGGTTCGGTTGCTCATATTTGTAACTCGAAACAGGTGCTGCAGAATAAACGGAAGCTAGCGAAGAACGAGGTGACGATGCGCGTTGGAAACGGATCAAAGGTTGATGTGATCGCGGTCGGAACGCTACCCCTTCATCTACCATCGGGATTAGTTTTATACTTAAATAATTGTTATTTGGTGCCTGCGTTAAGCATGAACATTATATCGGGATCTTGTTTATTGCGAGACGGTTACTTGTTTAAGTCCGAGAATAATGGTTGTTCGATTTATATGAGTAATATGTTTTATGCACATGCACCTTTGATAGATGGTCTATTCTTATTGAATCTCGATAGTGGAAATACACATATTAATAACATTGAGGCTAAACGTTTGAAATCGAGCGATAACTCGACCTATATGTGGCACTGTCGTCTTGGTCACATTGGAGTGAAGCGTATGAAGAAACTCCATTTCGATGGACTTCTTGAATCACTTGATTTCGAATCACTTGAAAGATGCGAAGCATGTCTGATGGGTAAAATGACTAAGACTCCATTTTCTGGTATGATGGAGCGAGCTACGGATTTGTTGGAAATCATACATACCGATGTGTGTGGTCCAATGAGTGTAGCATCGCGTGGTGGTTATCGTTATGTTCTTACCTTCACGGATGACTTGAGTAGATATGGGTATATCTATTTCATGAAACATAAGTCCGAAACTTTCGAGAAGTTTAAGGAATTTCAAAGTGAGGTAGAGAATCAACGTAACAAGAAGATTAAATTTCTATGTTCTGATCGTGGAGGTGAATATCTAAGTTACGAGTTTGGCGAGCATTTGAAGAAATGCGGAATACTTTCGCAGTTGACACCGCCGGGAACACCACAGCGTAATGGTGTGTCCGAACGTCGTAATCAAACTCTCTTAGACATGGTTCGTTCTATGATGTCACTTACAGATTTACCGCTATCATTTTGGGGTTATGCATTAGAAACAGCCGAATTCACTTTAAATAGGGCACCATCTAAATCCGTTGAAACGACACCGTATGAATTATGGTTTGGGAAGAAACCTCGATTGTCGTTCCTTAAAGTTTGGGGGTGCGAAGCCTATGTAAAGAAGTTACAGCCGGACAAGCTTGAACCCAAAGCGGAAAAATGCGTCTTCATAGGATACCCGAAGGAAACTATTGGGTATACCTTCTATCATAGATCCGAAGGCAAAATCTTCGTTGCCAAGAATGGATCCTTTCTAGAGAAGGAATTTCTCTCGAAAGAAGTGACTGGAAGGAAAGTAGAACTCGACGAGGTTGTCGAACCTTCTCTCGAAATTGCGAGTAGCGCAGCGCCAGAAGAAGTTCCTGTGGTGCCTGCACCAATAAGAGAGGAAGCTAATGATAATGATCATGAAACTTCGGTTGAAGTTGCTACAGAACCTCGCAGGTCAACGAGAACTCGTACCACTCCAGATTGGTATGATCCCGTTATGAGTGTCATGTTGGTGGACAACACCGATGACCCTAAGACATATGAGGAAGCGATGATGAGCCCAGATTCCAATAAATGGCAAGAAGCCATGAAATCCGAGATTGGATCCATGTACAAAAACCAAGTATGGACTTTGGTGGACTTACCGGATGGCCGGAAGGCTGTCGAGAACAAATGGATCTTCAAGAAGAAAACAGATGCTGATGGTAATGTTACTGTCTATAAAGCTCGACTTGTCGCAAAAGGGTTTCGACAAATTCAAGGAGTTGACTACGATGAGACTTTCTCACCAGTAGCGAAGCTAAAGTCTGTGAGGATTATGTTAGCAATCACTGCATATTATGATTATGAGATATGGCAGATGGATGTCAAAACAGCATTCCTCAATGGAGACATTGATGAAGAGTTGTATATGATGCAACCCAAAGGTTTTGTTGATCCTAAAGATGCTAACAAGGTATGCAAACTTCAACGGTCCATCTATGGATTGAAGCAAGCATCCCGAAGTTGGAATCAACGTTTTGATAAGGTGATCAAAAGTTTTGGTTTTATACAAACTTATGGAGAAGCTTGTATTTACAAGAAAGTGAGTGGGAGCTCTGTAGCATTCTTAATACTATATGTAGATGACATATTGTTGATTGGGAATAATGTAGACCTTCTTAATAGTGTCAAAGAATATTTGAATAATAGTTTTTCAATGAAGGATCTTGGCAAAGCAGCTTACATATTAGGCATAAAGATTTATAGAGATAGATCGAAACGCCAAATATCATTGTCATAAAGTACATATTTGGACAAAGTTCTAAAGAGGTTTGGAATGGAAGATAGCAAGAAAGGGTTCTTGCCCATGTTGCCCAATACGACCTTGAGTAAAACTCAAAGTCCGACATCGGCAGAAGATAGAGAAAGGATGAGTAAGACTCCCTATGCCTCAGCCATAGGATCTCTAATTTATGCCATGCTATGTACTAGACCCGACATTGCATATGCTGTTAGTTTAACTAGCAGATATCAAAGTGATCCAGGAGTGGATCATTGGACAGCGGTCAAAAACATCCTTAAGTACTTGAGAAGAACTAAGGATATGGTTCTTTCTTATGGAGGTGATGAACAGCTCGTTGTTAATGGTTACACCGATGCTAGTTGGAACACCGATCCGGATGATTCTAAATCACAATCTGGATACGTATTTATTTTGAATGGTGCAGCAGTTAGCTGGAGGAGTGCAAAGCAAAGCGTTGTGGCGAGATCTTCAACTGAATCGGAATACATGGCTGCTTCGGAGGCTTCACAAGAAGCGATATGGATGAAAGATTTCATTACAGAGCTGGGTGTGGTTCCTAGTGCGCTGGACCCAATGTCTATCTACTGTGATAACATGGGCGCCATAGCCAATGCGCAAGAACCAAGGTCACACAAGAAGCTGAAGCACATCAAGCTACGTTTTCACGCTATTCGAGAACATATCCAAGATGGGGATATAAAGATTTGCAAAGTATACACAGATCTGAATGTGGCGGATCCGTTGACTAAACCTCTCCCGAGGGCAAAACATGACCAGCACCAAACTGCCATGGGTGTTCGGTATATTACCATGTAATCTGGATTAGATGACTCTAGTGCAAGTGGGAGACTGTTGGAGATATGCTCTAGAGGCAATAATAAATGTAGTTATTATTATATCTTTGTGTTTATGATAAATGTTTGCATTCATGCTATAATAGTATTAACAAGGAAACATTAATACTTGTGTGATTTGTAAACTTAATTTGAAGTCCCTAGTAAAGCCTCTATATAATACTAGCTTGTTGGTTAATAGATGATTGTGGTTTCCCTATCATGAACATTGAGATGTTATTAACAACAAGATCATATTGTTAGGAGAATGATATGATGGACATACTCCTATAGATAAGCGTAGCATAAAGATCAAGTCATTTTAATAGTTCAATTGCTATATGCTTTCTGATACATAGTAATCTAATTCCTTCGAGCATGAGATCATGCATATCACCTTTACCGGATGGATGCTTTGATGAAATCAAACACCACACCGTAACTGGGTGGCTATAAAGGTGGCATTGAGTGTTCGGAAAGTATTGGTTGAAACACATGGATCAAGAGTGGGATTTGTCCATCCATATGACGGATAGATATACTCTGGGCCCTCTCGGTGAAATGTCATCCAATTAGCTTACAAGCATGTGACTAGCTCACAAGGGATCACATATCACGGGAACGAGAAAAGAGTACTTATCGGTAACAAGGTTGAACTAGGTATGCAGAGATACCGACGATCATAACCTCGGATAAGTAAACTATCGTGAGACAAAGGGAAATTGATATCGTATGTAAGTGGTTCATTCGATCGCAAAGTAATCGTTGAAATATGTGGGAGCCATATGAATTTCCAGATTCCTCTATTGGTTATTGTTCGGAGAAGTGTCTCGATCATGTCCGCATAATTCACGAACCGTAGGGAGACACACTTAAGGATTCGACGTTGTTTGAGTAGTTATGGAATGATGAGAAGGAGACCGAATGTTGTTCGGAGTCTTGAATAGGATTCGGGATATCACAAGGAGATCCGGAATGGTCCGGAGAATAAGATTCATATAAGGAAAGTCTCGTTTCAGAGTTGGGGAATGGTTCCGGTGTTTTCATCGGGAATGTTCTAGAATGTTCCGGAATGTCCGGCACTCCGGAGGGGAAGGGTACATGAATGTGTTGTATCAAGTTGGTATGATTGCATCATGTACTAAGTGTCATCGCTGAACCAAATAAAGGATTAATTCAAATCCTAGTTTGAAAAGTCAAATAGCTAGTTTGAAAAGTCAAACGGCTAAATTTGGAAAGAGGAAAAGAGGAGGAGTGGAAACCGAGTTGGGGAGGAGTTCCCTCCTCCAACCGGCGGCGCACCCTCCAAGCCGAGTTGGGGAGGGACTCCTCTCCCTCCCCTTGGCCGGCCGGCCCCTCCACCTATATAAGGAGGGGCAGGGCTCCCTCCTAGAGACACACAAGATCCTCTCCTCCAAACCCTAGCCGCCGGCGCCGCCACCTCCACTGCCGCCGCCGCCGACCTAGGTCAAGCCGCCGCCGCCTAGCAACCCTAGCCGCCGGCCAAGCTTCCTCCTCGGCGTGTCTAAACCCTAGATCGCCGAGGGAATCTCTCATACTCCACCATACTCGCACCGGCTTAAGGCGAAGCCCTGCGAGATCTCCCCTCTACTTCCGGTACCACGCCGTTGTGCTGCCGGAATCGCGAGGAGAGTGCTACAACCTCCGCTGCCTGCTGGAACAAGGGAGAGGAAGGTCTTCGTCGAGTACCGAACGTGTGACCGACTGCGGGAGCGCTGCCGGAACGCAGCGCCGGAAGGATCGTCTACATGATCTTGAGATCGGAAAGAGTACGACTACATCACCCACGAGAATCCGCTCTCGTTAAACACTTCGGAATCTTTGAGGGTGAGTTATTCTATCGACTCGTTGCTACAATCTAGTAGATAGATCTTGGCTTGTTTGTTTGTATGCGGTAGAAATTTTTTGTTTTCCATGCTACGAAACCCTACATGCTTTGCTTTGAACGTCATGGATTCTTGATGATGCGCCTCCTCTTTCTTGGCGTAGTAGTCTTCCATCTCCACGCGGTGGAGGAGTTCTTCATGGCTCATGGAAGAGCCATCAAAGTCGATGAAGTTCTCTGTGTCCTCCATGCTCGGCAAGGCATCATCGATGTCGCACACGAAGTCATCCATGCTTGGGGAGTAATTGTTGTTGTAGTACTCCATATCACCCAAGCATGTGGAGCCATTGTTGGTGTAGTGATCCACATCCTCCATGCATGAGGAGCCATTATCGATATAGAGCTCTAGTATTCCATGCTTGAGGATCCATAGTTGATGTCATGCTCTATGTCTTCCATGCATGTGGAGTCATTGTCATCACCCGGATTTTTAATCCCAGATGCCTGTTATGCCATACATCGCAATCCCAAGATTACCATTTTTGCAGGACATAACAGATTGGTACCATAGTTCATCATCCATTATAAACCATAATAAAGGTCTTACAAATAAAGGATCTCATGACCCAGTCTTAATACAATCAACACAGCGGAATAATATAATAACGGTAGCGTGGGCGAAGCTCCATCTTCAGGGTCACATGCAATACTAATGATGGGAGATGATCCTAGTTGTCGTAAACTTCCTACTGTCCATCATCCTGGTAGTCCTCCTCAAAGTCTGGCCATGGGAATAGCCAGGGACAAAGCCATGAGTACTCTTGAAGTACTCGCAAACTATCACTAACAAGTAAAGTGGTTCAAGTAGGAATCCTGAGCTCTAGGTTGTTTTGCAAAAAGCTAGATTTATCTCTAACTGAGTTTAGAAGTAAAGAAAACTAGTTTGCTTTTCTACAACACCTAAGTTGGAACTTAGTTTTCATATCACAACCCTGTTGTGGTTAAGTCAAAGTCATAGTTCATTTCACAAGTCATTTTGAAAACATCTGACGACGAAACAGTATGGCCACTCCAATTGTCCATAACCGCGGACACGGCTATTCGAATAGTTTGACACTCTGCAGAGGTGGTACACTTTCACCACAACATTCGATACATCCGTCAGGAACAATCTTGAATCACCATACTCAGTATGCCGATAATCAATCCTAACCTTTCAATTACACACCCTAGTATAGGCACCTCCCCTATGAGTTTGGCCTCCCAACCATGACCATCAGTCATCTTGGGAGCTGCATAGGTGGACAATCATCACAAGGTAGCCTCAGCTCAAACCTCTTCCGCAAGGGAACCCATACTAAGATATATAAACTTCCGGTCAATCCCTACCCAAATTCGGGTATTGTGGTTGTACGGCAAAACTGGAATGGTATCGCATCCGAACACAACCATCAGTTTTATAAAGGGCTAAGGCTCGAGCCTCAACATTTTCATCATCAAATCATCTGGTGTTCATAACACATGTCAAAACATTTCATTAGAATGACTCATCATTCTAAGATTTTCATAATCATTTTCACCAAGTATTCCCATCTAAAGTGATCAAGTTTTATGCTTAGCACTAGCCACTAGAGTTGGGGGTAATCACTAATAAGGGGTGCTCATCAAGTGTGACTTAGCCAGTCTAATCTCATGCCTCAGTATGACATATAGTTCTATCTAACTTAGGCCAAGTTTTATGCTCTTTATGCTACCTCTAATATATTTCTAAGACATCACAAACACTAACTAAAAGGAATAAAGAACTTTGATAAAGAAATAAAAGAATAAAGCTTGCAAGTAAAACTGGGATTTGGTATAATCAAGGGGTATAACCAAATATGCCTAACGCATCTGGTAGGTTTAGGCTTGCAAGTAAAACTTACATGGTTTAGCTTAGCTTGCATGGTTAAGAAACTTGCAAGTGGTAGCTTGCTAAGTTAACTTGTATTGCGAGACTTGCAACTATTAGCTTGGATAGGTAAGATGCAAGTGGTAGCTTGCCTTGAGTAGTGCAGTGGTTGAAGTTCTCCTTGCTTCCTCTTCGTAGTAGTCTCCTTCCTCTTCATATCCTTGGTTGGTACTAGCGTCTATAAATAAATACGAGGTACACAATCACCAAACAGTGCTTAACTACTTCTGTTTGGCACACAAGGGTTCACACTAGATGATCTAGCATCATCACAATCATCACATGAAATAAAGACTTAGTCTTATTTATTTTATTTTAGAAAAGTAATTTCTACTCATTAAAAAACTACATAAGATTTAATATTATCCAATTAAAATAGGGGATCATGTTGACACATGTCATCACCACATATTTTAATACTTGGGAATGTGATTTAAAGTGGTGTCAGAATTTAATAAGGTTTAACATTATTATTTTAATTAATTAAAGTGACAAGAAATGCCTATGGGGCATTCTTTTAGTACTTGTCCACTATTTCTGCAAGTAAACCTAGGTACTTTTATATATTCAGAAAGATCTTGTCAATGTGATTTTTGAGAGTTGGAATCAACTCAAAAGCATTTATGGTTGATTTTTTAAAAATGTTTGAATGCAGAAAAGTCTCTGCCTTGTTATTTTTACTATGGGTGATCTATAATTCCAAATGGTTTGAATCCAACTGTCTTGGATTAAAAATTTCAATACCTTTCTAACAAAATTGGTTTCATGCAATTTGGTTCAGTGAAACTCTCGAAATTGATTTTTAAATCAACAGACAGAACTAGAGTTTGAACTAAATGGAAAAATCTAATTTGAATTAACGGGGTCACACGGGAACTAACTGGGCCGGCCCATTGCGCACAGCATAGCGCGCAGCGGGCTGCTGACATGGGAGTCCCACACGTCAGCGGCTCATTCTAACCGAAGCGATATGCTTCAATCTGAGCCCTACGATTAGAAATTGATCTAACGGCTGGGGTGTCGTTTCCGTCGGGCAGCGCCGGCGAGACTGAACCCTAACGCGGCGGTGGGGATTGTGTGAGGCTCACCAGGGCTCCATCTAGAGTCGGTGTTGGGGGCAAACGACGTTGTCGACGATGGCGGTTCAAACGGTGGCTGCGGCAGCTCCTGGGGAAGCTCCAATCAACGGCTCCTCTTATCCTCCTCCGCGGCAGACTCCAGTGAAATTCCGGCGACTTGGTGCTCGCCTTGCTCCGGGGAAGGGTGTGGGAGGTTCTGTGAGAGGTGGGGAGTGGAATGGTGTAGAGAATTGGGGGCTGGGGAGGCCTCCTTTTATAGCCGAGCGAGAGAGGTAGTGCGACATGGGAAGAGCTCATCGGTGATGACGTGAAGTGAGCTATCGACATGGCTCGGAGGCTAGTACAGTGCGCGGTCTCCTGGCAATGCTCAAGGACTTGATGGCGCGACAAGGTGTAACACCCTCGGATCGGCCCTATACAAGTTTCAGCGATTCCCGCCAAACCCGCATAGAAACGATTCAAAGGTGCCCACCAGGCACTTTCGTGCGGGTGGAAAACGAAGTAATACCATTACACAATAGTCCATGATGGAACCCACAGAACAGATATATACAACAATGACTTAAAGAATTAAGAATACAGATATACAATAAAAAGATCCAAATTACCTTTAAAACGATACAGCGTCCGAGTACGAACAAGATGCAAATTGAGCTAAGAACCCTGCAGAATAACCAATGGCGTCCATAACCCTGCCCAGGCCAAGCCGGAAGGGTAACCCTGCTAATGATGTCAATCTCAAAACCTGCTTAAACAAAAGAGGTGCCGACAAAGGGCAAAGGAAAAGGAGAGCGGTCAGTACTGAGGCCAGTACACGCTTAGAATTCGGCGATCCTCGCCTACATAGGTATGGTGGACTGAGGCGGCAGCGCAGCATGCACTAAACAACCTATAGAGACTCAATACAACTGGCGACTATCAGATAGGAATAAGAAAGACCTATTCGGATCCAACCTGAAACTATCACCAAGCTTACCCATCCTGGTATTTCCCACTCGAGACCAAACGAGGAAGTCATCCAAGGAACTCACACAGTTGTCAGTTTTATTCATTTCGTTATAGTTGCGTCAATTACTAGTCAAATGTATATAGCATGAGTCATCCTGATATTATAAACAGTGGGCAGTTTTAGTTAACCATTCTGTTGTAGTTGCAATACTTACTAGTCAGATACAATGGTAGTTAACCATTCTGTTGTAGTTGCAATACTTACTAGTCAGATACAATGGTAACAGGTGACAACCCAAATCCAGCAGTTGTTGGCACTTTTATTTAGCCATTCCATTATAGTGAAGCTGATTACTAGTCATTATAAAGTCAAATTTATAGCACTACTTTAGATATAGTTGTCTATGATCGAGATACTGTGCTCCAAGTCGTCCATAACCGCGGACACGGCTTTCAGAAAGTTCTACCCTGCAGGGGCACAAATAGCAACACACGCACGATCAACCTCAAAAAAAACCAAATAAAAACCCAACGAGGCATCACGATAGAGCAATTGCAAGATTCATATAATATTTTTGGGGGGCACCCCACTAAGGTACCCGCAACAAAGTCGGCCATCTCTGATACGGACCCAGGGTGTGTGGCGATGGCTGTAAACGACCGGGAACCCGAAAGTGTGACTGGGCTTGTCGATATAGCGAAAATGTGGCACGGGGTTCCTAAACAGTACAGGCGCTCCACGCGCAATAGTAAATAAAACAGTAAAACATGGCATAAGTACAGGATAGTAATAAAGCCCCAAACTACTTTGTGGCCCCAAGAAATAATATATGACTCAAGCTCTGGCTAAGGGGATTCATGGTCCCACATGCGGATAGTGCGAATATTCAAAGAACAGGTATCAAGTACTCGGGGTCCTACGGGACACAAGTGGACAGTTAAAAACCAAATAACATCTATTGCCCACCTGTGCCTCTGCATTATTTACCTACTTTCAATTTTAGTTATTAAACTTTAATTAAAGCCATGATCATCTCCAACATAAATCATAAGGCATTTCTCCAACAACTGTGGTACTTGACGACATTGAAACAACACCTGAGCAAGCAACTGCGACTCGCAAGGCCGACTGTCTAC
Source organism: Avena sativa (assembly GCA_916181665.1). Lineage (NCBI taxonomy): Eukaryota > Viridiplantae > Streptophyta > Magnoliopsida > Poales > Poaceae > Avena > Avena sativa. The sequence continues at coordinate 372,860,336 of OV702294.1, forward strand.
CAATAAACAAGTAATAGGATGTGTCTATGGCAATATAAGGGCTGCATGGAAGTATAACAGGGTACGAAATCTATAGCATCGCACCACAGATAGCAAAAGATCAACAGGAGGAAGTAAAGACTAGAAATGTAAAATAGGTAGAAAGGGGGAGAATGCTCGCTTGGAAAACTCTGCCGAAGATTCAACCGAAGATCGGGACGAAGCTCGCATCAACTCATCGGCCTAATCCTAAAGAAGCAAAGCACTAGAAGAAACACCGGATGCACTATTTAATACTACAGCAAAAGATCGGGCATGATGTATGTATGATGTATGGCATGGCAAGGATGCGATGAAAAAGGCAATATTAAGCGGAACCGAGGCCCCACAATTAATTATTATGTTCATGTTGTTTAGATACCCCACAATTTAAATATTTTCTTAACAAGGCAAAATAGTGTCACCGGTTCGCTACACCAACTTAAATAAAGACAATATAAGGCTAGAATCCCACACATGGTCTTTTTATTTAATTATGAGGTGAATCGGCATAAGGCCCCCAAACCACACAATATTTATGCGACATGAACAATTAAATATGCAACAAGTCAAATAACATATTATAAAAATATGGGGCTCAGAAAAGGGTTCACGCATCTCGGGGTTCGGCGATCATGGGGTTCCGAGGGTTCGGTCTCGGTCTCCGGACTCCAGGATTCGGGGTCTTTGAATCGGGGCTTCGGGTGTTCGGCCACCAGATCCGTGAAGGAGGAAACATGTTCTTCAGGTCCACCCTTCGGTTCCGAGTTTGGGGTACGTCGAGGCTCAGGGAACGGTCTTCGGGTCCCGGAACGGAGAGCTTCAGGTACGGCGGCATCGCCTTAAGATTCCATGTCGGGGCCTTGGCGTTCCGAAAGGAGTTCCTGTTGTTCCGTGTAGAAGACATAGACCTTGGCAAAGACAAAACGACATTTGGTCTCACATGCACAGAGGGAAAATCACAACACCCAAACTTGCCAAACAACAACACCATCGTGTTATCTTACGGCGCCAGACCGGGATGGCAAGGAGGTCAAGGACGTGGCGCCGGGAGACGCTGACAGCGGCACGAGGTCTGCAGGCACCGAGGAGCTCGCATGAGCAGTGGCTGCGAGGCGAGGAAGAGGCACGACGACAGTGAGACGAGGTGGCGCCGGACGGAGGACGGCGCTCGCAAGGCAGTGGCCGGGGGCAGCACCATGGTGGCGACCGAGGTTCGAGGCGAGCGCTAGAGGAGGTGGAAGCCGGCGGCGCAGGCGAGACTACAGGGGGCGACGACGACTCGTCGGGGGCCGGCGCAGGGCAGGGTTGCTGCCGGTGGGGCGCAAACGCAAGAAGCTAGGAGAGAGCGCCGAGGGAGGAAGAAGGAGACTGAGGCGGGCCACGGGGAGGGGGCACCGGGGCGGTAGAGGACGAGGCCGGAGATCCCTGTAGAGGATGGCGGCAGCACCAGGAGGTGGGGATCGAGGGATGAAGAGGAAACATGGGTGAAGGCGTTTTCGGGTGCGGGAGCAGGGCGAGCGAAGCGGGGCCAGGTGGGGCAACCGGGGAAACGGGAAGAGATAGAGAGGGTTACTGTAGCACCCCGGGTAAAACCACTACTAGAAAATCAAATCTTGTTTTTGCTTTGTGCATCATCATCACATCGCCAGCATGCATCTATATGCCAAAACTATTTTGCTAAAAGTCCTATTTTAATTTCTACACTACTCTCTCTCCTTTTATTTCAAAACAAAACTCAGTCGAACCGGATATTTTATAGACTAAAAACTACTTACAAAATATTTTATTTTGAAAATAAATAATATTTTTTACAAAACCCGGGAGAGGCTGCCACCGGTCAGACCCAAAAGGCCCATCCAAATTTTGGCCTACAACCCTAGGAAATAAACCCAAACCCTAGACTACCCCATCTAACCCTAATCCCACATTTCCCACCCTGCCGCCGCCACCCCACTCACCTCATCACCTCGACCGTCCCTGTACACCAACACGCACACCGACCGACCCAACCCGTCGACACACACCACAAGCAGGCACACGGTCAACACCATCCCCACCCTATGGCCCCACCCCCACTCTCCTCTCGCCAGCCCCCACCCCGTACCCGACGCGGTACGCCCGCCCGTCACCGACCCTCTCGCCCAGCCTGCTCCCCTCGCTTTCCCTGGATCGATCCCCGCCGCCAAGACCCCCTTGCCCTGACGTCCTGCTCCGGCCTTCCTTCCCGCGCCGACCCCGCCACCGACGGGATCCACCGCCTCCTTGCCGTGGTTCCCCTCCTCCCGTCGACTGCCTCCTCCGTCGGCTTCCTCTCACCTCCCTGTCGAGCTCCTCTGCACCAACCACCATTGTCGCCGACCCTTCTGCCGCCCTCGCGGCAGCAAGCCCGCGACTGGCGCCTCTCCTCCCGGTCCTGCAACGCCTCACCGCCAGGAACTCCACCGTCTTCTCTACGCGGACCCGCCGAGCCGCCGCCCGGCCTCTGCCTCCCCCCTGCGAGCACGCATCCCCGTAGCGTGCCTGTCCACAGCCCCCTCTGGCTGCAGTGCTTCCCCGCCGGCCTAGCGCCTCCTCCCTTTGTTCTGACCGTCGCCGGGGGCACGCCCTCATCTCTCTAATGCTTCCGCGCCTCACCGCCTGCGGGCATGTCGACCTCGCCCGCCTCCCAGAACCTGTTGTCGCTGGATGCAGGCTTGTTTCCTTGCTGTCATGTGTCCAGGCTGAGGCCCCCTGCAACTGCCCTTTGGAATCGACCCTTTTCTGCAAGCTCCTTCGGCACGCGTCCGACGGTCCGGCCTGCAGCGTCTCCACCTCGTGAACCTGGCAACTCGACCTTTGCCATGGTAAACTGCTCGCTTTGTCCTTGTTGCCTTGGTGTTGCCCTCGATGTGTGGAGGAGTTGTCTCTGCAGTGACAGTGAGGCCTCCTGCGTACAAGATCTTTGCCTCTTGTTGTTGCTTTGTACCGTGGCCGCCAAGATCGACCGATAACCCCGTGATATACCAAAGATCTACCAATGCGACAAGAGGAGGTGACGGAGCCACACCCGAAGACCCTCGACAAGAACTCCGACATGGAACAGATGATTGTCGGAACCCAAGATCTTCCTCACGGCATGCCAAGACCTCCGTCATGGAAACCGCAAGATCCACTTCCGGAATCCGAAGACCCTGATCCTGATCCCGATCCCTTGGACCTCGGAACCCCAAGATCGCTGAACCCCATATGTGATCCCATTGCCGAGTCCCATATTTTTATAACATGATGTTTAATTTGTGGATATTGAATTGTCATGCTTGCATATATATTATGTGAATTGGGGGCTTTTTGCCGATTCACCTCATAATTAAATATGGAGGCCATATGCGGACAAATCTAGTCTAATATTGGCTCCTTTTAAATTTGTGTAGCGAACCGATGCCATGTCGACTTGTTAAGACACCATTTAAATTGCGGGGTATCTAAATAACTTGAACCATATAATTAATTGTCAGACCCCCGGTTTCGCTTAATATGACCTAATTGCATTGCATCCTTGCCATGTCATGTATCATACATGCATCATGCCAGATCTTTTGCCGTAGTATTAAATAGTGTATCCGGTGTTTGTTCTAGTATTTGCTTCTTCACGGATTAGGATGATGAGTTGATACGAGTGTCGACCTGATCTCCGGTGAATCTTCGACAATGTTTTCAGGCGAGCATTCTCCCCCTTTCTACCTATTTTACATTTCTAGTCTCTATTTCCTCCTGTTGATCTATTGCTATCTGTGTTGCGATGCTCTAGTTTTCGTACCCGTGGTATCCCTTGCAGCCTTATATTGCCCTGGACACATCCTATTACCTGTTGTTTGGTAGATAGTTGGACTTGCGTGTCGTAGTCGCTTGCTCAAGTGTTGTTGCGTGTTGTCAAGTACCACAGTTGTTGGAGAAATGCCATATGCTTTATGTTGGCGATGATCATGGATTTAATTATCGTTTAATAACTAAAATTGAAGTAGGTAAATAATGAAGAGGCACAGGTGGGCAATAGATGTTATTTGATTTTTAACCGTCCACTTGTGTCCCATAGGACCCCGAGTACTTGATACATGTTCTTTGAATATTCGCACTATCCGCATGTGGGACCATGAATCCCCCTAGCCAGAGCTTGAGTCATATATTATTTCTTGGGGCCACAAACTAGTTTGGGGCTTTATTACTATACTGTACTTATGCCATGCTGTACTGCTCTATTTACGATTGCGCGTGGAGCGCCTGTACTGTTTAGGTAAGTAGAGTGTTTTCGCGGTATCGACAAGCCCAGTCACACTTTCGGGTTCCCAGTCGTTTACATCCATTGACGCAAACCTCTGGGTCCGTTCCGGAGCCGGCCAACTTCGTCGCGGGTAGCTTGGTGGGGTGGCCCCCTGAAATTTATATGAATCTTGCAATTGCTCTGTCGTGATGCCTCGTTGGGTTTTCATTTGGTTTTTTCTCGAGGTTGATCATGCGTGTGTTGCTATTTGTGCCTCCTGCAGGGTAAAACTTTCTGAAAGCCGTGTCCGTGGTTATGGACGACTTGGAGCATAATATCTCGATCATAGACAACTATAACTAAAGTAGTGCTATAAATTTGACTTTATAATGACTAGTAATCAGCTTCACTACAACGGAATGGCTAAATAAAAGTACCAACAACTGCTGGTTTTGGGATGCCTCTGCTATATGTTCTGACTAGTAAGTATCACAACTACAACGGAATTGTTAACTAAAACTGCCCACTATTTATAATATCAGGATGACTCATGCTATCTATATCTGACTAGTAATTGCCGCAACTATAACGGAATGAGTAAAACTGCCAACTGTGTGAGTTCCTCGGTTTACTTCCTCATTTGGTCTCGAGGGGGGAAATACTAGGATGGGTATGCTTGGTGATAGTTTCAGGTTGATCTGAATAGGTCTTTCTTATCCCTATCTGATAGCCGCTAGTTGAATTGAGTCTCTATAGGTTGTTTAGTGCATGCCGTGCTGCCGCTTCAGTCCACCATACCTATGTAGGCGAGGACCGCCGAATTCTAGTCTCGCCGTGTACTGGCCTCAGTACTGACCGCTCTCTTTTTCCTTTGCCCTTTGTCGGCACCCCTTTTGTTTAAGCAGGTTTTGAGATCGACGTTATTAGTAGAGTTACCCTTCCGGCTTGGCCTGGGCAGGGTTATGGACGCCATTGGTTATTCTTCAGGGCTCTTAGCTCAATTTGCATCTTGTCCGTACTCGGACGCTGTATCGTTTTAAAGGCGATTTGGATATTTGTGTTGTATATCTGTATTCTTGACTCTTTGAGTCATTGTATATATATGTTCTGTGGGTTCCATCGTGACTATTATGTAATGGTATTACTTCTTTTTCCACCCGCACGGAAGTGCCTGGTGGGCACCTTTGAATCGTTTCTATGCGGGTTTGGCGGGAATCACTGAAACTTGCATAGGGTCGATTCTAAGGGTGTTACAGTTACGCTGGGAGCATGGTACTCATCGTGACCGGGTGGTGTATGTGCGGGGGTTTGAATCGGGTTGGGGTGGTAGGTAGGTGGGTGGCGGCTGGGAGGTGGGGGTGAGGTGAAAGGCGGCTGGGTGGTTTGGGTGGGATTTGAGGATTAGGGTTTGGGGACAGATTGATGCTGGGTAGTAGGTGGCCGGCTAGGCTGGCCCAGTCAGCTGCCTCCCTAAAATAAAATATAAGTTAATTTTTTCATGTTTTACTTAATAGACCTTTTGTTTATAATATTTAGACAAAACAAAATACCCAATCGTATCAGGGTTTATAGTTTGAAATAAAAGAGGGAGTATTTAGAATATAAAGATAGACTTTTGGTGAAGTAGTTTTAGACGAATAATATGCATGCAGACATGATGATGCACAAGAAAAAACACGGTGATTTTCTAGCAGTGGATTTTACCGGGGTGCTACACAAGGGGCGGTCGAGGTTGGTCGAGAATAGTCGACGCTCTGTGTGGCACCGATGGTGGTTTTGACAACGCACAGGTGCTAAGGGTCACGCGGCAGCGAACGGGGGTGTTTGGGAGGTTCCTAGGGTCGTGGTGATTGCAGGCACGGGCGGCGAGGGCGAGGCGCGGCGTGTGCGAGCGTGTCGGGCGCGGGGCTCTGGCGTGCTCTCGGCATGGCGCAGAGACAAAGGGCGCAACACGTTCTCTATGGTCCAGTGACTGGCTGCATGCGAGGGTTGGACAGGGGGTGGCGGTGGACGTTGGGTTTGCTCCTGGACATGGTGGCTAGGCGCGACGATGGTTCGTGCTAGCTTGCGATGGACGGCTAGCAACGGGGTGTTCGGGTTGGCACGGCATGGTGCGGAGGGTAGGGTTCTAGCTTGTGTCAATGCAGTGCGGTCACTGAGGGAGACAAGGGGTGACAGTAGGGTGCAAAGAGGGAACAAAGCATTGATCAAAAACAGTGTTAGTTAGGCAAGTTTTACTGTGCTCACCAAGTTTTTGATGAAATGGCCGAAAGAAATTTAGTTTGAAACTTTTGGATAAATTCTGGTGAGTGCACTAGTCATATACTTGGTAGTCTCTGGTTGCTTGGGTTTGCCAAGGTGAACTGGTTTGAGTGGTTTTTGAGAAATGGTGATCTTAGTACCTACACTTGATTCAATTTTCAAATGTCATTTGAATAGATTTGAAATCTGTTTCTGTTGGTTTGCAAAGTTGGCTTGGGTTCACTTTTACTTGGTCTAGCAAGGGGTGAAAAGAATTGGATTTGTTTCTATTAGAAATCTTGGACTAGAAACACTCAAAGTGGTCTAGTGGTTAAGTTTGGTCAAAATGACCATTAGCTCATATTGTTTATATTTGAATTTCTATTGATTTGATTCTGCTTGGAAATGATTTAGATGATGTTGTGTTCATCTTTAAACCAATCATTTCCATTCATAACAATCAAACAAGTCATTGCAAGCATTCATGCATTCATCACATACACACATGCATTCATATTGATTTTACTTAACAAAAGTTTTTGTTAACCCTAAACTTGGCTGATTAGAACTTGATAATCTTGATTAATATTTTTGGATGTTACAAACCTTACCCTTAAACAAAATCTCGTCCCGAGATTTAAGAGAAAGAAAACTAGGATTTAAAGAGATCAGGAAACTCAGTACTAATGTAATCTTCTCGCTCCCAGGTAGCTTCTTCTTCAGTGTGGTTACTCCACTAGATCTTGAGAAACTTGATACTCCTGGTACTTTGGGATATGTTAGGTAATCATTGATCTCTATGGTTCTGTGATCAATATTCTTGAAAACTTTGGTCTTCTTAGGGACTTCTAGGCATTTGCGAAGTAACGAGATATGGAACACATTATGCACGGCTGACATCTCCTCCGGCAGTTCCAGTTGATACGATACTTCTCCTCGTCGATTCAAAATCTTGAAGGGTCCGATATATCTGGGGTCTAGCTTTCCTTTGAGTTGGAAACATTGCATTACCTTCAAAGGTGATACTTTCAGATACACAAAATCTCCGATATTGAAGGCTAGGTCTCGACGTCTCTTATCGGCATAACTCTTATGTCTGGATTGGGCGGCCTTAAGGTGCTCACAGATCTTATGAACTTTCTCTTCGGCTTCTCGAAGTATGTCGGGTCTGAAAATCTGACTCTCTCCTACTTCCGACCAATTCAACGGGGTATGACACTTCCTGCCATACATAAATTCAAATGGGGCCATTTGCAAACTGTCTTGGTAACTGTTGTTTTATGAAAATTCTGCGAAAGGCAGACAGTCTTCTCATTTTGATCCATATGCTAACACACAAGCTCTCAACATATCTTCGAGTACTTGGTTTACTCGCTCCGTTTGTCCATCAGTCTGAGGGTGATAAGCTGTGTTGAAATCCAGTCTGGTTCTAATCCTTCTTGGACTTTCTTCCAAAATCTCGAGGTAAACTGGGTTCCTCGATCCGACACAATGTTCTTGGGGACTCCATGCAAAACGACTATGCTAGCAATGTACAACTCTGCTAGCTTCAAACTCTGATAAGTGGTCTTGACCGGTAAGAAATGGGCGACTTTGAAGGCAAACCGGTGATAAAATCCATTCCAACAGAATCCTATTTCCATTCCGGAATCTGCAATGGTTGCAACAGTCCTGCGGGTCTTTGATGTCCCGCCTTGACTCTCTGACAGATATCACACTTGGCTATGTAGCTTCCGATTTCTCTCCATCTTATGCCACCAAAATTGCTCCTTCAAATCCTGATACATCTTCATTACTCCGGGGTGGATAGAATAAAGAGTATCATGAACTTCTTTCAAAATATCTTGTTTCAACTTTGAATCTGTTGGTACACAGATACGTCCTTTGTACCACAAAACTCCTTCTTCATCTTTGGTGAATCCGGGTACCTTCCCTGTACCGATACGATGTTTGATTCCGTCTATACTAGCATTTCCTTTATGTGCCTCCTTGATCTAACTGATCAAAGTGGGTTGAAGTTCTATGCTAGCCAAAAATCCTTCACTGACTAGCTTCATTATGAAATCTTCCAACTCCTTGTGCAAACTTGGTTGCTCTTTTAGAATCATGGTGTTCAAGCGACACGGCAATCTGCTAAGAGCATCTGCTACCACATTGGATTTGCCGGGGTGATAGTGAATGTCAAGGTCACAGTCCTTGATTAGCTCTATCCATCTCCTTTGCCTCATATTCAGCTCCTTCTGAGTGAAAATATACTTCAGGCTCTTGTGATCCGAATAAATCTCATAGCAGTTACCCATGAGATAATGCCGCCATGTCTTCAAGGCTAAAACTGCGGCTGCTAGTTCAAGGTAGTGGGTAGGGTAATTCTGCTCATGTTGCTTCAGTTGTCGGGTAAAATTGGATATGACTTGCCTTCTTGCATCAACACACATCCAAGACCAATCTTGGATGCATCACAAAACACATCAAAAGGCTTCTTAATATCCGGCATAATCAAGATTGGGGCTTAGATCAATCTCTTCTTAAGCTCTTGAAAACTTGTTTCACATTTGTCCGTCCATTCAAACTTTTTATCTTTCTTCAACAATTGGGTCATGGGTCTTGTGATGCTCGAAAATCCTTCTACGAACTTGCGGTAGTATCCCTCTAATCCAAGGAATGCATGAACTTAGGTTTGAGTGGTCGGGGCTTTCCATTCTTCCACATCCTTAACCTTGGCGGGGTAGACTGCAATTCCTCCGGCCGACACGATATGTCCAAGAAATCCTACTTCCTTTAACCAGAACTCACACTTTCTAAACTTGGCATATAACTGATGCTCCCTAAGGGTTTCAAGGATGGTCCTTAGGTGTATCTCATGTTCTTTTGATTTGGAATAGATCAGAATCTCATCGATGAAAACAACGGCAAACTTATCCAGGAAGTTCATAAAAATCTTATTCATGAGGTTCATGAAATAAGCGGGGGCATTGGTTAATCCAAAAGACATGATAGTGTACTCATACAGTCCATATCTGGTGGTAAAGGCAGTCCTTGGAATATCCTCTGCTCGAATCTTGAGTTGATGATAACCAGTTCTAAGATCAATCTTAGAAAACACTTGGCACCGATCAACTGGTCAAACAAATCTTCTATCTTCGGCAGTGGATACTTGTTCTTAATGGTGACATCATTCAGCTTCCGATAATTCGTACACAAACGGTTACCTCCATATTTCTTATCCACAAATAAAACAGGTGATCTCCATGGCGACGCACTTGGTTGAATCAATCCTATCTCCAGCATAGCATCCAGTTGCTTCCTTAGCTCCACTAATTCAGATGGGTCCATACTATAATGTCTCTGGGCTATGGGTCCGGTTCTAGGGATTAGTTCAATGATAAACTCAATATCCCAATCTAGGGGCATACCGGGTAGAACATCTGGGATTACGTCGGGGTATTCAAGGACTACTCTGACTTGGTCAATAGTGAGTTGGGCTAGACTCTTGTTGCACTTAAATTGACGAGGCAAGGTTTCAAATACATGCTCTACTGATACTCTAGTGGTACTAGTCATGGTTATGGCTTTCTTGGCACAGTCGATTAATCCTTTATGTTTCGACATCCAATCCATTCCTAGTACTACTTCCAAACCTTTGGTTCCGAGTACTATTAGATTAGCATAAAAATCTATGTCATAGATTCTGATAGGTACGGCCAAGCAAATTTGTCGAGCTTTGGTGGTTGAACCAGGTATTTGAACTATCATAATATGCTTCAATTTGGTTGGTTGAATCTTACTAGTGCATGCAAATTCTTCTATAACAAACGAGTGCGATGCTCCAGAATCAAACAACACTCTTGCAAGTACTGAGTTAACAGAAAACATACCCAACACGACGTCTGGTGCTTCTTGGGCTTCTTCAGCATTCATGTGAATGAGACGGCCGTTGCGGTTGAGCGAGTTCCCTAGGGAAAATCTTCTTCCAGCCTGAACACGACGCTGCTGCTGAGCTGGGGCATTCACATTGGTGGCTGTTGCAAGCATCTTGGGGCACTCATTGGAGTGATGACCCTTGGTTCCGCATTCATAACAAGTCACCTAAGACTTGTCTTTTCCTGCAACAGGCACAACATTGCTTCCAGTCCTTGGGGCAGTATTGGTGTTGGTGGGGTTGTTGACTTTGGGCGGTGCACGATTGAAGTTGTTGGATTTGTCGGGGTTGTTGTTGTGGTTTACTCTGGGCCTTGGGTTTCCTTCTCCACGGTTGGGATAGTGTGGACGGTACATCGGGGGTCTATTGTTTCTTGGGGCATATCCTGCAGACGGGTAGGGGCGATACTTTGGGGTATGGTGGGTTCCTGGTTGATGCATCATTCGACGCTTGCGATTCTCATTAGCTTGGTTGATCTTGCCTTCCATCTGGATTGCAGAATCCACTAAGGCTTCAATATCAGTGAACGGGATATTTACTAACACTGTCTGTATCTCATCATGCAGACCATTCAAGAATCTCTCCTTCTTCTTGGCTTCAGTGTCAATCTCATCTGGTGCATACCTAGCTAATGACAGAAATTTGTCATGGTACTCAACTACTGTCATCCTCCCTTGCTTCAATTCTCAGAATTCATCTCTCATCCTCTTGATTAAACCCGGGGGCACATGGGTTCTTCTAAACTTGAGTTTGAATTCATCCCAAGTCATCATATGTCCTCCATTCATGGTACGAATGCTATTCCACCAAGCTCTTGCATCTCCTACCAGATAATGGGTGGCAAACAGTACCTTCTCATTGGCTTCCAGTCCTGCGACTTCTAAGTTGTTCTCCATGGTCTGCAGCCAGTCATCCGCATCTAATGGCTCTTCAGACTTACTAAAGATGGGTGGCTTGGTGTTCTGAAAGTTCTTGAGCTTGGATCCATGATTGTCCTGGTTTCCATCGCCTTGATTTTTATTGCCCATCTGTGCTATGTGTTGAAGGTGGTAGATTAGCTTGACGTTCATCTCTTTCAGCTTCACCATCAAAAACCAACATTTGCAAGATTTGCAGCATTGGGTCTGGGGATGAACTGCTTCCTCCGCGAGGCATCTGAAGATTGAGATAGATCATGAGAAAAGAGGGAAATTTCTAAGGTTCATGGATTTGTTTTTGAAAAGTTTTTAATATTTCAGTTTGACTCGGATTTTGCCACTAGCAACTTGATTTTCATTCATTCATAGCACACAATACAAACACACACCACACTAAGGTAACATATGGTTTTAAGAACCATTCTGTGAAGCTACGATACAATGGGACCGGATACAACTCTCATCTATGCTAGTGCTCAAGTGCTACTACTCATCAGAATCGGTGGCTTCATCATCATTGTCAATGAAGGCGGAATCGTCATTATCAGTGTGGAAGTGCATGGCTTGGTCCTCCAGGTAGTCATCATCATCACTAAGGTAGGAATAAGGGTCTCCACGGATATCTTCCCCTGCATTCTCCCTCTCTTCAAGCTGCATGTCCCGCTCATGGATGGTCTCCTCCAAGTCTGACACTCTGTGACGAAGGCAAGCAATAATTCGATCCTTCTTGTCACGCACACAGCGAAAGGTCTTGCGCTCCTTTGCAAGGATGACGATGGTCTGGTCCTTCTTGACGGCAATGGCAAAGTTGTGGTTAGCGTATGCGCGGGATTCATCCAATTCCTTCTGCCTGTCATACAACATGAAGTCAAGATGGTCTACTGGATGCTTCAGCTTTGGGTGACCTGGCACCTCCAATGGCTATCCCATAGCAGCACGCCTTGCGTAGAACTCAAAGCGGGTACCCTTGATCTGATTGATGTTTTGCCCACACAGACGGGCAAGATCTTCCTACATAGCCCTGGCGAGTCCGTCTAACCAGTTGTTCTCTCTTAAGGTGAATTGGATTCCCACTGAGGTGGGTGCCTCAATCTTGCCTCTAAGACTTGCAACAATCAGCCACTGTAATTATCGTCCTTGTTGATCGTTGAGCTAGTCTCCAAAGAACTTGGGGTGCGGCCGCTCAAGAAGTTCTGAGAGTTGGTCCAAATCACGCTCAAAGATGAGCTCTCCTCCGTTGCCCAACTGGTAGAACTTGCTATACTTCACCTCCATCTATAAGAATATAGGATGAGTAAGTTAGTAGAGTGATCAAGTGTGTCAAATTTTATGTAGGTTTGCAAGAATTTTTGAGGAATATGAATTTTTATGAAAGAGTCTAAGTGATAAGAATGAAAATAGGTTTTCATAAATATTCACTTCTTTTGGTTTTTTAAACTAAGTTTCTGATTCAAGCGTCCATTCTAACTAGGGTCTCCTATGGTCAACTTGGCTCTGATACCAACTTGTCAACACCCGAATTTTTAATCCCAGATGCCTGTTATGCCATACATCGCAATCCCAGGATTACCATTTTTGTGATACATAACAGATTGGTACCACAGTTCATCATCCATTACAAACCATAATAAAGGTCTTACAAATAAAGGATCTCATGACCCAGTCATAATACAATCAACGCAGCGGAATGATATAATAACTGTAGCGTGGGAGAAGCTCCATCTTCAGGGTCACAGGCAATGCTGACGATGGGAGATGATCCTAGTTGTCATAGACATCCTGCTGTCCATCATCCTGGTAGTCCTCCTCATAGTCTAGCCATGGGAATAGCCAGGGACAAAGCCATGAGTACTCTTTAAGTACTCGCAAACTATCACTAACAAGTAAAGTGGTTCAAGTAGGAATCCCAAGCTCTAGGTTGTTTTGCAAAAAGCCAGATTTATCTCTAACTGAGTTTAGAAGTAAAGAAAACTAGTTTGCTTTTCTACAACACGTAAGTGCGAACTTAGTTTTCATATCACAACCCTGTTGTGGTCAAGTCAAAGTCATAGTTCATTTCACAAGTCATTTTGAAAACATCTGATGATGGAACAGTATGGCCACTCCAACTGTCCATAACCGCGGACGCGGCTATTCGAATAGTTTGACACTCTGCAGAGGTGGTACACTTTCACCACAACATTCAATACATCCATCAGGAACAATCCTGAATCACCATACTCAGTATGCGGATAATCAATCCTAACCTTTCAATTACACACCCTAGTATATGCACCTCCCCTATGAGTTTGGCCTCCCAACCATGACCATCTGTCATCTTGGGTACTGCACAGGTGGACAATCATCACGAGGTAGCCTCATCTCAAACCTCTTCCGCAAGGGAACCCATAAACTCCCGGTCAAGCCCTACCCAAATTCGGGTATTGTGGTTGTACAGTAAAATTGGAATGGTATCGCATCCGAACATAACCATTAGTTTTATAAAGGGCTAAGGCTCATGCCTCAACATTTTCATCATCAAATCATCTGGTGTTCATAACACATGTCAAAAAATTTCATTAGAATGACTCATCATTCTAAGGTTTTCATAATCATTTTCACCAAGTATTCCCATCTAAAGTGATCAAGTTTTATGCTTAGCACTAGCCACTAGAGTTGGGTGTAATCACTAATAAGGGGTGCTCATCAAGTGTGACTTAGCCAGGTCTAATCTCATGCCTCAGTATGACATCTAGTTCTATCTAACTTAGGCCAAGTTTTATGTTCTTTATGCTACCTCTAATATATTTCTAAGACATCACAAACACTAACTAAAAGTAATAAAGAACTTTGATAAAGAAATAAAAGAATAAATCTTGCAAGTAAAACTGGGATTTGGTATAATCAAGGGGTATAACCAAATATGCCTAAGGCATCTGGTAGGTTTAGGCTTGCAAGTAAAACTTGCATGGTTTAGCTTAGCTTGCATGGTTAAGAAACTTGCAAGTGGTAGCTTGCTAAGTTAACTTGTATTGTGAGACTTGCAAGTATTAGCTTGCATACGGTTGAAGTGGTAGCTTGCAAGTGGTAGCTTGCAAGTGGTAAGATTCAAGTGGTAGCTTGCCTTGAGTAGTGCAGTGGTTGAAATTCTCCTCTGCTTCCTTTTCGTAGTCGTCACCTTCCTCTTCATATCCTTGGTCGGTACTAGCGTCTATAAACAAATACGAGGTACACAATCACCAAACAATACTTAAATACTTCTATTTGGCACACAAGGGTTCACTGATGTGGACATCCCTTCTATTGATACAGCCGTTGTACCTACAGCTACACACATACAAGGACCCATCACAAGATCTCGTGCCAAACAACTTAACTATCAGGTACTTTCGTTTCTTGGAAGTATTCCTCACATACATGAGAATATGATGCTGCCTAAATCAGATGTATTTCTTACTCCTAGGAATGATGGACCAAGCATGGATGAGAGGGACAAGCATTGGAGCATGGCCATGCATGGAGATGGCAGCAAGCGTGTGATGATCCAAGAGAAGGCCACGGATGAAGATTTCAGAACTTTGAGGCCACCATAATGAAGAAAGAAGGCTTGGACGAAATATTCAAGATCAATACTTCACGAATTCGTCCATAGCTTAATATGGTGCTGCGACACATTTTACTTTGGGCCAGGCCCATGTAATTTTCACAGGATTTTAATTAGCCACTTTTTAGAATCCGTATTTGAGGGGAAAAGGACTTCTAGGGTTGGCTTCGGCAACCACTTCCATGGCTGCCCGAAACCCAACCTTTTCGTCCTTAAATACTCCCCATAGCCGTCCCCCTAGACTCGGATTTTGTTTAGACATTGAGTTAGCCATAGTCGCAACTTCGCTAAGGCTCGAGCGTCGCAGAGGCCTCTTGTACTTCGCACCTATTCAGGATCCCACCTCTTCAATAAAGCTTTCCTCTTAATCTGCAATATCTTGATTGCAATATTGGTTCTTACTTGTTCTCGATTTCAGGTAGGAATTAATACCCTCGCTGGTCAGGTTGATCGTGTTCCCACAGGATCGGTAACATCCAGGAGATTGGCCTAGCGATTGCATTGGCGCTCGTGCTCACACGTGTAGTCGGATCGTCAAGCCCGAACTCAACCAAATCGATTATCGCCATCTCATCGAAAGATCGGACACCTTTGCCCTATCATTCACACTAGATGATCTAGCATCATCACAATCATCACATGAAATAAAGACTTAGTCTTATTTATTTTATTTTAGAAAAGTAATTTGTACTCATTGAAAAACTACTTAAGATTTAATATTCTCCAATTAAAATAGGGGATCATGATGACACATGTCATCGCCACATATTTTAATACTTGGGAATGTGATTTAAAGTGGTGTCACAATTTAATAAGGTTTAACATTATTATTTTAATTAATAAAAGTGACTAGAAATGCCTATGGGGCATTCTTTTAGTACCTGTCCACTATTTCTGCAAGTAAACCTTGGTATTTTTTATATATTTAGAAATATCTTGTCAAATGTGATTTTTCGGAGTTGGAATCAACTCAAAAGCATTTATGGTTGATTTTTGAAAAATGTTTGAATGCAGAAAAGTCTCTGCCTTGTTATTTTTACTTTGGGTGATCTATAATTCCAAATGGTTTTAATCCAACGGGCTTGGATTAACAATTTCAATACCTTTATAACAAAAACTGGTTTCATGCAATTTGGTTCAGTGAAACTCTCTAAATTGATTTTTGAATCAACAGACAGAACTAGAGTTTGAACTAAATGGAAAAATCTAATTTGAATTAACTGGGTCGCGCGGGAACTAACTTGGCCGGCCCACTATGCACAACACAGCGTGCGGCAGGCTGCTGACATGGGTGTCCCACGCGTCAGCGGCTCATTATAACCGAAGCGATACGCTTCAATCTAAGCCCTACGATTAGAACCTGATCTAACGGCTGGGGGGTGTCGTCTCCGTCGGGTAGCGCCGGAGAGACTGAACCTAACGCGGTGGTGGGGGTCGTATGAGGCTCACCAGGGCTCCAGCTTGGGTCGGTGTTGGGGGCGAACGACGATGTCGATGACGACAGTTCGAACGATGGCTGCGGCAGCTCCTGGGGTGGCTCCAATCAACGGCTCCTCTTCTCCTCCTCCGTGGCATACTCTGGTGAAATTCTGGCGTCCTGTTGCTTGCCTTTCTCCGGGGAAGGGTGTGGGAGGTTCTGTGAGAGGTGGGGAGTGGAATGGTGTGGCGAATTGGGGCTGGGGTGGCCACCTTTTATATCCGAGCGAGATAGGCAATGCGGCATGGGCAGAGATCGTCGGTGACGATGGTGCAGTGAGCTAACGGCATGGCTCGGAGGCTAGGACGGTGCACGGTCTCCTGGCGATGCTCAAGGACTTGATGGCGCGACAAGGGGCGCTCGAGGTTGGATGGGAATGGTCGAAAGATCTACATGGCACCGATGGTGGTTTTGACGACGCACGGGTGCTACGAGTCGCGTGGCGGCAAATGGGGTGTCTGGGAGGTTCCTGGTGTCGTGGTGATTGCAGGCACGGGCGTCGAGGGCGAGGCGCAGCGTGTGCGAGCGTGTCAGGCGCGGTGCTCTAGCGTGCTCTCAGCATGGCGCAGAGACAAAGGGCGTGGCACGTTCTCTGTGGTCCAGTGCCTGACTACGTGTGAGGGCTAGATAGGGGGTGGTGGTGGTGGACGTTGGGCTGCCTCCTGGACATGGTGGCTAGGTGCGACGATGGTTCATGCTATCTTGCGATGGCTGGCTAGCAAGGGGGTGTTCGAGTTGGCACGACATGGTGCGGAGGGTAGGGTTCTAGCTTGTGTCAATGCAGTGTGGTCACTGGGGGAGACAAGGGGTGACAATAGGGTGCAAAGGGGGAACAAAGCATTGATCAAAAACAATGTTAGTTAGGCAAGTTTTACTGTGCTCACCAAGTGTTTGATGAAATGGCCGAAAGAAATTTAGTTTGAAATTTTTGGATAAATTCTGGTGAGTGCACTAGTCATATACTTGGTAGTCTCTGGTTGCTTGGGTTAGCCAAGGTGAACTGGTTTGAGTGGTTTTTGAGAAATGGTGATCTTAGTACCTACACTTGATTCAATTTTCAAATGTCATTTGAATAGATTTGAAATCTGTTTCTGTTGGTTTGCAAAGTTGGCTTGGGTTCACTTTTACTTGGTCTAGCAAGGGGTGAAAAGAATTGGATTTGTTTCTGTTAAAAATCTTGGACTAGAAACACTCAATGTGGTCTAGTGGTTAACTTTGTTCAAAATGACCATTAGCTCATATTGTTTATATTTGATTCTTCTTGGAAATGATTTAGATGATGTTGTGTTCATCTTTAAACTGATCCTTGCCATTCATAACAATCAAACAATTCATTGCAAGCATTCATGCATTCATCACATACACACATGCATTCATATAGATTTTAATTAACAAAAGTTTTTGTTAACCCTAAACTTGGGTGATTAGAACTTGATATTCTTGATTAATATTTTTGGGATGTTATAGTCATTGTAGGTGTAGTGCTCCGGGTCCTCAAAGCATGTGGAGCCATTGTCGGTGTAGTGCTCTGTCATATCCTCTATACTTGTGGAGTCGTAGTCATGGTGGCTCATCATGGATTCTTCATATATATCATTCTCGGTTCCGCAGTCCCTAGACATGATTCACAAGACCAAGTGTTGTATATGGAAGTGGTAGAGGGTGTTGGGAATGCAACGTCAGACCTTGTTTTACCTTGGAAGATAGTATCGTGCAAGTGGCCACACTTGAGAGCAATAAACCAAGCAAAGTGAATTTCACGTGGAACACCAAAACCAACTAACAACTAAAAAAACATATACACAGAATGCTTATGGTGGATCGGTATGGAAAGTGGAATATCAAGAAACAATCCGAAATCAAGATGTTGTAATGGCAAGTAAAGAACCACAATGATTAGAAAGCAAATAAGTCAATCCACAAGATAGGAAATATGTACAAGGAAACACACAGTGGGATAAATGGGACTTGTGCGATGGAGAAAGTGAGCTAAGAACCAAAAGATTACCTAGCAAAGACTATAAGCTCGTGTTGCACAAGTGCAAGGAGAGATGCTAGTTCGATTGCAACAAAATTGGTGGGCTACAAGAAATGCACAATAAGTACCACCTATATGATGTTCATCGAGCTTGAGCTTCCTATTCTATGAGGCACTTGTATATTTATTTTTCCTTTTCTTTTCCTTTTTCTATTTTTTCTTTTTGTTTCCTTTTTTTACTTACCTCTTCCTTGTGCCAACAACTATACAAGATAACTATATGAGATAGCGCTCATAATGTTTGCTCAAAATTTTACGAATTATCAAATATGCATAGACCAAGCAATCATAAGAGGAACTAGTCTCAATAGGTGTTTTTTGGTCGCAAAGATAGTGGAGTTCACAAAGGAATTCAAGTGGGGAAAAGTCACAGAATGTATATATCTTTCGTCGATGATCTTCACCCTTTATTGTTGGATTCCGCCTTTCTCACGGAATTTGGATGGATTAGATAGCATGAAAAACGTGGGTGATGATGTAGATCTCCTTCTCCTCTTCTAAACGAGTTAAAGAACACCAAAATCCAAGTTCGAATGCAAAAGTTATGCTCAAAACAGTGAGAAGCTAAAGTCTGGGAATCTGCTGTTTCTATTCTGTACCGGGCGGTAGTACTGGGTTTTTGAGCGGTAGTACCGGGTTTTTAGAGGGACAGTCGTACCGTTTAGGTACCGGCGAGGTGAGGTAGTACCGAGTTTTGAGCCCGGTAGTACCTGTTGTTCCCGGGACACCTAGATTTGATGCGTTTTTGCAATTTTGGGGTGATTTGGGCGGAAAATCTTGAAGAAAAACACCAAATCGAAGGGGTAAATCAAGGAATTAGGCTATGAGAACGCAGAGGAAGGTAGATCAACAAGTTCACCAAGTAATCGACGGATCAAAACCTACCAAAACTCACTCAAATCACAGATAGATCCAAAACACGAATTGGGGCTATTTTTGGTGGAATTTTCGAATTTATGGTGAAAAGACCAAACCAAAGAGAAATTCGTGGCAACCAAAAGCTACTGATACTAGATGATAGGTGTTAACCTGTTGGGTAGCCCGATCTTCACGGATCTTGTTGTCAAATCGATAGGAAAGCGAGAAGGTAGCGGAAGCGAACACACACCTCACAAAGAACACGATGAACACACACGAAATTCACATGATACAAGGCCGATTGCTACCGAACGGCGGCCACCGGTCCAATAGAATCCTTGTAAGGAAAGATCGGTCAATGTTGATGAGGATACAATCATGGATCATGCTAATTCTAGTTGTCTCAGCTGGAATGAAATATTGAACCTTATTTAAAAATATCACAAGGTGACTTCATTCCTAGTTGGACAAGATACGTTGATTTATAGGAACTTTATACTACCTAAATCATGGTGTTATTGTTTGACTAGATTTAATATCCACCGGACTAGCGCCTGCGGGAAGGAGAGGAAGGAAGGCAAGGAGTCCAACATGATGATCGCCAAGGATGCGCGAGGGAGGAGCGGGAGGAAGGCGCAAGAGAAGATCATCAAGAAGGAAGGTTCAGTTCGGACAGACAGAAGCCCTGAAATTGAAACGGACGTGGATTCTTCACACGAACTCCAAATCAAGCAAATAAGTACTTGTTGGAAAGATAATTCCGAGAGCTTTCCAACGAGTACTTACATGTCTCCAGGGGAGGATAATCCGGCCCCCACACCACCGGATAATCCGGCCCTGCTTCAGAAATTCTGCTAAGGACTTCAGGCGCAAGGCTTAGTATGGGGGCGGATAATCCGGGGGAGAGGATAATCCTCCCCTACTTAGGGCGGAAATTCTGGCCCTGATAGTTACCATCAGATCTGAACGGATCTGACTGTATCAGACACGTTTTGTTTCGCGATTTTGGCCGCCCCAACCGCCCTTATAAGCCCTGGGACGTCCCCATAGTTAGGGTTAGACCACGTTAAAACTATTTTGGAGTTGTTTCTTATCAAGAACCTCTGGAATTACCCTCTGATCGAATTATCTACTGCAATTGAGTGTGATCTGTTTTTCTATTGGGAATTAGTAGATTGCAAACTACCATTCGTGGTCAACGACTACGTGCGCAAGAGCATGGTATTATGAATATCCCACAGGGTTTGAGAGTTGTTGCATTGGCATCAGGGTTCGAGCGGGAGAGTTCATAGCTACAGGCTAGTTATCTATCATCCACCATCATCATTGACAAGTGCTTGCTGAGAAGATCGGGCCACCCCATATCATCTTGGTATCAGATTTACTTGTTTACTCGGTGAGCATCCACAAATCCATCCATAGATTAGTTCTTGTTTTCATCCTATATAGAAAAAGGCATACAAAAATATTGCCCTAGCCTAAATTGCATCATTTTTCAAGTTTTAGTTGCTGGTCATGTCTTCTCGTAGATCCGATCTGCAGGTTTTTCTCGTAGGAGTCTAGTTTTCGTTTGTGTTTAAGTTTAGGGTTTTGATCTTGTTTTCCGCCGAGTCGACCATCACCGTTTTCCGCAAGTTTCCATCTACTTTTCCGAGTCCACATAGCGTACTTTTGTGTTTCAAACCTAGCTACAGCCTATCTACTTCATCCGTGCCTAGGAACGTACCCACGGGACTAGTTGCTTTGCTCTGACAGGCTGCTCATTAGGGTTTTTAAAGTGCACAATTTTCGCCCCGACAGACCGGATTATCCGGCCTCCGAAAAACCAGATTATCTGGGCCCCTAGTTACAAGCGTGACAAAAAGAGATATCAAAGTGTGCATTATTGGAGGCCTAGTTGATCATAGCACTTCTAGATTGAGCAATCTTGTGCCTGTTTATTTTGAGCTATTACTAGCATCTCTCTTGTGCATTGCAATATTCCTGTTCATAAATTGCTTTGCCACGTTTATCTCCACCGTGTATGTTTCTTGGGTTATCATAACGATCAGCACTAGGACTTGTTTGCGGTGTAGTTAGGATTCCATACATACAGCTCCACCATAAATAACCTGTGTGCCCTATGATCGTTCCCTATACCCTTGATATTCACTTCATCACATCCGTGCATAAGTTGTTGACTCGAATTGGTAAGCATCACTATTCACTTTGGAACAGTAAGATCTGCTTTCTTGTCAGTTTTGAGTGAGTTGTGAGAGTTCCACCACTAGATTATGTTTTATGCACTAACGTACTAATAATGTCTTCTAGTAGTGTTGATATGATGCTAAAAAAGGATGCCGATGATTATCCCTTTTCATTACGATACCACTGCAGTAATACATTCTAGAAGGAGGAGTTAGGAGTAGTGCCTACGCCGGGTTTGTTCCACTTCACGACGAAAATTTGTGGTAGACATGCTGCTACTACCATTGATACTTGTTCTTTCATAAATTTGGTTAGTTTTGAGGTTGTTGAAAAGCTACAATTATACACACGTGCATTAACAACCCCATTTATGTTAGCAACTTCTGGTCATGCACTACCAGTTACTCAGATCGCATGTGTTCCACTCACCATTTATGGCCCTAGCAGATATGTTTCTTGTTTTGTCGTTCCTAGAGCGTTTAACTCCTGCCATATCATGTTGGGAACAAACTGGTGTAATAAATTCTAGGTTGTGTTTGGTAATGAGTATTCCGATCATTCCATCTTTTGGAATGATAAGCACACTTGGTTATCATGTACACGTATGAAGCAATTTTAGGAGATTAGGCGTCACAACCTCTGTCCACCTGTAACCACCAACATAAAACCACATGTTGATCCTATCATACAAGAACCAAGAGTGAAAGTTGATGAGACAAATGAGGTTTCTACTAATGTAATTATCTCTACCCCTAGTGTTGATAGGGCAAAGGTGTCCGATCTTTCGATGAGATGGTGATAGTCGATTTGGTGGAATTCGGGCTTGACGATCCGACTATACGTGCGAGCACGAGCGCCAATGCAATCGCTAGGCTAATCTCCTGGAGGTTACCGATCCTACAGGAACACGATCAGCCTGACCAGCGAGGGTCTTAATTCCTACCTGAAATCGAGAACAAGTAAGAACTAATATTGCAATCAAGATATTGCGGATTAAGATGAAAGCTTTATTGAAAAGGTGGGATCCTGTATAGGTGCGAAGTACAAGAGGCCTCTGCGATGCTCAAGCCTTGGCAAAGTTGCTATGATGGCTAACTTAATGTATAAACAAAATCCGAGGCTAAAGTGACGGCTATGGGGAGTATTTAAGGCGGAAAAGGTGGGGTTTCGGCTAGCCATAGAAGTGGTGGCCGAATCCAACCCTAGAAGTCCTTTTCTCCTCAAATACGGACTCTAAAAAGTGGCTAATTAAAATCCTGTGAAAATTACATGGGCCTGGCCCAAAATAAAGGTGTCGCAGCACAATATTAAGCTATGGACGAATTTGTGAAGTATTAATCTTGAATATTTCGTCCAAGCCTCCTTTCTTCATTATGGTGGCCTCAAAGTTCTGAAATCTTCATCCGTGGCCTTCTCTTGAATCATCTCATGCTTGCTGCCATCTCCATGCATGGCCATGCTCCAATGCTTGTCCCTCTCATCCATGCTTGGTCCATCATTCCTAAGAGTAATAAATACATTTGATTAGGCAGCATCATATTCTCATGTATGTGAGGAATAGTTCCAAGAAACGAAAGTACCTGATAGTTAAGTTGTCTGGCATGAGATCGAGTCATAGTTCCTTGTATGTGTATAGCTGTAGGTACAACGGTTGTATCAATAGATGGAATGTCCACATCAAGTGTTGTTTCTTGTGATATGCAGGTTGCTTTTGAAGAAAGGGAGCCATCTATTTTACAACCTGCATCGCTGGACTATGCATTGTCACTTGAGGAGGATGTTCTAGTGCTTACTACATGTGAGGAGCATACTAAAGATATCGGTACTGATTTTGTTATGGGGTAACCCCTTGGGGTGGCCCGATCTTTCACGAATCTCCGCGGGAATCGAGGGTAAAGAGGTGGAAGGGGGAAAGGGGATGGAATCCACGAACACACGCCATGAAGAACCCGACGAACTCACGCACACAAAACACGATACACACCGATAACTCACGCCGGTGGCAACCGGTCCAACATAATCTCTAGGATCGGTGTTGGGCGAAGCTCGCTCTCCACGCCAACAACGGGGGACGAGGTGCTTGGTGAGATCTTGACGACTTGGGGGCGAGAAACCGAGAACCCAAGGCCTTGTACAACTTGAACGCACTAGGCAAGATCCAAGAGGGGGTGGATAATCAGGTGCTCCTTGGTAGGAGCATGAGACCAATAGATATAAGTTCCTCAAAGGGTTTCCTTAATCTATTATTATCCAAGTCTAGGGTTTACAATGGAGGGTGGGGGATATATATAGGCCAACCACATAAACAGGGGTATTTTGGGGACAAATAGCAAAATATGGAGAGGGTTACAAGGCGCTGGGCCGAATTAACACGATCAGGTTCGGTGTCGTCCGGTAGTACCGGTCCAGCTCGACCGATAGTACCGCTTCCTGGCCCGGTAGTACCGCTTGTCGTCCTGGGACTTGCGCTGGGGCCTTCTTTTGGTGGCGGTAGCAGGGGCGGTAGTGCCGTGGCCCGGTAGTACCGGATCCGGGGCCGGTAGTACCGCCAGTGACAGAGAGCATTTGGCTAGCGCTGTGGTCTTCTGTTGTTGGCGGTAGCAGGGGCGGTAGTGCCACCGAGCGGTAGTACCGGTCGCCAGGTCCGGTAGTACCGCTGGCGACAGAGAGTGTTTGGTCTCTTCTGCTGGTGCTCCTCCGTCCTGTGGGTCCTTCTCTTCGTACCTGATGATGCACAAGGTATGGGTATGAAGTAGCAGGCCATCCAAGGGTGTATCGAAGTCACACAAGGAGAGGAGCGAGTTCACCTTAGCTTGAAGGAGTTTGGCTCGGGCGCGAGTCATGGGTCCACTTGGGGAGCTCGTGGAAGTAGATGTAGTAGCGGTCGTAGGACGGGCTGCATCAGCTCCCCCCCTTGGGAAAGAGTCGTCCTCGACTCTTCAACCTTCGCAACTTCATCTTCTCCATGGTAGGGTGAGAGGTCCTTGACATTGAATGTCGAGCTCACAAGATACTTTGATGTTGGGATATCGATGATATAAGCGTTGTTGTTGATCCTCTTGAGCACTTTGAATGGTCCATCACCCCTTGGCTTGAGTTTGGAGTCGCGTTCCTTGGGGAAGCGGTCTTTACTTAAGTGTATCCACACAAGGTCGCCCTCTTCGAAGATCATCTCTTTCTTGTTCTTGTTTAGTCTTGATGCTTGGCGAAGGACTTGTTGCTCGATCCTAGCTCTTGTGTCTTCATGGAGTTTCTTCATTGTGTGGGCGCGCTTGACAACGTCCATATTGGCACGTTCATGAAGTGGTAGTGGAAGGATATCGAGCGCGGTGAGAGGCTCGAAGCCGTAGACGATCATGAACGGGCTCCTCATGGTGGTGGAGTGCTTGGCGCGGTTGTAGGCAAACTCGGCGTGTGGAATACATTCCTCCCAGTCTTTAAGGTTCTTCTTTATCAACACCCGGAGGAGTGTGCCAAGACTTCGATTGACGACCTCGGTTTGTCCATCGGTTTGAGGATGCGAGGCGGACGAGAAGAGGAGCTTGATGCCGAGCTTGGCCATGAGAGTTTTCTAGAAGTAGCTCATGAATTTTACGTCGCGGTCGGAGACGATTTTTCGTGGTACACCGTGTAGCCGAATTATTTCCCTGAAAAACAAATTTGCTACATGTGAAGCATCATCGGTCTTATGGCACGGAATGAAATGTGCCATTTTTGAAAAGCGATCCACTACTACAAATATAGAGTCATGTCCATGTTTAGATCTAGGCAAGCCTAATACAAAGTCCATGCTAATGTCCGACCAAGGTGCATGAGGAATAGGCAATGGCATATAAAGACCAAAGGGGTTGGACTTAGACTTAGCTTGGATACATGTAGTGCATCGTTGGACGTGGCGCTCCACGTCACGCTTCATCTTTGGCCAAAAGTAGTGAGTGGAGAGCATGTCATATGTCTTGTCACGGCCAAAGTGACCCATAAGGCCTCCACCATGGGACTCTTGAAGAAGCAAAAGTTGGAGAGACGATTTCGGAATGCAAAGCTTGTTTTGTTTGAAAAGAAAACCCTTATGCAAGTAGAAATCATCAATCCCTTTGTCTATTGAACATTGTGCAAATATTGGTCCAAAGAAAGGGTCGAACGCGTACAAAGATTTGATGTCATCAAGACCCAAGACATTTACTTCGAGTCGTGTAAGAAGGCTTGTGTTTTTGCGAGACAAGGCGTCCGCTACCACATTTTCTTTGCCCTTCTTGTATTTGACAATGTAAGGAAAAGACTCCATGAACTCAAGCCATTTTGCGTGCCTTTTACTCAAATTGGCTTGGCCCTTAAGATACTTCAACGACTCATGGTCGGAATGGATGATAAATTCTTTGGGCC
Organism: Avena sativa; assembly: GCA_916181665.1. Taxonomy (NCBI): domain Eukaryota; kingdom Viridiplantae; phylum Streptophyta; class Magnoliopsida; order Poales; family Poaceae; genus Avena; species Avena sativa. Next base: position 372,886,197 of record OV702294.1, read on the forward strand.
AAAGATAGTGTTGCCACACTTGAAGGACTCGAACCAAGGCAAAAAGTTCTTTGTCATAAATGGGATAGTTTAGGCGTGCGCCATCAAGTTTCTCACTATGGTAAGCAATAGGATGCCCATTTTGCATAAGGACGCCACCAATGCCAATACCACTAGCGTCACATTCAATCTCAAAGGTTTTTGTGAAATCCGGTAATGCAAGAAGTGGTGCTTCGGTGAGTCTCTTTTTGAGCTCATCAAAAGCCTTTTGTTGTGCTTTTCCCCAAACGAACGTGACATTTTTCTTGGTCAATTCGTTGAGGGGGCAAGCAATGGTAGAAAAATCTTTCACAAAGCGACGGTAAAAGCCAGCCAACCCATGAAAACTACGAAGTTCACTAACATTTGTAGGGATGGGCCAATCTCGTATGTCCTTAACTTTTGAGACATCAACTTCAATGCCATTAGAAGACACAACAAAACCAAGGAAAATCAGCTTGTCTCTTGCAAAGGTGCACTTTGGGACATTAGCATAAAGCTTTTCATGACGAAGGATTTGAAGGACCTCCTTAACATGAGTAACATGCTCCTCTAGTGACTTGCTATAGACAAGAATGTCGTCAAAGTAAACAACTACACTCTTCCCAATGAGAGATCTCAAAATATGGTTCATGAGACGCATGAAGGTAGATGGGGCGTTAGATAAGCCAAAAGGCATAACCAACCATTCATAGAGACCAAGCTTGGTCCTGAAGGCGGTTTTCCACTCATCACCTTCGGCCATGCGAATTTGATGGTAACCACTACGAAGATCAATTTTCGAAAATATAGTGGCTCCACATAACTCATCAAGCATGTCATCAAGACGCAGTATAGGATGTCGATAACGCACGGTGATAGCATTGATTGGATGGCAGTCCATGCATAACCGCAACGTATCATCCGTTTTTGGAACTAGAATCATGGGGACCGCGCTTGGGCTAGTGCTTACTTGGATCAAACCTTTGGAGACGAGTTGGTTGATTTGACGTTCGATCTCCTTTGTATCTTCCGGGTTCGTGCGATACGCGGCGAGGTTTGGGAGTGGGGCGCCGGGTATGAGGTCGATGCGGTGCTCGATTCCACGAAGAGGAGGAAGGCCATGAGGAAGCTCTTCGGAGAATACATCTTGGAATTCCTGCAAAATAGCCATCAAAAGAGGAGGAACATTTGTCAAGTCGTTAGTTCCTTGCACTAGTCCCTTGCATACAAGGACATAGTGCAAGATGGATGGGTTGTTCCGCACTTCTCTCATCTCACTTTTGGTGGCAAGAAGAACACTCTTAGTTTTTCCACTCGAGTTTGGCTTGTAGCTCTCACTCACTATGGTGTGGTTCTCTCGCTCACCACTCTTCTCACAAGGTGTTTTTGTGTAATGCGCCCTCGCTAAAGCCTTTGCATTGTCCGCAATTATTTGGCTAGGAGTCATTGGTTGCAACACACAAGTTTTATCAAGCCATTTGAAAGTATAAGTGTTGGAGTGACCATCATGCAAAGCACGCTTGTCATGTTGCCACGGCCTTCCGAGCAACATATGGCAAACCGTCATTGGGACCACGTCACACTCCACCGTGTCCTTGTAGTGCCCAATTGAGAATGTCACCGAGACGGTGTGCTTGATCTTGACGGATCCTTGGTCACTTAGCCATTGGATATGGTAGGGTTGTTTATGCGGATGGAGGGTGAGATTGAGTTTCTCACACAATTCCGTACTTGCAAGGTTGTGGCAACTCCCTCCATCGATGACAACTTTGATGGACTTCCCATTGATGCCAGCACGAGTTTGGAATATGTTCGAGCGTTGGTCTTCACTCTCATTGACTTGGGTAGTCAAGACCCTTGTGACTACAAGCGATGGACTTGCGTCATGCTCACACACAAGAAGTTCTTGGTCCTCTTCCAAATTTTGCCTTGCCATGGCTTCCTTGACCCTTGCATCAAACTCTTCCTCACTCAAGTATTCTTCATCGCCGTTGTCGTGAATGAACAAAACTTTCTTGTTCCCACATGCGTTCGACTTGTGCCCTTTGCCTCCACACTTGTAGCATTCACCATTGAATGGTTGATCATCCCTTGTGTGTTTGCCACTTGGGGGCTGTTTTCCTTGAGGGAGTGTTGGCTTGAGGGGAAGCTTGGTGGTACTTGAGGAGGTTCCACTTGGTGTTGTTGGAGTAGTGGTTGGTGCTTGCTTGTAGGTGAAGTACGTCTTTGGCTTGTTGTACTTGATGTCCTCTTGCACTTGACGCTCGGCCTTTGATGCGATGTGCACAAGCTCAACCATGTTGTTGTACTTTTGGAACACGGTGATGCGCTTGATGGGATGGTTCAAGCCATTGAGGAAGCATGCCATTGTTTGTTCATCTCGCTCTTCAATGTTGGCACGGATCATGTTGATCTCCATTTGCTTGAAGTACTCTTCCACGGTCTTTGTCCCTTGACTAAGCGTTTGAAGCTTGTTAAAGAGGTCACGCGTGTAGTGTGAAGGAACAAAGCGGGATCTCATATGAGCCTTCATATCTTGCCAAGTTGCGATTGGAGGCTCTTCTTTTGCTTCGCGAGCGAGTTGGACTTGTTCCCACCAAAGGTTGGCATACTCATCAAACTCGAGGGATGCCATGTTCATCATCTTCTCATTGCTATAGTTGTGCATGCGGAAGATCTTGTCGACCTTGAGTTCCCACGAGAGATATTCCTCGGGCTCATTGGAACCGGTGAACTTGGGCATGGTGAATTTGAGCTTGCCGAAAGTTTCTTCTCCATTGCGGTTCCGGTTGTGGCGGTTGCCATGATTTGGGCGGTCATCATCATCATCCGAGCTCTCATGTCTTGCTTGGTGATGGTTGCGTTGCTCTTGCGGTTGTTGAGGTGCCGCGTTTGGTGGTGGAACTTGGTTTTGGCGACGAGCTTGGGGAGCTTGCTCGTTTTGTTGGCGCGGTTAAGGACGAGGAGGAGGTTGATGGTCCTCACGACGAGCTTGGAGAGCTTGCTCTTGTTCTTGTCGTGGGTGGTGCCGAGGAGCATTTTCTTGCGCCCTGTGGCGAGGAGGACGTCGAGCCGCATGCGCAATGGGCTGCTCTTCCTCTTCTTGATGTAGAGGAGGCTCGTCATGACCATCATGTTGCCGGTGTGGACGATCATGTCGATGATGACGCCTTGGAGGATCTTCGAGTGCTTCACGTCGACGGTGATCTTGTTCGTCCTCTTCGGATGCTTCACTTGTTGTTGAAGGGACATGTCGACGGCGATGGCCTTGGTGGTCCATGTGAGGTTGTTCTTGTTGAATCACAAGTGCCCTTGGTTATGGCCGATTCGCTTCACGTCGTGGAGGTCTTGCGGAGACGTCACCATCATAGCTTGACGTTGCGGTGTGTCGCGGAGATGGCACCGCTTGAGAAGAGCTCATGGATTGAAGAACGGGTCCATCCCGGTGCCTTGAAGCGTGACAGCGAGGTGCACTTGATTCACTTGAGGAGTGCCGAGATGAGCTTGATTCGCGCGAGCGTGGCCTTGCTAGTCCATTAATGAGGCGTTGAAGCTTCTCATCCGTTGAGGCGAGTGCACGACCAAGAGCTTCATTTTGATGACCGAGGTTGTGTTGCATGGCATGCATTTGGCCACAGACTTATTCAAAGCGGTTGTCGATGTTCTTGAATTCCACACGGGCCTCGCTAAATTGTTCATCTTGGCGCTGCTCGAGAGCTTCACAACGATAGTTGAATTCTCCTCGGACCTTCCAATGGTCCCATCTTGTCATGAATTGTGTGTCATCCTCCGGAGGTTGTGGTGGTTGGGATGGCTCTCCATGCCTGTCCATGATGAAAAGCCAACAAGGGTTGTATATGGAGAAAAAGGGTGCGGAGAGTTAGCCTTTTACCTCACATTGGAGATTATATCAAACCAATTGCCACACAAATGAGCGAACAGCGTGCAAAGTGAAATGAGCAAGAAACTCACACACAAATATGCTACAACTCTCAAAAGCTTTTGGTGGAAGGTTAGGATTGTGGAAACCAAACGAAACGATCAAAGCAAAAGGTTATTGTTCTACGTGGTGAAGAACCAAAGATCAAAATAAAAAGGATACGATCTACAAAAACACGGGAAACACACACGTGGAGAAAAACGGGGTTAGCACGACTATGAAAATGAGCACAAAAGGTCCTAACAAAGACTACGCTCGGATGTCGTGCCAACTCAAGGAGAGACCACAACTCGTTTGCCAAAAGAGGATAAGCAATAGATTTGTGCACTTGCCTCGGTGCGCTCTTTCTTCACTCTTTCTTGGCTTACAAGCTTGGTATTCTCTTTGTATTGGGAGACTATGTATCTTTTTCTCTTTTTTTTTGATTCTTTTTCCTTTTTCTCCCTTTCTATACTACGATGTTAGCTTTTGTATTTGGCCTCACACTCTCACTTTCCGAAGGCAAGTGCACAATGCTTAGACAAACACAAAATGAGTTGCTCTCATAGGATAGATACACACAAAGGAAGATATGGGGTTGTCAAAGTGGTGCAAGTTATACCTTTGGTATTGTTGACGACTTGCAACCGTTGGTGGGGGATGATGTTCGAGTGTCGCGGTGTCGATGAGCGCGGGTGACTTTGATGCAGAAGCTTGTGTTAAAATGGCGACAAACACGCGAAACACGAACAAGCTAAAAGGGTAAAGTCAGCAACGAAAGTGAGGCGTCAAGAGGAAGGGAAAAAGCTTCTGTGACTGGCGGTAGTACCGCTTGGTACGGGTGGTAGTACCGGACGGCGGTAGTACCGCCTGCTCGACCGGTAGTACCACTGGTCACAGAACAAGAACGAAAACGAGATCCACTTGACACAAACCTCAAATTCGTGGGAAATCTGACCGAAAGGCTGGGCTAGGAACAACAGGGGCTATAGATCGACTCCAAAAGCAACAGATCTATGGACCAAAACCACGAAAAACTCACCAAATCCAGAGATCGATCCGAAGGCAAATTGGGGCTCTTTTTGGTGGGATTTTCGATTTTAAGGTGGATAAAGAAAAATTGGGGGAAAATTCGTGATCAACCTTGCTCTTGATACCAAGATGTTATGGGGTAACCCCTTGGGGTGGCCCGATCTTTCACGAATCTCCGCGGGAATCGAGGGTAAAGCGGTGGAACGGGGAAAGGGGATGGAATCCACGAACACACGCCACGAAGAACCCGACGAACTCACGCACACAAAACACGATACACGCCGATAACTCACGCCGGTGGCAACCAGTCCAACATAATCTCTAGGATCGGTGTTGGGCGAAGCTCGCTCTCCACGCCAACAACGGGGGACGAGGTGCTTGGTGAGATCTTGATGACTTGGGGGCGAGAAACCGAGAACCCAAGGCCTTGTACAACTTGAACGCACTAGGCAAGATCCAAGAGGGGGTGGATAATTCGGTGCTCCTTGGTAGGAGCATGAGACCAATAGATATAAGTTCCTCAAAGGGTTTCCTTAATCTATTATTATCCAAGTCTAGGGTTTACAATGGAGGGTGGGGGCCTATATATAGGCCAACCACATAAACAGGGGTATTTTGGGGACAAATAGCGAAATATGGAGAGGGTTACAAGGCGCTGGGCCGAATTAACACGATTAGGTTCGGTGTCGTCCGGTAGTACTGGTCCAGCTCGACCGGTAGTACCGGTCATGCGGTAGTACCGCTTCCTGGCCCGGTACTACCTCTTGTCGTCCTGGGACTTGCGCTGGGGCCTTCTGTTGGTGGCGGTAGCAGGGGGCGGTAGTGCCGTGGCCCGGTAGTACCGGATCCGGGGCCGGTAGTACCGCCAGTGACAGAGAGCATTTGGCTAGCGCTGGGGTCTTCTGTTGTTGGCGGTAGCAGGGGGCGGTAGTGCCGCCGAGCGGTAGTACCGGTCGCCAGGTCCGGTAGTACCGCTGGCAACAGAGAGCGTTTGGTCTCTTCTGCTGGTGCTCCTCCGTCCTGTGGGTCCTTCTCTTCGTACCTGATGATGCACAAGGTATGGGTATGAAGTAGCAGGCCATCCAAGGGTGTATCGAAGTCACACAAGGAGAGGAGCGAGTTCACCTTAGCTTGAAGGAGTTTGGCTCAGGCGCGAGTCATGGGTCCACTTGGGGAGCTCTTGGAAGTAGATGTAGTAGCGGTCGTAGGACGAGCTGCATCAGATTTGGATCTACAGCCAACAAGCACAACCTTTTGTGAGTCTATTCCTTTGTTGGTACCTCCTTGTGGCTTGTCTTGCAATAATGTTACAACACCATGTGATAGTTTACCAAATTCGCATTTTGATCATGTGTTACTTATTACACATAAGGAAATACTTGCTCGAATACCATCTACTGATATTGTATATTCCATCATGCTAAATGAACATATGAATATGAGTTGTGTTGTGGATAAGATTTCTGAAATCTCATGGCTGAATTCAAGCACATATTCTCCATATTTTATCTTTAATCTAATTGGTGAATATAGCATGGATGAAAATTTTCTTGTGGATCACATATGCATTACATGTGATAGAATTGCTGAATTGAAACTTGTTGTGTTTAACCATAGATGCTATCTGTCAAGATATCTTTGTGGTGGGATAGATACTACAATTTTTGATAATATGAAAGTACATTCTCATCTAGTTGATATAGTCTGTCCAACAAAAGTAACTTTACCTATGTTGGATTGTTCCCATCTTTCTAGATTTGAATCAGATTTTTCATGCCCTTTGTGTTTGTCACACAATGTTTTGCATAAGTGTGCTACTTCTATATACTTCAGTCATATTTGCAAATTCAGTTGTATGTTACATACTGAACAAAATTTTATGTTCATAATAATCAGAGTAGCACAGTTGAAGCATGGCCCGAATCAGTTCAGTTTTCACATATTTTGAATTGGTTTGATCTCGTTCATCACAAATTTGATCATAGATCTTCTTTGAGAAAACTGAATTTAATAATGAACAACAAGACTATATATCTATTTGTTTTTCAACATGATCATGATTCTTTATACTACACTTATACCTGCAATTTAAGTTGCTTGATCTATAGTAGACATATTATTCACATGAACACAAATGATACAACATGTTATGTATACATATACTCTGCGTACACGTTGTTCTTTTTGTTCATTCCACTTTCAGCTTACCCAAAGCCGAGGAAGGCTTTTCTTGAAGAAAGGGAGGATGATGAGGATACAATCATGGATCATGCTAATTCTAGTTGTCTCAGCTGGAATGAAATATTGAACCTTATTGAAAAATATTACAAGGTGACTTCATTCCTAGTTGGACAAGATACATTGATTTATAGGAACTTTATACTACCTAAATCATGGTGTTATTGTTTGACTAGATTTAATATCCATCGGACTAACGCCAGCGGGAAGGAGAGGGAGGAAGGCAAGGAGTCCAGCATGATGATCGCCAAGGATGCGCGAGGCAGGAGCGGGAGGAAGGCGCAAGAGAAGATCATCAAGAAGGAAGGTTCAGTTCGGACAGACAGAAGCCCTGAAATTGAAATGGACGTGGATTCTTCATACGAACTCCAAATCAAGCAAATAAGTACTTGTTGGAAAGATAATTCCGAGAGCTTTCCAACGAGTACTTACACATCTCCAGGGGGCGGATAATCCGGCCCCCACACCACCGGATAATCTGGCCCTGCTTCAGAAATTCTGCTAAGGACTTCAGGTGCAAGGCTCAGTATGGGGGCGGATAATCCGCCCTAGGGGAGGATAATCCGGGGGTCAGATAATCTGCCCCTACTTAGGGCGGAAAGTCCGGCCCTGATAGTTACCATCAGATCTGGACGGATCTGACTGTATCAGACACGTTTTGTTTCGCGATTTTGGCTGCCCAGCCGCCCTTATAAGCCCTAGGACGTCCCCATAGTTAGGGTTAGACCACGTGAAAACTATTTTGGAGTTGTTTCTTATCAAGAACCTCTAGAATTACCCTGTGATCGAATTATCTACTGCAATTGAGTGTGATCTGTTGTTCCATTGGGAATTAGTAGATTGCGAACTACCGTTCGTGGTCGACGCCTACGTGCGCAAGAGCGTGGTGTTGTGAATATCCCACAGGGTTTGAGAGTTGTTGCATTGGCATCAGGGTTCGAGCGGGAGAGTTCATAGCTACAGGCTAGTTATCTATCATCCACCATCATCATCGACAAGTGCTTGCTGAGAAGATCGGGCCACCCCATATCAAACGTGCTCCCTCAATCCACATCGGAGAGGGAAGAACATCTTGGGGAGGGTCTTGACATCTTGGAGAAGAGACACCGACTCCAAGGCCTTATACAAAGATGTATGCATGATGCAAAGTCCAATCAAGGATGGTGACGATAGTCAGTCCCCTTGATAAATGGATGAGGCAAAACTAGAGATTCCACACAAGGGGGTTGTCTTTAGTCTATCATCTATGCCTTAGGGATACATGAGGGATGGGGGCTCTATTTATAGGCCAGCCACTAAACAAGGGGGTAGTTTGGGGATAAACTAGGAAAAAAGGTAAGTAAAGGTGTTATGGGGAAACCCCTTGGGGTGGCCCGATCTTTCACGAATCTCCGCGGGGATCGAGGGAAAAGAGGTGGAGGGGGAGAGGGAACGAAATCCACGAACGCACGCACACTAAGATCCCGATGAACTCACGCACACAAATCACGATACACGCCGATAACTCACGTCGGTGGCAACCGGTCCAACATAATCTCTAGGATCGGTGTTGGGCGAAGCTCTCTCTCCACGACCAACAACGGGGGACGAGGTGCTTGGTGAGATCTTGACGACTTGGGGGCGAGAAACCGAGAACCCAAGGCCTTGTACAACTTGAACACACTAGGCAAGATCCAAGAGGTTATGGATAATAGGGTGCCCCTTGGTAGGAGCATGAGACCAATAGATGAAAGATCCTCAAAGGGGTGTCCTCAATCTATTATTATCCAAGTCTAGGGTTTACAATAGAGAGTGGGGGCTATATATAGGCCAGCCACACAAACATGGGTAGTTTAGGAACGAAATGGGAAAATATAGAAAGGGGTACAGGGCGCTGGGCCGAACTGATGCGATCTGGTTCAGTCAAGACCGGTAGTACCGGTCGGGCAACCGGTAGTACCGGTCGCAACCAGTAGTACCGCTCATGGGGCGGTAGTACCGCTGGAGGTCCTGGAGCTTCCGTCGGAGTCGCCTGTAGCGAGCGGTAGGAGGGGGCGGTAGTACCGCCCACCGGTAGTACCGGTTCTCGGACCGGTAGTACCGTAGGCGTCTAGGGCTTGGTTGGGTTCCTCCTGGGGCATCCAGTAGCTGGGGCCGGTTGTGTCGCTTGAACCGGTAGTACCGGTCGTAGGGTCCGGTAGTACCGCTGGAGTCTGGCAGCGCTTGGTTGCTTCAGCTCCAGTTTCTCCGTTCCAGGGGTCCTTCCCTTCGTACCTGATGATGCACAGTGTATGCATATGAAGTAGCAAGCCATCCAGGGGCGTATTGAAATCACACAAGGAAAGGAGCGAGTTAACCTTGGCTTGTAGGAGCTTGGCTCGGGCGCGAGTCATTGGTCCACTGGGAGGGCTAGGTGTTGTAGATGGAGGTGCGTCCATAGGACGGGCTGCATCAGCTCCCCCCCTTGGGGAAGAGTCGTCCTCGAATCTTCAACCTTCTCAACTTTATCTTCTCCATGGTAGGGTGAGAGGTCCTTGACATTGAACGTCGAGCTCACAAGATACTTGGATGTTGGGATATCGATGATGTAGGCGTTGTTGTTGATTCTCTTTAGCACTTTGAACGGCCCATCACCTCTTGGCTTGAGTTTGGAGTCGCGGTCCTTGGGAAAGCGGTCTTTACTCAAGTGTATCCACACAAGGTCGCCTTCTTCGAAGATCATCTCTTTCTTGTTCTTGTTTAGCCTTGATGCTTGGCGAAGGACTTGTTGCTCGATCGTAGCTCTTGTGTCTTCATGGAGTTTCTTTATTGTTTGGGCACGCTTGTCAACGTCCATATTGGTACGGTCATGCAGCGGAAGTGGAAGGATATCGAGCGCTGTGAGGGGCTCGAAACCATAGACGATCATGAACGGGCTTCACATGGTGGTGGAGTGCTTGGCGCGGTTGTAGGCGAACTCGGCGTGCGGAATGCATTCCTCCCAGTCTTTAAGGTTCTTCTTTATCAACACACAGAGAAGTGTGCCAAGGCTTCGATTGACGACCTCGGTTTGTCCATCGGTTTGAGGGTGCGAGGCGGACGAGAAGAGGAGCTTGATGCCGAGCTTGTCCATGAGTGTCTTCCAGAAGTAGCTCATGAATTTGACGTCGCGGTCGGAGACGATTGTTCTTGGTACACCGTGTAGCCGAATTATTTCCCTGAAAAACAAACTTGCTACATGTGAAGCATCATCGGTCTTATGGCATGGAATGAAGTGTGCCATTTTGGAAAAACGATCCACTACCACAAATATAGAATCATGTCCATGTTTAGATCTAGGCAATCCTAACACTAAGTCCATGCTAATGTCCGACCAAGGTGCATGAGGAATAGGTAATGGCATATAAAGACCAAAGGGGTTAGACTTAGACTTAGCTTGGATACATGTAGTGCATCGTTGGACATGGCGCTCCACGTCGCGCTTCATCTTTGGCCAAAAGTAATGAGTGGATAGCATGCCATATGTCTTGTCACGGCCAAAGTGACCCATAAGGCCTCCACCATGGGACTCTTGAAGAAGTAAAATTTGGAGAGACGACTTCGGAATGCAAAGCTTGTTTTGTTTGAAAAGAAAACCCTTATGCCAATAGAAATCATCAATCCCTTTGTCTATTGAACATCTTGTAAAAATTGGTCCAAAGAAAGGGTCGGCCGCGTACAAAGATTTGATGTCATCAAGACCCAAGACATTTACTTCGAGTCGCGTAAGAAGGTTTGTATTTTTGCGAGACAAAGCGTCCGCTACCACATTTTCTTTGCCCTTCTTGTACTTGACAATGTAAGGAAAAGATTCCATAAACTCAACCCATTTGGCGTGCCTTTTACTCAAATTTGCTTTGCCCTTAAGATATTTCAACGACTCATGGTCGGAATGGATTATAAATTCTTTGGGCCAAAGGTAGTGTTGCCACACTTGAAGGACACGAACCAAGGCAAAAAAGCTCTTTGTCATAAATGGGGTAGTTTAGGCGTGCGCCATCAAGTTTCTCACTATGGTATGCAATAGGACGCCCATTTTGCATAAGGACGCCTCCAATGCCAATTCCACTAGCGTCACATTCAATCTCCAAGGTTTTTGTGAAATCCGGTAATGCAAGAAGTGGTGCTTCGGTGAGCCTCTTTTTGACCTCATCAAAAGCCTTTTGTTGTGCTTTTCCCCAAACGAACGTGACATTTTTCTTGGTCAATTCGTTGAGGTGGCAAGCAATGGTAGAAAAGTCTTTCACAAAGCGACGGTAAAAGCCAGCCAACCCATGAAAACTACGAAGTTCACTAACATTGGTAGGTATGGGCCAATCTCGTATGTCCTTAAGTTTTGAGACATCAACTTCAATGCCATTAGAAGACACAACAAAACCAAGGAAAATGAGTTTATCTTTTGCAAAAGTGCACTTTGGGAGATTAGCATAAAGCTTTTCATGACGAAGGATTTGAAGGACCTCCTTAACATGAGTAACATGCTCCTCTAGTGACTTGCTATAGACAAGGATGTCATCAAAGTAAACCACTACACTCTTCCCAATGAGAGATCTCAAAATATGGTTCATGAGGCGCATGAAGGTAGATGGGGCATTTGATAAGCCAAAAGGCATAACCAACCATTCATAGAGACCAAGCTTGGTCTTGAAGGCGGTTCTCCACTTATCACCTTCGGCCATGCGAATTTGATGGTAACCACTACGAAGATCAATTTTTGAAAATATAGTGGCTCCACATAACTCATCAAGCATGTCATCAAGACACGGTATAGGATGTCGATAACGCACGGTGATAGCATTGATTGGACGGCAGTCCATGCATAACCGCAACGTATCATCCGTTTTCGGAACTAGGATCACGGGGACCGTGCTTGGGCTAGTGCTTACTTGGATCAAACCTTTGGAGACGAGTTGGTTGATTTGTCATTCTATCTCCTTTGTCTCCTTCGGGTTCGTGCGATACGCGGCGCGGTTTGGGAGTGGGGCGCCGGGTATGAGGTCGATGCGGTGCTCGATTCCACGAAGAGGAGGTAGTCCATGAGGAAGATCTTCGGGAAATACATCTTGGAATTCCTGCAAAATAGCCATCAAAGAAGGAGGAACATTTGTCAAGTCATCAGTACCTTGCGCTAGTCCCTTGCATATAAGGACATAGTGCAAGATGGATGGGTTGTTCTGCACTTCTCTCATCTCACTTTTGGTGGCAAGAAGAACACTCTTAGTTTTTCCACTCGAGTTTGGCTTGTGGCACTCACTCACTATAGTGTGGTTCTCTCGCTCACCACTCTTCTCACAAGATGGTTTTGTGTATTGCGCCCTCGCTAAAGCCTTTGCATTGTTCACAATTATTTGGATAGGAGTCATTGGTTGCAACACACAAGTTTTTTCAAGCCATTTGAGGGTATAAGTGTTTGAGTGACCATCATGCAAAGCACGCTTGTCATATTGCCACGGCCTTCCTAGCAACATACGGCAAAACGTCATTGGGACCACGTCACATTCCACCGTGTCCTTGTATGGTCCAATTGAGAACGTTACCGAGACGGTGTGCTTGATCTTGACGGATCCTTGGTCGCTTAGCCATTGTATATGGTAGGGGTGTTTATGCGGATGGAGGGTGAGGTTGAGTTTCTCACACAATTCCGTGCTTGCGAGATTGTGGCAACTTGCTCCATCGATGACAAGTTTGATGGACTTCCCATTGATACCGGCACGAGTTTGGAAGATGTTTGATCATTGGTCTTCATTCTCATTGACTTGAGTAGTTAAGACCCTTGTGCCACAAGCGATGGACTAGCGTCATGCTCACACACAAGTAGTTCTTGGTCCTCTTCCAAATGTTGCCTTACCAATGCTTCCTTGACCCTTGCATCAAAATCATCTTCACTCAAGTATTCTTCGTCGCCATTGTCATGGATGAACAAAACTTTCTTGTTCCCACACGCGGACGACTTGTGTCCTTTGCCTCCACACTTGTAGCACTCACCATTGAATGGTTGATAATCCCTTGTTTATTTGCCACTTGGGGGTTGTTTTCCTTGAGGAAGTGTTGGCTTGAAGGGAAGCTTGGTGGTACTTGATGAGCTTCCACTTGGTGTTGTTGGAGTAGTGGTTGGTGCTTGCTTGTAGGTGAAGTACGTCTTTGGCTTGTTGTACTTGATGTCCTCTTGCACTTGACGCTCGGCCTTTGATGCGATGTGCACAAGCTCAACCATGTTGTTGTACTTTTGGAACTCGTGATGCGCTTGATTGGATGGTTCAAGCCATTGAGGAAATGTGCCATTGTTTGCTCATCACGCTCTTCAATGTTTGCACGGATCATGTTGAGCTCCATTTGCTTGAAGTACTCTTCCACGGTCTTTGTCCCTTGACTAAGCGTTTGAAGCTTGTTGAAAAGGTCACGCGTGTAGTGCGAAGGAACAAAGCGGGATCTCATATGAGCCTTCATATCTTGCCAAGTTGAGATTGGGGGCTCTTCTTTTGATTCACGAGCGAGTTGGATTTGTTCCCACCAAAGGTTGGCATACTCATCAAACTCGAGGGATTCCATGGCCATCATCTTCTCATTGTTATAGTTGTGCATGCGGAAGATCTTGTCAACCTTGAGCTCCCATGAGAGGTATTCTTCGGGATCATTGGAACCGGTGAACTTGGGCATGGTGAACTTGAGATTTTCGAAAATTTCTTCCTCATTGCGGTTCCGGTTGCGACGGTTGCCATGATTTTGGCAGCCCTCTTCATCATCCGAGCTCTCATGTCTTGCTTGGTGATGGTTGCGTTGCTCTTGCGGTTGTTGAGGTGCCGCGTTTGGTGGTGGAACTTGGTTTTGACGATGAGCTTGGGGAGCTTGCTCGTGTTGTTGGCGCGGTTAAGGACGAGGATGAGGTTGATGATCCTCACGATGAGCTTGGGGAGCTTGCTCTTGTTCTTGTCGTGGTTGATGCCGATGAGCATTGTCTTGTGCCATGTGGCAAGGAGGACGTCGAGCCGCATGCGCAATGGGCTGCTCTCCTTCTTCTTGATGTGGAGGAGGCTCGTCATGATGATCATGTTGTCGACGTTGACGTTCATGTCGATGATGACGCCTTGGTGGATCTTCGAGTGCCTCCCGCCGACGGTGATCTTGCTCGTCCACTTCGGATGCTTCACTTGTTGCTGAGAGAACACGTCGTTGACGATGGGCTTGGTGGTCCGCGTGAGGTTGTTCTTGTTGAATCACAAGTGCCCTTTGTTGAGGCCGGTTCGCTTCACGTCTTGGAGGTCTTGTGGAGAGGTCACCATCATAGCTTGACGTCGCGGCGTGACGCGGAGATGGTACCACTTGAGAAGAGCTCATGGATTGAAGGACGGGTCCATCCCGGTGCCTTGAAGCGTGACGGCGAGGTGCACTTGATTCACTTGAGGAGTGTCGTGATGAGCTTGAGTCGCGCGATCATGGCCTTGCGAGCCCATCAATGAGGCGTTGAAGCTTCTCATCCGTTGAGGCGAGGGTGCGACCAAGAGCTTCATTTTGATGGCCGAGGTTGTGTTGCATGGCATGCATTTGTCCTCGGACTTCTTCGAAGCGGTTGTCGATGTTCTTGAATTCCACGCGGGATTCGCTAAATTGTTCGTCTTGGCGCCGCTCAAGAGCTTCACAACGGTAGTTGAATTCACCACGGATCTTCCAATGATCCCATCGTGTCATGTATTGTGTGTCGTCCTCCGGACGTGGTGGTGGTTGGGACGGCTCGCCATTCCTGTCCATGATGCAAAGCCGACAAGGGTTGTATATGGATAATGAGGATGCGGGGAGTTAGCCTTTCACCTCACCTTGGAGATTATATCAAACCATTGCCACACTTGAGAACTAATGGCGTGCAAAGTGAAATCGCAAAGAAACTCACACACCGATACGCTACAACTCTCAAAAGCTTATGGTGGAAGGTTAGGATTGTGGAAAACCAAACGAAACGATCCAAGCAAAAGGGTATTGTTCTAAGTGGTAAAGAACCAAAGATCAAAAGCAAAAGGATACGATCTACAAAAACACGGAAGAACGCACACGTGGAGAATAACGGGGTTAGCACGACTATGAAAATGAGCACAAAAGGTCCTAACGAAGACTACGCTCAGTTGTCGTGCCAACTCAAGGAGAGACCACAACTCGTTTGCCAAAAGAGGATAAGCAACAGATTTGTGCACTTGTCTTGGTGCGCTCTTTCCTCTCTTTTTGGCTTACAAGCTTGGTATTCTCTTTGTATTGGGAGACTATGTATCTTTCTATTTTTTTTTGTTTTTTTATTCTTTTTCTCCCTCTTTATACTACTATGTTAACTTTTGTATTTGGCCTCACACTCTCACTTTCCAAAGGAAAGTGCACAATGCTTAGACAAACACAAAAGAGTTGCTCTCATAGGATAGACACACACAAAGGAAGATATGGGGCTGTCAAAGTGGCGCAAGTTATACCTTTGGTATTGTTGACGACTTGCAACCGTTGGTGGGGATGATGTTCGAGTGTCGCGGTGTCATTGAGCGCGTGGTGACTTTGATGCGGAAGCTGTTGTTAAAATGGCGACAAACACGCGAAACACGAACAAGTTAAGGGGAATAGTCAGCAAACAAAGTTGAGGCATCAAAGAGAAAAGAAACACGGTCAGAGGCGGGCGGTAGTACCGCCAGGCACGGCCGGTAGTACCGGAGAGCGGTAGTACTGCTTGTGCGACCGGTAGTACCGGTGACTTGCGGTAGTACCGCTCGTATGACCGGTAGTACCGCCAGGCGCGGAATTGGAACGAGATCAACTTGACAAAATCCTCAAATTCGTGGTGATCTGACCGAAAGGCTGGGCTAGGAGCATAAAAAGGCTATAGATCGACTCCAAAAGCAACAGATCTATGGACCAAAACCACGAAAAACTCACCAAATCCAAATATCGATCCTAAGGCAAATTGGGGCACTTTTTGGTGGGATTTTCGATTTTAAGGGGATAGAAGAAAAATTGGGGGGAAATTCGTGATCAACCTTGCTCTTGATACCAATATGTTATGGGGAAACCCCTTTGGGTGGCCCGATCTTTCACGAATCTCCGTGGGGATCGAGGGAAAATCGGTGGAGGGGGAGAGGGGGCGAAATCCACGAACACACGCACACTAAAATACCGATGAACTCATGCACACAAATCACGATACACGCCGATAACACACGCCGGTGGCAACCGGTCCAACATAATCTCTAGGATCGGTGTTGGGTGAAGCTCTCTCTCCACGACCAACAACGGGGGACGAGGTGCTTGGTGAGATCTTGACGACTTGGGGGCGACAAACCGAGAACCCAAGGCCTTGTACAACTTGAACGCACTAGGCAAGATCCAAGAGGTTGAGGATAATAGGGTGCCCCTTGGTAGGAGCATGAGACCAATAGATGAAAGATCCTCAAAGGGGTGTCCTCAATCTATTATTATCCAAGTCTAGGGTTTACAATAGAGGGTGGGGGCTATATATAGGCGAGCCACACAAACAGGGGTAGTTTAGGAACAAAATGGGAAATATAGAAAGGGGTACATGGCGCTGGGCCGAACTGATGCGATCTGGTTCAGTCAAGACCGGTAGTATCGGTCGCAACCGGTAGTACCGCTCATGGGGCGGTAGTACCGCTGGCGGTCTTGGAGCTTCCGTCGGAGTCGCCTGTAGCGAGCGGTAGGAGGGGGCGGTACTACCGCCCACCGGTAGTACCCATTCCCGGACCGGCAGTACCGCAGGCGTCTGGGGCTTGTTTGGGTTCCTCCTGGGGCGTCCGGTAGCTGGGGCCGGTTGTGCCGCTTGAACCGGTAGTACCGGCCGTAGGGTCCGGTAGTACCGCTGGAGTCTGGCAGCGCTTGGTTGCTTCCGCTCCAGTTTCTCCGTTCCAGGGGTCCTTCCCTTCGTACCTGATGATGCACAGTGTATGCGTATGAAGTAGCAAGCCATCCAGGGGCGTATCGAAATCACACAAGGAAAGGAGCGAGTTAACCTTGGCTTGTAGGAGCTTGGCTCGGGCGCGAGTCATTGGTCCATTGGGAGGGCTAGGTGTTGTAGATGGAGGTGCGTCCGTAGGACGGGCTGCATGAAAAGGAATACATGGGCTATGGCCCAACTGTTGAGGCGCACAGTCCTAGCTAGGATCATTAGTACCGGACTTGATGGCCGGTAGTACCGCTCAAGGGAGGTAGTACCACAAGCCGGTACCGGGGCGTCTAGTGGCGACGGTGCGGGCTTCAGTAGTGGTCATAGTGCCGATACCTTGGGTCCGGTCGTACCGGTGATGGCACAGCACGGGCTCGATGTAGCAGGGCCGGTAGTACCGCTGGGTAGGGGCAGTAGTATCGGCCAAGTATGTCTTCTTCCTCCTCTTCGAAGCCTCCTTCTTATCGGGATTGAGGTTTCGGGCTTCCTCCCTTATCTCCGTGCTTCTCATTATGAGCCTATCATGGTCATAGGACAGAGTATGAAGTAGTATACCATTCAATAGGGTAGGAAGTGGGATCTCAGAGGATAGGATTCACCTTTGGATTCCATGATGACCTGGCATGTGTTGGAGACCTTGATATGGTAACGACCGTAGGTCGGGCTACATCACTTCGGCCCGAACGGAATGTTCGGCTGATATCACCTGGACTATCCGCCCGCTGATGAATTCTGGTCCAAATTGGCATGTATCAGTTTGAGTCGTACGCATCTTAGTTTTGTTTTCTGGCCACCCCAGCGCCCTTATAAGCCCTAGTACTCCCCTATTGTTGAGTTTAGACCATGTTTAAAATAGACCCTAGTTCTTGTGTTGCTAAGTGCAAACCCTAGAATTCTCCATGCCAGTTCGTATCGATCTGGTGTGTTTCTTATTATCAATCAAGTGTGATTAGTTGATCCATTGGGATTTAGAAAATTGCAAGTTTTATGTCATTTGCTCTTCAATTGGGAATTAGAAGATTGCAATACCAATTCGTGGTCAACGGCTACGTGCGCAAGTGTGTGAAGTTGCGGATATCTACAAGGGTCGAGATATGTGCAGTGGCATCAGGGATTGATCGAGAGGTTTGTGAGCATCATACAAGTTATCTACACCAACTATCATCTTCTACCACCCTCGCTTACTGAGAATATCGGGCCACCCCATATAACCCGGACCACCAAGCCTGACAAGACGCTGGCATGGAAGAGGAAATGGAAGAAGCAAACGACTCCAGGCCTGGAGTCTCCGCTTCGACCGAAGTCTCCACCGCCCAAGCCCTGGAGTTTCCGGCTTCCCTCCGCTCGAAGCCTGGCTCCAAGATGCTCGACTCCTTTCGAAGTCTCCAACCGCTCAACCAAAGTTTCCGCCCCCGACGGGAGTCTCCGGCCCAACTACAATGGATTCTCTGGCCTAGGATGGTCCTTCACACTGCCAGCTGGGTCTTCGGCCCATGTACTCCTCTAGTCTGTTCCAAACCCTAGTTTTATGCCCAAACTACCCCCATTCTAGTGACTAGCCCATATATAGATCCCCCACCTCTCATTGTATCCCTTACGCATAGATGGTAGACTAAAGACAACCCCCTTTGTGGAATCTCTAGTTTTGCCTAATCCCCTTTACCAAGGGGACCGACTATCATCACCAACCTCGTTGGACTTTGCATCATGCATCCATCATTGTACAACGCCTTGGAGCCGATGTTCCTTCTCCAAGCTATCAAGACCCTCCTGATGTAGCCCGTCCTACGAATGCCCCTATTAGAGATATGCCCAAGAAGCAATTATAGAAGTAGTTATTATTATATCTTTGTGTTTATGATAAATGTTTACATACCATGCTATAATTGTATTAACCGAAAACATTAATACTTGTGTGATTTGTAAACATAAAGAGTCCCTAGTAAAGCCTCTTGTTAAACTAGCTTATTGATTAATTGATTATTATGGTTTCCTGATCATGAACATTGTATGTTATTAATAACAAGATCATATCATTAGGAGAATGGTGTGATGGACATACTCCTATAGTTAAGCGTAGACCTGATCAAGTCATTTCAATAGTTTGTTTGCTATAAGCTTTTAGATACATAGTAACCTAAATCCTTCGACCATGAGACCATGTTAATCACCATCACTGGATGGATACTTTGATGGCATCAAACACCACTTCATAACTGGGTGGTTATAAAGGTGGCATTGAGTATTCAGAAATTATGTGTTGAAGCACATGGATCAAGAGTGGGATTTGTCCATCCATATGACCGATAGATATACTCTAGGCCCTCTCGGTGGAATGTCATCCAACTGGCTTGCAAGCATGTGACTGGCTAGGTTGAACTAGGTATGTAGAGATACTAGCGATCAGTAAAGAGTACTTATCAGTAACAAGGTTGAACTAGGTATGTAGAGATACTAGCGATCAAACCTCGGATAAGTAAAGTATTGCGAGACAAAGGGAAATTGGTATCGTATGTGAATGGCTCATTCTGTCACGAATTAATCATAGAAATATGTGGGACCCATATGAATTTCCAGATTCTTCTATTGGTTATTGATCGGAGAAGTGTCTCGATCATGTCTGCATAATTCACGAACCGTAAGGAGACACACTTAAGGATTCGATGTTGTTTAGTAGATATGGTGTTAGGGTTGACCCCTTGGGGAGGCCTGATCTTTCACGAATCCCATGGAAATCAAGGAGGAAGTTCGGGGGATGAGAAGAGGGATGAAATCCACGAACTCACACGCGAAGAACTCGATGAACACACACACACACACACACGAAAACACGATACAAGCCGATAGCTCACACCGGTGGTCCAAAACAATCCCTAGGATCGACGTTGGGCAAGACACTCTCCCACGGCCAACAACAGGTGTGACAGGCTTGATGAGATCTTAACTACTTGGAGACGGGACACCGAACCCCAAGGACTTGTACAACTTGAACGCATGAGGCAAAATCCAAGAGGCGGGGGATAATTGGTGCTCCTTGTCAACGAGCATGAGACTAGCAATTGATAGATCCTCAAGGGGTGTCTTCAATTACAATTATCCAATTCTAGGGTTTACATTAGAGGGGTGGGGATATATATAGGCCAGCCACATAAACATGGGTAGTTTGGGGATAAAACTGGAAGTTGGGGCGAAACTGGGGGTTACATGGGCTAGGAACAAAAGGCCTTTACATGCCTGTTGTCGCGTAGGTCGGATAATCCGGTAGGGTGGTCCGGAGACTTCGGTCAGGGCCGGAGACTCCGGTCAATCTCCGGTCCTGTCTCCGGAGGGGCATATAAACTGTCCCCGGGTCAGTTTCTAGGGTTGGTCCAGAGGTCGGTCCGAAGACTCCGGTGGGTAGGGTCGGAGACTCCGGTTTTGGCCTGAGATTCTAGTGTGATGAGCTCCAGCAGTGGCTTATCCTTGTCCTTCTTCCTTGGGGGCTTGGTGAGGTACTGGTGCTTCATAGCTGTCACATCCCAAAATTTTCCAAATTTTGTAATATGAAAAATAAATAAACAAAATAAATAATTGTTGAAATTTAGGGTGAAAAGAAACTTTTTTTTCTAAATGGAAATATTAAAACCCATCTTGAACAAACTTTGAATAATGTTTGAATCCAACTAAATACAAATCAAGTGAAATGCATTCATCAATGAATGTATCTTGAAATTTAAACACTTGGAAAAAGTTAAACCAAAACCCTAAAACCCTAATGGAAGAAAAACATTTCCAAGTTATCTCCAAGATCATGGATTGGATCCATATAAAAAACATTTGTCAACAAACATTTATAAATGATCAAGAATGACAAATAGAAATATTATAAAACCATATGAATTGGTTTCACTTAATTTGGAACCATAGACAAAATCTTATGAATTTAATAAGATAAGGAAATTGAATTTCCAAAGCTAATAAAGCACCTATCTAAAAATCCATACCAAATGGTGAGCAAATAACCCTAAAGAGATTTAAAAGGATAAACAAATATTAAATAAGTTTTTTCAAATTCGAATCACCAAGTTTGGATCTTTAAATAAAAAGATATGGATTTTATAAGATAAATAAAGAAATATTAAATGAGGAATATTTAAAGACCAAATTAAATCTTGGCCTAATCCATAAGCAAATGGAATAGTTATAATCCAAATCCAAATAAAAGAATAGAGAATTTTTAAATAAAATAATATGGCCTTAACCAAATTCTATTCCATTGGATTAAGACAAATTCCCAATATGAATGATTAATTAAATCATGGGAAAATAGTATTTGGAATTTACCCAAGTGGATTAAAAGTCATTTAATTAACTTAAATGGAATCAAGGAAATCACCTAAATAAAATTTATGGAATTAAAATATAATTGATTTCATTGGAATAAAAACAAATACTCAATTTAAATGATTTATAATCATATTAAAAATATTCCAAATAATTCAAGGTAAATTATTTGACACCCTAATAAATAAATAAAACCTACTGAATAGGTTTGGTAAAAATATGGATTTCAAATAAAGTTTTAGAACACATTAGAACCTATTTGAAATAAAGACAAATGTCCATTTATAAAATAAATAAAAGACCCTAAAAAGAATAAAAGAATTATTCTAAATTTGACCTTAGAATGAACTAATAATCAGTATTTGAATATACACAAAGTTGGGTTGAAATTTGAATTCAAATTGTTGTTTGAAATGATTAAACAAAATCAAAACAGAATAATAGAAATGGAAAAAGAAAAAGTTTCTGTATAAAAAAATGAAACAAGGCCAGTCCAGCTAGTCCGGACCATCTAGCCCAACTAACCCCTCTGCCCGAAACGTTTTTCTCACCGCAGAGCAGACCCACTCAGTCGCTGACTTCTAGGTCCCACACTTCCTCTCTCTCTCTCTCTCTCTCTCTCTCTCTCTCTCTCTCTCTCTCTCTCTCTCTCTCTCTCTCTCTCTCTCTCTCTCTCTCTCTCTCTCTCTCTCTCTCTCTTCTCTCTCTCTCTCTCTCTCTCGCTGTCAACCAGACCCCACCGGTCAGGTCTTCTCTCCTACCCCCGCAACGACCTCGCCCCTCACCTCGCCGGCCGTTTTCTGTCATTTAAAACTCAAATCAATCCAAGTTATTGTCGCGACAATTACTCCCTCGACCACGCTCATATAACCGCCTCCCTCTCCCCTCCCTTTTCCCTCAGACGCCGCTACAAGAGAGCCCAGAGGCCGTCCCCATTCCAACTTGCACTGCCGCTGCCTCCGACGAGCTCATCGTCGAATTCCGGTGAGCCCCACATCCCCCTCTGCCTATGGTTCAGACTAGCTTATTCTCCATCCCCATACGCACCTACTGACACCCTCCGCTTGCTCGCACATGCTCCAGAAGCTCGACTCCGACCTCGCCTACTCGCTGTAGTTATCTGCCCCATCTCCGGCGAGCGATAGCCGTCGTCCCCGTGCGTCCCTTGCTCCCTGGTGAGTTTTCCCACACTCCCCGAACAAGCGCGCACCTCACTGACGCGTTGTCTTGCTCACTTCCATCCCAGGTACTCGTCTCCGACAAGAACCATGCGTGACTCGACGACAGCAACCTCTCCGGCGAGGAATCCACGAAGACTTCGTGCGTCCCCTGTCCTACATCGACCACCTTGAGAACCAGCGCTTCGCGGCGAACCCAGTGAGCAACTTTCCCCTCTCCCTTGCTTCCTATTTTCACCGGAACACCCCTGCCCGAGCGCGCCGCCGCCAGTCGCCGTTGCCAGCGCCGCTCGTTCTAGGTCAAACGCGCAGCAACCGTTGGATCTGGATCGCGTGGATAGGAATAGATGACTTAAACGAAAGGGTATGAGAGCATCTGTGCCGTGCGATTCGCATTAGATCCAATGATCCTCAGTGCGTGATCCGAACAAACTGGTACTAGCCTATAGAAACGCGCCATGTGGCTAGACTCTGATTTTTAAAACAGAATTTGATCTATTGGATATGTAAACTTGCAAAATTCATAATTTTCAATCCACATGTCAAAATTTTACAAATTTTATCTCAATGGAATCAGCAAGACAAGTACTTTCCAACCATACACTTTGTTTAGTAAATTGCTTCTGTTAAATTGGTTGTTTTTGCAGAAACTTGTGTAGGCATATTTAGAATATAAAATTCATTCTAAAATTATTTTGTGATAAAATCTTTGGCAAATGGATTGTTTTGAACCTACTGACCATATAAACCAACTTGTGGATTCAAAAACATATTTTGTGAAGCAAAAGAATAAATCTTTGATTTAGAACATTTCTAGTCAAATAAAAATAATGTTTATATGTTAAAAATGCTTTTGGTGGAAAAACCTTTGGGAAATGTTTTGATTTAAACTCTCTGACCCTAAACATAAAGTTTTATGATTTAAAAATATATTTTGTGGACGCTATAAAAATTATTGCTTTGCTAAAGGCATTTTCAACCACATAAAATATTGATTTGGTTTTAAAATGGTTTATAAGTAAAATCTTTTGCAAATGGTTTTGCCACTTTTATAAAATGACCAATAGGTGTTTTAGAATGTTTATAACCTATTAGAAACCACTTTTTCAAATAAAACAATCTTTACCATGCTTGCATGCATTGCTTTGTTTCTATTATTTTATGTGATGTTTGCTTGAATGGTAGATTGAAATTGTGCCTTGCTTGATTGAAATGTAGTGATTTGAAGAGTGTGAATATTGCAAGATCAAGGAGTGAACTTATATTATCTACCAAAAAGGCAAGTGATGCTTCATACTTTTGTCCCATTATTTTCACTATGCATTAGTGATGTTTCTAAGTAGGACTTGAATGGAATTTTTGCTAAGTATAAACTATGCCATGGGAAAACCTAGTAGTTGAAACCTTAGTAGAAATTTCCTAAGTTAAGATTCCTACTACTATCATTCTTAGCTTAGCTAGTAGAAAACAAGGGTGGATTATATTCATGCTGTGGAATATTTCTAAGTCAAGGACTTGTGTTTTGTTTAATAAAACAACTAAGTGAATGAATCTCCTGGGTGGAATGGAAGGAATGGTTTGTGTTGAGTGGTTACACAAGGCCCATTTCTATGGTTTACCTTGTGTATCTCACTTGTGGATGGCCACCCAGGAACAAAGAGATTTGAGATGTCAAATGTTGAGAAGCTTCAAGTGCAGCCACTTGGCATTATGGGCTCTGTCTGGATCATATAGGTTGCAATAACTTAGCCAAATGGACAGTTGGTGGTAGGGGATGATAGGTTGGAACGCGTCCATTCTGGTCTAAGCGAAGGCTTCTGAAAGATCTTGTCTTGGTGAAACCAAGTCTTGTGGGAAAGTGCACCACCTCTGTAGAGTGTAAAATCTAAGTACTTAGCCAAGTCCCTAGTAAAGGACAATTTGAGCATCAAGACATGGAAGCTATCAAGAATCTCCTCATCCCAATTTCTAAGTTAAAAACTTGTGGTTGAACAAGGGTTGAAGGATCACCAATTTCTATTGGGAGATGCCTTGGGTGATTTTTGACAAACAAAAACTTAGTGTTTTCAAATGATAAGGAAAATATATTTTGAGCAAAGCAAGCCTAAGCTCCACTTAGCCAAATGCATATAGATGATAGACTCCACTATACTACCATAGTATCACTTGCCAATACAATTCAAATGTATTGACCCTTGTGGCTGTAACTTGTTATGTTGCAGGTTTGTTTGTTGTTAGTGAAGTGTGTTGACTAGGATTACAAGTCTACAACCAACATGTTTGCCTATGGCATTTTGAAGATGAAGGACTCCATGCTATAGTTATTTCTGTTGCATTGTAATGAGATACCAAATGGGCTATGTAAGATGTAATGAATTATTTTATTCCTGGTTATAAATTGTATTATGACCTTTGTTTCTTGATATTACATCTTAACTGTGGATGCTAGCTATTGATCCAGGGACTAGCATTGTAAACACAGGGATCTCTACCTTATTGAAGGTTGGGACCTCTACAATAGCTGAGGATACATAGCGTAGTTGCACGAAGTAGCAAGCCATCCAAAGGCATATCAAAGTCACAAGAGGAAAGGAGCGAGTTAACCTTAGCTTTAGGAGCTTGGCTCGGGCGCGAGTCATTGGTCCACTTGGGGGACTAGGTGGTGTAGATGGAGGGGCATCCGTAGGACGGCTTCATCAGCTCCCCCCTTGGGAAAGAGTCATCCTCGACTCTTCATGGTTAACATCTTGATTCTCTCCATGGTACGGTGATAGGTCCTTGACGTTGAACGTATTGCTCACTAGTTACTTGGAGGTTCGTATGTCGATGACGTACGCATTGTTGTTGATTCTTCTAAGGACCTTTAAGGGGACATCTCCCCTTGGTTTGAGCTTGCAGTCGCGATCATTGGGAAAACGGTCTTTGATAAAGTGTATCCACAAGATCTCCTTCTTCGAAGATTATCTCCTTCTTGTTCTTGTTTAGCCTTGATGCTTGGCGAAGCACTTGTTGCTCGATCGTAGGTCTTATGTCTTCATGGAGTTTTTTCATTGCTTGGGCACGCTTGTCGACTTCCATGTTGGTGCGGTCATGGAGAGGAAGAGGTAGGATGTCGAGCGCGGTGAGAGGCTCGAATCCATAGACGATCATGAACGGGCTCTTCATGGTGGTGGAGTGTTTGGCGCGGTTGTAGGCGAACTCGGTGTGGGGAATGCATTCCGCCCAATCCTTAAGGTTCTTCTTGATCAACACGCGGATTAGAGTCCCGAGGCTTCGATTGACAACATCGGTTTGTCCATCAGTTTGGGTATGTGATGCGGGCGAGAATAGTAGCTTGATGCCAAGCTTGGCCATGAGTATCTTCCAAAAGTAGCTCATGAACTTGACGTCGTGGTTGGAAACGATTGTTCTTGGTACACCATGAAGACGGATTATTTACCTGAAAAACAAATTTGCGACATGTGAAGCATCATCGGTCTTATGGCACGGAATGAAGTGTGCAATTTTGGAAAAATGATCCACTACAACAAATATAGAATCATGGCCATGTCTAGACCTAGGAAAGTAACACAAAGTCCATGCTAATGTCCGACCAAGGTGCGTGAGGAATAGGCAATGGCATATAAATACCAAAAGGGTTAGACTTAGACTTAGCTTGGACACATGTAGTGCATCGTTGGACGTGGCGCTCCACGTCGCGCTTCATCTTGGGCCAATAGTAGTGAGTGGAGAGAATGTCATATGTCTTGTCACGGCTAAAGTGACCCATTAGGCCTCCACCATGGGACTCTTGAAGAAGCAAAATGTGGAGAGACGACTTCGGAATGCAAAGCTTGTTTTGTTTGAATAGAAAACTCTTATGCAAATAGAAATCATCAACCCCTTTGTCTATTGAACACTTTGCAAAAATTGATCCAAAGAATGGGTCAGAAGAATACAAAGATTTGATGTGATCAAGTCCCAAGACATTTACTTCGAGGCGCGTAAGAAGGCTCATATTTTTGCGGGACAAGGCGTCCGCCACTACATTTTATTTTCCCTTCTTGTACTTGACAATGTAAGGAAAAGACTCCATGAAATCAACCCACTTGGCGTGCCGTTTACTCAAATTAGCTTGACCCTTAAGATATTTCAACGACTCATAGTCAGAGTGTATGATAAATTATTTGGGCCAAAGGTAGTGTTGCCACAATTGAATGACACAAACTAAGGCAAAAAGCTCTTTTCATAAATCAGGTAGTTAAGGCGTGCGCCATGAAGTTTCTCGCTATGGTATGCAATAGTGTAAGGTCCCTCCTTTGTAAAGGAGAAGGATCCCTGTGATTGAAATGCTAGTCCCTGGATCATTGCTAGCATCCACAGTTTAAGATGAAGTACACAGATACAAAGGTCATTTATTACATCCATTCCAGAGATAAAACATAGTCTTTTACAACTCAAGGCCATAGGCCTAATACAAGAGTTTGGAATAAGTAAATAAACATAAGTCTTCATCTTCATGTGCCACAGGCAAGCATGTTGAGTGTAGACTCATGACACCTAATCATCATCGGAGTAACCTGCAACATCACAAGTTACAGCCATAGTGGGTCAATACTTTGGAATAGTATTGGCAAGTGATACCTTAGTAAATTTTAAGTGTACTATATTACTATATGCATTTTGGCTAAGTGTAGTTTGGCTTGCTTTGTTCAAAAATAGGTTTTTCCTATTAGTTGAAAAACTCTAAGTTTTCTTTGTCAAAACTTTTCCCAAGAAACCACCAATAGACATTGGGGTCCTTCACCCTTGTTCACCCACAAGTTTTTACTTAGAAGTTGGAGTGATGAGATTCTTGATAGCTTCCATGTCTTGATGCTCAAGTTGTTCATTTCCATGGACTTGGCTAAGTACTTAGATTTTTCCATCTGTAGAGGTTGTGCACTTTCCCCACCAGACTTGGTTTCCCAAGACAGGACCTTTCAGAAGCCTTTCCTTAGACCAAATGGACGCGCTCCAACCTATCATTCCCACTACCACCAACTGTCCAAATGGCTAAGTTCTAGCAACTTATGTGATCCAGGCAGAGCCCATATTGCCAAGTGGTTGCACTATAAGGTTCTCAACACTTGGCCTCTAAAATCCCTTTGTTCCTGGGTGGCATACCACAAGTGTGATACACAAGGTAAACCATGTCCATGGGCCTTGTGTAACCACTCAACCAAAAACCACCATTCAAGTCCCATTCCACCCAGGTGATTCATTGACTTAGTTGTTTTATTAAGAAAACATAAGTCCAAAGACTTAGAAATATTTTCATCATAGCATGTATATATTCTTACCAACCCTTGTTTGCTAATAGCTAGGCTAAGCATGGCATAGTAACTTAACTTAGGAATTTTCCTAACAATTCTACAACTACATAGGATTTCCCAACATGGCATTTGGCAAAAATAGTATCACATGCAAGACTTAGCAAAAATACTTCTAATGCTTGTATGAAATATAGGGATGGAAATATTTATGAAGTACCACTTGCCTTGGTAGTGGGGAGAGTAGCACTCTTCATAATCACAGTCACTAGCACCAAAGTCTACACAACAATGGTAGCACAAATTTACACACAATTCATATACAAACATAAATATATGCATGCATGCAAAAATGCTAAGTGATGATTTTAAAATCCAACCAAGCAAGTGCATGATACTGAATCGTAACCAAGTTAAAAACTTGCTAAACCAAACGTATTTAGCACTAAAACAAATTCCTAAACAAATCCTATACTCAAAATAGCCTTAAACAAGTTTCTGCAAATAAAGTCATTTTAACAGAAACTTTTCACTAAACACATTGCATAAACAGAAAGGGCTTGTCTCCCTGATTCCAACGGTATAAAATTTGCAAAAAACTAACGTGGGATTCAAAATTTATAGCCTAATCAAATTTGAATCCAAATCTGTTTTAAATCCTGTTTTAGACTCTAACCCTAGCCACGTGTCTTAACCTTACTGGCGCGTACCGCTTCACACCGGATCACGCACGCGAGCCGTAGGATCTAAGTGGCGATGCACGGTCCAGATCTAAACATAACGCTTCGCTAAGTGGTTCTATCGTACGCGTTGCATCTAGATCCAAGGGCTCTCGATCAAGCGACCATGTTCTGGCGGCGCGCGGCGATGGCGAGCGGCGGAGCGCTCTGTCAGCAGCGGCGCTAGCATTCTAGATCATGAGTAGGGAAGGGTGTTCTTACCAGAACCGCGAGGTCGAGGCGAAGCTCAACGTGTAGGTGGCTGGGCAAGGGGCGCACGGCAGGGGCTGCTGGAGCTCGTCGGAGTCGTGCACGGCGTCGGGAAGTTGCTGTCGAGTTGGTTGCCGAGGTTTTGCGTTGCCCTAGAACGAACCAGAGGGATTAGGAGATGCACAAGACGATGGCGAACATCCTCGTATGCAAGAGGGGGCAAGGGGCGCTCGGGACTTACCGCGATTGGTCGCCGGAGTTGACCGGCGGCTCGGTCGGTTGCGGGCACGAACGGGGACGGCGTCCTGGGTCACGAGAATGCAAAAGAAAGGTGTCAGGGGATTCACGAGACCACGCTGGACACGATAGTTTGAACCAGAGAGAGGGGGGCGGTCGAGGCTCACCGGAATTAGTCGCCGGAGTCGTCGGTGCTGCGGGGTTTCGAGGTCAAATGCGCGCAGCCTGGTAGCGGAGTGAGCGAGGAGAGTGGGGAGAAATGACCGCGGCGGCGAGGGGTTCTTATAGCCAGAGCAGAGGCGGAGATTACGCACGCATTTATCGCCTATTAAGAGGATTAAAATTGCGGCAGAGGCGGGGAAGAAACGGGCGGCGACGTGTTCCTGCGCGGGATTTGGGGAAGACGACGGTGACGTGGACGAGGCCCGCGCGTCAGCGAAATAAGCAGAGAGGGAGTGGGGTATGGGTGTCAGCGACCGCGTGGGTGCGTCTGCGCGTGCGAGCGAGCGAGAGAGAGAGGCCGGGTGGGCTAGCTGGGCCGGTTCTGCTGCTGGGCTAGAATAGGAGCGCCTGGCCCTTTTCCTTTTTTTATTCCTTTTCTTTTTCTGTTTTGATTTTCAGGAATGGTTTTCAAATAAATTTAAACTCTTTTTGAATTCAAATCTTTCTGGGGTTTTTGCAGTGTGCAACAGTCTCAAATCTAGGCATAAAACCATGTGGTTACTTGTAAAGGCTTGGTCATTTTTGGAGAAACAAAATAACAGGGACTTTGCACTTGATTTGCAAATGTTTGAAAAATGGTTTTTGAAACCATTTCCATTTTGTAAAGCTTGGTTCAAAAACCACACTCAATCCATTCAACAAGGGAGATAAACAATCTAGGTTTAAAACATTCAAACTCTCAAATGGGGATGGCCATTTGATTTAAGTTTGCTCACATAAAATGATAGTACTATGTGCTTCTGTTTTTCTGAAATGAGTTTGAATTTGATCTCAATTCTATATGCATGCATGAATGATATGCAAACTTTGAAATCATGATTTTAGGGATGTTACAAATCTAACCCCCTTAAGGTGAATCTCGCCCTCGAGATTCGGATTGGCTAGCAAATAGGTGAGGGTGGTCTTTCCGAAGATCTTCTTCTCTTTCCCATGTTGCTTCATCTTCGGAATGATGATTCCACTGTACTTTGCAAAACTTGATAGTCCTAGTCCTTGTGACTCTTTCTGCAGTTTCAAGAATCCCGATAGGCTTCTCTTCATAAGTGAGGTCACTTTCTAGTTGCACTTCCTCCAAAGGTATAGTATCCTTCAAAGAAGTTTCTTCCATTTCTGGGTGGCATTTCTTAAGCTGACTCACATGAAATACATTATGGACAGCTGACAAAGATTCTGGCAATTCAATTTCATAGGCAACTTCTCCTTTGCGACTTAGAATCTTGAATGGCCCAACATATCTTGGTGCCAACTTTCCTTTGACTCCGAATCTCTTCACTCCACGAAGTGGTGACACTCTAAGATAAGCTCTATCACCAACTTCGTAGGTGACCTCTCTACGCTTAGGATCTGCGTAGATTTTCTGTCGGGATTGTGCTATCTTCAACCTGTCCTTAACCAATTTGACCTTCTCTTCGGCTTCTTTGATAAGTTCTGGCCCGAATAAACTTCTTTCTCCCACACCATTCCATAATAATGGGGTGGTACACTTTCTTCCATAGAGAAACTAAAACGGTGCCATCTCAATGCTGGCTTGATAGCTGTTATAAGAAAATTCTGCGTAAGGCAGACTTTCATCCCAACTTGCTCCATAGTCTAGGGCACATGCCCTCAACATGTCTTCAAGAATCTGGTTAGTTCTTTCTGTTTGTCCATCAGTTTGAGGATGAAAAGCAGTACTGAATTCCAACCTCGTTCCCAATGACTCATGTAGCTGTCTCCAAAAATGGGAAGTGAATTGAGTTCCCCTATCTGACACAATACTCTTGGGCACACCATGTAGACATACAATTCTACTCATGTAGATTTTGGCTAACTTGGCACTTGCATAAGTTGTCTTCACGGGTATGAAATGAGCCACTTTAGTTAGGCGATCCACTACTACCCATATGGAATCATATCCTGACCTGGTCCTTGGTAATCCGGTAATGAAATCCATACCAATCTTGTCCCACTTCCAATCAGGAATAGGTAGTGGTTGAAGCAAACCTGTTGGTTTCTGATGCTCTGCTTTTACTCTGCTACACACATCACACAAAGCAATATGTTCGGCGATGTCCCTCTTGAGATTATTCCACCAAAATCTTTCTTTCATGTCCATGTACATTTTGGTGTTACCCGGGTGGATAGAATACGGAGAGTTGTGTGCTTCCTGCAAAATCAGTTTCCGCAACTCCGGATCTTGTGGAACACAGATACGTTTCCCATGCCATAAAGTACCCTGTTCGTCTTCGTGGAAATTTTTAGCTTTCCCTTGGCCAATCTTTTCCTTAATCTCTTCAATTTCCTTATCAGTCTTCTGAGCTTCTCGGATCTTGTCCAACAAAGTGGGTTGAACATCCAAAGACATGAGATGTCCTTCGGGCACAATCTCCAATCTGAGTTTTCTGAATTGGGTACACAAATCATCTGGCAATTCTCCTTTGGTAAGGCCATTCACAAATACCTTACGAGTTAGAGCATCTGCTACAACATTTGCTTTACCGGGGTGGTATTGCAAACTTAAGTCATAGTCCTTGATAAGCTCTAACCATCTTCTTTGTCTCATATTGATTTCATTTTGGGTGAAGATATACTTCAAACTTTTATGATCCGTGAACACTTCACAACGCTTTCCCAAAAGGTAATGTCTCCATGTTTTGAGTGCATGGACGACTGAGGCTAACTCCAAATCATGAGTAGGATAGTTTACTTCATGAGTTTTGAGTTGTCTCGAGGCATAAGCCACAACTTTACTGTCTTGCATAAGTACTGCACCCAAACCTTGATGAGATGCATCACAATATACTTGGAAATCTTTTTCCAAGTCTGGTAGACATAGAACTGGTGCTGTCACAAGTCTCTTCTTCAACTCCTGAAAGCTGACTTCACAACCTTCAGACCAAGCAAACTTCTTGTCTTTCTTTAACAATTCAGTCATTGGCTTAGCAACCTTTGAGAAGTTTTCAATGAACCTTCTGTAGTAACCTGCTAAGCCAAGGAAACTACGAACTTCTTTCACGGACTTGGGAGATTCCCATTCTGTCACAGCTGAAACCTTAGCAGGATCAACTGCTACGCCATCCTTTGTCATAACATGACCAAGAAAACCAACTTCCTCTAACCAGAATTCACACTTGCTGAATTTGGCATAAAGTTTATGCTCTCTTAACTTCTCAAGTATCAAGCGCAAATGTCCTTCATGCTCTTCTTTGCTCTTGGAGTAGACTAAGATGTCATCGATAAAAACGACAACAAACTTGTCAAGGAATTCCATGAACACTTTGTTCATCATATTCATGAAGTATGCTGGAGCATTTGTCAAGCCGAAAGGATATAATCCGTACCTTGTAGTGAATGTTGTTTTAGGTATGTCTTGTTCTCTTATCTTAAGTTGAAAATAGCCTGACCGGAGATCAATCTTTGAGAACACACATGCTCCTTCTAGCTGATCAAACAAGTCATTGATTCTAGGCAAAGGATATTTGTTCTTGATAGTTACCTCGTTGAGTGAACGGTAGTCTATGCATAACCTTTGGCTTCTATCTTTCTTCTCTACGAACAAAACTGGGGCTCCCCAAGATGAAGAACTTGGTTGAATGAATCCTTTCTGCAACTGTTCTCCCAGTTGCTTCTTGAGCTCTTTCAGTTCATCAACTGACATTTTATACGGTCTCTTTGTTATTGGTACAGACCCTGGTACCAAATCTATCAGAAACTCCACATCCCTATCTGGTGGCATTCCCGGTAATTCTTCCGGAAACACATCCGGATATTCACTCACAATTGGCACACTGTCCATGCTAACCCCCTTAAGAGAATTTAGCTTACTTCCTTTTGATTCAAAGTTGGATTTGAACTTAATCTGTTTTCTTTCTGGGGTTGTGAGTGCAACAGTACGATTTGCACAATCTAGTACTCCTTCATACTTAGCCATCCAATCCATTCCCAATATTACGTCCAGTCCTTGGGAATCTAGGTTTATCAGACTGACTGGAAATTTATGTTTTCCGAACTCTATTACTAGATCCCGGCATCCAAGACTTACTATCATATCTCCACCCGGAGAACTAACTTTTATTGGACACCCAATGTTTTCAGTTGGAAACCCATTTCTATCAACAAATGCTTTTGATATGAATGAATGCGATGCTCCAGTATCAAAAAGAACAAATGCTGGAATAGTATTGAGTCTGAACTTACCAGCAACAGCATCAGGCTCCTCATAGACCTCCTCCACACTGATGTGGTTCACCTGTCCTTTCTGGAAAGGATTGGGCTTGACAGGTCCTTCAACTTTCTTTTCAGGGCACTCATTTGCGTAATGCCCCATCTTCTTGCATTTGAAGCATTCAACCTGACTGATGTCCCCCTTAGCAGGCTGACTTCCACTTCCACTTCCATTACCACTGTGGTGGATCTTATGTCCATTCTTGTGGCTCTTGTACTTATCATTGTCATGACTGCGGTGATGCTTGTTGTCATGAAGGTTGTGGTTGTGGTGCTTGTTGAATTTCCCATGCTTGTGGGATCCTGAGCTTCCACTGTCATTATAGTGAGGTTGTTTGTGAGACGATCCCGAGCTGTGCTTGTCGGAGTGCTTTCTCTTTCTACTCTCGACTTGCTTCATTTTGTTCTCCAATATAGCAGCCTTGTCACAGAGCGACTGATAAGTGGGAACATATGCCACAGCCAGCTGCAGATTCAGCTCATCCTTCAAGCCTTCCAGAAATTTTTCCTTTCTTTTGGCATCTGTGTCAACTTCATCTGGTGCATAACGCACCAGATTGTTGAACTCTTCAATGTATTCAGCCACACTGCGGTGGCGCTGCTTCAGATTGTGGAACTCTTTATTTTTCAGGCTCATTATTCCTGATGAGATATGAGCAGTGCGAAAGCCATCCTCAAAGATAGCCCAAGTCACCTCATCTATAGGAGTGGTGATTTGAAAGTTGTCCCACCAAGTGGCGGCTGGCCCTTCCAGCAGATGTGCTGCAAATCTGACCTTTTCAGCGTCCGTGCAGCCCACGGTCACTAAGTCCTTGTTTACAGAACGTAGCCAATCGTTGGCCACCATGGGATCAGTCGTCCCTGAGAACTTAGCTGGCCTCAATCTCAGAAATCTGGTAAGCATATCAAAGCCCGGAGGGTTGTTGTTGTTGTTGTTATTGGGGTTGTTGTTGTTGTTATTATTCTGGTTCTAGATGAATGTTGTCATCATCTGCATTAGTTGTGTTTGAGCAGTCATCATTTGCTGCATTTCTGGAGTGATGTTGTTGTTGTTGTTGTTGTTGGGGTTGGGGTTTGCGCGACGGGGAGGCATCTGTGGTTTGTTCAAATAGAGATAAGAATGAGATACCCATAGATTCTTTCATGCACATTACATCACATAAGCAAACACAAGCATGCAACAGAAGATAATAAGTTCAACAACAAGATAACAAGTTCATAAAGTAAAACACACAAGTGGCAAGCCATCCACATGTCGGATGGTCCAATAACAAGTTCTCAAATAACAAGTACGATAATAAAAGATAAACGAGTAGTCAAATCTACTCATCAGCATCAATCTCCTCCTTGACAAAGGTAAGACCTGCGTTCTCCATCGCGGTCTTGTTCCCCTCAATGGTAGTGGTCAAGGACTCAATCTTGGCCTTGAGAGCCCTCTTCTGGGAACGAAGCCTCTCTATCACCGTCTGCTGCTGCTCTAGCTCGAAGTCCTTGGACTGCAGTTCTTCAGTCATATCTCGGATCTTCTTGTTCCTATCCTGGACACGCTTCTCCTGACTCTTGAACTTCCTGTCCTGGGTCTCGAACTTCGCCTCCATTTCCTTGACTATCTCGTCCTGCTGCACGAAGAGCTTGTCCTTCTCGCGAAACTGCACCTGGAGCTCGTCATTACTGAGCATGACATTGGTCCTGTCCGTGTCCACGTGCCTAATGAGAGACTCTAAGTCCTGGAGATACAGACGTATCGGCTCTGCTGCGTCCCTCGAGTCGTCCTCGAAGTCGATGGACTCTCCGTCCTCATCACGTCTTCCGAAGACGTGGAAATGGGTGCCTCTAACCTGTCGGGAGTGTCGTCCTAGCAGACGTCCCATCAGGTCCTGCATAACTACCTCCATGCCTCTCTCCCTGTCATCGTGCATAAGCTTGAAGACGATGGCCTCCGTAGTAGGCTCTGTCTGGCGTCCTGGCTGGTTCACCTTGAAGCCCCAGAGGTCCTTCCTCTCGAACTTGGTGAGTGGATGCACCATGATGGTGGGAAGAGGGAGATTGAGCAAAGTGGTAAGCTCAATGATACGAGGACCAAAGCGGGTAACCTGGAACTCCTCAACAGTGCTGATGGTAATAGGCATCTATTTATAAGATAGAGAAGTTAGAACAACACATACATATCCTTGGAAAGCAAAATCACACAAGTCATGCATACATGAATCCATTACATCAACCAAGGTCCAATCTTATTTTAAGGTAACAATTTGGAAAATAAGGTGATAGGTGGTGGTCCAACTAACTAAGTACGTTTACAATCCTATCTCACTGGATCTGTTGGCTAACACAATGTTCCTAGAAGCAATCAGCCTATCTTGCTCACATGACTCCATCACTAAGTCTATAATATCTCCTCTTAAGGTTTGGTTGGTAGCTTCCAACTCTTGGGTATGTTCCTTCTCTTTCATCAAGTCTTTTTGGAGGTTGAGCATTCTGCACTTGACTCTAGCACTAAGTTCTTTGATAGTCCTCCAAGTTGCTTCTCTTGCTGACTCAAAGAATGTGGTGTGCACCACAGTGTTGGTGTACATGCAGAATCCTTTTTCTTTGTGGTTGTCTTCCTTGTTTTTGTACAAGTGAAGTTGCACCCACCAGTACTCAACTCCTTCATCCATCACTGGAAAGCCTTTGTACACAGCTGCACCATGTATTTCCATTGCCACCATGAGGTCCTTGAGAATTTTGGGGAACTCAGTCTCACACTCCAAGGTCATGGTCATGAGTGGTCCTTTCCTTACGGCTTCGTTGATGGAGTTCATCTACAAATAGAGATGAGAATGAGAAGATTAGAGAAGTTTACGAGAAGAATAGACAAGTGTAGAAATAGTTGAAAGTTTCTCCTTAGTGGTTTCCAATCCTAGGGTCATAATCCTACAGGCAACATAGTGCTCTGATACCATCTGTAAGATCCCTCCTTTGTAAAGGAGAAGGATCCCTGTGATTGCAATGCTAGTCCCTGGATCATTGCTAGCATCCACAGTTTAAGATGAAGTACACATATACAAAGGTCATTTATTACATCCATTCCAGAGATAAAACATAGTCTTTTACAACTCAAGGCCACAAGCCTAATACAAGAGTTTGGAATAAGTAAATAAACATAAGTCTTCATCTTCATGTGCCACATGCAAGCATGTTGAGTGTAGACTCATGACACCTAATCATCATCGGAGTAACCTGCAACATCACAAGTTACAGCCACAGTGGGTCAATACTTTGGAATAGTATTGGCAAGTGATACCTTAGTAAATTTTAAGTGGACTATATTACTATATGCATTTTGGCTAAGTGTAGTTTGGCTTGCTTTGTTCAAAAATAGGTTTTTCCTATTAGTTGAAAAACTCTAAGTTTTCTTTGTCAAAACTTTTCCCAAGAAACCACCAATAGACATTGGGGTCCTTCACCCTTGTTCACCCACAAGTTTTTACTTAGAAGTTGGAGTGATGAGATTCTTGATAGCTTCCATGTCTTGATGCTCAAGTTGTCCATTTCCATGGACTTGGCTAAGTACTTAGATTTTTCCATCTGTAGAGGTTGTGCACTTTCCCCACCAGACTTGGTTTCCCAAGACAGGACCTTTCAGAAGCCTTTCCTTAGACCAAATGGACGCGCTCCAACCTATCATTCCCACTACCACCAACTGTCCAAATGGCTAAGTTCTAGCAACTTATGTGATCCAGGCAGAGCCCATATTGCCAAGTGGTTGCACTATAAGCTCCTCAACACTTGGCCTCTAAAATCCCTTTGTTCCTGGGTGGCATACCACAAGTGTGATACACAAGGTAAACCATGTCCATGGGCCTTGTGTAACCACTCAACCAAAAACCACCATTCAAGTCCCATTCCACCCAGGTGATTCATTGACTTAGTTGTTATATTAAGAAAACATAAGTCCAAAGACTTAGAAATATTTTCATCATAGCATGTATATATTCTTACCAACCCTTGTTTGCTAATAGCTAGGCTAAGCATGGCATAGTAACTTAACTTAGGAATTTTCCTAGCAATTCTACAACTACTTAGGATTTCCCAACATGGCATTTGGCAAAAATAGTATCACATGCAAGACTTAGCAAAAATACTTCTAATGCTTGTATGAAATATAGGGATGGAAATATTTATGAAGTACCACTTGCCTTGGTAGTGGGGAGAGTAGCACTCTTCACAATCACAGTCACTAGCACCAAAGTCTACACAACAATGGTAGCACAAATTTACACACAATTCATATACAAACATAAATATATGCATGCATGCAAAAATGCTAAGTGATGATTTTAAAATCCAACCAAGCAAGTGCATGATACTTAATCGTAACCAAGTCAAAAACTTGCTAAACCAAACGTATTTAGCACTAAAACAAATTCCTAAACAAATCCTATACTCAAAATAGCCTTAAAAAAGTTTCTGCAAATAAAGTCATTTTAACAGAAACTTTTCACTAAACACATTGCATAA
This sequence comes from Avena sativa, assembly GCA_916181665.1. Classification (NCBI taxonomy): domain Eukaryota; kingdom Viridiplantae; phylum Streptophyta; class Magnoliopsida; order Poales; family Poaceae; genus Avena; species Avena sativa. The sequence goes on from OV702294.1 coordinate 372,924,194, forward strand.
ACAGAAAGGGCTTGTCTCCCTGATTCCAACGGTATAAAATTTGCAAAAAACTAACGTGGGATTCAAAAGTTATAGCCTAATCAAATTTGAATCCAAATCTGTTTTAAATCCTGTTTTAAACTCTAACCCTAGCCACGTGTCTTAACCTTACTGGCGCGTACCGCTTCGCACCGGATCACGCACGCGAGCCGTAGGATCTAAGTGGCGATGCACGGTCCAGATCTAAACACACTACAAGGAATCTGGCAATATATGACCCTCTATTTTCGTCACAGAATCGTCATAATAGTCTGTTTATGACGATTTTGAGATCGTCGAAAGCTGGGCGTCGCAAATGAACTATAACGACGTTTTTGATAAAATCGTCATAACCTTCTATCACGATATTGGATCGTCATAACGTCTGTGACGATCCAATATCGTCACGGGCCATCTAGCATGCCAAGTCAGATCCTACGTGGCTGATCCTACGTGGCAAAATTGTGACGAAATTAAATTGTCTTAAATCAAAATCAGCCCAGTCCATTTCTGGATTCTACATGGGCTTAGCCCAACTATTCTGGATTGATTTTCTCATCAAATCTGGTTAGCTACATGGGCCAAGCCCATCATTCTAGCATTTTTTTTGTTTCGTTGCATTGGCCTTTTCTTTGGACAGATTTTTTACTTTGGGCCTTCTTATTTTGGGCCGATCATACCTGGTGTTCCATAATTCATACGGTCCCAGTTGCCAATGTATATTTTCTCAGTAATTAAAATCTAACAATTTAATCAAGACCAACAGAATATACAAAATTATTTTGATTCAAACAGAGCACATTATGATCGGCACATTATGATCATACACAGTTCTACATAGTTCACATCAGTGGAGCTACCAAAATACAATAAAAATTTTATAGAAAGAATAAAATCCAAACTTCTTCACGCTTTCTCTTCCTGGAACTTCTTCATGCTTCCTCTTCCTGGAACTTTCACGCTTCCTCTTTCTCCAACTTATTCAGCATGTACTGTAGCTTGTAAAAGAGATGATATATCCAATAAGGTAATATGTGTCAACAATTATAAACAGGAGCAAAAATATATTCAAGATGCAGCTTTCCATTAAAGCATGAATGAGATAATATAACAGTAAATGGATAGTATTACATTCTTTTAGAACATCTCAGGGTACCTCAAGATACATGCATCAGAAGGTTAAACTATTTATTAATTCACTCATTTAAGACCAGCAACATTACCACATGATTATTACCAGAACAGGAACTAGAAGTTGAACTCTACAAATTACGGTACTAGTACACCATATCCTCTGTACCACACACATGGTACAAATCCAGGATCCAGGATACCACCTATAGAGAACTAAATTGCACAAACACCATGGCTCCATGGCATAACAGTATGTTGTAGAATAACACAATCGCAGCTAACAAGTCAGTGAATAAGCACCAGTAGCACAATAGAAAGTTTATAGTAAATGGCAAACAGATGATATATAGTAAACGACAAGCAGAAATAACTCTATTGGTTGGGGTTAACGATCAAAATTATATTAGACAACAACATCTGTTTCCCCAGGAAAAGGCTACACTACATATACAATAGAAGTTCATAGCTGGGAAACACACTCCCGTTACTGGATGAGGGTGGCATACTCCAAGTCTACACAAGTATATTGTCAAATAAAAACAATTCATATAACTCGGCTAGCTTCTTATGCAAGAACCACTGGCTTGGCTGGTTTCTGGTTACACCATGCTCATGTGCAAACAACTATGATACTAGATTTAGGGATGCGCCTTGGCGCACGACCCCGTTGGTTTTGAGACAATATAATGATGCAAGTGACCATAAATATTTATCTAATGGCTAGCCATAGCAAGAATATTCAAATTTAATAGAACATTTGTAATGAGAGTATAATTTAGCAATGCTGATATTATTCTTTATATACTTTTTGTACCTAAGAATACAAACAATAATACATGTGAACTAAGATGTCTAATAGGATGCAGTAACTAAGCACATGTTCCTGGATATATGTCAACAAAACTGGAAGCAGGTTCAACTTTAGAAGAGTAGTAGCTTATCAACCATCGATAAAACTAAGTTAATATATAGTTAAAATATCTTTTTTCCTGAGCGGAATACAGAAGTTGGCTGGTTCATCTAACTTGGGAGGTAGCTTATTTTGAATGAGTAAGCTACAACAGGCAAGAACGAAATACATACTAATAAGATAGTGGCCTTGAGCCATGAATTTACATCTCTTTTTTCCTTGAGCAAATCAAGATGGGCTAGAACAAACTTTATAAATTAGCAACCAATAGCAAGACCAACCAAAAGCATTTCCGTATAACCAGCCGAGCTGGTAGAAGCAACATCCACACGATGTACACAAGAGAATTGTCACAATGGGCACCTAGTTCATATTTACATGCCAACTACTAAAGGGGAAAGCACCATCTTTTTAAATCCCAAAGTACGTAAATAACTGGAAACGAACTACTCACGACCAGTGTTACCAAAAGCCAACATTCCTGAAAAGCAAAAGTTAAAACAAACAGATGATAAAGAACATGTAGTCTTAATGTGTACTCACTATGAGAAACGTGGAGGGGAGATCTGGAGCCTGGGAGGGGAGATCTGGAGCCTGGGAGGGGAGGGGAGAACGTGGAGGCGCTTGAAGACCGGGTTTGAATGGAGAGGGGCGGCGAGGAGGGTGTGTTGACGAAGGTGGTGTGGACGGGAGGAGGGGCGCCGGAGGTGGTGCGTACGGGTAGTCGGCGATCTGGATCGTGGGAGGGGATATCGTGTTTGGGTGGAGGCGGCGCTCGAGGGTAGGTGAGAGGAGACGAGTGGAGGAGACTGAGCGATCAATGGGTCGGCTTGGATCGGATGCTGTCTGACCTAGACCAATTTTTGGGGCCAAATTTTAGTCTTTCGCGGCCAAAATCGAAAGAATTCGGCGCCACATTTTCGTGTGGGGCAGGAGAGGTGATTTCTGGAGCGTTGGATCAAGCTGTATTGATGGCTGAGATTTGCTTGGGCAGGGTGATCCATGGATAGTACATTTCTTGTATCTGATTGGCTGGAGGAGGGTTTCCATGAGTGAGGGTTGGATAACTCTATTCATATTGTCATCTCACAAAATCACAAAACCAATGTTTGCACCCGTATTGTGCACACATGTGCATTATGCGATGGCTTTCGGGTCAAATGACCAATGTTATGGCTTTCGGGTCAAATGACCAATGTTATGGCTTTCGGGTCAAATGACCAATGTTATGTGTTTTAGACTCGCAATATGCTATTTCTTTAGAGATCCAATGCAAGTTTAGCGAGGCTCGGCCCTGAGCTAAGAACCTTCATGCCCGCCGTTTTGACCATAGTTTGAAACGGGCATAAAAAAATAAAAAACGGTCCGATCAACGCAAATCCTTCGCGTGGTGTCTTATTATGTGACATAATTGCAAGGAAAAATACCAAACTTGGTAAATTGAGTATGTCTCAAAAAACCCTTCACAAAATGACCTATCATGTTCGAGGTTTCGTAGCTTTCGGGTCAAATGACCAATGTTATGGCTAGAATCAGGGCATAGTTTGTGATAATATGCCCATATTGTGCACACATATGTATCATGTCATGGAGAACAATGTTGCAGGAGGAAGTTTTCCTTTTCGACGCACGGAAAAACCATTTTCCATTTTCCGAGCGCAAAAAACGGGGCGGTTTGTGAAGCAACCACCAAATGACAGTTTTAGAATGGTACCCCTACATTTTGTAAAAATATTAGACCACCTTACATGGACAATGTCCCAACCGGGGTATCTCAAACCTTTCCGTACACCCCTGGCGAAAAAGACAAATTCCTGTCGAATCGGTAGGAAGTGGGTCCGGTTTGAACTACAGGTACATGATCCAATGCCCATTATTTTTTGAAAAAATGTGTTTTAGACTCGCAATATGCTATTTCTTTAGAGATCCAATGCAAGTTTAGCGAGGCTTGGCCCTAAGCTAAGAACCTTCATGCCCGCCGTTTTGACCATAGTTTGAAACGGGCATAAAAAATAAAAAAACGGTCCGATCAACGCAAATCCTTCGCGTGGTGTCTTATTATGTGACATAATTGCAAGGAAAAATACCAAACTTGGTAAATTGAGTATGTCTCAAAAAACCCTTCACAAAATGACTTATCATGTTCGAGGTTTCGTGGCTTTCGGGTCAAATGACCAATGTTATGGCTAGAATCAGGGCATAGTTTGTGATAATATGCCCATATTGTGCAAACATATGTATCATGGCATGGAGAACAATGTTACAGGAGGAAGTTTTTCTTTTCGACGCACGGAAAAACCATTTTCTATTTTCCGAGCGCAAAAAACGGGGCGGTTTGTGAAGCAACCACCAAATGACAGTTTTAGAATGGTACCCCTACATTTTGTAAAAATATTAGACCACCTTACATGGACAATGTCCCAACCGGGGTATCTCAAACCTTTCCGTACACCCCTGGCGAAAAAGACAAATTCCTGCTGAATCGGTAGGAAGTGGGTCCGGTTTGAACTACAGGTACATGATCCAATGCCCATTATTTTTTGAAAAAATGTGTTTTAGACTCGCAATATGCTATTTCTTTAGAGATCCAATGCAAGTTTAGCGAGGCTCGGCCCTGAGCTAAGAACCTTCATGCCCGCCGTTTTGACCATAGTTTGAAACAGGCATAAAAAAATAAAAAACGGTCCGATCAATGCAAATCCTTCGCGTGGTGTCTTATTATGTGACATAAATGCAAGGAAAAATACCAAACTTGGTAAATTGAGTATGTCTCAAAAAACCCTTCACAAAATGACCTATCATGTTCGAGGTTTCGTGGCTTTCGGGTCAAATGACCAATGTTATGGCTAGAATCAGGGCATAGTTTGTGATATGTGCCCATATTGTGCACACATATGTATCATGGCATGGAGAACAATGTTGCAGGAGGAAGTTTTCCTTTTCGACGCACGGAAAAACCATTTTCTATTTTCCGAGCGCAAAAAACGAGGCGGTTTGTGAAGCAACCACCAAATGACAGTTTTAGAATGGCACCCCCACATTTTGTAAAAATATTAGACCACCTTACATGAACAATGTCCCAACCGGGGTATCTCAAACCTTTCCATTCATCCCTGGCAAAAAAGACAAATTCCTGCCGAATCGGTAGGAAGTGGGTTCGATTTAAACTACGGGTACATGATCCAATTCCCATTATTTTTTGAAAAAAGTGTTTTAGACTCGCAATATGCTATTTCTTTAGGGATCCAGTACAAGTTTAGCGAGACTCAACCCCTAAACGAGAATTATCACTCCCTAGTTTCAAACTCATATTTTAAATTATGATATTGTCCCTACTATAGACTAATTATGTGAAATTAGTAAATCTACTATTTCAAATAATAAAATTATTTATATTTAACACCCTAAGCCGATCTACTGAATTATCTAAAAATTTAGAGACAAAAAACAATTATTTTGGACTTCCTATGAAAAAGCTACAAAAAAATTAAGAAAACAGAAAAAAAAACTACTATAACTGGACCGACCTAATATACAACGCATAATCAAAGTCGGCCCAAATAACAATAAAGCCCACCTCCCTTCCCACAGATAGCCCACCTCCTTCCCACTGACAACCCATTTATTGTTAGTTATAAGGTGTCGATGTACTATCTTGACACAAAGGTATAAGTGGTGTAGTGGTATTGGCCTGTTGCCACCGCGGGTAGGTGGGGAGTTCGAATCCCAGTCTAGCTTATTTTTGTGGATTATTTCCACAAAGGCCGGGCCTGGAGGGATTAAAACCACGTTGCGATTGTAAATGTACAGAAGTAGTTGGCTGGCCTGTTGGTTACGCTTGCCCTTGTTTAATCGCTTGGTCTTGGGTTCAAACCCCTCTATAGACCCTTTTTTGCCTAATAAATATGCTATTTATGTAATATAAATTTTGAGTTTTCTATTAAAAATATATATTAATATAATTATACTAAATTATACCTAATAATTCGGATGTCTCTTTTTGACTAATATAATCCTAATAAATATTGACATATGAGCCAATATTGACACATGGATAAGACATGTAAAAAACTGACACATAGACATGCCACATAGACGCAATTGCTGATGTGGTCGACTACTCATTTTACGTTATGCTGATTTGGACAATATGACGATTTAAAATCGTCATAGTGAGCTACAAGTAACACCATTGGCTGCTTTCACCAGATTATGATGATTTCATCTAAAGTAACTATGACGATTTTTAGCAAAATCGTCGTAATTTTCTAGGGTATAGGCCCTCTTGAACTGCTTACGACCATCTCATGCAAAATCGTCATAACTCTATGACGATTTTGTTCACGGTCACTATTAGAAGGTCATAGAATAACACATTTCTTGTAGTGACATAACGCTTCGCTAAGTGGTTCTATCGTACGCGTTGGATCTAGATCCAAGGGCTCTCGATCAAGCGACCATGTTCTGGCGGCGCCTGGCGACGACGAGCGGCGGAGCGCTCTGTCAGCGGCGGCGCTAGCGTTCTAGATCGCTGTAACACCCTCGCCTGATAAGGCTGAGTTCATGTGTATAGTGCCAATCCCTGGATCGGTTCACTGGCACACACAGTACAAAATGATACCAAATATAACTGTGCATCATAAATACAACGAATATGATCCAGAATTTACATTATTTATTCAAGTACACAGCGGAAGACGAATACAAGGTAGATCTCCATCCTTCAAATGTGCCACAGGCGAACAATTGTTGAGTGGAGTCTCGTGACCTATGAACGATCACTCAAATACGATATAACCTGCAACATGAAAAGTTGCAGCCACGAATGGTCAATACATTGAATGTATGGCAAGTAGGCTAAAGTGGTTAATAACAGATCTATCAACTACATGCTTATTTGGACAAGTGGAGTTCAGGCTCATTTGCATAAAGCAACAGTTTTATCCTAACATTTGTAACAAAGTAGTTTTCCAATACGATAAATAGGACACTCTGGTTCACTCCCAGGTGCTCCTACCCAATTATGTTCACCCAACAAGTTTTAAGTAATTAAGAAATAAGGATGAGTGAGAAATATCAGAGCATCAGTATCAGGTCGCTCAAATTGTTCATAACCGGGGACACGGCTAAGCACTTAGTTTATACACCCTGCAGGGGTTAGTACACTTTACCCATGTGACTTGGCCAGCCCAGCTCGTACCACCACTCTCATATTGGGTGAAGATAGGGAGAAGTCCAAGAAGGAACGTTCGGGAAGTGGCTCCCCAATCCCGACACGCACCGGTCCAACCTACACTATCTACATCTCTGGATACGCGGGTTCGAGTTACCACAACCTACTGAGTTCAACCAACCGCCCATTCCATTATTGGCACATGGTTGCACACGAAAGCTTCCAAACAAAGAAACCAAACATTTCTCAGTGTCCTGGGCGGCATTCCCCACCATAAATACACTCGATGACCCAATCAATGCCATTCCGCCTAGGTGGTTTATTAAAACATGTTGGTTTGTCATTTAGCCAAACATAAGCCTTTCAAAACATATAACTTTTCATGATGTGATTCCCTTCCTCGTCTAAATAGCATAGCTAAGCAATCTACCAATACGATGGCTCATAAACAAGGAATACTAGAGAATAATATGGGTCATAGCATAGCATATACACATCAATTCCTACATATGAAATTCTACAAAAACATCTACAATGCATAGGAAAACAATAGGACATTTATGACCAAGATAGCACCACTTGCCTTTGTTGTAGATGTAGTCGATTAGATAATCCTCACAATTATAATGGCATCTTTCGCAATAACCACAATAATTGCAATCATAGTAGCTGCAATCACAGTAGTTGCACTCCTCGCAATCTAACGTTTGAAGCAAACACAACAAACACCATTCAAAACATTGCAAACATACAACCGTGCAACATTACAAGAAAACAATGAAGAACAGATGCATGCATGACGATTTAATGAGTCACAATGGTCGCATTTAGTGTTCTGAACATAATTAGATTACATGATGCATGTGGAAAGTCATTTAATGCACTAAAGCTTTTATTACTAAAGTTGTATCGATTTAATATGGTGTATACCACTTTAATTGAACTAAAGATCTTTATGTCGTATTAAATTGTGAACTAGATGCTACTGGATAGATAATGCAATTTAGAGACAGTGGCAATTTGAATCACCTAAAAAGGAGTTATAGATATTTTCCTATGATTAAAACACTATTTCAATGGGTTTAAATATTGCTGTATGAATTTTTGTTTTAACAGTGCCAAATAATTTGTCATGAAATTTCTTTGTATAGCTATTGTCAATACAAAAACTTAGCACTTGGATTCACCCTAATCGGAGTTATAGATCTTTTTGTATGATTTAAATAGTGTTTAATGGTTTTAAATGATTCCTGTAGTTTGTGTTGTCTAAAAATCAAACTAAAATTATATCTGTAATCTCCACGGAATTGTGATTTCAGGGACATATTATTTGTAATTTTCTGAATAGTATTAATTTTCTTATGAATTTATTACTCTAAATAGGCCATTAAACTATTTAAATCATCACGGCAAAACCTTATAGTCAAAGGCTAAACTAATTGCATATTGATGATCTACATGGAACCTGATTTCCAACGGTATATCATTTATATTTTTGTGACAAGCAATTAATTTAATATGAATTTAATGATTTATAAAGCCATTAAAACTAATTAAATTGCTACAGGTTAAATAATCGGCAAAGGATAGATCCAACCAGATATTATTAAAGTACATTACAGTAGCTTCATTTTGATATATTGTTCATATTTTTCGGAGTTACAGATAATTGTCTATGAATTTATTAACCTAAAAGACCATTAAAACTAATTAAATTACTGCAGTAACTACGTACAGTAAAAGTTGGATATAATCTGATAAGATGATTCTACGTAAAATTATCTTCAATTTGATATATTATACGCAATTTTTGGACGTGGTATGAATTTCTAATGAATTTTACAAGTTAGATCTATAATATGCAATTTTAAATTCGAACGGAATATTCGAGGGAATATTCCGCTGACTGGACAGGTTTACTTTGCATGCTGACTGGGACTAGATGTTGACCTTACATTGACGTGGCGTTGATGAGGAAGATGACCGGGATGACGACATGGCACGCACCGGTTTGATTGGATCTCGACCGTCTGGATAGGATCCGGTGGCTAGAAGAAGAGATTGACCCGACTTTGGCTCAGAATAGACAAGAAATAGATCTGTGTTAGAGAGACAAATCCGTAGGTCAAATTAAAAAACTCAGAACATGAAAGTTGTGGAGAATCATTATTCCTACCTTCTCTCCAAAGGAATTTGGATTTGAAGAAACGAGCGCGAGTACATCTTGGATTTACACCGTAAGATCTGAAATATTGCGATACGAAATTCTCTGGCTGTGGTGGATAAAAAGAGGTGAGGTTTGTCGGGACTAAAAGATTTCGACGATCCCTACAACTTTCGTTTTTTGACCGAAGGCAAACGACGAAGTCTAGATGTGTTAAAAAGCGAAATAAGATTCGGGCATGTGTAGATTCGGGATTTCAAGGAGAGAAACTCGTACAGCTGTAGCTCCACGAGATTATATGGATGTTTAGGATGGTTTAGAGATGTATTGGAGTAGGGAACAAGTAGAAACAAACGAAAGTTGATTCAGAGTTGTAGATAAAAAGTTATAGCAGTTTGAGTAGAGATAGGTTTAACAAAACAGATTTTTTGCACGCTTTTTGGAGCAATTTGGGCACGTACGTGCGCGCGTGGCTGCTCCCGGTCGCTGGCTCGGTCAGGTGGGCCAGCGGCCCGCCTAGTTTTTTTTTAATACTTGTTTCCCTCATATCTTTTGCATACGAACTCCAAATGATATGATTCTTGTTTTTAAATTTTTCTAAAATCGAATAGATCATTATAGGATCAAAATTTTAATCTTTTTACTAGTTTGGAAGCAGTGGGTTTATAAATTCTTATATATTTCATTTTATTTATATCTTTATGTGTCTGTATTTGTTTCATAACTTTTTCATACTAGCTCCAAATGAGCTCAATTTTGTTTCTAAAATTTTGTAATATTAATTGGATCTCTTTAGGCTATAGTTATCAATAATTTATGCCTTAGCAGCAGTGGGTTTTAATAAGTCAATTTAATTACCCTTAGAAACATTTGGGCGAATCAACTATAGGATTTAGATATCAGGATTTGGATTTAGTTTGTGAGAACTTTGCATGGATGTAATGAAATGCTTATGAATGCTTCATGATTTTCATTTTGAAATCTTGCACACCAATTCAAAAATCCATAATTAATCCATGCCCTTTTGCCTATATGGCTACTTAGGTCATAACAAAAGAATATAAGATTTTGAATTCAAGGTTGAGAGGATTTTCTATTCAAAAAGTTTCTTCTCTTTGAGAATTTTCAACATAGTCAAACAATGAATCAAACTTATTTATTTATTTCACATTCCAAAATTAGGAGAATTTTGGGATGTGACAGAATACCACCCTTAAAAGAAATCTCGTCCCGAGATTTGGGAAGGCTAGAAAGAACGAAAGGTTCGGGATCCATTAGGATGCTACCACCCTTAAAATAAAATTGACTAGGTCACTTCTCGAGGATTCACTTAGCTCAGATTGGTTCTCCTTTAGTCTTTTATTGGCACAATGTATCTAGCACATTCTAAACATCATGATTGATAGTTTCCGAGAAAGCACTCCTTAAACTAGAAAAACTCTCATGGTGGGCAAATAGGGAACGTTTACTTCACGGTGCCCATAATTCACGGTTGGGATTCATCCTTACCGTACATTCCTATGCTTAGCAATGGATGCTTTTAGAAGGTGTAACAATATACCATTCTAGGGTTTAGGCTCAACGTCGACTCTCTGCTAAGGTTGAAAAGGGCACTCAAGATTCACAAAGCCAACAGTACAAGAGCGAATAATAAGAGTAGTAGGAATGGTGATCAATCCATCCTGCACCCAAATCATTACCATGTATGAGGATAGGTAAATCACGTTTTTCTATCACTCGGGCATTCTCACTTGCCTTGAAGAATGTTTCCATGGGCACGAGCTAATGCTCTATGTATACTCCCATGTATTCAATAAAGCTACTACTAAAACTAAACTATCGATACTTCAACTTTCAGATTGGGTAATCTACTACATAACATCATGTGCAACACTTCATACTCCCACATCTCTTTTTTTCCATTAGATAAAGCATTCTCCTTCCTAAATGCATTGTGTTGTCAAACCTTCCACTTAACACATCATTATATCTCCATGGGTTCAAGATAGGTAAGAATAGATTCTATAGGAAAGAAACGACTAAGAAAATAATCCTACCCATAACTATATGAAGCAATCAATGTTACAAACAAAGAAATAATCATAGGCGACCAACTCACAATCAAACACTTGTATAATAACATTACAGGGGTATAAACTTAGTAGTATATAACCACAAAATAGTTTGAAAGCATTGGGAACAATACTAGAGTAAAATAGAGTAACATATAAGCAATAAACTAAATCTGTCAAAACGGTACAGCAGGTTTAACGAATTTTTCTGGGCACCTTAAACTCGTCAGGAATTTTAGCCAATTTTTGTGCATGTACTACAGGTAATTACGCTTCAGATCCTATTTTTTTGGATTTTTCTGAGTTACCAGTAAAATATGAAAAATCGCGCGGTACAACAAGTCATGCAGAAAACTGCAGCAGTAATCTCACGAATTTCAATCAATTCACACCATTAAACTAATTTAAAAACCTCATCACAATTTCAGAACCATTAGAGTTCAAAACTAACTGATCCTAAACAAGTCATCACACAAAATAGCTCAATACAACCAAGCAAACAACCTATATTGTCATACCATATAAGTTGGTAAGAACAATATGCTAACACGATAGCGATGATCTCCTAAAGAGATAAAATATGGTGGTCCAGACCTATCCAAACTTGGTGAGATGTTCATTTATGTCATGTTATTTGTTCTTTACTTGTAGGCCAACTCTCATATAGGTATCATAAGAATGGACAACTATAAATGTTTGAGTAGGAAGAGGTTCTAGAAAAGATAGATAAGGAATATAAGAACTCTAGTAAGTAGAAAATATGGTAGTTCTCCTATTAGAGGTCCTTTATTACTAATCCATTTATAAGGTCACAATCCTACAGTCAACACACAGCTCTGATACCATCTTGTAACACCCTTGCCTGATAAGGCTGAGTTCATGTGTATAGTGCCAATCCCTGGATCGGTTCACTGGCACACACAGTACAAAATGATACCAAATATAACTGTGCATCATAAATACAACGAATATGATCCAGAATTTACATTATTTATTCAAGTACACAGCAGAAGACGAATACAAGGTAGATCTCCATCCTTCAAATGTGCCACAGGCGAACAATTGTTGAGTGGAGTCTCGTGACCTATGAACGATCACTCAGATACGATATAACCTGCAACATGAAACGTTGCAGCCACGAATGGTCAATACATTGAATGTATGGCAAGTAGGCTAAAGTGGTTAACAACAGATCTATCAACTACATGCTTATTTGGCCAAGTGGAGTTCAGGCTCATTTGCATAAAGCAACAGTTTTATCCTAACATTTGTAACAAAGTAGTTTTCCAATACGATAAATAGGACACTCTGGTTCACTCCCAGGTGCTCCTACCCAATTATGTTCACCCAACAAGTTTTAAGTAATTAAGAAATAAGGATGAGTGAGAAATATCATAGCATCAGTATCAGGTCGCTTAAATTGTTCATAACCGGGGACACGGCTAAGCACTTAGTTTATACACCCTGCAGGGGTTAGTACACTTTACCCATGTGACTTGGCCAGCCCAGCTTGTACCACCACTCTCATATTGGGTGAAGATAGGGAGAAGTCCAAGAAGGAACCGTTCGGGAAGTGGCTCCCCAATCCCGACGCGCACCGGTCCAACCTACACTATCTACATCTCTGGATATGCGGTTTCGAGTTACCACAACCTACTGAGTTCAACCAACCGCCCGTTCCATTATTGGCACATGGTTGCACACGAAAGCTTCCAAACAAAGAAACTAATCATTTCTCAGTGTCCTAGGCGGCATTCCCCACCATAAATACACTCGATGACCCAATCAATGCCATTCCGCCCAGGTGGTTTATTAAAACATGTTGGTTTGTCATTTAGCCAAACATAAGCCTTTCAAAACATATAACTTTTCATGATGTGATTCCCTTCCTCGTCTAAATAGCATAGCTAAGCAATCTACCAATACGATGGCTCATAAACAAGGAATACTAGGGAATAATATGGGTCATAGCATAGCATATACACATCAATTCCTACATATGCAATTCTACAAAAACATTTACAATGCATAGGAAAACAATAGGACATTTATGACCAAGATAGCACCACTTGCCTTTGTTGTAGATGTAGTCGATTAGATAATCCTCACAATTATAATGACATCTTTCGCAATAACCACAATACTTGCAATCATAGTAGTTGCCATCACAGTAGTTGCACTCCTCGCAATCTAATGTTTGAAGCAAACACAGCAAACACAATTCAAAACATTGCAAACATACAACAGTGCAACATTACAAGAAAACAATGATGAACAGATGCATGCATGACGATTTAATGAGTCACAATGGTCGCATTTAGTGTTCTGAACATAATTAGATTACATGATGCATGTGGAAAGTCATTTAATGCACTAAAGCTTTTATTACTAAAGTTGTATCGATTTAATATGGCGTATACCACTTTAATTGAACTAAAGATGTTTATGTTGTATTAAATTGTGAACTAGATGCTACTGGATAGATGATGCAATTTAGAGACAGTGGCAATTTGAATCACCTAAAAAGGAGTTATAGATATTTTCCTATGATTAAAACTCTATTTCAATGGGTTTAAATATTTCTGTATGAATTTTTGTTTTAACAGTGCCAAATAATTTGTCATGAAATTTCTCTGTATAGCTATTGTCAATACAAAAACTTAGCACTTGGATTCACCCTAATCGGAGTTATAGATGTTTTTGTATGATTTAAATAGTGTTTAATGGTTTTAAATGATTCCTGTAGTTTGTGTTGTCTAAAAATCAAACTAAAATTATATCTATAATCTCCACGAAATTGTGATTTCAGGGACATATTATTTGTAATTTTCTGAATAGTATTTATTTTCTTATGAATTTATTACTCTAAATAGGCCATTAAACTATTTAAATCGTCACGGCAAAACCTTATAGTCAAAGGCTGAACTAATTGCATATTGATGATCTACATGGAACCAGCTTTCCAACGGTATATCATTTATATTTTTGTGACAAGTAATTAATTTAATATGAATTTAATGATTTATAAAGCCATTAAAACTAATTAAATTTCTACAGGTTAAATAATCGGCAAAGGCTAGATCCAACCAGATATTATTAAAGTAAATTACAGTAGCTTCAATATGATATATTTTTCATATTTTTCGGAGTTATAGATAATTGTCTATGAATTTATTAACCTAAAAGACCATTAAAACTAATTAAATTACTGCAGTAACTACGTACAGTAAAAGTTGGATATAATCTGATAAGATGATTCTATGTAAAAGTATCTTCAATTTGATATATTATACGCATTTTTTGGACGTGTTATGAATTTCTAATAAATTTTACAAGTTAGATCTATAATATGCAATTTTAAATTCGAACGGAATATTCCAGGGAATATTCCGCTGACTGGACAGGTTGACTTTGCATGCTGACTGGGACTAGATGTTGACCTTACGTTGACGTGGCGTTGATGAGGAAGATGACCGGAATAACGACATGGCACGCACCGGTTTGATTGGATCTCGATCGTCTGGATAGGATCCGGTGGCTAGAAGAAGAGATTAAACCGATTTTAGCTCAGAAAAGACAAGAAATAGATCTGTGTTAGAGAGACAAATTCGTAGGTTAAATTGAAAAACTCAGAACATGAAAGTTGTGGAGAATCATTATTCCTACCTTCTCTGCAAAGGAATTTGGATTTGAAGAAACGAGCGCGAGTACATCTTGGATTTACACCGTAAGATCTGAAATATTGCGATACGAAATTTTCCGGCTGTGATGGATGAAAAGAGGTGAGGTTTGTCAGGATTGAAAGATTTCGACGATCCCTACAACTTTCGTTTTTTGACCGAAGGCAAACGACGAAGTCTAGATGTGTTAAAAAGCGAAATAAGATTCGGGCATGTGTAGATTCGGGATTTCGAGGAGAGAAACTCGTACAGCTGTAGCTCCACAAGATTATATGGATGTTTAGGATGGTTTAGAGATAGGTATTGGCGTAGGGAACAAGTAGAAACAAACGGAAGTTGATTCGGAGTTGTAGATAAAAAGTTATAGCAGTTTGAGTAGAGATAGGTTTAACAAAACAGATTTTTTGCATGCTTTTTGGAGCAATTTGGGCAGGTACGTGCGCGTGTGGCTGCTCCCGGTCGCTGGCTCGGTCAGGTGGGCCGGCGGCCCGCCTAGTTTTTTTTTAATACTTGTTTCCCTCATATCTTTTGCATACGAACTCCAAATGATATGATTCTTGTTTTTAAATTTTTCTAAAATCGAATAGATCATTATAGGATCAAAATTTTAATGTTTTTACTAGTTTGGAAGTAGTGGGTTTATAAATTCTTATATATTTCATTTTATTTATATCTTTATGTGTTTGTATTTGTTCCATAACTTTTTCATACTAGCTCCAAATGAGCTCAATTTTGTTTCTAAAATTTTGTAATATTAATTGGATCTCTTTATGCTATAATTATCAATAATTTATGCCTTAGCAGCAGTGGGTTTTAATAAGTCAATTTAATTACCCTTAGAAACATTTGGGCGAATCAACTATAGGATTTAGATATCAGGATTTCGATTTAGTTTGTGAGAACTTTGCATGGATGTAATGAAATGCTTATGAATGCTTCATGATTTTCATTTTGAAATCTTGCACACCAATTCAAAAATCCATAATCAATCCATGCCCTTTTGCCCATATGGCTACTTAGGTCATAACAAAAGAATATAAGATTTTGAATTCAAGGTGAGAGGATTTTCTATTCAAAAAGTTTCTTCTCTTTGAGAATTTTCAACATAGTCAAACAATCAATCAAACTTATTTATTTATTTCACATTCCAAAATTAGGAGAATTTTGGGATGTGACAATCGCTTGGGGAGGGAAGGGTGTGCTTACCAGAACCGCGAGGTCGAGGCGAAGCTCAACGTGTAGGTGGCTGGGCAAGGGGCGCACGGCAGGGGCTGCTGGAGCTCGTCGGAGTCGTGCACGGCGTCGGGAAGTTGTTGTCGAGTTGGTTGCCGAGGTTTTGCATCGCCCTAGCACGAACCAGAGGGATTAGGAGATGCACAAGACGAAGGCGAACATCCTCGTATGCAAGAGGGGGCAAGGGGCGCTCGGGACTTACCGCGATTGGTCGCCGGAGTTGAGCGGCGGCTCGGTCGGTTGCGGGCACGAACGGGGACGGCGTCCTGGGTCACGAGAATGCAAAAGAAAGGTGTCAGGGGATTCACGAGACCATGCTGGACACGATAGTTTGAACCAGATAGAGGGGGCGGTCGAGGCTCACCGGAATTAGTCGCCAGAGTCGTCGGTGCTGCGGGGTTTCGAGGTCAAATGCGCGCAGCCTGGTGGCGGAGTGAGCGAGGAGAGTGGGGAGAAATGACCGCGGCATCGAGGGGTTCTTATAGACAGAGCAGAGGCAGAGATTACGCACGCATTCATCGCCTATTAAGAGGATTAAAATCGCGGCAGAGGCGGGGAAGAAACGGGCGGCGACGTGTTCCTGCGCGGGATTTGGGGAAGACGACGGTGACGTGGACGGGGCCCGCGCGTCAGCGAAATAAGCAGAGAGGGAGTGGGGTATGGGTGTCAGCGACCGCGTGGGTGCGTCTGCGCGTGCGAGCGAGCGAGAGAGAGAGGCCGGGTGGGCTAGCTGGGCCGGTTCTGCTGCTGGGCTAGAATAGGAGCGCCTGGCCCTTTTCCTTTTTTTATTCCTTTTCTTTTTCTGTTTTGATTTTCAGGAATGGTTTTCAAATAAATTCAAACTCTTTTTGAATTCAAATCTTTCTGGGGTTTTTGCAGTGTGCAACAGTCTCAAATCTAGGCATAAAACCATGTGGTTACTTGTAAAGGCTTGGTCATTTTTGGAGAAACAAAATAACAGGGACTTTGCACTTGATTTGCAAATGTTTGAAAAATGGTTTTTGAAACCATTTCCATTTTGTAAAGCTTGGTTCAAAAACCACACTCAATCCATTCAACAAGGGAGATAAACAATCTAGGTTTAAAACATTCAAACTCTCAAATGGGGATGGCCATTTGATTTAAGTTTGCTCACATAAAATGATAGCACTATGTGCTTCTGTTTTTCTGAAATGAGTTTGAATTTGATCTCAATTCTATATGCATGCATGAATGATATGCAAACTTTGAAATCATGATTTTAGGGATGTTACAAATAGGACGCCCATTTTGCATAAGGACGCCTCCAATGCCAATACCACTAGTGATGTAGCCTGACCTATGGTCGTTACCACATCATGGTCTCGAACTTACGCCAAGTCGTCATGGACTCCAAAGGTGAATCCGTTCGTCTATGCTACTTCATACTCCGTCACATATGCATGATAGGTTCACACCGACAAGTACGGAGGCAAGGGAGGAAGCCCGGAACATCAAGCCCGACAAGACGGAGGCTTGGAAGAGGAGACGGAAGAAGCCACGGCTGAACCACTAGAGTCTTCGGCCTACCGGAGTCTTCGGACCGACCCCAGCAACTAACCCGGGGACAGCCAGTACGCCACTCCGGAGACGACACCGGAGACTGACCGGAATCTCCGGCCCTGACCGGAGTCTCTGTCCCCTACACCGGAGTTTCCGTCCTGTGTGATGGGCCTGCGCGCCGCCAACTGGGCCCTCGGCCCATGTATCCCTCTATCTCGTCCAAACCCTAGTTTTATCCCTAAACTACCCCTGTTTATGTGGCTGGCCTATAAATAGAGCCCCCACCCCTTCATGTATCCCTTAGGCATAGATGATAGACTAAAGACAGCACCCTTGTGTGGAATCTCTAGTTTTTCCTCATCCCCTTACCCAAGGGGACCGACTATCGTCACCAACCTCGATTGGACTTTGCATCACGCATCCATCATTGAACAAGGCCTTGGAGTTCGGTGTCTCATCTCCAAGTTGTCAAGACCCTCCCCAAGGTGTTCTTCCCTCTCCGATGTGGATTTGAGGGAGCACGTTGACCGATCTTTCCTTGCGAGGATTCTATCGGACCGGTGGCCGCCGTTCGGGAGCAGTCGGCCTTGTATCGTGTGAGTTTTGCGTGTGTTCATCGTGTTCTTCGCGAGGTGTGTGTTTGCTTCCGCTACCTTCTGCCTTTCCCCTCGATTTCCCATCGATTTGACCACGAGATCCTTGAAGATCGGGCCACCCAAGAGGTTAACCCCTCAATGAGGCGTTGAAGCTTGTCATCCCGTTGCGGGGAGGGCACGATGAAGAGCTTCATTTGGGTGGCCGAGGTTGTGTTGCATGGCATGCATTTGTCCTCGGACCTCCTCGAAGCGATTATCGATGCTCTTCAATTCCACTCAGGTTTAGGTAATTTTTTTGTCTTGGCGCTGCTCAAGGGCGTCACAACAGTAGCTGAATTCTCCTCAGATCTTCCAATGATCCAACCTTGTCATGTATTGTGTGCCTTCCTCTTGAGGTGGCGTTGGTTGGGACAACTCGCCATTACTGTCCATGATGCAAAGCCAACAAGGATCGTATATGGAGGAGAATACATGGAGAGTTAGCCTTTTACCTCACCTTGGAGATTGTATCAAACCAATTGCCACACAAGAGAACTATGACCTTGCAAAGTGAAATCGCAAAGAAACTCACACACAAGTAAACAACAACTCTCAAAAGCTTTTGGTGGAAGGTGGGTATAGTGGAAAGCCAAAGAACCAACCAAACGAAAAGGATAGTCAAAAGTGGATAACATCCAACAAAACTCAAGTCAAATGGAGATGGTCAACTCAAAATATGACGAGAACCTACGACTATACACACGCATGGAGAAAAATGGGGTTCGCACGACTATGAAAATGAGCACAAAATGTCCTAACAAAGACTACGCTCGGTTGTTGTGCCAATGCAAGGAGAGACCACAACTCATTCACCAAAAGAGGATAAGCAACGGATTTGTGCACTTGCCTTGGTTGCGCTTTCTTTTCTCTCTTTTGCTTACAAGATTGATACTCTCTTTGTATTGGGAGACTATGTATCTTTCTATTTTTCTTTTGTTTTTCCTCTTTTTTTCCTTTTTTTTATTCTTCTCTCCTTTTCTATACTACTAAGTTAACTTTTGTCTTTGCTTCCCCACACTCACTTTCCAAGGACAAGTGCACAATGCTTAGGCGAACACAAAATGAGTTGCTCTCATAGGATAGGTACACACAAATGAAGATATGGCTATAAGGGTTGACACAAGTTATACCTTAGGTGTTGATGATTTGCTTGTGTCGATGGAGCGGAGAGGAGTTTGGGGTCTGTGGTGTGGAAGAGCGCGGGCGATGTTGCGGAAGATTTCTGTTAGTTGATGACATGCACACGGAACACAAACAACAAGCGGACAAATTAGCCAATGCGGAATAAGAGGCACCAGTCAAAACTGGTGTCTAGGGCCGGAGACTTCGGTCGGGGCCGGATACTCCGGTCAGGGGCCGAAGACTCCGGTGCGAGGAAAACAGCTCGTGTTCTTGAGTGGAAATCCATGCCGAGAGTCCTCAAATTCGTGAAATTTTGGCCAAAATCGGGCTGGGAAACATAGACAAAATATGGACCAACACCTTATAAAAGATTTGGTCGGATCAAAACCACAAATAACACTCCAAAACGAGAGATCAATCCAAAGGCAAATTGGGGCTCTTTTTTGGGAAATTTTCGAATTTATGGTGGATAGAATAAAAAATTGAGGGGAAATTCGTGATCAACCTTGCTCTTGATACCAATATGTTAGGTTTGACTCCTTGGGGAGGCCCGATCTTTCACGAATCCCATGGAAATCAAGGAGGAAGTGCGGGGGATGAGGAGAAGGATGAAATCCACGAACTCACACGCGAAGAACTTGATGAAAACACACACACGAAAACATGATACAAGCCGATAGCTCACGCCGGTGGCAACTGGTCCAACATAATCCCTAGAATCGGCGTTGGGAAAGACACTCTCCCATGGCCAACAACGGGGGTGAGAGGCTTGATGAGATCTTGACTACTTGGAGATGGGACACCGAACTCCAAGGACTTGTACAACTTGAACACACGAGGCAATATCCAAGAGGCGGGGGATAATTGGTGATCCTTGTCAAGGAGCATGAGACTAGCAATTGATAGATCCTCAAGGGGTGTCTTCAATTACAATTATCCAAGTCTAGGGTTTACAATAGAGGAGTGGGACTATATATAGGCCAGCCACATAAACAAGGTAGTTTGGGGATAAAACTGGAAGTTAGGGCAAAACTGGGGGTTACATGGGCCAGGCCCAAAAGGCCTTTACATGCCTATTGTCGCGCAGGCCAGAGACTCCGGTCAGGGCCGGAGACTCCGGTCAATCTCCGGTCCCGTCTCTAGAGGGGTATACAGACTGTCCCCGGGTCGGTTTCTGGGGTTGGTCCGGAGGTCGGTCCGGAGACTCCAGTGGGTAGGGTGGGAGACTCCAGTTCTGGCCGGAGATTTCGGTGTGATGAGCTCCAACAACGACTTCTCCTTGTCCTTCTTCCTTGGGGGCTTGGTGAGGTACTGGTGCTTCATAGCTGATGATACATAGCGTAGTTGCATGAAGTAGCAAGCCATCTAAAGGCATATGATGCAACCCGTCCTACGGACGCTACTACATCTACTCCTATGAGCTCCCCAAGTGGACCCATGACTCGCGCTCGAGCCAAACTCCTACAAGCTAAGGTTAACTCACTCCTTTCCTTGTGTGATTTCGATACGCCCATGGATGGCTTGCTACTTCATACACCCACCCTATGCATCATAAGGTACGAAGAGAAGGACCCATGGAACGGAGAAACCACAGCGTAAGGGACCAACTACATTCAGACTCCAGCGGTACTACCGGATCCGGCGACCGGTACTACCGGTGTAAGTGGCACCACCGGACCTTGCTACTGGACGCTCCAGGAGGAACCCATCCAAGCCCCAGACGCCAGCGGTACTACCGGTGCTGGAACCGGTACTACCGGTCAGCGGTACTATCGCCCTCTACTACCGCTCGCTACTGACGACTCCAACTGAAGTCCCAGGACCGCAAGCGGTACTACCGGTTCCTGAGCGGTACTACCGGTTGTGACCGGTACTACCGGTCGCGAGCCCGGTACTACCGGTCATGACTGAACCTGTTCGCGTCAGCAAGGTCAAGGGCCCTGTACCCCTCTATATATTTTTCCATTTCGTTCCTAAACTACCCCTGTTTATGTGGCTGGCCTATAAATAGCCCCCACCCTCTATTGTAAACCCTAGACTTGGATAATTGTAGTTAAAGACACCCCTTGGAGGATCTATCAACTATTTGTCTCATGCTCCTTGACAAGGAGCACCAAATTATCCACAACCTCTTGGATTTTGCCTCGTGCGTTCAAGTTGTACAAGTCCTTGGGATCTCGGTGTCTCGTCCCCAAGTAGTCAAGATCTCATCAAGCCTCTCACCCCCGTTGTTGGCCGTGGGAGAGTGTCTTGCCCAACGCCGATCCTAGGGATTGTGTTGGACCGGTTGCCACCGGCGTGAGATATCGGCTTGTATCGTGTTTTCGTGTGTGTATGTTCATCGAGTTCTTCGCGTGTGTGTTCATGGATTTCATCTCCCTCCTCCGTCCACTCGCTTCTCCCTTGATTCCCATGGAATTCGTGAAAGATCGGGCCACCCTAAGGGGTGACCCCTAACAGCATATAAAAGTCACACGAGGAAAGGAGCGAGTTAACCTTAGCTTGTAGGAGCTTGGAGAGGGCGCGAGTCATTGGTCCACTTGGGGGACTAGGTGGTGTAGATGGTGGGGCGTCCGTAGGACAGGCTGCATCATATGGTAATGAGTTGGAGACCGAATGTTGTTCGGAGTCTCGGATTGGATCCAGGACATCACAAGGAGATCCAGAATGGTCCGGAGAATAAGATTCATATAAGGAAAGTCCAATTTCAGAGTCCAGAAATGTTTTCGATGTTTTCACCGGAATCTTCTAGAAGGGTCTAGAAGGTCCACCACTCTAGAGTGAGAAGGGTACATGGATGTGTCATACCAATGTGGAATGGTTGCATCAT
The DNA here is from genome assembly GCA_916181665.1 of Avena sativa. Taxonomy (NCBI): domain Eukaryota; kingdom Viridiplantae; phylum Streptophyta; class Magnoliopsida; order Poales; family Poaceae; genus Avena; species Avena sativa. Next base: position 372,946,686 of record OV702294.1, read on the forward strand.
GTCCTAGGTCATTTGGTTGGGCAATGGAAAGAGATAAATCAAACTCTAGTTTGAATAGTCAAATGCCAGTTTGAAAAAGTCAAATCCCAACATGGTTGCCTAGTGGAGGGAGGAGAGGAAACCTAGTTAGGGAAGGTTTCCCCTCCCTCCCTTGCCGCCGACCATGAAGAGGAGTTGGGGGAGGACTCCCCTCTCCCCTTGATTCCTCTCCCTCCCATAAAAGGAGGGAGGGGCGCCCCGTTTCCCCACACCTTGAAACCCTAGGCCGGCGGCCCTCTAAACCGTCGTCGCCCTAGAGCCTATTTAAACTCGCCGCCGCCTAGAACCCCTAGCCGCCGGACACCTCCACCCCCTTGAACTCTAAACCCTAGTTGCCAAGGACCTCTTTAAATCCACGATACTCGCTCCGTCTTAGGAGGAGCCCTGTGGGATCTACTCCATTTCACCACCACGCCGTCGTGCTGCTAGAATCGAGAGGAGATCTACATCCTCCGATGCCTGCTAGAACAAGGGAGAGGAAGGTCTTCATCGAGTACCGAATGTGTGACCGACTGCGGGAGCACTGCCAGAACGTGTTGCCAAAATGATTGTCTTCACGATCTTGAGATCAACAACTGAAAGACTACATCAACCACGAGAATCTGATCTTGTTAAACGCTTTGGATCTTCGAGGGTTAGTACTCTATCAACTCGTTGCACCAATCTCGTAGATTAGATCTTGGCTTGTGTGTGTTCATGCGATAGATTTTTTTTGTTTTCCATGCTACGAACCCCTACAGTGGTATCAGATCCGTGTCTATGCATAGATCTGCTGCACGAGTAGAACACAATGGTTATTATGGGCGTTGATGCTTTTGTTGTCGATTGCTTTTTGTGTACTTTACATCTTGCGGTATGGTGGGATGAAGCGGCCCGGGCTAACCTTACATGACATCGTTCATGAGACTTGCTCCACACTCGACATGCAACTTGTATTGCATAAGTGGATTGGCGGGTGTCTATCTCTCCCACCATAGTGAAGATTCTTGTTCGTAAGTTCGTAAGTTCGAACGATTCTTATTCAAAAGCCCCAAACCACGTAAAACATGCAAAAAAATTAGAGGCATCTAACTTTGTTTTGCAGGGGTGTGCTGTGCTGTGATATGACCATGATTGTGGTTATATATGATGTATGCAATGACCCTTATTGTAAGTTGGCAACCGGCAGCAGCCTTATGGCTGTCTTTAAATTTCGTTTAGACCTGCGTGTATATTATTCAAAGTAGTTGTAATAGTTGATGTTGGTGGACGACAACCATGGAGCGGCGCCATTGACCTTAACGCCACGCCGGTGATGATAGAGATCATGTTTGTTCTTGGAGATGGAGATCGAAGGCACAAGAATGAAGTGATGAGGACATCCCTACAATTACACCTACCCTAACTACTACTGAAGATGTTCCAGTTGCTGCAAAGAAGGTTCAGTCCAATGAGATTATAGTTGGACCTATTACAAGAGCTCGTGCTAAGATACTAGAACAACATGTGAATTTGTTTCTTAATGAGCCTGATGTTTTACTTAATGAGAACTTTATAGTGCCTAAGTCATTGTGCTATTGTATGTTTAGGTACATTGGAGAAGAAGGAGTATCACGGAGCGAGGAGCTGAAGCACATGGAGCACAACATGATGATCGCCCAAGGACGCGCGAGGGAGGAGCGGGAGGAAGGAACAAGGGAAGATCAACAAGAAAGAAGGCCAAATTCACTGCCAGGACTGGAGTGTCCGGCCCAGTCCAACCAGACTGTCCCCCCCCCCCCAAGTGGCCCCGAGGCGTGGACAACCAGTACCCCAGATCGGACACTGTCCGGATACCGCCCGGAAACTTCAAAGTTTCCGGCAGGACCGGACTGTCCGGCCCGTATGAACCGGAGTGTCCGCCCCCACTGGACTTTCCGGCATATATGAACCAGACTGTCCGCCCCGACAGAATCCTGGTCCGAATCAGGTTGTATCAGTTTGAGTCGTTTGCGTCTTAGTTTCGGTTTCTAGCCGCCCCGGCCGCTCTTATAAGCCCTGGGACGTCCCCATAGTTAGGGTTAGACCATGTTTAAACTATTTTGGAGTTGTTTCTTATTAAGAACCTCTAGAATTACCCTGTGATCGAATTATCTACTACAATTGAGTGTGATATGTTGTTCCATTGGGAATTAGTGGATTGCAAACTACCGTTCGTGGTCGACGGCTACGTGCGCAAGAGCGTGGTGTTGTCAATATCCCATAGGGTCCGAGAGCTGTTGCATTGGCATTAGGGTTCGAGCGGGAGAGTTCATAGCTACATGCTAGTTATCTATCATCCAGCATCATCATCGACAAGTGCTTCCTGAGAAGATCGGGCCACCCCATATCATCTTGGTATCAGATTTCCTCATTTACTCGGTGAGCATCCACAAATCCATCCATAGATTAGTTCTTGTTTTAGTCCTGTATAGAAAAAGCCATACACAAAGATTTCCCCTAGCCTAGATTGCATCGTTTTTCAAGTTTTAGTTGCTGGTCGTGTCTTCTCGTAGATCCGATCTGCAGGTTTTTCTCGTAGGAGTCTAGTTTTCGTTTGTGTTTAAGTTTGGCGTTTTTTCTTTTCCGCCGAGTCCACCATCACCGTTTTTTGCAAGTTTTTCATCTACTTTTATGAGTCCACATAACACACCTTTGTTTTTATACCGTACACACAGCCTATCTACAACATCTGTGCCTAGGAACGTACCCATGAGACTAGTTGCTTTGCTCCAACAGGCTGCTCATTAGGGTTTGAAGTGCAGAAATTTTCAACAGGCGAAAACCGGACTATCCGGTCCACATCGCCCAGACTATCCGGCGCAACAGGAGTCTCCGGCCGACACACCCCGGACTATCCGGCCCAGTTTGTTCAGAAGTTGCTGCATTCGTTTTGCTTTGAGTCATATTGTTGAAAAATCAAAAAAAGAAAAATAAAAGATATCCAGTATAAAAAACAAAAAGAAGAGAAAAGAGCTACAAGCGTGACAAAAGAGATATCATAGTGCGCATTATTGGAGGCCTAGTTGATCATAGCACTTGTAGATTGAGCAATCTTGTGCCTGTTTATTTGAGCTATTACTAGCGTCTCTCTTGTGCATTGCAATATTCCTGTTCATAAGTTATTTTGCCATGCTTATCTCCACCGTGTGTGTTTCTTGGGTTATCATAATGATCATCTCTAGCACTTGTTTGCGGTGTAGTTAGGATTTCATACCTACAGCTCCACCATAAAATAACCTGTGTGCCCTGTGATCGTTCTCCATACCCTTGATATTCACTTCATCACATCAGTGCATTAGGTGTTGATTTCGAATTGGTAAAAGCATCTCTATTCACTTTCGAATGGTAAGATTTGCTTTCTTTTCAGTTGGAGTGAGTTGTGAGTGTTCCACCATATCGATTTTTCTTTTTGCACTAATCTACTAATCATGTCTAGTAGTGATGATGTTGTGTCTCAGAAAAGAAGGACGACGAGCTTGTCAACTGGCGGGAATATGAAGCATTGAAGTCCCATTTGACATGTGTGTTCAACCACACAACAAACGACATTCACAAGAATATTTAGTACGTGCAAGTGACTTTGGAAGCAAATGTTGAGGCAGTCGCTACCATACAGACACAAGTAACATCTATCAACACCAATGTCACAGCTTTGCAGCGTTCTATTGATGCTTTGACAATAGCAATTATACAAAGACAGTCATAACCATATGATGATTCCCATGAAGATGAAGAAGCAAGTAATGCCGGGGATAGTCAACAACCACAGGTTGGTCGTGTCCATGCTCCTCAAGCTGTTCATGGACGTGGCTTTGCTCCAATTGGGCATGCTCAGCGTATACCTCACCAGCCAGTTGATGATGGATTTGGCAAGCCCAAGTTCTCAATACCAAAGTTTGATGGCTCCATTGATCCTGAAGATTACCTCACATGGGAGTTGAAGATTGAGAAGCTCTGGCGCTTGTATGAGTACATTGGAGAAAATAAGGTCAAGCTTGCAGCGTCAGAATTTGATGGTTATACTTTGTGTTGGTGGGATACCCTAGTGCAGAATAGAAGGGATGACAATGACCTTCCGGTGGTGACTTGGTGATGTAGCCCGTCCTACGAACGCTACTACATCTACTCCTACGAGCACCCCAAGTGGACCCATGACTCGCGCCCGAGCCAAACTCCTACAAGCTAAGGTTAACTCGCTCCTTTCCTTGTGTGATTTCGATACGCCCCTGGATGGCTTGCTACTTCATACGCCCACCCTGTGCATCGTCAGGTACGAAGAGAAGGACCCATGGAACGGAGGAACCACAACGGAAGGGACCAACTGCATTCAGACGCCGGCGGATCCGGCGACCGGTACTACCGGTGCATGCGGCACTACCGGACCTAGCTACCGGACGCTCTAGGAGGAACCCATCCAAGCCCCAGACGCCAGCGCAGCTACCGGGTCTAGAACCGGTACTACCGGTCAGCGGTACTACCGCCCTCTACTACCGCTCGCTACTGACGACTCCAGCTGAAGTTCCAGGACCGCAAGCGGTGCTACCGGACCCTGAGCGGTACTACCGGTCATGACTTAACCTGTTCGCGTCAGCTCGGCCCAGCGCCTCTCTATATTTTTATACTTCCTTCCTAAACTACCCCTGTTTTTGTGGCTGGCCTATAAATAGACCCCACCCTCAATTGTAAACACTAGACTTGGATAATTGTAGTTGAAGACACCCCTTTGAGGATCTATCAACTATTTGTCTCATGCTCCTTGACAAGGAGCACCAAATTATCCACAAACCTCTTGGATTTTGCCTAGTGCGTTCAAGTTGTACAAGTCCTTGGGATCTCGGTGTCTCGTGCCCAAGTAGTCAAGATCTCATCAAGGCTCTCACCCCCGTTGTTGGCCGTGGGAGAGTGTCTTGCCCAACACCGATCCTAGGGATTGTGTTGGACCGGTTGCCACCGGCGTGAGCTATTGGCTTGTATCGTGTTTTCGTGTGTGTGTGTTCATCGATTTCTTCGCGTGTGTGTTCGTGGATTTCATCCCCTTCCCCATTCCACCGCTTTCCCCTCGATTCCCATGGAATTCGTGAAAGATCGGGCCACCCCAAGGGGTCACCCCTAACATATTGGTATCAAGAGCAAGGTTGATCACGAATTTCCCCTCAATTTTTCTTCTATCCATCATAAAATCAAAAATTCCCCAAAAAGAGCCCCAAATCGCCTTCGGATCGATCTTTGGATTTGGTGAGTTTTTCGTGGTTTCGGACCATAGAACTATTGCTTTTGTAGTCGATCTACAGACTTCTTATGTTCCTAGCCCAGCCTCTCGGTCAGATTACCATGAATTTGAGGATGTTTTTAGGTTGATCGCGTGCCAGGTCTGCGCTCGGCGGTACTACCGGTCGTACGAGCGGTACTACCGTAAATCACCGGTACTACCGATCGTACCCGGCGGTACTACCGCTCGCTACTGACAGTTTTCCAGTTCCTTTTGACACCTCAACTTCGTTTGCTGACTGACCTCTTTCGCTTGTTCGTGTTTCGCGTGTTTGACACCATACTAACAAAAGCTTCCGCAACAAAGTTCACCACGCGCTCAACGACACCGCGACACTTGAACATCATCCACAACAACGGTTGCAAGTCGTCAACAATACCAAAGGTATAACTTGTGCCACTTTGACAGCCCCATATCTTCCTTTGTGTGTATCTATCCTATGAGAGCAACTCATTTTGTGTTTTTCTAAGCATTGTGCACTTTCCTTTGGAAAGCGAGAGTGTGAGGGCAAATACAAAAGTTAACATAGTAGTATAGAAAGGGAGAAAAAGAATCTAAAAAAATAGAAAGATACATAGTCTCCCAATACAAAGAGAGTATCAAGCTTGTAAGCAAAAAGAGAGGAAAAAGCGCGCCAAGGCAAGTGCACAAATCCGTTGCTTATCCTCTTTTGGAAAACGAGTTGTGGTCTCTCCTTGAGTTGGCACGACAACCGAGCGTAGTCTTCGTTAGGACCTTTTGTGCTCATTATCATAATCATGCTAACCCCTTTAATCTCCACGTGTGCGTTCTCCCGTGTTTTTGTAGATCGTATCCTTTTTTGCTTTTGATCTTTGGTTCTTTACCACTTAGAACAGTAACCTTTTGCTTGGATCGTTTCGTTTGTTTTTCCACAATCCTAACCTTCCACCAAAAGCTTTTGAGAGTGTATCTTATTTGTGTGTGAGTTTCTTTGCGATTTCACTTTGCAAGCTATTAGCTCTCTTGTGTGGCAATTGGTTTGATACAATCTCTAAGGTGAGGTAAAAGGCTAACTCCCCGCGTTCTTCTTCTCCATATACAACCCTTGTCGGCTTTGCATCATAGACAGGAATGGCGAGTCATCCCAACCACCACCACCTCAAGAGGACGACACACAATACATGACAAGATGGGATCATTGGAAGGTCCGAGGAGAACTCAAATACCGTTGTGAAGCCCTTGAGCGGCGCCAAGACGAACAATTTAGCGAAGCCCGAGTGGAATTCAAGAACATCGACAACCGCTTCGAAGAAGTCCAAGGACAAATGCATGCCATGGAACACAACCTCGGCCATCAAAATGAAGCTCTTGGTCGCGCCCTCGCCGCAACGGATGAGAAGCTTCAACGCCTCATTGATGGGCTAGCAAGGCCACAATCGCGCGACTCAAGCTCATCACAACACTCCTCAAGTGAATCAAGCGCTCCTTGTCGTCACACTTCAAGGCACCAGGATGGACCCGTCCTTCACTCTATGAGCTCTTCTCAAGCGGTACCGTCTTCACGACACGCCGCGACGTCAAGCTATGATGGTGACCTCTCCACAAGACCTCCAAGACGTGAAGCGAACCGTCCACAACCAAGGGCACTCGTGATTCAACAAGAGCAACCTCACGTGGACCACCAAGCCCATCGCCAACGACATGTTCCTTCAACAACAAGTGAAGCATCCGAAGTGGACGAACAAGATCGCCGTCGGCGTGAAGCACTCGAAGATCCACCAAGGCGTCATCATCGACATGAACGTCAACGTCGACAACATGATCATCTGACGAGCCACCTCCACATCAAGAAGAAAGGGAGCAGCCCATTGCGCACGCGGTTCGTCGTCCTCCTCGCTACATGGCGCAAGACAATGCTCATCGGCATCGACCACGACAAGAACAAAATCAAGCGCCCCAAGCTCGTTCTGAGGACCAACAACCTCCTCCTCGTCCTCAACCGTCCCAACAACACGAGCAAGCTCCCCAAGCTCATCGTCAAAATCAAGTTCCACCACCAAACGCCGCACCACAACAACCGCAAGAGCAATGCAACCATCACCAAGCAAGACATGAGAGCTCAGATGATGAAGATGACCGCCAAAATCATGGCAACCGCCGATACCGGAACCGCAATGAAGAAGAAACTTTCGGCAAGCTCAAATTCACCATGCCAAAGTTCACCGGTTCCAATGAACCCGAAGAATATCTCTCATGGGAACTCAAGGTTGACAGATCTTCCGCATGCACAACCTTTGGTGGGAACAAGTCCCTCGAGTTTGATGAGTATGCCAACCTTTGGTGGGAACAAGTCCAACTCGCTCGTGAAGCAAAATAAGAGCCTCCAATCTCAACTTGGCAAAATATGAAGTCTCATATGACATCCCGCTTTGTTCCTTCGCACAAAGACCGTGACCTTTTCAACAAGCTTCAAACGCTTAGTCAAGGGACAAAGACTGTGGAAGAGTACTTCAAGCAAATGGAGCTCAACATGATCCGTGACACGCACGGAAGAGCGTGATGAACAAACAATGGCACGTTTCCTCAATGGCTTGAACCACCCAATCAAGCGCATCACCGAGTTCCAAAAGTACAACCTCATGGTTGAGCTTGTACACATAGCATCAAAAGCCGAACGTCAAGTGCAAGAGGACATCAAGTACAACAAGCCAAAGACGTACTTCACATACAAGCAAGCGCCAACCACTACTCCAACAACACCAAGTGGAAGCTCATCAAGTACCACCAAGCTTCCCTTCAAGCCAACAATTCCTCAAGGAAAACCGCCCCCAAGTGGCAAATACACAAAGGATGATCAACCATTCAATGGTGAGTGCTACAAGTGTGGAGGCAAAAGACACAAGTCGGCCGCATGTGGAAACAAGAAAGTTTTGTTCATCCACGACAATGGCGATGAAGAATACTTGAGCGAAGATGAGTTTGATGCAAGGGTCAAGGAAGCATTGGCTAGGCAACATTTGGAAGATGACCAAGACCTACTTGTGTGTGAGCATGACGCAAGCCCATCGCTTGTGGTCACAAGGGTCTTAACTACTCAAGTCAATGAGAACGAAGACCAAAGATCAAACATCTTCCAAACTCGTGCCGATATCAATGGAAAGTCCATAAAAGTTGTCATCGATGGAGGGAGTTGCCACAATCTTGCAAGCACGAAATTGTGTGAGAAACTCAACCTCACCCTCAATCCGCATAAGCATACCTACCATATACAATGGCTAAGTGACCAAGGGTCCATCAATATCAAGCACATCGTCTCGGTAACGTTCTCAATTGGACCATACAAAGACACGGTGGAATGTGATGTGGTCCCCATGATGGTTTGCCATATGTTGCTAGGAAGGCCGTGGCAATATGACAAGCGTGCTTTGAATGATTGTCACACAAACACTTATACCTTCAAATGGCTGGAAAAGACTTGTGTTTTGCAACCAATGACTCCTAGACAAATAATTGCGGACAATGCAAAGGCTTTAGCGAGGGCGCAAAGCACAAAACCACCTTGTGAGAAGAGCGGTGAGCGAGAAAACCACACTATAGTGAGTAAGAGCCACAAACCAAACTCGAGTGGAAAAACAAAGAGTGTTCTTCTTGCCACCAAAAATGAGATGAGAGAAGTGCGGAACAACCCATCCATCTTGCACTATGTCCTTGTATGCAAGGGACTAGCGCGAGAAACTAATGACTTGACAAATGTTCCTCCTTCTTTGATGGCTATTTTGCAGGAATTCCACGATGTATTCCCCGAAGAGCTTCCTCATGGACTACCCCCTCTTCACGGAATCGAGTACCGCATCGACCTCATACCCAGCGCTCCACTCCCAAACCGCGCCGCGTATCGCACGAACCCGGAAGAGACGAAGGAGATAGAACGACAAATCAACCAACTCGTCTCCAAAGGTTTGATCCAAGTAAGCACTAGCCCGAGCGTGGTACCTGTGATTCTCGTGCCAAAAATGGATAATACGTTACGGTTATGCATGGACTGCCGTCCAATCAATGCTATCACCTTGCGTTATCGACATCCTATACCGCGCCTTGATGACATGCTTGATGAGTTATGTGGAGCCACTATATTTTCGAAAATTGATCTTCGTAGTGGTTACCATCAAATTCGCATGGCCGAAGGTTATGAGTGGAAAACCGCCTTCAAGACCAAGCTTGGTCTCTATGATTGGTTGGTTATGCCTCTTGGCTTATCAAATGCCCCATCTACCTTCATGCGCCTCATGAACCATATTTTGAGATCTCTCATTGGGAAGAGTGTCGTTGTTTACTTTGATGACATCCTTGTCTATAGCAAGTCACTAGAGGAGCATGTTACTCATGTTAAGGAGGTCCTTCAAATCCTTCGTCATGAAAAGCTTTATTCTAATCTCCCAAAGTGCAATTTTGCAAAAGACAAACTTATTTTACTTGGTTTTGTTGTGTCTTCTAATGGCATTGAAGTCGATGTCTCAAAAGTTAAGGACATACGAGATTGGCCCATCCCCACCAATGTTAGTGAACTTCGTAGTTTTCATGGGTTGGCCGGTTTTTACCGTCGCTTTGTGAAAGACTTTTCTACCATTGCTTGCCCTCTCAACGAATTGCCCAAGAAAAATGTCACATTCGTTTGGGGCAAAGCACAACAAAAAGCGTTTGATGAGCTCAAAAAGAGGCTCACCGAAGCACCACTCCTCGCTTTACCGGATTTCACAAAAACTTTTGAGATTGAGTGTGACGCTAGTGGTATTGGCATTGGAGGCGTCCTTATGCAAAATGGGCATCCTATTGCATACCATAGTGAGAAACTTGATGGCGCACGCCTTAACTATCCAATTTATGACAAAGAGCTTTTTGCCTTGGTTCGTGTCCTTCAAGTGTGGCAACACTACCTTTGGCCCAAAGAATTTATCATCCATTCCGACCATGAGTCGTTGAAATATCTTAAGGGCCCAGCCAATTTGAGTAAACGACACGCCAAATGGGTTGAGTTCATGGAATCTTTTCCTTACATTTTCAAGTACAAGAAGGGCAAAGAAAATGTAGTAGCGGACGCCTTGTCTCGCAAAAACACAAACCTTCTTACGCGACTTGAAGTAAATGTCTTGGGTCTTGATGACATCAAATCTTTGTACGAGTCCGACCCATTCTTTGGATCAATTTTTGCAAAGTGTTCAATAGACAAAGGGATTGATGATTTCTATTTGCATAAGGGTTTTCTTTTCAAACAACACAAGCTTTGCATTCCGAAGTCGTCTCTCCAAATTTTGCTTCTTCAAGAGTCCCATGGTGGAGGCCTTATGGGTCACTTTGGCCGTGACAAGACATATGACATGCTATCCAATCACTACTTTTGGCCAAAGATGAAGCGCGACGTGGAACGCCACGTCCAACGATGCACTACATGTATCCAAGCTAAGTCTAAGTCTAACCCCTTTGGTCTTTATATGCCATTACCTATTCCTCATGCACCTTGGTCGGACATTAGCATGGACTTTGTGTTAGGATTGCCTAGATCTAAGCGTGGACATGATTCTATATTTGTGGTAGTGGACCGCTTTTCCAAAATGGCACACTTCATTCCGTGCGATAAGACCGATGATGCTTCACATGTAGCAAATTTGTTTTTTAGGGAAATAATTTGACTACACGGTGTACCAAGAACAATCGTCTCCGACCGCAACGTCAAATTCATGAGCTACTTTTGGAAGACACTGATGGCCAAGCTCGGCATCAAGCTCATATTCTCGTTCGCCTCGCATCCTCAAACTGATGGACAAACCGAGGTCGTCAACCGAAGCCTTGGCACACTTCTCCGCGTGTTGATAAAGAAGAATCTTAAAGATTGGGAGGAATGCATCCCACACGCCGAGTTCGCCTACAACCACGCCAAACACTCCACCACCATGAGGAGCCCGTTCATGATAGTCTATGGATTCGAGCCTCTCACCACGCTCGACATATTACCTCTTCCTCTACACGACCGCACCAACATGGACGTTGACAAACGTGCCCAAGCAGTGAAAAAGTTACATGAAGACACAAGAGCTACGATCGAGCAACAAGTCCTTCGCCAAGCATCACGGCTAAACAAGAACAAGAAAGAGATGATCTTCGAAGAAGGCGATCTTGTGTGGATACACTTGAGCAAAGACCGCTTTCCCAATAATCGCGACTCCAAGCTCAAACCAAGGGGAGATGGTCCCTTCAAGGTCCTCAAAAGAATCAACAACAACGCCTACATCATCGATATCCCAACATCAAAGTACCTTGTGAGCCCAACGTTCAATGTCAAGGACCTTTCACCCTACCATGGAGAAGATGAAGTTGAGAAGGTTGAAGAGTCGAGGACGACTCTTTCCAAAGGGGAGGGAGCTGATGCAGCCCGTCCTACAGATGCGTCTACATCCCCACCAACTAGTCCCCCAAGTGGACCGATGACCCGTGCTCAGGCCAAGCTCCTACAAGCTAAGGTTAACTCGCTCCTCTCCTCGTGTGATTTCAATACACCCTTGGATGGCTTGCTACTTCATTCCCAAACCCTGTGCATTCTTAGATATGAACCCAATGAAGCATCGCCAAGGGAGTGACCAAAGACAACCCGAGGAGATTCGCCAGAGCAAACCGGCGCCAGGCCCGGCGAACCGATTCCCTCGCCGGAACCTCCGGCGACAGGCCCGGTCGACCGGCCTCCTCGCCGACAATCCCGGTCATGACCAGAATCTCCCGGTGACGACCGAAAACCTGTTCAGTAAGGCTTTCCGGTTCGCGACCGGAAATATCGGCGGCCATAGGAATTTCTGGCGACCACTCCGGCGCCGCCGGGTCCCTCGCCGGAAATCCCTAGAGCCAAGTCAACTTTCGGGCTTGACCCATGTAACCCCTTATTTCGCCTAGACTTTACCGTTTCGTACCTAAACTACCCATGTTTATGTGGTTGGCCTATAAATAGCCCCACCCTCTATTGTAAACCCTAGACTTGGATAATTGTAGTTGAAGACACCCCCTTTGTGGATCTATCAACTATTTGTCTCATGCTCCTTGACAAGGAGCACCAAATTATCCACATACCTCTTGGATTTTGCCTCGTTCGTTCAAGTTGTACAAGTCCTTGGGATCTCGGTGTCTCGTGCCCAAGTAGTCAAGATCTCATCAAGCCTCTCACCCCCGTTGTTGACCGTGGGAGAGCGTCTTGCCCAACGCCGATCCTAGGGATTGTGTTGGACCGTTTGCCACCAGCGTGAGCTATCAGCTTGTATCTTGTTTTCGTGTGTGTGTGTTCATCGATTTCTTCACGTGTGTGTTCGTGGATTTCATCCCCTTCCCCTTCCACCACTTTCCCATCAATTCCCACGGAATTCGTGAAAGATCAGGCCACCCCAAGGGGTCACCCCTAACACCCAATCAATGTCATTCCACCCAGGTGGTTCATTAAAATCAAGTTGGTTTGTCATTTAGCAAAATATAAGCCTTTCAAAACATATAACATTTCATGGCGTGATTCCCTTCCTCGTCCAAATAGCATAGCTAAGAAATCTACTAATACGATGGCTCAAAACAAGGAATACTAGGGAATAATATGTGACATAGCATAGCATATACACATCAATTCCTACATATGCAATTCTATAAAAACATCTACAATGCATAGGAAAACGGTAGGACATTTATGACCAAGATAGCACCACTTGCCTTTTGTTGTAGATGTAGTCGATTAGATAATCCTCACAATCCTCATAGATATAATGGTTGAACTCTCCATAACCACAATATTTGCAATCATAGTAGTTGCAAGCATAGTAGTTGCACTCCTCGCAATATAACGTTTGAAGCAAGCACAACAACACATCATTCAAAACATTGCAACCATGCAACAATGCAACAATACAATAAAACAATGATGAACAAATGCATGCATGATGATTTAATATGTCACTCTTGTTTTATTTAGTGTTCTGGACATTATTAGATCACATGATGCATGTGGAAAGTCATTTAATGCATTAAAAAATTATTATTAAAGCTATATGAATTTAATATGGTTTATCTCACTTTAATTAAACTAGTGATGTTTCTATTGTATTAAATTGTTAATTAAATTCTACTGGATATGTAATGTAATTTATAAAAAGTAGCAATTTGAATCGCCTAAAAAGGAGTTGTAGATATTTTTTTATGATCAAAACACTATTGTAATGAGTTTATAGTTTTCTGCATTGATTTCTATTTTAGCAGTATGAAATAATTTGGCACTCAATTTCTCTTTATAGATATTATCAATACAAAACATTAACAATTGGTTTCACTAATTTTGGAGTTCTGGTTAATTTTCTGGGATTTTAACACTAGTTAGAAGGGTTTAAATCATTTAAATTATTGATCTGACAAATATTATATCTAATTCCAGATATGTGTTCTACATGAATCAGGGATTCTGTAGACATATTATTTACATTTTTATGAGCCATAAATAATTTACTACGATTTATTTACTCCAAAAAGGCTATTATATCATTTAAATTACTACAGTAAATATATACTGTAAAAGTTGGATACAAATGTATGTTATTATTCTTCACAATTTTATGAATCCAACGATATATTATTTGTAATTTTCTGAATAGTGTTTATTTTCCTATAAATTTTACAATTTAAATATGTTTTCTGCAATTTAAATTAATTTCATTAATAAAGGGAATATTCTCTGGGAATATGTTGTGCGACGTGGCACGTTGTGGTTCATTTGTATCCCTTCGGCGCTGAATAGAACAGTGGCCGTTAGATCTTAAGGGGATCTAACGGCTCTGGACGTCCGTGGCGACCTCACCATTGAGAATGGCCGCGGGCGGCGGTGCAGCTCTGACGGTGGCGTGGGCGACGGCTCCGGCGATCCCTGGTGGAGGAGAACGAGTCCACGTGAAGCGGGCAACGTCTGCGAGGTCCCTGGTGGCGTGGTCGTCGTCTCTTGCTTCCTGTAACGACGATTGTGGGCGGATCAGACAACGGCTAGCTCCGGCGATGGATTCCGGCGGGCCTAGTGACCTGCGGGATGGGGATGAAGGTCAGGGGAAAGTGGTGGTTCCCGGTGAAGCGAAAGAGGGATAGAGGTGGGCATGGGGCGATGCGGAACCTCGACTTCAAGTTCGAACTGGGAAGTCCGACGACGGTAATGGCGGCGAGATGGGGGAGGAGCTAGGCTTTCAATTTTTTGTAAAAAGGCGAGGCGAGGTGGACGTGGGGGATTAAATAGAGGGGCCTTGGGTGCGAGGGGGGCAAGATCGAACGGAATCAGCCGAAATCGGAGGGGGATTTTGATCGGGGACGCGTCGGATACGAAGAACTCCTATCGAGTTCGTTCTCCGGCGAGTGCGAAGGGATGACAACCAGACCCCAGGCGTCAGAGAGATGGGGGAACGCGGCGCTGGCGGGTTGGGTTGCGCTGCTGCGATGGGTCGGTGTTGGGCTGCTCTGCTGCCATGTGTGCGGGGAGGGAAGGGTAGAGAAGGAATGGCTCAAAATGAGTATTGAATTCTTGGCGTTGTGCCCATAAGTTGTGGCGCGTGGCAAAGCCGTCTTGGTTGTTGAAGTTGCTATGTCCACTAGCTCCACTTTCCCTAGACATGGTGCACAAAACACACTTGATAGATAGGGTGATATTGGTGGAATGGTAATTCCTACCTTGTCTCACCGGAGTCAAAGATTGGAAAGATTGTTCTTGCCGAGAGGAAAGCGAATAGCGAGAACACAAGGCACACACACACACTGATGAAGGGGTTAACCTCTTGGGTGGCCCGATCTTCACGGATCTCGTGGTCAAATCGATGGGAAAGCGAGGGGAAAGGGAGAAGGTAGTGGAAGCGAACACACACCTCGCGAAGAACACAATGAACACACACAAAACTCACACGATACAAGGCCGATTGCTCCCGAACGGCGGCCACCGGTCCGATAGAATCCTCGCAAGGAAAGATCGGTCAACATGCTCCCTCAAATCCACATCGGAGAGGGAAGAACACCTTGGGGAGGGTCTTGACAACTTGGAGATGAGACAATGAACTCCAAGGCCTTGTTCAATGATGGATGCGTGATGCAAAGTCCAATCGAGGTTGGTGACGATAGTCAGTCCCCTTGGATAAGGGGATGAGGCAAAACTAGAGATTCCACACAGGGGGGTTGTCTTTAGTCTATCATCTATGCCTAAGGGATACATGAAGGGGTGGCGGCTCTATTTATAGGCTAGCCACATAAACAGGGGTAGTTTAGGGATAAAACTAGGGTTTGGACGAGCTAGAGGGGTACATGGGCCGAAGGCCTAGCTAGCGGCACGCAGGCCCATCAAGCAGGCCGGAGACTTCGGTGTAGGGGACAGAGACTCCGGTGTAGGCCGGAGACTCCGGTCAGTCTCCGGTGTCGTCTCCAGATTGGCGTACTGACTGTCCCCGGGTCGGTTGCTAGGGTCGGTCCGGAGGTCGGTCCGGAGACTCCGGTGCGCAGGACCGGAGACTCCGGTGTAGCAGGACCGGAGACTCCGGTGTAGGCCAGAGACTCCGGTGGTTCAGCCGAGGCTTCTTCCGCCTCCTCTTCCAAGCCTCCGTCTTGTCGGGCTTGATGTTCTGGGATTCCTCCCTTGCCTCCGTACTTGTCGGTGTGAACCTATCATGCATATGTGACGGAGTATGAAGTAGCATACCATTCAACAGGGTAGGAAGTGGGCTCGCATAGAGGAACGGATTCACCTTTGGAGTCCATGACGACTTGGCGTAAGTTGGAGACCATGATGTGGTAACGACCGTAGGTCGGGCTACATCATCTCCCCCCCTTCAAAAAGAGTCTTACTCGACTCTCCATGTTCATCATGAAGTAGAAGAGGTCGAAGGACATCCTTGATCCTGGGGTTCACCATATAGTCGTCCTCGGGAAGATTGACTTGACAACACTTCAATGTTCCTTCACCCTCCATGAAGCCTACAAAGCTCACGACAAAAGCAAAGCAAAACTCAAAGCGTAGCCAATTCATGAACATTATAACATGAGTCCTCAAGTAGAAGGAAGTCACCTTAGCTTGTAGAGATAGCTCGATGAAGGGTAGCCATAGGTAACTCTCTTCGGTTCTTCTTGTCAACATATAGTCCATAGAGGTTGACGTGTATGCATTTGTGCCTTCACACAACAAAGACCAAGCAAAATATTTTCGTGCGTGATAGATGAGCATGTCAAATATGGCATGTCCATTCTTGTTCACAACACTATTAGCAGAATACAAGAATAGCAAATGGAATGCATATGCAAGGTCAAAGTGCATGGAAATCGTTTGAACATCATCCAAATGTGGAAACTCAAAAACTCCATATAACATAGTAGTGGGGCACTCAAAGCATTGGATCCAAATTTCAAACAACATCTTTGATGCAAGAATAGGAGAATTTGGCAAAAACACACAAGGAAGAATGTCCAAAGAAACATCATTATGTGTGCAAACCAACCATTGGAAAGAGAAATTGTTCAACATGTTGGATGTCACACACAAATCATCAAAAGCAAATTTTATGGGAGTATGGGTATCCCAAGTGGAAGCAAAAACGGCATGTTTGCAAACAAACCAAATGAAAAAGAAAGTGGTCCTTATGTTTGTTGCAACAACAAGACGAGATTCTTGCAAGCTCTCATGATAATACATGCTCTTAATGGCATTATGGTTGCACACAAAACATCGGAAAGGTAAATTGTTCAACATTTTTGTTGCAACACACAAAGCATAAATATCGAATAGCAAAGAAACATGAATGTCACAAGGTGAGATAATACCATCAACATGCTTGCAATCAAGCCATAGGAAAGAGCAATTTGCCAACATAAAAGATGCAAAGCATGCAAAAGGTATCAGAGTTGGGTTCAATCTTGAACTCACTTGTGGGATGCTCTCAAGAGCTCTTTTTGTCAACTCGTGCTCAACCGAGGTTGACATGATAGTGCGGGTACCTACACACATCATACACAAAAGGAAGAATGTGTGTGCATGGTAGAGATATCATCCATCATGACGTATCTCTTCTTGTGCACATCACCATTAATGTCAATCAAGTATAAAATAGATGCATGGTGAGTATGAAAGTGGGGAACATGCTTATCATGGCAATCATCAAAATCTCCAAAAATTGAGAAAGCTATGGGGGCCATCTCATTATAACGCATGTGGTCAGTATTGTTGCAAGCAAAACAAGTGAAATAGCAAGCATTCATCTTATTGTAAGCAATGGGAGAAATTAAATGACTAGCATGACAACGCATGTCCGAAGCAATTGGAGGATACACAAAAGATGCATAGTATGGCATGTTTATGGCAATGATATCGCAATCAAACAATTCCACATGATCAATAATATGCAAAGGCAAAGCATCACATGGGGATATGAATGAAGCATATGTAATGTCACAAGTATCATCCATAACATGCATATCCTCACAATTCATCATGTCCACTAGTGGGATCATGGCATCATCAACACCCTTATTGTTACCTTGGTCATACCTCTCATATGAAGTGGGTGTTGTGGTAGTAGTGGACTCCTTGTGGAAGACTTCGTTTTCTTGATGTAGCCAGGGCGTATCATCATCTTCGTGCACCATGTACATCTTCTCTAATTGAGGCATCCTTGCTTCATGGCTTGGCGCTTCTTCATCCATGGAACCTAGCACAACACAAGATAACACACTAGAGGTAGAGGGTAAGTTGTTAGAAATCAAAATGGTCTCACTTGACCTATCAACTACCACTATCAACTCACTAGGAGTATCGCTCATGCCCTCCAAGTGGAAGCACTCAATCTCACATAAGGTGGAGTCACTCATCTCACTCTTGTTCTCACTCAAGTGGGCTAAGTGGCTCTCATACTCACATGGGATTGGTACCACATCATCACTCAAGCATATGGGGATAGGCTCGGTTTCCTCAACTCCATGCGCCTCCTTTGGTGAAGGGAAAATCCCATGCTCACCATTCTTGACCTTATCGCCTTGAAGGTTGGATGCCATAAGATGGGCATCATCGCTCGCCTCCATGGTCGAAGGGAAAATCCCATGCTCGACCGTTTTGTGGCCATCTCGTAGTAGTGGTGGAGGTAGGCTCATGCTATCCAACTTGGCAAAGTAGAGGTCTACATTTTCCTTGTTCGCGAGGTCGTGGAAGTCAAGCGTAGGCGTTGAAGCTTGATGGCGTGGAGGAAGGCTTGCTCTTGGTGCCATTGTGGTGGTGGCACGAGTAGTTGAAGGTGCCCTATGATGGTGTCGACGGAGGTCATTGGCGTGCCTTGACGATGGTTGATGTTGGTGAGGCACTTGGTCATCCACATGACACTCACGACGGTGATCATTTGACTTGGCACTCTTCTTGTGCTTGCGGTGCCTTCTTGAGCTTGCTTGAGCATTATGGTTGGTGCTCATCACGAATTCTTCATCTTTATGGCGAAGATGCCTTTGACAATGTCTTGTATCCTCTTTATGGTGTCGATGCTCATGAGAGGATGTTTGTCGATGAAGATTCTTGTTTCTTGGCGCCTCTTGATGTATATGATGTTTGGACGCCACTCTTCTTTGGATAGGAGGTGGAGCTTGGCGCCTTGGAGGTGATGGAGCTTGGCGCCTTGGAGATGGTGGCGCTTGACGCCTTGGAGGTGGTAGCGCTTGTCGCCTTGGAGGTGGATCATCGAAGTAGGTTGTGCCCTTTGGTGTGGCACGCTTGGCCTTGAAGGTCATGGATTTTGATGATGCACCTCCTCTTGCTTGGCGTAGTAGGCTTCCATCTCCACACGGTGGAGGAATTCTTCATGGCTCATGGAGGAGCCATCAAAGTCGATGAAGTTCTCCGTGTCCTCCATGCTCGGCGACGCGTCATCGATGTCGCACTCGAAGTCGTCCATGCTTGGGGAGTAATTGTTGGTGAAGTACTCCATATCACCCAAGCACGTGGAGCGATTGTCGGTGTCATGCTCCATATTCTCCATGCATGAGGAGACATTGTTGATGTAGAGCTCCAAGTCTTCCATGCATGTGGAGCCGTTGTCGGTGTAGTGCTCCGGGTCCTCAAAGCATGCAGAGCCATTGTCGGTGTTGTGCTCTGTCATGTCCTCTATACTTGTGGAGTCATAGTCATGGTGGATCATCATGGATTCTTCAAAGATATCATTCTCGGTCCCGGGGTCCCTAGACATGCTTCACAAGACCAAGTGTTGTATATGGAAGTGGTAGAGGGTGTTAGGGATACAACGTCGAACCTTACTTTACCTTGGAAGATCTTATCGTGCAAGTGTCCACACTTGAGAGCAATAAACCAAGGAAAGTGAAGTTCACGCGGAACACCAAAACCAACTACTAACCAAAAAACACACACACACAAGGCCTATGGTGGATAGGTATGTAAAGTGGCATGTCAAGAACCAATCCGAAATCAAGATGTTGTAATGGCAAGTAAAGAACCACAATGATCACGAAGCAAACAAGTCAATCCACTAGATAGGAAATATGTACAAGGAAACACACACGGTGGGATAAATGAGACTTGTGTGACGGAGAAAGTGAGCTAAGAACCAAATGATTACCTATCGAAGACTATAAGCTCGTGTCACACAAGTACAAGGAGAGACGCTAGTTCGATTGCAATTAATTGGTGGGCTACAAGATATGCACAATAAGTACCACCTATATGATGTTCATCGAGCTTGCGCTTCCTATTCTATGAGGCACATGTATATTTCTTTCTTTTTCTCTTTTCCTTTTTTTTCTCTTTTTTTTCACTTGCCTCTTCCTTGTGCCAACAACTATACAAGATAACTATATGAGATAGCGCTCACATGTTTGCTCGGAATTCTATAAGGTATCAAATGTGCATAGCCCAAGCAATCATAAGAGGAACTAGTCTTAATAGGTGTTTGTTGCTCGCAAAGATAGTGGGGTTCACAAAGGTGGGGAAAAGTCGCGGAATGTTATACCTTTCGTCGACGATCTTCACCCTTTATTGTTGGATTCCGCCTTGCTCACGGAATTTGGATGTAGTATATAGCATGAACAATGTGGATTATGATGTAGAGCCCCTTCTCCTCTTCGAAACGAGCTAAAGAACACCAAAATCCGAGTTGAAATGCAAAAGTTATGCTCAAAACCGTGCTGCAGTTTTTCCGTTTGCAGGGGGTGGAGACTCCGGTATGGGGGTCCGGAGACTCTGGTCTGGAGCTCAAAAAGTTTGAAGACTCTGGTCTAGGCCGGAGACTCCGGTCCGGGAGATTCCAGAGCGTCCAGAACTCGAACGGGACACGATTTGGGTGGAAAAACTCGAACCAAAACCTCAGATTGATGGGGGAAATCAAGGAATTAGGCCATGGGAACGCAGGGGAAGGTAGATCAACTAGTTTACCAAGTAATCCACGGATCAAAACCTACCAAAACCCACTGAAATCACAGATCGATCCAAAACACGAATTGGAGCTATTTTTGGTGAAATTTTCGAATTTATGTGGAAAGGACCAAATCGATGAGAAATACGTGGCAACCAAAAGTTGCTGATACCAGATGATGAAGGGGTTAACCTCTTGGGTGGCCCGATCTTCACGGATCTCGTGGTCAAATCGATGGGAAAGCGAGGGGAAAGGGAGAAGGTAGCGGAAGCGAACACACACCTCGCGAAGAACACGATGAACACACACAAAACTCACACGATACAAGGCTGATTGCTCCCGAACGGCGGCCACTGGTCCGATAGAATCCTCACAAGGAAAGATCGGTCAACGTGCTCCCTCAAATCCACATCGGAGAGGGAAGAACACCTTGGGGAGGGTCTTTACAACTTGGAGACGAGACAATGAACTCCAAGGCCTTGTTCAACGATGGATGTGTGATGCAAAGTCCAATCGAGGTTGGTGACGATAGTCAGTCCCCTTGGATAAAGGGATGAGGCAAAACTAGAGATTCCACACAAGGGGGTTGTCTTTAGTCTATCATCTATGCCTAAGGGATACATGAAGGGGTGGGGGCTCTATTTATAGGCCAGCCACATAAACAGGGGTAGTTTAGGGATAAAACTAGGGTTTGGACGAGCTAGAGGGTACATGGGCCGAAGGCCCAGCTGGCGGCGCGCAGGCCCAGCTGGCGGCGCGCAGGCCCATCACGCAGGCCGGAGCCTCTGGTGTAAGCCGGAGACTTCGGTCAGTCTCCGGTGTCGTCTCCGGAGTGGCGTACTGACTGTCCCCGAGTCGGTTGCTGGGGTCGGTCCGGAGACTCCGGTGCGCAGGACCGGAGACTCCGGTGGTTCAGCCGTGGCTTCTTCCGCCTCCTCTTTCAAGCCTCCGTCTTGTCGGGCTTGATGTTCCGGGCTTCCTCCCTTGCCTCCGTACTTGTCGGTGTGAACCTATCATGCATACGTGACAGAGTATGAAGTAGCATACCATTCAATACGGTAGGAAGTGGGCTCGCATAGAGGAACAGATTCACCTTTGGAGTCCATGACGACTTGGCGTAAGTTGGAGACCATGATGTGGTAACGACCGTTGGTCGGGATGCATCACACACAAAGGCCTATGGTGGTAGGTTAGAAAGGTGGATAGCAAATGGAACAACCAAACAAAAATATTATTGTCAAAAGTGGTAACGGACCAAAGATCAAAAGAAAAAAGGTTACGATCTACAAAAACACGGGGAAAACACACACGTGGAGATAAATAGGGTCAGCACGACTATGAAAATGAGCACAAAATGTCCTAACGACGACTAAGATCGGTGTCGTGCCAACACAAGGAGAGACTGTAGCTCGTTTGCAACAAGATTGAGAAGCAACGGAATGTCATGCTTGTCTTCCTCTAACTCGCACTCTTGCTTAGAAGCTTTGGACTCTCTTTTGTATTGGTATCTTTCTTTTTCTTTTGCTTTTTTATATCTCTTTTCTTTCTATGCTATGGAGTAACCTTTTGCTATTTCCTATGCACTATCACTTCGCAAGGGCAAGTGCACAATGCTTCGGCAAACACAAAATGAGCCACTCTCGATAGGTTAGGTATCGCACAAAGGAAGAAAGGCTATACAAGGGTGGTGCAAGTTATACCTTTGGTATTATTGACGACTTGCGACGGTGTTTGGGAAGATGTTCGGGTGTCAGGGTGTCGAAGAGTGCGGAAGCTTGAAGTTCGTTTTGGTGACACGCACGCCAAACACGAACAATACTCAAAAGGAAACCGTCAAAATTTGGGGTGTGATAGTTTTTCGGCAAAACAGCCGGCGGACCGGTGCTGGCGCCAGAAATTCCGGTCGGGGTTCGGAGTCGCCGGAATTCTCGCCGGAATTTTCGGTGGCAGAACCGGTTCGCCGCGGTGCTCTCTGAAATTTATTCGTGACAAACTTCCAGAAGTCTAATTGAGAAATTTGTCAAAAATTAGTGGAATTTGGTCTGGGGGATAGGGCAAGGAAGGTAGATCGACACCCAAAGCAACAGATCTATGGACCAAAACCACGAAAAACTCACCAAATCGAGAGATCGATCCAAAGCAATTTGGGCAATATTTTTTGGTATTTTCTAATTTTTGGTGGATATGGGTAAACGAAGTGAAATCCATGGCAACCAAAAGCTGTTGATAATGGTGGATTTGGCCCGATCTTCTCAGCAAGCACTTGTCGATGATGATGGTGGATGATAGATAACTAGCCTGTCGCTATGAACTCTCCCGCTCGAACCCTAATTCCAATGCAACAGATCTCGAACCCTATGGGATATTCACAACACCACGCTCTTGCGCACGCAGCCGTCGACCACGAACGGTAGTTTGCAATCTACTAATTCCCAATGGAACAATAGATCACACTCAATTGCAGTAGATAATTTGATCACAGGGTAATTCCGGAGGTTCTTGGTAAGAAACAACTCCAAAATAGTTTTAACGTGGTCTATCTGAGAATAAACGGTACCCCCATCTATTTAAGAGAGAGGGGGCGGCTAAGCTAAGAGTCCAAGACGCAAACGACTACAACTAAGATACAGGACGACCCAGGTGGGACAGCTTTCTAGGCGCACATGCCTGTTTCCTGTCATGGCAGCATATTGGGCCTAAAACGTGCCGCGACAGGACTCTCTGCCGTGGCAGGATTTTAGCCACTTTCTGTGCTGCGACAGCCTACCGTGACAGGATTTGGCATCATTTCTCTGCGTCTTGGAGCTCTTTGCGCTTCCTCCCTCTTCTCCCTCGTGCTTGCTTCATTGATCAACACACCTTGCTCCATGTGCTTCACCTCCTTGCTCTGTGCTATACCTTCTTCTCCAATGTACCTGATCATACAATAACACAAAGACTTAGGCAGTATAAAATTCTCATTAATTAAAACATCAGGCTCATTAAGAAACAAAATCACCTGTTGTTCTAGTATCTTAGCACGAGCTCTTGTAATTGGTCCAATTCTAATCTCATTGGACTTATCCTTGTTAGTAGCAGCTGGAACATCATCAATAGTAACTGGGGTAGGTGTAGGTATAGGGATGTCCTCATCATCTCCCCCCTTCAAAAGGCGTCGACCTCGACGCTCCAAGGTCTTCTCCATCATATGGTGATAAATCACCAACATTGAAACTGTTGCTAGCTCCACCAAATTCAGCAATAGGTATATCAATCGAGTAGGCATTATCATTAATCTTGGCTAACACCTTGTAAGGACCAGCACCACGCAGCTTCAACTTGGATTGGCGCAGCAATGGGAACCTATCCTTGCGTAGATGTACCCAAACCATATCACCAGGCTTGAACAACACTTCCTTGCTTGATTTCTTGCAGCAGCATTGTTCTTGCCTTTCTTCTCGATAGCCTCTCCAGTCTTCTCATGAATATTCTTCACATATTCTGCACGTCTTGATGCCTCCATATCAACTCTCTCATGTAATGGTAGAGGCAACAAATCCAGTGGCGTCAATGGCTTGAAACCATACACCACCTCAAATGGACAAAGATGAGTGGTTGAATGCACTGCCCTATTGTAAGCAAAGTCGACATGTGGCAAACACTCTTCCCACTCCTTCCGATTCTTCTTTATCATAGTCCTTAATAGTTGTGACAATGTTCTATTCACCACCTCTGTCTGACCATCTATCTGGGGATGACAAGTAGTACTGAATAGGAGCTTTGTTCCCAGCTTCCCCCATAAATTCTTCCAAAAGTAGCTCATAAACTTCACATCCCGATCAGAAACAATTGTTCTTGGTACTCCATGTAATCTCACAATGTTCCTGAAAAACAAGTTAGCAACATGCAACGCATCGTCGCTTTTGTGGCAGGCAATAAAATGAGTCATCTTAGAGAATCTATCTACTACCACAAATATAGAATCATGCCCTCTCTGGGTTTTAGGTAGACCTAGCACAAAATCCATACTAATGTCTTCCCATGGTGCAGTTGGTGCAGAGAGAGGGGTATACAAACCATGAGGCTTCAGTTTGGATTTCGACTTGTGGCATGTAATGCATCGACTCACAAATCTGTACACATCATTCCTCATCTTGGGCCAATAAAAATAATCAGCAAGCATGAGTAATGTGTTCTCACAACCAAAGTGACCCATCAAACCACCAGCATGTGATTCCTGCACTAAGAACAAACGCAACGACCATTCTGGAATACATAGTTTGTTAGCTCAAAACAAATATCCATCATGTATATGGTACTTATCCCATGTGTTTCTAAGAGCACACAAACGATATGGTTCAGCAAAATCATTGTCAGTTGCATAAAGTGCACAAATACTCTCTAATCCAGGAATTTTAACATCAAGATTGGTTAATAGCTTGTTTTTCCTAGACAAAGCATCAACAACTACATTCTCTTTTCCCTTCTTATATTTAATGATGTATGGAAAAGATTCAAAAAACTCAACCCATTTAGCTAATCTTCTATGCAAGTTTGATTGAGCTTTTAAATACTTTAAAGCTTCATGATTAGAATGTATGATAAACTCTTTTAGCCACAAATAATATTGCCAAACTACTAGTACTCTAACAAGAAAATACAATTCTTTATCATATATAGGATAGTTCTATCTAGCACCAGTAAGTTTCTCAGAAAAATATGCTATAGGGCGACCCTCTTGCATCAAAACGCCACCAATATCTATACCACTAGCATCACATTCAACTTCAAATTGCTTTGAAAAATCAGGCAATGCAAGTAAAGGTGCAGAAGTAAGCAAACGTTTTTTGTGTATCAAATGCAATGTCTTGGGCTGCGCCCCACACAAATGGCACACCTTTCTTAGTCAAATCATTCAATGGTGCAACAATAGTGCTAAAATCCTTCACAAATCGTCTATAGAATCCAGCTAATCCATGGAAACTACGCACTTGACTAACATTCATGGGAATAGGCCAATTCTGAATTGATTCAATTTTAGATTGATCTACTTCTACCCCATGCTTAGATACAACATACCCCAAAAATATGACCTTATCTTTTGCAAATGCGCACTTCTCAAGATTGGCATACAATTTATTATCACGCAACACTTGCAAAACTTGTCGGATATGATTACAATGTTCAGTTTCGTTGTGGCTATAGATAAGAATATCATCAAAATAAACAACCACAAAACAACCAATGAATTCTCTGAAAACATGATTCATTAGTATCATGAATGTACTAGGTGCATTAGTAAGCCCAAAAGGCATGACTAGCCATTCATATAAGCTAAATTTAGTTTTGAAAGCAGTTTTCCACTCATCCCCTTCTTTCATCCTAATTTGATGATAACCACTACGCAAATCAATCTTAGAGAAAATAGCAGCACCACTCAATTCATCAAGCATATCATCTAAGCGTGGAATAGGATGATGACATCGAATAGTGATGTTATTAATAGCTCTACAATCTACACACATGCGCCATGTACCATCTTTCTTAGGAACTAAAATAACAGGAACAATACAAGGGCTAAGAGAAACACGAATGAACCCTTTGTCGAGTAGTGCTTCTACTTGTTTATGTATCTCCTTAGTTTCTTCGGGGTTGGTTCTGTAAGGTGCACGGTTAGGTAATGTGGCGCCTAGAATAAGATCAATCCGATGCTCTATGCCGTGCATGGGAGGAAGTCTATAATCCGATGCTCTATGCCGCGCACGGTTAGGTAATGTGGACTTCCTCTTTTCTTTAGATCACTCTTTGTAGGATCTATAACATCATGTACAGCTACAACACTCTCACGGCCTCCAACAGACGCATCTTGCAAATTCACCTCTATTTTCTGTCTAGACTCATTGACAATCTGTTGTGGTGACATTGGTTGCAGGTTAATCTTCTTGCCCTTAAACTCCAAGTGATAAGTATTGGCACGGGCATTGTTTTGCACATGGCGATCATATAACCAAGGCCGTCCTAATAAGAAATGGAAAACAGTCATAGGAACCACATCAAAATCAATAGAATCTTTGTATGGCCCTATTTCAAAATTCACTCTCACCATATGGTTTACCTTCATCTCACCACTGTCACTTAACCACTATATGTAGTATGGCTTGGGATGAGGTAAATAAGATAAATTCAGCTTGGCACATACCTCCTTCCTTGCAAGATTCCGGCAGCTACCTCCATCACTAATTACTTTGCAAGCTTTGTTAGGGCCAACGAGAGCTTTTGTTTGGAACAAATTGCAGTGCTAAGAGTCAACAATGGGCTGCACACTAAGAATGCCTAGAGATACCACTATAGTAGGCGCATGCTCAGGAAAGGCATCCAGACCTTCCTCTACATAATCGACACCATGATCATTAGGATTGATAGGGCAAAGGTGTCCGATCTTTCGATGAGATGATGATAATAGATTTGGTGGAGTTCGGGCTTGACGATCCGACTACACGTGCGAGCACGAGCGCCAATGTAATCGCTAGGCCAATCTCCTGGAGGTTACCGATCCTGCGGGAACACGATCAGCCTGACCAGCGAGGGTCTTAATTCCTACCTGAAATCGAGAACAAGTAAAAACTAATATTGCAATCAAGATATTGCGGATTAAGATGAAAGCTTTATTGAAAAGGTGGGATCCTGAATAGGTGCAAAGTACAAGAGGCCTCTGCGACGCTCGAGCCTTGGCGAAGTTGCTATGATGGCTAACTTAATGTCTAAACAAAATCCGAGTCTAGAGTGACGGCTATGGGGAGTATTTAAGGGCGAAAAGGTGGGGTTTCGGCCAGCCATGGAAGTGGTGGCCGAATCCAACCCTAGAAGTCCTTTTCCCCTCAAATACGGACTCTAAAAAGTGGCTAATTAAAATCCTGCGAAAATTACATGGGCCTGGCCCAACATAAAAGGTGTCGCAGCACCATATTAAGCTATGGACGAATTCGTGAAGTATTGATCTTGAATATTGTTGGAATTATGCCCTAGAGGCAATAATAAAGATGTTATTATTATAATTCTTGTTCATGATAAAGTTTATATTCCATGCTAGAATTGTATTAAGCGGAAACATTAATACTTGTGTGGTTTGTGAACAACACCGTGTCCCTAGTACGCCTCTATGGACTAGCTCATTGATCAATGATGGTTAAGGTTTCCTAACCATAGACATGAGTTGTCAATTGATAATGAGATCATATCATTGGAGAATGATGTGGTGGATAGACCCAAACTAAGCAAAGCTATTAGATCGTTTCATCGTGTTCGTCTTTGCGAAGCTTTTCTCATGTCAAATATTGTATTCCTTGGACCATGAGATAATACAACTCCCTGGTATCGGAAGAAAGCTTTGAGGTCATCAAACGTCATCCTATGAGAGGGTGATCATAAAGGTGTCTCTCAGGTGATCGGAAAGTATCTGTTGGGTTGTATGTATCGAGATGGAATTTGTCCCTCCCAAGTCGGAGAGATATACTTTGGGCCCACTCGGTAATCGATATCAACACCGCTTGCAAGCATGTGGTTAAGGAGTTGATCACAAAGTGATATCGGATTACGGAACGAGTAAAGTACTTGCTGTGAACGAGATTGAACTAGGTATGACGATACCGACGATCGAATCTCGGGCAAGTAAAATATCGCGAGACGAAGGGAATATATATATGGGATTGATTGAATCCTGGCATCGTGGTTCATCTGATATGATCATCGATGAATGTGTGGGAGTCAATATGGATGCCCAGACCCCGCTGTTGATTATTGATAGAAGATCATGTCTGCATATTCTCGAACCCGCAGGGTCACACACTTAACGTGTCTCGACGCTAGGATAGATTGGATAATTGGTTTATGAATTTTTGTTCGGAGTCTCGGATGGGATCCGGGATATCACGAGAGGTTCCGGAATGGTCCGGAGAATAAGATTCATATAAGGCAGTGCAGTTTTTGGAGTTCGGAATTGTTCCGGGTTAATCGGTATTGTACCGGAAGCTTCTAGAACCTTCCGGAAGGGGGCCAACGTGGTCCCACCTTCCGGGAGGGGGCACGGCCTATGAGGGAGTGTCCTGGCCGCATTGGGCCAGGGGCACAAGGCCCC
Organism: Avena sativa; assembly: GCA_916181665.1. NCBI lineage: Eukaryota > Viridiplantae > Streptophyta > Magnoliopsida > Poales > Poaceae > Avena > Avena sativa. Next base: position 372,975,496 of record OV702294.1, read on the forward strand.
ATAGGGCCCAGCCGATCCTAGAGAGTTTAAATCGTTTAAACTAGAGATAAGATAAGATAGGATTTCTAGATAAGGGAGAGTTTAAATTGTTTAAACTAGAGATAGGCTTGGAGGAGAGGCTAGGGCTGGCCGGACCCCCCTCTATATATAGAGGGCTGGTGCGCCCCCTCTCATACACCCTTACACCTTCCTCCAAACCCAGTTGCCCTGCTGCCCTTCCTCTCTCCCTCCCGACTGTTTGTAGGCGAAGCCCTGCGGCAGAAATTCTCCACCATATACACCACGCCGTCGTGCTGTAGATCCAATCCATCTCTCCACCCTACTTGCTGGTCCGAGGAAGGAGGAGACGTCGAGGTGCTGCACGTGTGCATCTCACGGAGGCACCGCCACTTGTGGTGCTAGATCGGATCGGATCGCGAGGAGGAGAAGCGAGTACGACTACATCACCCACGTTCCGACGAACGTTCCGCTGTGCGAATCTTCAAGGGTATGAAGATCTAATCCAATCTCTCTCGTTGTTTGCATCTCCTAGATTAGATCTTGGCTTTCCCTCTGTTCGCTTCCGTAGAAAATTTTGATTTACTATGCTGCGAAACCCGTCAGTGGTATCAGAGCTAGATCTATGCGTAGATGTGATTCACGAGTAGAACGCAACATGGTTGTTGCGGGCGTTGATGTTTTCTGTTGCAAGCCTCTTGTTTGTGTTCTTCTTATGACGCGGGATAGTGAGATTGAAGCGGTCCAGGCCAACCTTACGCGACGTCGTTCGCGAGACCGGCTCCGCACTTGACGTGTGGCTTGTACCACACATGCGGCTGGTGGATGTCAGTTTCTTTCACTATAGTTTTCATGGGATTAACACCGGAGTTTGGCAACCATAATATCACCGTTGTGGCTTTCCGTAGGTAAGAATCGTTCTTAACATCTACTCCCATGAGCCACGTAAAACATGCAACAACAAAGTAGAGGCGTCTAACTTGTTTTTGCAGGGAGTGTTTTCTGTGATATGGTATGGCCCAAGATGTGATGTGTATATTGTATGCGATGATCATGTTTTGTAATGTTTCACGACTTGCATGTCGATGAGTACACAACCGGCAGGAGCCATATGGTTGTCTTTATAATTGTGTATGACCTGCGAGTCAACTTCTTATACGCCATGTAATAGCTTTACCTTATCGCTAAGTAGTTAGCAATAGTTGTAGTTGCTATTCGTGGTGGAGGCAATCATGGTGGAGTGATGGAGATCATGCCGGAACGCACAAGATGGAGATCATTGCGCGAAGATTGGCTATACCATGTCACATAAAGTTATATGCATGTGATGTTTATCCTTTTATGTATCTTATTATGCTTAGATCGCGACGGTAGCATTATAAGATGATTCCTCACTTAAAGATCAAGATAAAAGCTGTGTTCTCCCCAAGTATGCACCGTTGCGAAAGTTCGTCGTGTCCAAGCATCACGTGATGATCGGGTGCTATAGACTCTACGCTCACATACAACGGGTGCAAGCCAGTTTTGCACACGCGGAAATACTTGGGTCTAACTTGACGAGCCTAGCATGTACAGACATGGCCTTGGAACACAAGAACCGAAAGGTTAAGCATGAGTCATATGAATGATATGATCGACACTTCGTTGTCCACCATTGAAACCACATCTCTTCTCGTGAAGATCGGATTAGGTGTGGTGAATTTGGATCGTGTTCACTAAACAACTTGAGGGATGTTGAATTTAGTGGGAGTTCATCTAGTAATTTGATTAAGTTGAACTATTTATCATGAACATAGTCTAAATTGTACCTGCACATACTGTAGATCACATGGCCAAGTCCAACTTCAACTTCAACGTTTTTGCTGAGAAAGAAAAGCTTAGAAACAATGGGTCTAACTTCACCAACTGGTTCCGCAATCTAAGAATCATTCTGTCTAGCGGACAAAAGGACTATGTCCTTGAGAAAGCGTTAGGTAACCACCCTGCTGCAACTGCGCCGGCTGATGTGAAAGCTGTCTATCAGTCGCGCAAAGATGATTATGGTGTGATGAAGAGCACCATGTTGTTTGCTATGGAACTGGAACTTCAAAATCGTTTTGAAAACTATCCCGGGCCCTTTGAGATTCTCGAGGAGCTGAAAACCATGTTTCAGACTCAGGCCCGTTCTGAGAGATATGAGATCTCTGAGAAGTTCTTTAACTGCAAGATGGAGGAAGGGAGTTCCGTTAGTGAGCACGCCATTAAGATGTCGGGCTACACTCAACGCCTTGAGCAACTGGACTGCAAGATTCCAGAGGAGCTCAAGATTGACAGGGTTCTGCAATCACTCCCTCCCAGCTACAAAAGTTTTGTAGTGACTCATAATCAGATTGGTTCCACTAATACGATCACCGAGCTCTTCGCAAAGCTGAAGGCTGCGGAGGTGGACATCAAGAAAGATAATCATGTGTTGATGGTCAACAAGCCCTGCTTTAAGAAAGGTAAAGGTGCAAAGAAGCCCTTCAAGAAGGGCGGCGGCAAGCGCACTGCCCCTGCTGAGAAGAAGCTCAAGTCTGGTCCCAAGCCGGACACTGAGTGCTTCTATTGCAAGGACAAGGGTCACTAGAAGCGCAACTGTCCGAAGTACTTAGCGGACAAGAAGGCTGGCACCATCAAAGGTATATTTGATATACATGTTATTGATGTTTTCCTTACTAGCCCTCGTTGTAGTGCCTGGGTATTTGATACCGGTTCAGTTGCTAATATTTGTAACTCGAAACAGGATCTACGGAATAGACGGCGGCTTGCGAGGGATGAGGTGACGATGCGCATTGGCAACGGATCAAGAGTTGATGTGATGGCCGTCGGCACGCTCTCCTTAGTTTTACCTTCGAGATTAGTTTTAAACCTTAATAAATGTTATTATGTGCCTGCGTTGAGCATGAACATTATTTCTGGATCGTGTTTATTGCAAGACGGTTATTCATTTAAATCGGAGAATAATGGTTGTTCTATTTATATGAGTAACATCTTTTATGGTCATGCACCTCTTGTGAGTGGTTTATTTCTTCTAAATCTCGAAAGGGATGAAACACACATCCATAACATTGAGGCTAAGAGATGCAAAGTAGATAGTGATAATACTACTTATTTGTGGCACTGTCGTCTAGGTCATATTGGTGTAAAGCGCATGAAGAAACTCCATTCTGATGGACTTTTGGAGTCTCTTGATTTTGAATCATTTGACACATGCGAACCATGCCTCATGGGCAAGATGATCAAAACCCCGTTCTCCGGTATGATGGAGCGAGCAACGGACTTGTTGGAAATCATACATACCGATGTACGCGGACCGATGAGTGTTTCGACGCGCGGTGGATATCGCTATTTTCTCACTTTTACCGATGACTTGAGTAGATATGGGTATATCTATTTAATGAAACATAAATCTGAAACGTTTGAAAAGTTCAAAGAATTTCAGAATGAAGTGGAGAACCATCGTAATAGAAAGATTAAGTTTCTACGATCCGATCGTGGGGGCGAATATTTGAGTTATGATTTTCTCACGCATCTCAAAGCAAGTGGAATCGTTTCGCAACTCACGCCACCCGGAACACCACAGCGCAATGGTGTGTCTGAACGCCGGAATCGAACCCTATTAGATATGGTCCGATCGATGATGTCTCTTACTGATTTGCCGTTATCATTTTGGGGTTATGCATTAGAAACCGCTGCATTCACTTTAAATAGGGCTCCATCTAAATCCGTTGAGACGACACCGTATGAACTGTGGTTTGGTGCTAAACCTAAGTTGTCGTTTCTTAAAGTTTGGGGATGCGAAGCTTACGTCAAGAAGTTGATGCCGGACAAGCTCGAACCCAAAGCGGAGAAATGCGTCTTCATAGGATACCCTAAGGAAACTATTGGGTATACCTTCTATCACAGAACCGAAGGCAAAGTGTTTGTCGCAAAGAACGGTTCCTTTCTTGAGAAGGAGTTTCTCTCGAAAGAAGTGAGTGGGAGGAAAGTAGAGCTAGACGAGGTTATTGAACCTTCTCTTGAATTGGAGAGTAGCGCAGCACCTGAAATTGTTCCAGTGCCGCCTGCACCAACAATAGAGGAAGCTAATGACAAGGATCATGAAGCTTCGGACGATGCTGCTACTGAACGTCACAGGTCGACAAGGTCGCGTGCCCCTCCTGAGTGGTACGGCAACCCTGTCTTGACTGTCTTATTAGTAGAAGACAGCGAACCTACGAACTATGAGGAAGCGATGATGAGCCCAGACTCTGAGAAATGGCTAGAAGCCATGAAATCCGAATTGGGATCCATGAGCGAAAACCAAGTATGGACTTTGGTGGACCCACCTAGCGACCGAAAGGCCGTTGAGTGCAAATGGATCTTCAAGAAGAAAACGGACGCGGATGGTAATGTTACCGTCTATAAAGCACGGCTTGTTGCGAAAGGTTTTCGACAAGTTCAAGGTGTTGACTACGATGAGACTTTCTCTCCCGTAGCGATGTTTAAGTCCATTCGGATTTTATTAGCAATTGCTGCGTTTCATGATTATGAAATATGGCAAATGGATGTCAAGACTGCTTTCCTCAATGGCAACATTGATGAAGAGTTATATATGATGCAACCCGAAGGTTTTGTCGATCCTAAGGATGCTGATAAAGTATGCAAACTTCAGCGTTCCATTTATGGACTGAAGCAAGCGTCTCGGAGTTGGAACCTTCGTTTTGATCAAGTGATCAAGAGCTTTGGATTTGTTCCAAATTGCTACGAAGCTTGCATCTACAAGAAAGTGAGTGGGAGCTCGGTGACGTTTCTGGTACTATATGTGGATGACATATTGATTATTGGAAATGACATCAACATGCTTAACAATGTGAAGAGTTATTTGAATAAGTGTTTTTCAATGAAAGACCTAGGTGAAGCTGCTTATATATTGGGCATCAAAATCTATAGAGATAGACAAAGACGCCTGATAGCTTTAAGCCAGAGTACATACCTAGACAAAGTTCTGAAAAGGTTCAGAATGGATAAGGCATTGAAAGGTTCAGTGCCTATGTTGTCAGGGAAGATATTGAGCAAGGCTCAGTGTCCAGCTACGGTAAATGATAGGGAAGCTATGAGCAAAGTGCCTTATGCCTCGGCCATAGGTTCCATCATGTATGCCATGCTGTGTACTAGACCGGATGTGTCCAATGCTCTTAGTTTGACGAGCAGATATCAAAGTGATCCAGGAGTGGAACACTGGACAGCCGTGAAGAACATCCTAAGGTACCTAAATAGGACTAAAGAAATGTTCTTAGTCTATGGGGGTGATGAACAGCTCGTCGTAAAAGGTTACGTCGATGCTAGTTTCGACACCGACAAGGATGATTCTAAATCTCAGACAGGATACGTGTATATTTTGAATGGAGGAGCTGTGAGCTGGAGAAGCTGCAAGCAAAGCATGATCGTGGGATCTACAGTAGAAGCGGAATACATGGCTGTTGCAGAAGCGTCAAGTGAAGGAGTTTGGATCAGAAACTTCATCACTGAGCTTGGCGTGGTTCCAAGTGCATTGGACCCACTGGAGATATTATGTGACAACACTGGCGCCATAGCACTCGCTAAGGAACCAAGATATCATCCAAAGACCAAGCATATCAACCGCAAGTTTCATATAATCCGAGATTATATAGCAGATGGAGATCTGAAGATCAGCAAAGTACATACAGACCTGAATGTCGCAGATCCATTGACTAAACCTCTTCCACGTGTAAAACATGATCAGCACCTCAGTGCCATGGGTGTGAGATTGTTGCCAAATGTAAACTAGATTATTGACTCTAGTGCAAGTGGGAGACTGTTGGAATTATGCCCTAGAGGCAATAATAAAGATGTTATTATTATAATTCTTGTTCATGATAAAGTTTATATTCCATGCTAGAATTGTATTAAGCGGAAACATTAATACTTGTGTGGTTTGTGAACGACACCGTGTCCCTAGTACGCCTCTATGGACTAGCTCATTGATCAATGATGGTTAAGGTTTCCTAACCATAGACATGAGTTGTCAATTGATAATGAGATCATAACATTGGAGAATGATGTGGTGGATAGACCCAAACTAAGCAAAGCTATTAGATCGTTTCATCGTGTTCGTCTTTGCGAAGCTTTTCTCATGTCAAATATTGTATTCCTTGGACCATGAGATAATACAACTCCCTGGTATCGGAAGAAAGCTTTGAGGTCATCAAACGTCATCCTATGAGAGGGTGATCATAAAGGTGTCTCTCAGGTGATCGGAAAGTATCTGTTGGGTTGTATGTACCGAGATGGAATTTGTCCCTCCCAAGTCGGAGAGATATACTTTGGGCCCACTCGGTAATCGATATCAACACCGCTTGCAAGCATGTGGTTAAGGAGTTGATCACAAAGTGATATCGGATTACGGAACGAGTAAAGTACTTGCTGTGAACGAGATTGAACTAGGTATGACGATACCGACGATCGAATCTCGGGCAAGTAAAATATCGCGAGACGAAGGGAATATATATATGGGATTGATTGAATCCTGGCATCGTGGTTCATCCGATATGATCATCGATGAATGTGTGGGAGTCAATATGGGTGCCCAGACCCCGCTGTTGATTATTGATAGAAGATCATGTCTGCATATTCTCGAACCCGCAGGGTCACACACTTAACGTGTCTCGACGCTAGGATAGATTGGATAATTGGTTTATGAATTTTTGTTCGGAGTCTCGGATGGGATCCGGGATATCACGAGAGGTTCCGGAATGGTCCGGAGAATAAGATTCATATAAGGCAGTGCAGTTTTTGGAGTTCGGAATTGTTCCGGGTTAATCGGTATTGTACCGGAAGCTTCTAGAACCTTCCGGAAGGGGGACAACGTGGTCCCACCTTCCGGGAGGGGGCATGGGCCTATGAGGGAGTGTCCTGGCCGCATTGGTCCAGGGGCACAAGGCCCCATAGGGCCCAGCCGATCCTAGAGAGTTTAAATCGTTTAAACTAGAGATAAGATAAGATAGGATTTCTAGATAAGGGAGAGTTTAAATTGTTTAAACTAGAGATAGGCTTGGAGGAGAGGCTAGGGCTGGCCGGACCCCCCTCTATATATAGAGGGCTGGTGCGCCCCCTCTCATACACCCTTACACCTTCCTCCAAACCCAGTTGCCCTGCTGCCCTTCCTCTCTCCCTCCCGACTGTTTGTAGGCGAAGCCCTGCGGCAGAAATTCTCCACCATATACACCACGCCGTCGTGCTGTAGATCCAATCCATCTCTCCACCCTACTTGCTGGTCCGAGGAAGGAGGAGACGTCGAGGTGCTGCACGTGTGCATCTCACGGAGGCACCGCCACTTGTGGTGCTAGATCGGATCAGATCGCGAGGAGGAGAAGCGAGTACGACTACATCACCCACGTTCCGACGAACGTTCCGCTGTGCGAATCTTCAAGGGTATGAAGATCTAATCCAATCTCTCTCGTTGTTTGCATCTCCTAGATTAGATCTTGGCTTTCCCTCTGTTCGCTTCCGTAGAAATTTTTGATTTACTATGCTGCGAAACCCGTCAAATATTTTGTCCAAGCCTTCTTTCTTCATTATGGTGGCCTCAAAGTTCTGAAATCTTCATCTGTGGCCTTCTCTTGGATCATCACACGCTTGCTGCCATCTCCATGCTTGGCCATGCTCCAATGCTTGTCCCTCTCATCCATGCTTGGTCCATCATTCCTAAGATTAAGAAATACATCTGATTTAGGCAACATCATATTCTCATGTATGTGAGGAATAGTTCCAAGAAACGAAAGTACCTAATAGTTAAGTTGTTTGGCACGAGATCTTGTGATGGGTCCTTGTATGTGTGTAGCCGTAGGTACAACGATTGTATCAATAGAAGGGATGTCCACATCATGCTCCCCTTCTTGAATTGAAGTCTTCCTCGACGCAATCTCATCTTCCTCACCAAAGTAAGGCTTCAAATCTGCAATGTTAAACGTAGGACTAACCGTACCAAAGTCTGCAGGCAACTCAATTTTATATGCATTATCATTTATTTTCTCTAACACCTTAAAGGGACCAGCAGCACGCGGCATTAACTTAGACTTGCGTAAATCAGGAAAGCGATCCTTACGCAAATGTAACCAAACAAGATCTCCAACATCAAACACAACATGCTTTCTCCCTTTATCCCCAGCAAGCTTATACTTAGCATTCATATGTTCGATGTTATCTTTAGTAGTCTTATGCAAGTTTAATATCATTTTAGCGCGTTGTGTAGCATCCAAATTATGTTGCACCGAAGTAGGTAAAGGCAATAAATCAATAGGTGCACGAGGAACAAAACCATAGACGATCTCAAACAGGCACATCTTTGTGGTAGAATGCAGCGAACGATTATAAGCAAATTCTATATGAGGTAAACACTCTTCCCACAATTTTAAGTTCTTCTTTAAAACAGCCCGCAACATAGTAGACAAAGTTCTATTTACTACTTCAGTTTGTCCATCTGTTTAGGGATGACATGTAGTACTAAACAGCAATTTAGTCCCCAACTTAGCCCATAAACATCTCCAAAAGTGGCTAAGAAATTTAGTATCACGATCAGAAACAATAGTATTTGGCACACCATGCAAACGAACAATTTCACGAAAGAATAAATCAGCAATATGCGCAGCATCATCCGTTTTATGACAAGGAATAAAGTGTGCCATCTTAGAAAAGCGATCCACAACAACAAAAATACTATCCCTCCCCTTCTGTGTTCGTGGCAATCCCAAAACAAAGTCCATAGAAATATCCTCCCAAGGAACACTAGGAACAGGAAGAGGCATATATAAACCATGTGGATTAAGGCGAGACTTAGCTTTTTGACAAGTAGTGCAGCGTGCCACAAATCGCTCAACATCTCGACGCATACGTGGCCAAAAGAAGTGTGCAGCAAGAACATCCTTCGTCTTCTTGACACCAAAGTGTACCATCAATCCTCCTCCATGCGCCTCCTGTAACAACAAAAGACGAACAGAACTATCCGGAATGCATAGTTTGTTAGCACAGAACACAAATCCATCATTGAAGACGAACTTGTTCCATGTTCTACCATCTCTACAATTCTGCAACACATCTTTAAATTCAGCATCATGCACATATTGTTCCTTAATAGTTTCTAATCCAAATATTTTGAAGTCAAGTTGAGATAACAAAGCATAACGGCGCGACAAAGCATAAGCAATAATATTATCTTTACCCTTTTTGTGTTTGATAACATAAGGAAAAGACTCAATAAATTCAACCCACTTTGCATGACGATGATTCAACTTAGCTTGACTACGAATATGCTTCAAAGATTCATGATCAGAATGTATAACAAATTCTTTAGGCCATAGGTAATGTTGCCAAGTTTCTAATGTCCGAACCAATGCATATAATTCTTTATCATAAGTAGAATAGTTCAGACTAGCCCCACTCAATTTCTCACTAAAATATGCAACATGTTTTCCCTCTTGTAATAACACCCCTCCCAAACCAACTCCACTAGCATCACATTCAAGCTCAAAAGTCTTAGTAAAATCAGGAAGTTGGAGTAAGGGAGCATGTGTTAGCTTATCTTTCAATATGACGAAGGCCTGTTGTTGTTCATCGCCCCAAACAAAGGGCACATCCTTCTTGGTAAGCTCATTCAGCGGCGCGGCAATTGATCCAAAGTCTTTGACAAAGCGCCTATAAAAACCAGCGAGGCCAAGAAAACTCCTCACTTATGTGACCGTCTTGGGCTACGGCCAATTTTCAATAGCTTCAATCTTGGCTGGATCCACTTCAATACCCTGTGATGTAACAACATAGCCAAGAAACGCAACTCGATTGGTGCAAAAGGTGCACTTCTCAAGGTTACCAAACAAACGTGCATCACGTAAAGCATTAAAAACAACACGTAAATGGTCCAAATGATCCTCTAAAGATTTGCTATAAATCAGAATATCATCAAAGTAGACTACCACAAAACGTCCAACGAAAGCACGTAAAACTTCGTTCATTAATCTCATGAAAGTGCTAGGTGCATTAGTTAAACCAAACGGCATTACTAACCACTCATATAAACTGAACTTAGTTTTAAATGCTGTTTTCCATTCATCTCCTAATTTCATACGAATCTGGTGGTAACCACTACGCAAATCAACTTTAGAAAACATGGTAGAGCCACTCAATTCATCAAGCATGTCATCTAAACGTGGAATAGGATGACGATATCGAATAGTAATATTATTGATAGCTCTACAGTCAGTACACATGCGCGAAGAACCATCTTTCTTAGGTACCAAAATAATAGGAACAGCACAGGGGCTAAGGGACTCACGAATATGATCTCTGTCGAGTAGTTCCTGAATTTGGTGTTGTATCTCCTTTGTCTCCTTTGGATTGGTTCTATATGGCGCGCGGTAGGGCAACGTGGCACCAAGAATTAGATCAATTTGGTGCTCAATTCCTCTAATAGGAGGTAGTCCTGGTGGCATCTCAGCGGGAAAGACGTCCTCATATTCCTGCAAAAGGTTAGCAATAGCGGGTGGCAAAGAAGGAGGCATATCCTCAAATGAAAACAAAAAACCTCTTTGCAGACAATTGCATAACATTGAGTATTGTTTACATCTAGTTCAGCAATATCAATTTTATTTGCAAGCATACATGGACTCTTCAAACGAATTTCAGTAGCATGTGTAGAATCAGATTTAGTGTTCTTTGGTGGTATAAAATCTGCAGGAACAATCTGATTCTCACTTTTATTTTTCTCCTCAGTTTTAGCTCTACTAGCTCTAGCAAGATCATCTTTTAAAATCTGTTCGGGAGTCATAGGTTTTAGACCAATTTTCTTTCCATCATGCATAAGAGAATAGTGATTAGTTTTGCCATTATGAACAGATTCTCTATCAAATTGCCATGGTCTACCAAGTAACAAAGAACAAGCTTGCATAGGTACAACATCACAATCAACAAAATTAGAATGTGTACCAATAGTAAAATGCACGCGTACCGTTCTTGTTACCTTGATCTTGCGAGAACTCTCAAACCATTCGATGTATTATGAATGTGGGCGTTGTCTTGTTGGAAGCGCAAGCTTCTCTACCATGTCAACACTGGCCAGATTATTACAACTCCCTCCATCAATGATGATCCGTATAGCTCTTTCCTTGACAACACCACGTGTTTGGAACAGGTTGTGGCGTTGATCTTGCTCAGATTTGCTCAATTGCACGCTCAACACACGTTGTGTAATTAAGCTCTTGTATTGATCAGCAGTTTCAGCTCCCATTACCTCTGTCTCTTCATCAGCATCAGAATTGTCTCCATCTCGAGCAGAAATAAGAGCTAATGTATCTTCATCAAAGTCACTCGCTGAATCGTATTGACCATCTTCTCGCACCATCATAACACGTTGTGTTGTGCACTGTCTCTCAATATGACCAAAACCCCAGCACTTGCGGCATTGTATATCCTTTGTTTTACTCGTGGAAGCCATAGAAGATGCACTACGAGCAGGACCATTGGATGACTGATGCAGCCCAACACATGGCATTCACCATTGGTCCACACCATGCTACGTCAACCACGCCCTCAAAGGTGAACTCATTCCATACCTCACCCTCCTTTGGTTATCATGTGAATGGAATCCTACTTGAGACAAGTGCCCATGCTATGACCAGGCCCATGACCATGACACCAAGAGGAGATGACAAGAGGATCCCAGAAACCAAGACCCCCAAGCAAGAGGCCTGGAAGAGAAGACGCAAGAAGTGGTGGACGCCAGACCGGAGTCTCCGGCCATCACACCGGAGTCTCCGGACCACACCGGAGTCTCCGGACCGTCCTCCGGTCCGGACCCAGGAACCAAGCTCGGGACAGCCAGAAGCCCCCTCCGGAGACGACACCGGAGATTGACCGGAGTCTCTAGTCTAGACCGGAGTCTCCGGACCCCACACCGGAGTCTCCGGCCTGCTCGACGCCAGGCATGTTAAGGCCTTTTCGGCCTGGCCAATGTAACGCCCAGAACTACCTGTTTATGTCTATTTTACCCCTAGCTCATGGCTGGCCTATATATAAGCCCCCACCCCCTCCTTGAAACCCTAGAGTTTATGATGAAAGAAGGCTTGTGCCTAACCCTAGATGGGAACCCCTCTCTATAGTTAATCTATGAGTTGTACAAGGCCTTGGAGTTCGGTTGTTCGTCTCCAAGTCGTCAAGACCCTCCTCAAGTGTTTGGTCTCTCCTCATCAAGGATTCTAGTAGTGTTAGGTCTCTCCCCTTTGGGATTCTACTTGGTTGCTACTCTCTCCTTTTATTTGGATTCTATCATCCGCTTGCCGATCTCTCCTTTGGTGATTCTACCTAATGGTCTCTCGCCGAGGATTCTATTGGATTGGTTGTTCGAGCCAACGGGAGCAAATCGAATCGGGTTGTGTTTGCGTGTGTTTGTATCTTTACCTTGCGTTTGTGTTGCGTTCATCGTGTTCATCGGGTATCCCCTCACTCCCTGCCTCAAATCCGTGAAGATCGGGCCACCCTAGGGTCAATCCCACAAGGGATCCCACAACAACTGGTATCAGCAGCTTTTGGTTAGCACGGATTTGACTTCGTTCCCCCATATCCACCATAAATTCGAAAATACCAAAAATTTTAGCCCCAAATTACTTTTGGATCGATCTCTTGATTTGGTGAGTTGATTGTGGTTTTGGTCCATTAGAAACTTGTCCTTGGATTTGGTCTACCTTTGCCCTGCGTTTCCTAGCCCAATTTGGTCGAAATTTTCTGGATTTGAGGGTTAAAGGACCGAATTTCCGCTCAAGAACTCGAGTTGTTCATCGTGCTGGAACCAGACCGGAGTCTCCGGACCACACCGGAGTCTCCAGCCCAAACACACCGGAGTATCCGGCCCTGAACAAAATTTTGACCCCTCTTCCTTTTTCGACTAATTTCCTTTGTGTGTTTGTGTTTCGCCTGAGTGTCTATCAACTAACAAGCTTCCGCAACGCCAACAACACCTTGTGCTCGACATCGACACCGCGGAACTCGAACCATCCCTTCACCAACGATTGCAAGTACAACATCACCGAAAGGTATAACTTGCACAGCCATTGTTAACCCCCCTTCTTCCTGTGTGTGTTACCTAACCTATCGAGAGTAGCCCTCCTATGTTTGCCGAAGCATTGTGCGCTTGCTCTTGCATAGTCATGATATAGAGGAAATAACAAAATTGACTCCATAGTGTTACAAAAAAAGCTTCTAAGCAAAAGAAACAAAGAAAGATACCAATAGCTAAAGAGAGTCCAAAGCTTCTAAGCAAGAGTGCGAGCAAGAGCAAGGCAAGCGTACAAATCCGTTGCTTCTCAACCTTGTGCGAACGGGCTACGGTCTCTCCTAGCGTTGGCACGACACCGAGCATTAGTCTTCGTTAGGTCCAATTTTGTTCGTTGCTCATTTTCATAGTCGTGCTAGCCACATTAATCTCCACCGTGTGTGTATAGTCGTAGGTTCTCGTCACCCTTTTTTGACCTTTTCCTTTTCCTTTGTTTTTGTTGGATTGTACCCACTTTTGACAATATCCTTTTCTTTTGGTTGTTCCATTTGCTATCCACCTTTCTAACCTACCACCATAGGCTTTTGTGTACCCGCTATTCGCTTTGCTCTCGGCAACAACAATCTTTCCAATCGTTGACTCCGGTGAGGCAAGGTAGCAATTACCATTCCACCAATCTAACCATATCTATCAAGTGTGTTTGTGCACCATGTCTAGGGCAAGTGGAGCTAGTGGAGATAGCAATTTCAACAACCAAGATGTCTTTGCCACGCGCCACAACTTATGGGCGCAACGCCAAGAATTCAACAATCAATTTGAGCGACTTGAGCACCGTCTTGATGATACTTTTCGAGAATTTGAGTACCATGAGAGGCAACGTCAAGAGGAGCACCATGCTCAATTCCAAGCTCTTCACCAAGATATTGCCAACCTTGGCAACCGACACGGTCATCGCTCAAGCTCGTCAAGTTCCTCCCGCACGCACTCCTCAAGTCGACATGGCGAGTCTTCAAGGTCACACTCCCGCCGCGGAGAACCCCACCAACATAATGGGGACCCACAAGCTCGTCATCGTCGCCCTCAAGCGGTGGACCCAAATGCTCCCCAACCTCAACAACAACGACAAGAGCATGGTCCACCACCACACCAAGCAAGCATCGACGTGCACCAACCTCGAGAACGCCAAGATGAAGCTAACCATAATGATAGGCATCGTCATCCTCCTCATGACCACCACGAGCAATGTCAACAAAATCAAGAACCGGTATGGGACACAAGTGATGATGATGAGGATGCATGCCAAGCTCGACGCAATAACCGACATGCACAACACCACCACCGACACCGTCAAGCTATGAACGTCAATGATGCCGACCAACGGCGAAGAAGAGACTTCGAGAATCATCAAGCTCACCTCCACAACAACCTCAAGGCAATCAAGAGCCCCCCTCCGCCTCCTCGCCCTCCAAGTGACGCAAGTATGCACCAAGAACATCGCAACAACCACCATGAGCGTGATGATGGCAAGTTTGGGAAGCTCAAGTTCGTTATGCCCAAGTTCAAAGGAGAAGAAAATGCCGATGCATACCTTGAATGGGAGCTCAAATTCGACAAGATCTTCCGAGTCCACAACTTTTCCGAAGAGAAGAAAGTGGCAATGGCATCTCTTGAGTTTGAGGACTACGCTAATGTTTGGTGGGAAGACTACCAAAGCAATCGTGAGAAGCAAGAAGAACCACCGGTCACCACTTGGACCGAGATGAAGAATGTGATGTATGCAAGATTTGTCCCTGAGCACTATCGCCAAGACCTCTTCGATAAGCTACAAAAAATGAAGCAAGGCACAAAGACAATTGAAGAGTTCTATAAAGAGATGGAGATGACTATGATGAGAGCCGATGTGAAGGAACTCGAGGAGCAAACAATAGCATGGTTCCTCAACGGTTTGAGCCGCCCAATACGCAAGATAGTCGATTTCCAACCTTACAAGACTCTCGTGAACCTTCTTCACCAAGCAACCAAGGCCGAGCGCCACTTGCAAAAGTAACATGCTTATGAGAAGCAAAGGGCGTACTTCGCTTCAATAAACTCGAGTAACCCCTCCAAGCCAACAAACCAAGCAACAAGCTCCTCTAAGAAAGCCAAGACACCTATGGCCTCCTCCTCCAACACAACGATGGAGAGTCAAGTAGTTTGCTACAAGTGTGGAGGAAAGGGCCACAATTTGTATGAGTGCATCAACACAAGAGTCATGCTAACGGATGAGAACGGCGCAACATACTCCGTGAGCGAAGATGAATTTGACGCTATGAACCAAGCCGCTATAGCAAAAGATGCCGCAATGCAAGATGAGGACACGCTTCTTTGTGAACATGATCCAAGCCCCTCACTTGTCATCGCCCAAGTCTTGACGTCCAACTCCATCCCTAGAGAGGATCAACGCCTCAACATCTTCCAAACCCGAGCAGGAATTGATGGCAAGTCCATAAAAGTTATCATTGATGGAGGAAGTTGTCACAACCTTGCGAGCATCGATCTTTGTGAGAAACTCAAGTTACCATACATGGAGCACCCTCAGCCCTATCATGTCAAGTGGCTTCATGACAATGTCACCATTCAAATCAAACACAAGGTCCAAGTCTCCTTCAAGATTGGTCCATATCAAGACACCGTCGAGTGTGATGTCGTGCCTATGACCGTGTGTCACATGCTCCTTGGAAGACCATGGCAATACGACAAGGGCGCACTACACGATGGTACCTCCAACCAATACTCCTTTAAGTGGAATGACAAGACCTTGGTGCTACAACCTATGACGCCAAGCCAAATTATCACTTCCAACATGACGTCGCTGCACAAGATAAAACAAGCTAAGGACCCTTGTGAGATGAGTGGTGAGAGAGTGATCCACCAACACGTGAGCGAGTGCTACAAGCCCCAAGTGAGTGGAAAAATCATGAGTGCCATGTCGCAAGCCACCACACGTGAGAAGAGTGATTTGAGTGTGCCCAATATTAACAGTCCATCATAAAACTCTTTCTCCTTGTTGTCGGTTTTGCAGGAAACCCAACCTCACCTACCACCTACAAGGAACACGCTACAAGATCTCCAACCACACCTTGATGACAAGCTCAACTTCAAGATCTTCGACCAATTTGAACAAGGCTACGACACCAGAGATCCCACAACATACAAGCTCAAGACCTTGCGCACACCTTCCTCCCTATATGATGATGGAACTTCGTCGAGGACGACTCGTTTTGAAGCGGGGGGAGATGATGCAGCCCAACACATGGCATTCACCATTGGTCCACACCATGCTACGTCAACCAAACCCTCAAAGGTGAACTCATTCCATACCTCACCCTCCTTTGGTTATCATGTGAATGGAATCCTACTTGAGACAAGTGCCCATGCTATGACCAGGCCCATGACCATGACACCGAGAGGAGATGACAAGAGGATCCCAGAAACCAAGACCCCCAAGCAAGAGGCCTGGAAGAGAAGACACAAGAAGTGGTGGACGCCAGACCGGAGTCTCCGGCCATCACACCGGAGTCTCCGGACCACACCAGAGTCTCCGGACCGTCCTCCGGTCTGGACCCAGGAACCAAGCCCGGGACAGCCAGAAGCCCCCTCCGGAGACGACACCGGAGATTGATCGGAGTCTCCGGACCCCACACCGGAGTCTCCGGCCTGCTCGACGCCAGGCATGTTAAGGCCTTTTGGGCCTGGCCCATGTAACGCCCAGAACTCCCTGTTTATGTCTATTTTACCCCTAGCTCGTGGCTGGCCTATATATAATCCCCCACGCCCTCCTTGAAACCCTAGAGTTGATGATGAAAGAAGGCTTGTGCCTAACCCTAGATGGGAACCCCTCTCTATAGTTAATCTATGAGTTGTACAAGGCCTTGGAGTTCGGTTGTTCGTCTCCAAGTCGTCAAGACCCTCCTCAAGTGTTTGGTCTCTCCTCATCAAGGATTCTAGTAGTGCTAGGTCTCTCCCCTTTGGGATTCTACTTGGTTGCTACTCTCTCCTTTGATTTGGATTCTATCATCCGCTTGCCGATCTCTCCTTTGGTGATTCTACCTAACGGTCTCTCGCCGAGGATTCTATTGGATTTGTTGTGTTTGCGTGTGTTTGTATCTTTACCTTGCGTTTGTGTTGCGTTCATCGTGTTCATCGGGTATCCCCTCACTCCCCGCCTCAAATCCGTGAAGATCGGGCCACCCTAGGGTCAATCCCACAAGGGATCCCACAACAATGACGGTGGAGGAGCAGCTGACGGAAATAGTGTGGTGGCCTTGGATGTGGTAGTAGCTGGTGGAGAATCACGAGAAGAAGGCGCTGATTGTCGGGATTTCCAAGTGGATGTGCGACCTGCAGAATTATTAGTCCTCCTCCATGGTGTTTGGCGATCCTGCACTTCACGTTCATCTTTGCAAGCAAGATGAAACAAACGAGTGATGGAATTATATTCCTTATAGTCTAATATGTGTTGAATGTCCTTGTTTAATCCACCAAAGAAATGTGCAAGCATTTTTTCGGTAGTTTCAACAAGAACACACCGAACCATCCCCGTTTGGAATTCCTGATAATACTCTTCAACATAATTTTTCCCTTGTTCCAAACGTGTCAGATTCTTTAGTAAATCACGTTGATAAGTGGGAGGTACAAAACGAACACGCATAGAAGTTTTTAAAGCAGTCCAAGTACGAGGAATAGTAGTAGGATTTAAACGACAATATTCAGACCACCAAAGGGAAGCAAATTTAGTAAATTTACATGTAGAAGCACTAACACGCATATTCTCAGGATATTTTAAACATGCAAAACGTTGTTCTACTTCCATCTCCCATGTAGATATGCATCAAGATTATATTTACCCTCAAAATATGGAATATTTAATTTACGCTTTGCAACATGATCATCATCACGTACCGGTGGTCGAGCGTTACAGTGGTAATGTCGGGGTCGGCCAGCAGGGTGTGGAGGTTGTTCAACCTCCTCGTCAAACAGATCGTCGTCGTCAAGGTCGTAGTAGTACCCGTCGTCTGCCCCCAATGTCGCAGCAGCAGCCGCGGTGGAAGCCTGACGTGCCTCAGCTGCAGCGGTAGCCGCCTGAGGTGCGGCGGCAGCTGAACCAGTAGTATGACCCGTGATCGGAATGCGTCGTGCGCCATGCCGAGGTGCCAATGGGGCGGGTGCGGGTGTCGGCAATCTATCCAAAACCTCCTTGAACCGAGCTTCAAGCTTGTCGTTGAAGGATTTCTTGAGTCCATCGATCTTGTCCATGGTGTTGGTAAGATTGGTGTCAAACTCCTCTAGCTCGGAGAAGTGGGCATGTAGTTCTTGGTTCGTCATTGTGGCAGGGTTACGTGAAGTATCTATCATGGTTAGTCCTTTAAAAAGCACAGGTATATATGCCTATAACTACGAAAATATGGTGGAAGGCACGCGTAATCCGTCAAGCAATATACGAAGCTCTTACAAGTTCTTACCAAACAGCAGGAAAAGGCGATGTGCAACCGCGAGGAGCAGTGCGTCCAGAGATTGAACCGAGCGATTACCAGGAGTCGAGACACCGCACGTGGAGAAATTTGTGGAGCTCTGGGAAGGCTTAGCAAAGGGGTTAGCAATTATCAAAACACCAATGCAAATTTTGAAAGAATGCTCAATGACGGTACTATGCTGGTCCTAGGATAGACCGTACTAGAGACGCGAGCCTAGATCACCAACGATGTCACGACGCGACACAACAAGCAATGTATGATGATATGGCACCCTGAAAAGCGAACCGAGATGTCGAAAATCACTATGATGGCGAGTGTCTAGAACTGATCGACGGGGTCTAGAAATAGGTTAGCCCCAAAAAAAATTGTCAAAATTTTGGTATTATGCTCCGGAAAGCGCGCAGGCGCCAAAAAAATATCGCTATAACGGCCGATGGAGAAAAATGATCCCCGGAGCCGAAAATTAGTATAGCCAGAAAAAAATTTCATAGGCGGTTCCAGACAATCAAGGAAGGAGAGTAAAAAGAACTTACGACTGAACTTTTAGCTCGACACGGACTTTAGCTCAACACGGAAACAATCAAGGAAGGAGAGTAAAAAGAAATAACTAGGAAACAATAACTCAACTCGGACTCGTGCCGCGGCAGGAAAAGTGATCGGATCCGTGTCGCGGTAGGAAGGCGGTGGGGAAGTTTCAGGGTTTATGGTGGTTGGGTGTATGGTGGCGGAATATGGTGGCGGTGATCTGCGAGTGTGGTGGTGACTACTATGATCAGAACTCGAAACTCTAAGGGACGAGACACTAAGACCAGCAACTCGACGCGACGATGCAGACACAAATTCAACAATGCAAAACTGAAAAGATAATGCAAGGCATAGATTGGTGATGAGATGGATCTAAGCTCTAACTGTGTTTTTGGCTTTTTCGTGGGTTATAGGTAAAACAGATCTAATCTACAAAAATAGTAAAATCTCACCGAGCAACCTGGAATCTGATACCACTTGATAGGGCAAAGGTGTCCGATCTTTCGATGAGATGATAATGGTCGATTTGGTGGAGTTCGGGCTTGACGACCCGACTACACGTGCGGGCACGAGCGCCAATGCAATCCCTAGGCCAATCTCCTGGAGGTTACTGATCCTGCGGAAACACGATCAGCCTGACCAGCGAGGGTCTTAATTCCTACCTGAAATCCAGAACAAGTAAGAACTAATATTTCAATCAAGATATTGCGGATTAAGATGAAAGCTCTATTGAAAAGGTGGGATCCTGTATAGGTGCGAAGTACAAGAGGCCTCTACGATGCTCGAGCCTTGGCGAAGTTTCTATGTTGGCTAACTTATTGTCTAAACAAAATCCGAGTCTATGGTGACGGCTAAGGGGAGTATTTAAGGAGGAAAAGGTGGGGTTTCGGCCAGCCATATAAGTGGTGGCCGAATCCAACCCTAGACGTCCGTTTCTCCTCAAATACGGACTCTAAAAAGTGGCTATTTAAAATCCTGCGGACTCCAAAATAAAGGTGTCGCATCACCATATTAATCTTGAATATTTCGTCCAAGCCTTCTTTCTTCATTATGGTGGCCTCAAAGTTCTGAAATCTTCATCTGTGGCCTTCTCTTGAATCATCACATGCTTGCTGCCATCTCCATGCATGACCATGCTCCAATGCTTGTCCCTCTCATCCATGCTTGGTCCATCATTCCTAAGAGTAAGAAATATATCTGATTTAGGCAGCATCATATTCTCATGTATGTGAGGAATCGTTCCAAGAAATGAAAGTACCTGATAGTTAAGTTGTTTGGCATGAGATCGAGTGATATGTCCTTGTATGTGTGTAGCTGTAGGTACAATGGTTGTATCAATAGATGGGATGTCCACATCATTTTGTCTTGAAGGCGGTTTTTCACTCATCACCCTCGGCCATGCGTATTTGATGGTAACCACTACGAAGATATAGTGGCTCCACACAACTCATCAAGCATGTCATCAAGACACGGTATAGGATGTCGATAACACACGGTAATAGCATTTATTGGACGATAGTCCATGCATAACCACAACGTATCATCCGTCTTTGGGACAAGAATCACGGGTACCGCGCTTGGGCTAGTGCTTACTTGAATCAAACCTTTGGAGACGAGTTGGTTGATTTGTCGTTCTATCTCCTTCGTCTCTTCCGGGTTCGTGCGGTAAGCGAAGCAGTTTGGGATAGGTGCACCTGGTATGAGGTCGATGCGGTGCTCGATTCCACGAAGAGGGGTAGTCCATGAGGAAGCTCTTCGAGAAACACATCTTGGAATTCCTACAAAATAGCCATCAAAGAAGGGCGGACATTTGTCAAATCATTAGTTCCTTGCGCTAGTCCCTTGCATATAAGGACATAGTGCCAGATGGATGGGTTGTGTCGCACATCTCTCATCTGACTTTTGGTGGGAAGAAGAACACTCTTAGTTTTTCTATAACTATATGGTGGTTCTCTCGCTCACCGCTCTTCTCACAAGATGGTGTTGTGCTTTGCGCCCTCGCTAAAGCCTTTGCATTGTCCACAATTATTTGGCTAGGAGTCATTGGTTGCAAAACACAAGTCTTGTCAAGACATTTGAAGGTATAAGTGTTTGTCTGACCATCATGCAAACAACGCTTGTCATATTGCCAAGGCCTACCTAGCAACATATGAAAAACCGTCATGGGAACCACATCACACTCCACCGTGTCCTTGTATGGTCCAATTGAGAATGTTACCGAGACGGTGTGCTTGATCTTGACGAACCCTTGGTCACTTAGCCATTGTATATGGTATGGGTTCTTGTGTGGATGTAGGGTGAGGTTGAGTTTCTCACACAACTCCGTGCTTGCAAGATTATGGTAACTCCCTCCATCTATGACAACTTTGATGGATTTCCCATTGATACCGGCACATGTTTGAAAGATGTTTGATCTTTGGTCTTCATGCTCATGGACTTGAGTAGTTAAGACCCTTGTGACAACAAGAGATGGACTTGCGTCATGCTCACACACGAGTAGTTCTTGGTCATCTTCCAAATGTTGCCTTGCCAAAGCTTCCTTGACTCTTGCATGAAACTCATCTTCACTCAAGTATTCTTCATCATCATTGTCGTGGATGAACAAAACTTTCTTGTTTCCACATGTAGCCAACTTCTGTCCTTTGCCTCCACACTTGTAGCATTCACCATTGAATGGTTGATCATCCTTTGTGTATTTTCCACTTGGGGGCAGTTTTCCTTGAGGAAGTGTTAGCTTGAAGGGAAGCTTGGTGGTACTTGATGATCTTCCACTTGGTGTTGTTGATGTAGTGGTTGTTGCTTCCTTGTACGTGAAGTACGTCTTTGGCTTGTTGTACTTGATGTCCTGATACGGATCAAGGGGATGATCCTTTAGTTTGTCCCGATCTTTCACAGCGAGTCACCCGGATAGTAATCCTTCAAACAACGCCAATGGACGTCACCCGAAGAAGAGGAACGAATCCAGCAAGTAACATGATGAAGATCACCACGCCTCAAACCAAAACACGACAATCCTTGATGAATACAAGAACCTCCGCGACAATATCAATACGATAGATAACACGGCATCGCCGTCCCTGGAGGGATGCTTCACCAAGCAACACACACGATAGTTTTAGACTAATCAACTGAAATCAAAAGCTAACCTAATCTAGAGGGCGTTCCCAGGCTTATATGGCCGCCGGAACGTCCGAAAAACGTGAAACAAAAACGTGTCTGATACAGTCAGATCCGTCCGGATCTGATGGAAACTTTTAGGGCCGGACATTCTGCCCTAAGTAGGGCCGGATTATCCGCCCCCCCGGATTATCCTCCCCTGGGGCGGATTATCCGCCCCCTTACTGAGCCTTGCGCCTGAATTCCTTAGCAGAATGCCTGGAGCAGGGCCGGATTATCCGCCCCCTAGGGACGTCTAAGTACTTGTTGGAAAGCTCTCGGAGTGATCTTTCCAACAAGTGCTTATTTGCTTGATTTGGAGTTCGCATGAAGAATCCACGTCCGTTTCAATTTCAGGGCTTCTGTCTGTCCGAACTGAACCTTCCTTCTTGATGATCTTCTCTTGCGCCTTCCTCCCGCTCCTCCCTCGCGCATCCTTGCCCATATCATCCTCCCCCCTTCAAAGAGCGTTGTCCCCAACGCATGAGGGTCGTCTCGAAAGGGTGTCGTGATATCAACAAAATCTTCATGCGTCTTTGCCATCTTCAAGTCTTGCTTGCCTACCTCACCACATCCTCCCGCTTGGCCTGCTTGACTTGATACAACCCTGGGTGGCTGCACCTCCTGTCTTCTCCACATAAGCTTGGACTTAGGCGCCACCATCTTTTTCTTCTTCTCAACTGTTGTTGGAACCCGTGGCTGCTGAACATGGACCTTCTTTGCACGAACCTGCATAAGATGAGTGATGCCTGGACCACACAACTGACGAACATGTCCATCCTTGCCTCTATGCACACGCACTCTGAGGTGTTCTAACAAAATTGTGGCTGACTACCTGCGGCACCATATGCACCCGAACGTGATCAGCAACATCATCATCGGTCTGAACACCGAAGTGGAACACATGGAACACATGCTGACATATTCTTTCCTTCATCAATAAGAGGCTTGACTTCAACCGGCTTGTCACTAACAAGAACAATTGGCTTGTCATCTACAGGCATGGGTGAAACGACATCACTACTGGCGCTCTTCGCATCATGCTCCTCATGTTGCACCTTAGCTAGCCCTGGTTGTGGCTTAGCCTTATGCAACTTCTCCTTGTGAACCACCAACACCACATCAGACTTGATTTGATCCTCTCTCATAGGCTTCAAAGTCTGATGTTTGCCATCATGCACAAAAGAATATGTATTTGCTCTCCCAGCATGTAACGCATTACGATCATACTGCCATGGACGACCAAGTAACAGCCCACATACCTCCAATGGCAACACATCGCACTCAATCTCATCAACATAATCACCAAATGTAAATGGCACACGCACCTTATGAGTTACCTTCACCATACCGCAACTATTTAACCACTGTAGATGCTTAGGTTCAGGAATACCACCTGATACAGATCAAGGGGATGATCCTTTAGTTTGTCCCGATCTTTCACAGAGAGTCACTCGGATAGTAATCCTTCCAACAACGCCAATGGACGTCACCTGAAGAAGAGGAACGAATCCAGCAAGTAACGTGATGAAGATCACCACGCCTCAAACCAAAACACGACAATCCTTGATGAATACAAGAACCTCCGCGACAATATCAATACGATAGGTAACACAGCATCGCCGTCCCCAGAGGGATGCTTCACCAAGAAACACACACGATAGTTTTAGACTAATCAACTAAAATCAAAAGCTAACCTAATCTAGAGGGCGTTCCCAGGCCTATATGGCCGCCGGAACGTCCGAAAAACGTGAAACGAAATTGTGTCTGATACAGTCAGATTCGTCCGGATCTGATGGGAACTTTTAGGGCCGGACATTCCGCCCTAAGTAGGGCCGGATTATCCCCCCCCCCCCCCGGATTATCCTCCCCTGGGGCGGATTATCCGTCCCCTTACTGAGCCTTGCGCCTGAATTCCTTAGCAGAATTCCTGGAGCAGGGGCGGATTATCCGCCCTTGTGGGCGCCGGATTATCCGCCCCTAGGGACGTGTAAGTACTCGTTGGAAAGCTCTCGGAGTGATCTTTCCAACAAGTGCTTATTTGCTTGATTTGGAGTTCGTATGAAGAATCCACGTCCGTTTCAATTTCAGGGCTTCTGTCTGTCCGAACTGAACCTTCCTTCTTGATGATCTTCTCTTGCGCCTTCCTCCCTCTCCTCCCTCGCGCATCCTTGCCCATATCATGTCCTCTTGCACTTGACGTTCGGCTTTTGTTGCTATGTTCACAAACTCAACCATGTTGTTGTACTTTTGGAACTCTGTGATGCGCTTGATTGGGTGGTTCCAGCCATTGAGGAAACGTGCCATTGTTTGCTCATCATGCTCTTCAATGTTTGCACGGATCATGTTGAGCTCCATTTGCTTGAAGTACTCTTCCACGGTCTTTGTCCCTTGACTAAGTGTTTGGAGCTTGTTCAATAGGTCACGTGTAGTGCGAAGGGACAAAGCGGGATCTCATATGAGCCTTCATATCTTGCCAAGGTGGTGATTGTAGGCTCTTCTTTTGCTTCAAGAGTGAGTTGGTTTTATTCCCACCAAAGGTTGGCATAGTCATCAAACTCTAGGGACGCCATGGCCATCATCTTCTCATTGCTATAGTTGTGAATGCGGAAGATCTTGTTAACCTTGAGTTCCCATGAAAGATATTCTTCGGGTTCATTAGAACCGGTGAACTTGGGCATGGTGAATTTGAGCTTGCCAAAAGTTTCCTCTTCATTTCGGTTCCGGTATCGACGGTTGCCATGATGTTGGTGGACATGTTCATCAGCCGAGCTCTCATGTCTTGCTTGGTGATTGTGGTGTTGCCCTTGCGGTTGTTCTGGTGCCTCATTTGGTGGTGGAACTTGGTCCTCACGAAGAGATTGGGGAGCTTGCTCTTGTTCTTGGCGCGGTTGATGACGAGGAGGAGGCGCTTGGTCCTCACGAGGATGGTTCGGACTTTTGCCATCATGACGACGAGCATTGTCTTGAGACATGTGGCGAGGAGGACGTCGCGCCTAATGTGCAATTGACCGCTCCCTTTCTTCATGATGCGGAGGAGGCTCGTCATGATGATCATGTTGTCACCGTTGATGTTCATGTCAATGATGACGCTTTGGTGGATCTTCGAGTGATTCACGTCGGTGGCGATCTTGTTTGTACAATTCAGAGGCTTCACTTGTTGTTGAAGGAATGTGTCGTTGGCGAGGAGCTTGGGGATCCACTTGAGGCTTCTCTTGTTGAATCACGAGTGCCCTTGGTTGTGGACGGTTCACTTCACGTCTTGGAGGTCTTACGAAGAGGTCACCATCATAGCTTGACATTTTGGCGTGTTGCAAAGATGGTACCGCTTGAGAGGAGCTCATGGAGTGAAGTATGGGTCCGTCGTTGTGCCTTGAAGCGCGATGGCGTGAAGAGCTTGATTCACTTGAGGAGTGTCGTGACGAGCTTGAGGCGCGAGACCATGGCCTTTCTAGCCCATCAATGAGGTGTTGAAGCTTGTCATCCGTTGCAGCGAGGGCACGATGAAGATCTTCATTTTGATGGCCGAGGTTGTGTTTCATGACATACATTTGTCCTCGGACCTCCTCGAAGCGGTTTTCAATGCTCTTGAACTCCACTCGTGTTTCACTAAATTCTTTGTCTTGGCGCTGCTCAAGGGCGTCACAACGGTAGTTGAATTCTCCTCGGATCTTCCAATGATCCAACCTTGTCATGTATTATGCGTCTTCCTCTTGAGGTGGCATTGGTTGGGATGACTCACCGTTCCTATCCATGATGCAAAGACAACAAGGATTCTATATGGAAGAGAATACATGGGGAGTTAGCCTCTTACCTTACCTTGGAGATTGTATCAAACCAAATGCCACACAAGAGAGCTAAGAGCTTGCAAAGTGAAATCGCAAAGAAACTCACACACAAGGAAATTACAACTGTCAAAATCTTTTGGTGGAAGGTTAGGATTGTGGAAAACCAAACGAAACGATCCAAGACAAAGGTTATTGTTCTAGGTGGTAAAGAACCTAAGATCAAAAGCAAAAAGGATACGATCTAAAAAATACTAGAAAACACACACGTGGAGATGAATGGGGTTAGCACGACTATGAAACTGAGCACAAAATGTCCTAACATAGACTAAGCTCGGTGTCATGCCAATGCAAGGAGAGACCACAACTCGTTTGCCAGAAGAGGGTTAAGCAATGGATTTGTGCACTTGCCTTGGTCGTGCTTTTTCCCCTCTCTTTGCTTACAAGCTTGATACTCTCTTTGTATTGGGAGACTGTATCTTTCTATTTTTCTTTTGCTTTTTCTCTTTTTTTATTCTTTTTTCCCCTTTTTATACTACTATGTTAACTTTTGTATTTGCCCTCACACTCTTACTTTCCAAAGGCAAGTGCACAATTCTTAGATAAACACAAAATGAGCTGCTCTCATAGGATAGATACACACAAAGAAAGATATGGGGTTGTCAAGGTGGCGCAAGTTATACCTTCGGTATTGTTGAGGACTTGCAACCGTTTGTGGGGACGATGTTCGGGTGTCGCGGTGTCAACGAGCGCGGGATGGACATTGTTGCAGAAGCTTTTGTTATTATGGCGACAAACACGCGAGACCCGAACAAACAAAAGAGGACAAACAGAAAATGAATTTGAGGCGCAAATGGAAAAGAAAAACTATTAGTTGCGGGCGGTAGTACTGCCACCTACGACCCGTAGTACCGCTGATTTGCGGTAGTAATGCAAGTTGCGACCGGTAGTACCGCTTAGAGCGGAACTGGCACGCAATGGACCTAGAAAACCTCAAATTCGTGGTAATCTGATCAAAAAGCTAGGCTAGAAACACATGAAGAACTCACCAAAATCACGAAAAACTCACCAAAATCAAAGATCGATCTGAAGGCAAGTTGGGGATCTTTTTTGGGAATTTTTGATTTTATGGTGGATAGAAGAAAAAAATGAGTGTAAATTTGTGATTAACGTTGCTCTTGATACCAATATGTTAGGGGTGACCCCTTGGGGAGTCCCGATCTTTCACGAATCCCGTGGAAATCGAGAAGGGAGTGAGGGGATGAGGAGGGGGGATGAAATCCACGAACTCACACGCAAAGAACTCTATGAACACACACACACGAAAACACGATACAAGCCGATAGCTCACGCCGGTGGCAACCGGTCCAACACAATCACTAGGATCGGCGTTGGGCAAGACACTCTCCCACGGCCAACAACGGGGGTGAGAGGCTTGATGGGATCTTGACTACTTGGAGACGAGACACCGAACTCCAAGGACTTGTACAACTTGAACGCATGAGGCAAAATCCAAGAGGCGGGGGATAATTGGTGCTCCTTGTCAAGGATCATGAGACTAGTAATTGATAGATCCTCAAGGGGTGTCTTCAGTTACAATTATCCAAGTCTGGGGTTTACAATAGAGGGTGGGGGCTATTTATAGGCCAGCCACATAAACAGGGGTAGTTTTGGAACGAAACAGGAAAGTATAGTAAGGGGGTACATGGCGTTGGGACGAGTTGGCGCGTGCAGGTACAGATATGATGGTAGTACCGGATATAGGACCGGTAGTGATGGAGGTGTGAGTTTGGCTCGTGGTGTATATTTTTTTTTCTCTTTTCCTTTTTCTATTTTTTTTCTTTTCTCTCTTTCTTTTTCACTTGCCTCTTCCTTGTGCCAACAACTATACAAGATAACTATATGAGATAGCGCTCACAATGTTTGCTCGGAATCTACAAGGTATCAAATGTGCATAGCCCAAGCAATCATAAGAGGAACTAGTCTCAATAGGTGTTTGTTGCTCGCAAAGATAGTGGGGTTCACAAAGGAATGCAAGTGTGGAAAAGTCGCGGAATGTTATACCTTTCGTCGACGAGCTTCACCCTTTATTGTTGGATTCCGCCTTGCTCACGGAATTTGGATGGAGTAGATAGCATGAACAACGCATATGATGATGTAGTGCTCCTTCTCCTCTTCGAAACGAGCTAAAGAACACCAAAATCCGAGTTGAAATGCAAAAGTTATGCTCAAAACCGTGCTGCAGTTTTTCTGTCTGCGGGGAGGGGCGGAGACTCCGGTCTAGAGGTCCGGAGACTCCGGTCTAGAGCCCAAAAAGTCCGGAGACTCGGTTCTAGGCCGGAGACTCCGGTCTGGGAGATTCCAGAGTGTCCAGAACTCGAACGGGACGCGTTTTGGGCGGAAAAACTCGAACCAAAACCTCAGATTGATGGGGGAAATCAAGGAATTAGGCCATGGGAACGCAGGGAAAGGTAGATCAACTAGTTTAGCAAGTAATCCATGGATCAAAACCTACCAAAATGCAATCAAATCACAGGTCGATCCAAAACACGAATTGGGGCTGTTTTTGGTGAAATTTTCGAATTTATGGGGAAAAGACCAAATCAATGAGAAATCCGTGGCAACCAAAAGCTGTTGATACCAGATGATGGAGGGGTTAACCTCTTGGGTGCCCGATCTTCACGGATCTCGTGGTCAAATCGATGGAAAAGCGAGGGGAAAGGGAGAAGGTAGCGGAAGCGAACACACACCTCGCGAAGAACACGATGAACACACGCAAAACTCACACGATACAAGGCCGATTGCTCCCGAACAGCGGCCACCGGTCCGATAGAATCCTCGCAAGGAAAGATCGGTCAACGTTCTCCCTCAAATCCACATCGGAGAGGGAAGAACACCTTGGGGAGGGTCTTGACAACTTGGAGACGAGACAATGAACTCCAAGGCCTTGTTCAACGATGGATGCGTGATGCAAAGTCCAATCGAGGTTGGTGACGATAGTCAGTCCCCTTGGGTAAGGGGATGAGGCAAAACTAGAGATTCCACAATGGGGGGTTTCTTTAGTCTATCATCTATGCCTAAGGGATACATGAAGGGGTGGGGGCTCTATTTATAGGCCAGCCACATAAACAGGGGTAGTTTAGGGATAAAACTAGGGTTTGGACGAGATAGAGGGGTACATGGGCCGAAGGCCCAGCTGGCAGCGCGCAGGCCCATCGTGAAGGCCGGAGACTCCGGTGTGGGGTCCGGAGACTCCGTTCTAGGCCGGAGACTCCGGTCTAGGCCGGAGACTCCGGTCTGTCTCCGGTGTCGTCTCCGGAGTGGCGTTCTGACTGTCCTCGGGTGGTTGCTGGGGTCGGTCCAGAGGTAGGTCCGGAGGTAGGTCCGGAGACTCCGGTGTAGCAGGACCGGAGACTCCGGTGTAGGCCGGAGACTCCGGTGGTTCAGCCGTGGCTTCTTCCGTCTCCTCTTCCAAGCCTCCGTCTTGTCGGGCTTGATGTCCCGGGCTTCCTCCCTTGCC
The DNA here is from genome assembly GCA_916181665.1 of Avena sativa. Lineage (NCBI taxonomy): Eukaryota > Viridiplantae > Streptophyta > Magnoliopsida > Poales > Poaceae > Avena > Avena sativa. The sequence goes on from OV702294.1 coordinate 373,005,049, forward strand.
TTCGTACTTGTCGGTGTGAACCTATCATGCATATGTGACGGAGTATGAAGTAGCATACCATTCAATAGGGTAGGAAGTGGGCTCGCATAGAGGAATGAGTTCACCTTTGGAGTCCATGACAACTTGGCGTAAGTTGGAGACCATGATGTGGTCGTAGGTCGGGCTACATCAGGTAGTACCCGTCATAACCGGTAGTACCTCTCTTGGTATCGGTAGTACCGCTCGCGGTCCTGGAGCTTCAGTTGGATCCTTCAGTAGTGAGCGATAGCAGAGGGAGGTAGTACCGCTGAGGCCTAGGGCCTTGATGGATTCCTTCTGGAGTGCGTGGTAGTAGTGCCCGGTAGTGTCGCGCGTTCGGTAGTACCGATGGTGCTATCCGATAGTACCGCTAGGGACAGAAGGTTTTCGGTCGCTTCCGTCATGGTTGCACCATTCCATGGGTCCTTCTGATACGGCAAAGGTGTCCGATCTTTCGATGAGATGGTGAAAGTCGATTTGGGTGGAGTTCGGGCTTGACGATCCGACTACACGTGCGAGCACGAGCGCCAATGCAATCGCTAGGCCAATCTCCTAGAGGTTACCGATCCTAAGGGAACACGATCAGCCTGACCAGCGAGGGTCTTAATTCCTACCTGAAATCGAGAACAAGTAAGAACTAATATTGTAATCAAGATATTGCGGATTAAGATGAAAGCTTTATTGAAAAGGTGGGATCCTGTATAGGTGCGAAGTACAAGAGGCCTCTGCGACGCTCGAGCCTTGGAGAAGTTGCTATGATGGCTAACTTAATGTCTAAACAAAATCCGAGTCTACGGTGACGGCTATGGGGAGTATTTAAGGAGGAAAAGGTGGGGTTTCGGCCAGCCATAGAAGTGGTGGCCTAATCCAACCATAGAAGTCCTTTTATCCTCAAATACGGACTCTAAAAAGTGGCTAATTAAACTCCTGCGAAAATTACATGGGCCTGGCCCAAAATAAAGGTGTCGCAGCACCATATTAAGCTATGGACGAATTTGTGAAGTATTAATCTTGAATATTTCGTCCAAGCCTTCTTTCTTCATTATGGTGGCCTCAAAGTTCTGAAATCTTCATCCGTGGCCTTCTCTTGAATCATCTCATGTTTGCTGCCATCTCCATGCATGGCCATGCTCCAATGCTTGTCCCTCTCATCCATGCTTGGCCCATCATTCCTAAGTTTAATAAATACATCTGATTTAGGCAGCATCATATTCTCATGTATGTGAGGAATAGTTCCAAGAAACGAAAGTACCTGATAGTTAAGTTGTTTGGCATGAGATCTTGTGATAGGTCCTTGTATGTGTGTAGCTGTAGGTACAACGGTTGTATCAATAGATGAGATGTCCACATCATGCTCCCCTTCTTGAATTGAAGTCGTCCTCGACGCAATCTCATCTTCCTCACCAAAGTAAGGCTTCAAATCTGCAATGTTAAATGTAGGACTAACCGTACCAAAGTCTGCAGGCAACTGAAGTTTATATGCATTATCGTTTATTTTCTCTAACACCTTAAAGGGACCAGCAGCGCGCGACATTAACTTAGACTTTCGTAAATCAGGAAAACGATCTTTACGCAGATGTAACCAAACAAGATCTCCAACATCAAACACAACATGCTTTCTCTGATGCAGCCCGTCCTACGGACGCTCCTCCATCTACAACACCTAGTCCCCCAAGTGGACCAATGACTCGCGCCCGAGCCAAGCTCCTACAAGCCAAGGTTAACTCGCTCCTTTCCTCATGTGATTTTGGTCTACCTTTGGATGGCTTGCTACTTCATGCAACTACATTGTGTATCCTCAGATATGAAGCAACATCACCACACCAAGCCACCAAGGAAGAAGGACCAGGAGAAGACGCTGCTGGAGCTCTGCACACCAGTGTCTCCGGTGTAGACCGGACTCTCCGGTCCCCTACACCGGAGTCTCCGGACCTTCCTCCGGTCCGGCCCCAAGGACCAAGCTCGGGACAGTCTGATACCCCCTCCGGAGACGGGTCCGGAGACTGAACCGAAGTCTCCGGCCTAGACCGGAGTCTCCGGACCCAACACCGGAGTCTCCGGCTTGCTCGATGCCAGGCATGTTAAAGCCTTTTGGGCCTGGCCCATGTAACCCCCAATTTCGTCCAAACTTCCAGTTTTATTCCCAAACTACCCCTGTTTAAGTGGCTGGCCTATATAAAGCCCCACCCCTCTATTGTAAACCCTAGACTTGGATAATAATATATTTAGGACACCCCTTTGAGGATCTTTCATCTATTGGTCTCATGATCCTACCAAGGGGCACCCTATTATCTACAACCTCTTGGATCTTGCCTAGTGTGTTCAAGTTGTACAAGTCCTTGGGATCTCGGTTTCTCGTCCCCAAGTAGTCAAGATCTCACCAAGCACCTCGCCCCCGTTGTTGGCCGTGGAGAGAGAGCTTCGCCCAACACCGATCCTAGGGATTATGTTGGACCGGTTGCCACCGGCGTGAGTTATCGGCGTGTATCGTGTTTTGTGTGCGTGAGTTCATCGGGTTCTTTGTGGGCGTGTGTTCGTGGATCTCATCCCCTTTTCCCCTTCCACCGCTTTCCCCTTGATTTCCGCGGAGATTCGTGAAAGATCGGGCCACCCCAAGGGGTTACCCCATAACATATTGGTATCAAGAGCAAGGTTGATCACGAATTTCCCCTCAATTTTTCTTCTATCCACCATATATTCGAAAATTTCCCAAAAAACAGCCCCAATTTGCCTTTGGATCGATCTATCATTTTGGAGTGTTATTTGTGGTTTTGATCTGACCAAATCTTGTCTAAGGTGTTGGTCTAGCTTTTGCCTGCGTTTCCCAGCCCAATTTTGGCCAAATTTTCGCGGATTTGAGGACTCTAGGCGTGAATTTCCGCTCAAGAACACGAGCAGATCTTCCACACTGGAGTCTCCGGCCCTGTGCACCGGAGTCTCCGGTCTACACCGGAGTCTCCGGCCCAGACCAGAGTCTCCGGCCCTGGACGCCAGTTTTGACCTTTCTCCTCTTTTCTACATTGGCTAATCTGTCCGCTTGTTGTTTGTGTTCCGTGTGCGTGTCTACAACTAATAGAAAGCTTCCGCAACATCGCCACGCTCTTCGACACCATGGACCTCAAACTCTTCCCCTCTCCATCGACACAAGATCACCATCAACAACTAAGGTATAACTTGTATCACCCTTGTAGCCATATCTTCCTTTGTGTGTACCTATCCTATGAGAGCAACTTAGTTTGTGTTTGTCTAAGCATTGTGCACTTGCCTTTGGAAAGTGAGAGTGTAAGGGAAAATACAAAAGTTAACATAGTAGCATAGAAAGGGAGAAAAAGAAAAAGAATCAAAAAAAGAGGAAAAGAAAAAGAAAAATAGAAAGATACATAGTCTCCCAATACAAAGAGAGTATCAAGCTTGTAAGCAAAGGAGAGAGGAAAAAGTGCGCCAAGGCAAGTGCACAAATCCGTTGCTTACCCTCTTTTGGCAAACTAGTTGTGGTCTCTCCTTGAGTTGGCACGACAACCGGGCGTAGTCTTTGTTAGGCCATTTCGTGCTCATTGTCATAGTCGTGCTAACCCCATTTTTCTCCACGTGTGTGTAGTCGTAGGTTCTCGTCACCTTTTGAGTTGACCATTTCCTTTTGACTTGAGTTGTTGGATCTTCTCCACTTTTGACTATCCTTTGCGTTCGATTGGTTCTTTGGTTTTCCCACAATCCTACCCATCCACCAAAAGCTTTTGAGAGTTGTAGCTTATTTGTGTGTGAGTTTCTTTGCAATTTCACTTTGCACGCTGTTCGATCGTTTGTGTGGCAATTGGTTTGATATAATCTCCAAGGTGAGGTAAAAGGCTAACTCTACGCACCCTCATTCTCCATATACAACCCTTGTCGGCTTTGCATCATGGACAGGAATGGCGAGCCGTCCCAACCACCACCACCCTCGGAGGACGACACACAATACATGACAAGATGGGACCACTGCAAGGTCCGAGGAGAATTCAACTACCGTTGTGAAGCCCTTGAGCGGCGCCAAGATGAACAATTTAGCGAAGCTCGAGTGGAGTTCAAGAACATCGACAACCGCTTCGAAGAAGTCCGAGGTCAAATGCATGCCATGCAACACAACCTCGGTCATCAAAATGAAGCTCTTGGTCACGCCCTCGCCTCAACGGATGAGAAGCTTCAACGCCTCATTGATGGGTTAGCAGGGCCACGCTCGCGAGACTCAAGATCATCACGGCACTCCTCAAGCGAATCAAGTGCACCTCGCCGTCACGCATCAAGTGCACCAGGATGGACCCGTCCTTCAATCCATGAGCTCTTCTCAAGTGGTACCATCTCCGCGACACGCCGAAACGTCAAGCTATGATTGTGACCTCTCCGCAAGACCTCCACGACGTGAAGCGAACCGGCCGCAACCAAGGGCACTTGTGGTTCAACAAGAGCAACCTCACATGGACCACCAAGCCCATCGCCATCGACATGTTCTTTCAACAACAAGTGAAGCATCCGAAGTGGAAGAACAAGGTCGCCGTCGGCGTGAAGCACTCGAAGATCCACCAAGGCGTCATCATCGACATGAACGTCAACGTCAACAACATAATCATCATGACGAGCCTCCTCCACATCAAGAACAAAGAGAGCAGCCCATTGTGCATGCGGCTCGACGTCCTCCTCGCCACATGGCTCAAGACAATGCTCCTCGGCATCAACCACGACAAGAACAAGGGCAAGCTCCCCAAGCTCTTCGTGAGGATCAACAACCTCCTCCTCGTCCTCAACCGCTCCAACAACACGAGCAAGCTCCCCAAGCTCATCATCAAAACCAAGTTCCACCACCAAACGCGGCACCTCAATAATCACAGGAGCAACGCCACCATCACCAAGCAAGACATGAGAGCTCGGATGATGAAGATGGCCGCCACAATCATGGCAACCGTCGCCACCAGAACCGCAATGAAGAAGAAACTTTTGGCAAGCTCAAATTCACCATGCCCAAGTTCACCGGTTCCAATGAGCCCGAAGAATACCTCTCGTGGGAACTCAAGGTGGACAAGATCTTCCGCATGCACAACTATAGCAATGCGAAGATGATGGCCATGGCATCCCTCGAGTTTGATGAGTATGCCAACCTTTGGTGGGAACAAGTTCAACTCGCTCGTGAATCAAAAGAAGATCCCCCAATCTCAACTTGGCAAGATATGAAGGCTCATATGAGATCCCGCTTTGTTCCTTCGCACTACACGCGTGACCTTTTCAACAAGCTTCAAACGCTTAGTCAAGGGACAAAGACCGTGTAAGAGTACTTCAAGCAAATGGAGCTCAACATGATCCGTGCCAACATTGAAGAACGTGATGAGCAAACAATGGCACGTTTCCTCAATGACTTGAACCATCCAATCAAGCGCATCACCGATTTCCAAAAGTACAACAACATGGTTGAGCTTGTGCACATCGCATTAAAGGCCGAGCGTCAAGTGCAAGAGGACATCAAGTTCAACAAGCCAAAGACATACTTCACATACAAGCAAGCCCCAACCACTACTTCGACAACACCAAGTGGAAGCTCATAAAATACCACCAAGATTCCATTCAAGCCAACACTTCCTCAAGGAAAACCGCCCCCAAGTGGGAAATACACAAGAGATGAACAACCATTCAATGGTGAGTGCTACAAGTGTGGAGGCAAAGGACACAAGTCGGCCGCATGTGGGAACAAGAAAGTTTTGTTCATCCATGAAAACGGCGATGAAGAATACTTGAGTGAAGATGAGTTTGATGTAAGGGTCAAGGAAGCCATGGCAAGGCAACATTTGGAAGAGGACCAAGAACTACTTGTGTGTGAGCATGACGCAAGTCCATCGCTTGTGGTCACAAGGGTCTTAACTACTCAAGCCGATGAGAATGAAGACCAACGATCAAATATCTTCCAAACTTGTGTCGGTATCAATGGGAAGTCCATCAAGGTTCTCATCGATGGAGGGAGTTGCCACAATCTTGCAAGCACGGAATTGTGTGAGAAACTCAACCTCACCGTCCATCCACATAAGCACCCCTACCATATTCAATGGCTAAATGACCAAGGGTCCGTCAACATCAATCACACCGTCTCGGTAACGTTCTCAATTGGACCATACAAAGACACGGTGGAATGTGACGTGGTCCCCATGACGGTTTGCCATATGTTGCTAGGAAGGCCGTGGCAATTTGACAAGCGTGCTTTGCATAATGGTCACTCAAACACTTATACCTTCAAATGGCTTGAAAAAACTTGTGTTTTGCAACCAATGACTCCTAGCCAAATAATTGCGGACAATGCAAAGGCTTTAGCGAGGGCGCAATACACAAAAACACCTTGTGAGAAGAGTGGTGAGCGAGAGAACCACACTATAGTGAGTGAGCGCCACAAGCCAAACTCGAGTGGAAAAACTAAGAGTGTTCTTCTTGCCACCAAAAGTGAGATGAGAGAAGTGCGGAACAACCCATCCATCTTGCACTATGTCCTTGTATGCAAGGGACTATCGCAAGGAACTAATGACTTGACAAATGTTCCTCCTTCTTTGATGGCTATTTTGCAGGAATTCCAAGATGTATTTCCCGAAGAGCTTCCTCATGGCCTACCTCCTCTTCGTGGAATCGAGCACCGCATCGACCTCATACCCGGCGCCCCACTCCCAAACCGCGCCGCGTATCACACGAACCCGAAAGAGACAAAGGATATAGAACGACAAATCAACCAACTCGTCTCCAAAGGTTTGATCCAAGTAAGCACTAGCCCAAGCGCGGTCCCCGTGATTCTAGTTCCAAAAATGGATGATGCGTTGCGGTTATGCATGGACTGCCGTCCAATCAATGCTATCACCGTGCGTTATCGACATCCTATACCGCGTCTTGATGACATGCTTGATGAGTTATGTGGAGCCACTATATTTTCGAAAATTGATATTCGTAGTGGTTACCATCAAATTCGCATGGCCGAAGGTGATGAGTGGAAAACCGCCTTCAAGACCAAGCTTGGTCTCTATGAATGGTTGGTTATGCCTTTTGGCTTATCAAATGCCCCATCTACCTTCATGCACCTCATGAACCATATTTTGAGATCTCTCATTGGGAAGAGTGTAGTGGTTTACTTTGATGACATCCTTTTCTATAGCAAGTCACTAGAGGAGCATGTTACTCATGTTAAGGAGGTCCTTCAAATCCTTCGTCATGAAAAGCTTTATGCTAATCTCCCAAAGTGCACTTTTGCAAAAGACAAACTCATTTTCCTTGGTTTTGTTGTGTCTTTAATGGCATTGAAGTTGATGTCTCAAAAGTTAAGGACATACGAGATTGGCCCATACCTACCAATGTTAGTGAACTTTGTAGTTTTCATGGGTTGGCTGGCTTTTACCGTCACTTTGTCAAAGACTTTTCTACCATTGCTTGCCCCCTCAATGAATTGACCAAGAAAAATGTCACGTTTGTTTGGGGCAAAGCACAACAAAAGGCTTTTGATGAGCTCAAAAAGAGGCTCACCGAAGCACCACTTCTTGCATTACCGGACTTCACAAAAACATTTGAGATTGAATGTGACGCTAGTGGAATTGGCATTGGAGGCGTCCTTATGCAAAATGGGCGTCCTATTACATACCATAGTGAGAAACTTGATGGCGCACGCCTTAACTATCCCATCTATGACAAAGAGCTTTTTGCCTTGGTTCGTGTCCTTCAAGTGTGGCAACACTACCTTTGGCCCAAAGAATTTATCATCCATTCCGACCATGAGTCGTTGAAATATCTTAAGGGCCAAGCCAATTTGAGTAAAAGGCACGCCAAATGGGTTGAGTTTATGGAATATTTTCCTTACATTGTCAAGTACAAGAAGGGCAAAGAAAATGTGTTAGCGGACGCTTTGTCTCACAAAAACACAAACCTTCTTACGCGACTCGAAGTAAATGTCTTGGGTCTTGATGACATCAAATCTTTGTACACGCCCGACCCTTTCTTTGGACCAATTTTTGCAAGATGTTCAATAGGCAAAGGGATTGATGATTTCTATTTGCATAAGGGTTTTCTTTTCAAACAAAACAAGCTTTGCATTCCGAAGTCGTCTCTCCAAATTTTGCTTCTTCAAGAGTCCCATGGTGGAGGCCTTATGGGTCACTTTGGCCGTGACAAGACATATGACATGCTATCCACTCACTACTTCTGGCCAAACATGAAGCGTGACGTCGAGCGCCACGTCCAACGGTGCACTACATGTATCCAAGCTAAGTCTAAGTCTAACCCCTTTGGTCTTTATATGCCATTGCCTATTCCTCATGCACCTTGGTCGGACATTAGCATGGACTTTGTGTTAGGATTGCCTAGATCTAAGGATGGACATGATTCTATATTTGTGGTAGTGGATCGCTATTCCAAAATGGCACACTTCATTCCGTGCCATAAGACCGATGATGCTTCACATGTAGCAAATTTTTTTTCAGGGAAATAATTCGGCTACACGGTGTACCAAGAACAATCGTCTCCGACCGCGACGTCAAATTCATGATCTACTTCTGGAAGACTCTCATGGCCAAGCTCGGCATCAAGCTCCTCTTCTCGTCCGCCTCGCATCCTCAAACCGATGGACAAACCGAGGTCGTCAATCGAAGCCTTGGCACACTCCTACGTGTGTTGATAAAGAAGAATCTTAAAGACTAGGAGGAATGTATTCCACACGCCGAGTTCGCCTACAACCGCGCCAAGCACTCCACCACCATGAGGAACCCGTTCATGATCGTCTATGGCTTCGAGCCTCTCACCACGCTCGATATCCTTCCACTTCCGCTTCATGAACGTGCCAATATGGACGTTGTCAAGCGTGCCCAAACAATGAAGAAACTCCATGAAGACACAAGAGCTACGATTGAGCAACAAGTCCTTTGCCAAGCATCAAGGCTAAACAAGAACAAGCAAGAGATGATCTTTGAAGAAGACGACCTTGTGTGGATACACTTGAGTAAAGACCGCTTCCCCAAGGACCGCGACTCCAAACTCAAGCCAAGAGGTGATGGACCGTTCAAGGTAATAAAGAGGATCAACAACAACGCCTACATCATCGATATCCCAACATCCAAGTATCTTGTGAGCCCGACATTCAATGTCAAGGACCTCTCACCCTACCATGGCGAAGATGAAGTTGAGAAGGTTGAAGAGTCGAGGACGACTCTTTCCCAAGGGGGGGGGAGCTGATGCAGCCCGTCCTACGGACGCTCCTCCATCTACAACACCTAGTCCCCCAAGTGGACCAATGACTCGCGCCCGAGCCAAGCTCCTACAAGCCAAGGTTAACTCGCTCCTTTCCTCATGTGATTTTGGTCTACCTTTGGATCGCTTGCTACTTCATGCAACTACGTTGTGTATCCTCAGATATGAAGCAACATCACCACACCAAGACACCAAGGAAGAAGGACTAGGAGAAGACGCTGCTAGAGCTCTGCACACCAGAGTCTCCGGTCCCCTACACCGGAGTCTCCGGACCTTCCTACGGTCCGGCCCCAAGGACCAAGCCTGGGACAGTCTGATACCCCCTCCGGAGACGGGTCCGGAGACTGAACCGGAGTCTCCGGCCTAGACCAGAGTCTTCGGACCCAACACCGGAGTCTCCGGCCTGCTCGATGCCAGACATGTTAAGGCCTTTTGGGCCTGGCCCATGTAACCCCCAATTTCATCCAAACTTCCAGTTTTATTTCCAAACTACCCCTGTTTAAGTGGCTGGCCTATATAAAGCCCCACCCCTCTATTGTAAACCCTAGACTTGGATAATAATAGACTGAGGACACCCCTTTGAGGATCTTTCATCTATTGGTCTCATGCTCCTACCAAGGGGCACCCTATTATCCACAACCTCTTGGATCTTGCCTAGTGCGTTCAAGTTGTACAAGGCCTTGGGATCTCGGTTTCTCGTCCCCAAGTAGTCAAGATCTCACCAAGCACCTCGCCCCCGTTGTTGGCCGTGGAGAGAGAGCTTCGCCCAACACCGATCCTAGGGATTATGTTGGACCGGTTGCCACCGGCGTGAGTTATCGGCGTGTATCATGTTTTGTGTGCGTGAGTTCATCGGGTTCTTCGTGGGCGTGTGTTCATGGATCTCATCCCCTTTTCCCCTTCCACCGCTTTCCCCTCGATTCCCGCGGAGATTCGTGAAAGATCGGGCCACCCCAAGGGGTTACCCCATAACATTCTCCCTTTATCCCCAGCAATTTTATACTTAGCATTCATGTGTTCTATGTTAACTTTAGTAGTTTTATGCAAGTTTAATATCATTTCAGCGTGTTGTGTAGCATCCTAGTTATTTTGCACCGAAGAAGGTAAAGGCAATAAATCAATAGGTGCACGAGGAACAAAACCATACAGGATCTCAAACGGGCACATCTTTGTGGTAGAATGCAGCGAACGATTATAACCAAATTCTATATGAGGTAAACACTCTTCCCACAATTTTAAGTTCTTCTTTAAAATAGCCCGTAGCATAGTAGACAGAGTTCTATTTACTACTTCAGTTTGTCCATCAGTTTGGGGATGACATGTAGTACTAAACAGCAAATTAGTCCCCAACTTAGCCCATAAACATCTCCAAAAGTGGCTAAGAAATTTAGTATCACGATCAGAAACAATAGTATTTGGCACACCATGTAAACAAACAATTTCACGAAAGAATAAATCAGCAATATGCGCAGCATCATCCGTTTTATGACAAGGAATAAAGTGTGCCATCTTAGAAAACCGATCCACAACAACAAAAATACTATCCCTCCCCTTCTGTGTACGTGGCAATCCCAAAACAAAGTCCATAGAAATATCCTCCCAAGGAACACTAGGAACAGGAAGAGGCATATATAAACCAAGTGGATTAAGGCGAGAGTTAGCTTTTTTACAAGTAGTGCAGCGTGCCACAAATCTCTCAACATCTCGATGCATACGTGGCCAAAAGAAATGTGCAGCAAGAACATCCTCCATTTTCTTGACACCAAAGTGTCCCATCAATCCTCCTCCATGCGCCTCCTGTAACAACAAAAGACGAACAAAACTATCTGGAATGCATAGTTTGTTAGCACGGAACACAAATCCATCATTGAAGACGAACTTGTTCCATGTTCTACAATTCTGCAACACATCTTTAAATTCAGCATCATGCACATATTGTTCCTTAATAGTTTCTAATCCAAATATTTTGAAGTCAAGTTGAGATAACAAAGTATAACGCCGCGACAAAGCATCAGCAATAATATTATCTTTACCCTTTTTGTGTTTGATAACATAAGGAAAAGACTCAATAAATTCAACCCACTTTGCATGACGACGATTCAACTTAGCTTGACTACGAATATGCTTCAAAGATTCATGATCAGAATGTATAACAAATTCTTTAGGCCATAGATAATGTTGCCAAGTTTCTAATGTCCGAACCAACGCATATAATTCTTTATCATAAGTAGAATAGTTCAGACTAGCCCCACTCAATTTCTCACTAAAATATGCAACAGGTTTTCCCTCCTGTAATAACACACCTCCCAAACCAATTCCACTAGCATCACATTCAAGCTCAAAAGTCTTAGTAAAATCAGGAAGTTGGAGTAAGGGAGCATGTGTTAGCTTATCTTTCAATATGACGAAAGCCTGTTGTTGTGCATCGCCCCAAACAAAGGGCACATCCTTCTTCGTAAGTTCATTCAGCGGCACGGCAATTGATCCAAAGTCTTTGACAAAGCGCCTATAAAAACCAGCGAGGCCAAGAAAACTCCTCACTTGTGTGACCATCTTGGGCTGCGGCCAATTCTCAATAGCTTCAATCTTGGCTGGATCCACTTCAATACCCTTTGATGTAACAACATAGCTAAGAAACGCAACTTGATTGGTGCAAAAGGTGCACTTATCAAGATTACCAAACAAACGTGCATCACATAAAGCATTGAAAACAACACGTAAATGGTCCAAATGATCCTCAAAAGATTTGCTATAAATCAGAATATCATCAAAGTAGACTACCACAAAACGTCCAATGAAAGAACTTAAAACTTTGTTCATTAATCTCATGAAAGTACTGGGTGCATTAGTTAAACCAAACGGCATCACTAACCACTCATATAAACCGAACTTAGTTTTAAATGATGTTTTCCATTCATCTCCCAATTTCATACGAATATGGTGGTAACCACTACGCAAATCAACTTTAGAAAACATGGTAGAGCCACTCAATTCATCAAGCATGTCATCCAAACATGAAATAGGATGACGATATCGAATAGTAATATTATTGATAGCTCTACAATCAGTACACATGCGCGAAGAACCATCTTTCTTAGGTACCAAAATAATAGGAACAGCACAGGGGCTAAGGGACTCACGAATATGATCTCTGTCGAGTAGTTCCTGAATTTGGCGTTGTATCTCCTTTGTCTCCTCTGGATTGGTTCTATATGGCGCGCGGTTGGGCAACGTAGCACCAGGAATTAGATCAATTTGGTGCTCAATTCCTCTAATAGGAGGTAGTCCTGGTGGCATCTCAGCAGGGAAGACGTCCTCATATTCCTGCAAAAGGTTAGCAATAGCGGGTGGCAAAGAAGGAGGCATATCCTCAAATGAAAACAAAACCTCTTTGCAGAAAATTGCGTAACATTGAGTATTGTTTACATCTAGTTCAGCAATATCAATTTTATTGGCAAGCATACATGGACTCTTCAAACGAATTTCAGTAGCATGTTTAGAATTAGATTTAGTGTTCTTTGGTGGTACAAAATCTGCAGCAACAATCTGATTCTCACCTCTATTTTTCTCCTCAGTTTTAGCTCTACTAGCTCTAGCAAGATCATCTTTTAAAATCTATTCGGGAGTCATAGGTTTTAGTCCAATTTTCTTTCCATCATGCATAAGAGAATAGTGATTAGTTTTGCCATTATGAACAGATTCTCTATAAAATTGCCATGGTCTACCAAGTAACAAAGAACAAGCTTGCATAGGTACAACATTACAATCAACAAAATCAGAATATGTACCAATAGTAAAATGCACGCGTACCGTTCTTGTTACCTTGATCTTGCGAGAACTCTCAAACCATTGGATGTAATATGAATGTGTGTGTTGTCTTATTGGAAGTGCAAGCTTCTCTACCATGTCAACACTAGCCAGATTATTACAACTCCCTCCATCAATGATGATCCTTATAGCTCTTTCCTTGACAACACCACGTGTTTGGAACATGTTGTGGCATTGATCTTGCTCAGATTTGCTCAATTGCACACTCAACACACGTTGTGTAATTAAGCTCTTATATTGATCAACAGTTTCAGCTCCCATTACCTCTGTCTCTTCATCAGAATCACAATTTTCTCCATCTTGAGCAGAAATAAGGGCTAATGTATCTTCATCAAAGTCACTCGCTGAATCATATTGACCATCATCACGCACCATCATAACACGTTGTGTTGGGCACTGTCTCACAATATGACCAAATCCCCAGCACTTGCGGCATTGTATATCCTTTGTTTTACCCGTGGAGGCCATAGCAGAGGCACTACGAGCAGGAGCATTGGATGACGGTGGAGGATCAGCTGGAAATCTTGTGGTGGCCTTGGATGTGGTAGTAGCTGGTGGAGAATCACGAGAAGGAGGCGCTGATTGTCGGGATGTCCAAGTGGATATGCGACCTGCAGAATTATTAGTCCTCCTCCATGGTGTTTGACGATCCTACACTTAACGTTCAGCTTTGCAAGCAAGATGAAACAAACGAGTGATAGAATTATATTCCTTATAGTCTAATATGTGTTGAATGTCCTTGTTTAACCCACCAAAGAAACGTGCAAACATTTGTTCAGTAGATTCAACAAGACCACATCGAACCATCCTTGTTTGCAATTCCTGATAATACTCTTCTACAGAATTTTTCCCTTGTTCCAAACGTGTCAGATTCTTTAGTAAATCATGTTGATAAGTGGGAGGCACAAAACGAACACACATAGCAGTTTTTAAAGCAGTCCAAGTACTAGGAATAGTAGTAGGATTTAAACGACAATACTCAGACCACCAAAGGGAAGCAAATTTAGTAAATTCACATGTAGCAGCACTAACACGCATATTCTCAAGATATTTTAAGCATGCAAAAAGTTGTTCTACTTCCATCTCCCATGTAAGATATGCATCAGGATTATATTTACCCTCAAAAGATGGAATATTTAATTTAAGCTTTGCAACATGATCATCATCACGTACCAGTGGTCGAGCGTTGTGGTGGTAATGTCGGGGGCGTCCAGCAGGGTGTGGAGGTTTTTCAACCTCCTCGTGAAACAGATCGTCATCATCGGGGTCGTAGTAGTACTCGCCGTCTGTCCCCAATGCCACAGCAGCAGCCGTGGTGGAAGTCTAAGGTGCCTCAGCGGCAACGGTAGCCGCCTGAGGTGCGGCGGCAGCCGAACCAACAGTACGACCCATGATCGGAATGTGCCGTGCGCCATGCCGAGGTGCCAATGGGGCAGGTGCGGGTGTCGGCAATCTGTCCAAAACCTCCTTGAACCGAGCATCAAGCTTGTCGTTGAAGGATTTCTCGAGTCCATCGATCTTGTCCATGGCATTGGTGAGCTTGGTGTCAAACTCCCCTAGTCGTGCATCCACATCTTCAGCGCGACCGACCAAGAGCTCGGAGAAGTGGGCATGTAGTTCTTGGTTCTTCATGGTGGCAGGGTTCCGCGAAGTATCTATCATGGTTAGTCCTCTAAAAAGCACAAGTATATATGCCTATAACTACGGAAATATTGTGGAAGGCACGCGTAATCCGTCAAGCAATATACGAAGCTCTTACAAGTTCTTACCAAACAGCAGGAAAAAGGAGATGTGCAACCGCGAGGAGCAGTGGGTCCAGAGACTGAACCAAGCGATTACCAGGAGTCAAGACACCGCACGTGGAGAAATCTGTGGAGCTCTGGGAAGGCTTAGCAAAGGGGTTAGCAATTATCAAAAAAGCAATGCAAATGTTGAAAGAATGCTCAACGACGGTACTGTGCTGGTCCTAGGCTAGACCTTACTAGAGACGCGAGCCTAGATCACCAACGATGTCACGACGCGACACAACAAGCAATGTATGATGATATGGCACCCTGAAAAGCGAACCGAGATGTCAAAAATCACTATGATGGCGAGTGTCTAGAACTGATCTATGGGGTCTAAAAACAGGTTAGTCCCAAAAAAAATTTGAAATTTTTGTAGTATGCTCCGGAAAGCGCATAGGTGTCAAAAAAATATCGCTATAACGGCCGATGGAGAAAAGTGATCCCCGGGGCCGAAAATCAGTATAGCCAGAAATTTTTTTCGGAGGCGGTTCTAGACTTACGACCGAACTCTTAGCTTGACATGGACTTTAGCTCAACACAGAAGCAACAAGGAAGGAAAGTAAAAAAGAAAAACTAAGAAACAATAACTCAACTCGGACTCGTGCCGCGGCAGGAAAAGTGATTAGATCCGTGTCGCGGTAGGCAGGCGGTGGCAAAGTTTTAGGGTTTATGGTGGCTGGGTGTATGGCGGCGAAATATGGTGGTGGTGATCTGCGAGGGTGACGGTGACTACTATGATCAGTACTCGAAACTCTACGGGACGAGACACTAAGACCTGCAACTTGACGCGACGATGCAGACACAAATTTAACAATGCAAAACTGAAAAGATAATGCAAGGCGTAGATTGGTGATGGGATGGATCTAAACTCTAACTGTGTTTTTGTCTTTTTCGTGGGTTATAGGTAAAAAACAGATCTAATCTATGAAAACAGTAAAATCTCACCGAGCAACCTGAAATCTGATACCACTTGATAGGGCAAAGGTGTCCGATCTTTCGATGAGATGGTGATAGTCGATTTGGGTGGAGTTCGGGCTTGACGATCCGACTACACGTGCGAGCACGAGCACCAATGCAATCGCTAGGACAATCTCCTGGAGGTTACCGATCCTGCGGGAACATGATCAGCCTGACCAGCGACGGTCTTAATTCCTACCTGAAATCGAGAACAAGTAAGAACTAATATTGCAATCAAGATATTGCGGATTAAGATGAAAGCTTTATTGAAAAGGTGGGATCCTGTATAGGTGCGAAGTACAAGAGGCCTCTGCGACGCTCGAGCCTTGGCGAAGTTGCTATGACGGCTATGGGGAGTATTTAAGGAGGAAAAGGTGGGGTTTCGGCCAGCCATGGAAGTGGTGGCCGAATCCAACCCTAGAATTCCTTTTCTCCTCAAATACGGACTCTAAAAAGTGGCTAATTAAAATCCTGCGAAAATTACATGGGCCTGGCCCAAAATAAAGGTGTCGCAGCACCATATTAAGCTATGGACGAATTTGTGAAGTATTAATCTTGAATATTTCGTCCAAGCCTTCTTTCTTCATTATGGTGGCCTCAAAGTTCTAAAATCTTCATCTGTGGCCTTCTCTTGAATCATCTCATGTTTGCTACCGTCTCCATGCATGGCCATGATCCAATGCTTGTCCCTCTCATCCATTCTTGGCCCATCATTCCTATGAGTAATAGGCAACATCTTATTCTCATGTATGTGAGGAATAGTTCCAAGAAACGAAAGTACCTGATAGTTAAGTTGTTTGGCACGAGATCTTGTGATAGGTCCTTGTATGTGTGTAGCTGTAGGTACAATGGTTGTATCAATAGATGGGATGTCCACATCACCTTCTCTTCATACCTCAGGATGCAAAGAGTCGGCGTATGAAGTAGCAAGCCATCCAGGGGAGTATCGAAATCACACGAGGAAAGGAGCGAGTTAATCTTAGCTTGTAGGAGTTTGGCTCGAGCGCGAGTCATTGGTCCACTTGGGGAACTAGTAGAGGTAGATGTAGTAGCGTTCGTAGGACGGGCTACATCACTGTGCCCCACACAAATGGCACACCTTTCTTAGTCAAATCATTCAATGTTGCAACAATAGTGCTAAAATCCTTCACAAAGCGTCTATAGAATCCAGCTAATCCATGGAAACTACGCACTTGACTAACATTCATGGGAATAGGCCAATTCTGAATTGATTCAATTTTAGATTGATCTACTTCTACCCCATGCTTAGATAGAACATACCCCAAAAATATGACATTATCTTTTGCAAATGTGCACTTCTCAAGATTAGCATACAATTTATTATCACACAACACTTGCAAAACTTGTTGGATATGATTACAATGTTTAGTTTCGTTGTTGCTATAGATAAGAATATCATCAAAATAAACAATCACAAAACGACCTATGAATTCTCTCAAAACATGATTCATTAATATCATGAATGTACTAGGTGCATTAGTAAGCCCAAAAGACATGACTAGCCATTCATATAAGCCAAATTTAGTTTTGAAAGCATTTTTCCACTCATCCCCTTCTTTCATCCTAATTTGATGATAACCACTACACAAATCAATCTTAGAGAAAATAGCAGCACCACTCAATTCATCAAGCATATCTTCTAAGCGTGGAATAGGATGACGATATCAAATAGTGATGTTATTAATATCTTTACAACACAAGGGCTAAGGGAAGCACGAATGTACCCTTTGTCGAGCAGTGCTTGTACTAGTTTCTGTATCTCCTTAGTTTCTTCGGGGTTGGTCCTGTAGGGTGCACGGTTAGGTAATGTGGCTCCTGGAATAAGATCAGACTAATGCTCTGATGAGGATACAATCATGGATCATGCTAATTCTAGTTGTCTCAGCTGGAATGAAATATTAAACCTTATTGAAAAATATCACAAGGTGACTTCATTCCTACTTGTACAAGATATGTTGATTTATAAGAACTTTATACTACCTAAATCATGGTGTTATTGTTTGACTAGATTCAATATCCATCGGACTAACGCCAGCGGGAAGGAGAGGGAGGAAGGCAAGGAGTCCGACGTGATGATCGGCAAGGATGCGCGAGGGAGGAGAAGGGGGAAGGCGCAAGAGAAGATCATCAAGAAGGAAGGTTCAGTTCGGACAGACAGGAGCCCTGAAATTGAAATGGACGTGGATTCTTCATACGAACTCCAAATCAAGCAAATAATTACTTGTTGAAAAGATCATTCCGAGAGCTTTCCAACGAGTACTTACACGTCTCCAGGGTGCGGATAATCCGGCCCCCACAAGGGCGGATAATCCGGCCCTGTTCCAGAATTACTGCTAAGGACTTCGGGCGCGAGGCTCAGTATGGCGGGCGGATAATCCGCCCCAGGGGAGGATAATCCGAGGGGGCGGATAATCCGCCCCTACTTAGGGCGGAAAGTCCGGCCCTAAAAGTTACCATCAGATCTGGACGGATCTGACTGTATCAGACACGTTTTGTTTCGCGATTTTGGCTGCCCCAGCCGCCCTTATAAGCCTTGGGACGTCCCTATAGTTAGGGTTAGACCACTTTAAAACTATTTTGGAGTTGTTTCTTATTAAGAACCTCTGGAATTACCCTGTGATCGAGTTATACTACTGCAATTGAGTGTGATCTGTTGTTCCATTGGGAATTAGTAGATTGCAAACTACCGTTCGTGGTCGACGACTGCGTGCGCAAGAGCGTGGTGTTGTGCATATCCCATAGGGTTCAAGAGCTATTGCATTGGCATCAGGGTTCGAGCGGGAGAGTTCATAGCTACAAGCTATTTATCTATCATCCACCATCATCATCGACAAGTGCTTGCTAAGAAGATCGGGCCACCCCATATCATGCTCTTTGCCGTGCATGGGAGGTAGTCCAGCAGGCACATCCTCCGGAAACACATCACCAAAGTCCTGCAAAATAGTAGAGACACCAAGAGAAATAGGGGTCATGTCGTTAGAAACTAAAACCTCGCCCTTATACATAAGCACAAGCGGCATGGCACTAGGATCCTCTCGAAACTCTCTCATATCTTCCTTGGTGGCTAGCATTAATAGGTTAGGCACTCTCTCTCTTTTCGTTATATCACTCTTCGTGGGCTCTATTACATCATGTACAGCTGCAACACTCTCACGGCCTCCAACAGATGGATCTTTCAAATTCACCTCTATTTTCCGTCGAGACTCATTGACAATCTGTTGTGGTGTCATAGGTTGGAGGTTAATCTTCTTGCCCTTAAACTCCAAGTGATAAGTATTGGCACGGCCATTGTGTTGCACATGGCGATCATATAACCAAGGCCGACCCAATAGCAAATGGCAAACAGTCATAGGAACCACATCAAAATCAATAGAATCTTTGTATGGCCCTATTTCAAAATTCACTCTCACCATATGGTTTACCTTCATCTCACCACTGTCACTTAACCATTGTATGTAGTATGGATTAGGATGAGGAAAATAAGATAAATTGAACTTGGCATATAACTCCTTGCTTGCAAGATTCCTGCAGCTACCTCCATCAATAATAACTTTGCAAGCTTTGTTAGGGCCAACGAGATCTTTTGTTTGGAACAAATTGCAGCGCTGAGAGTCAACAACGGTACGCACACTAAGAATGCGTGGAGATACCACTATAGTAGGCGCATGCTCAGGAAAGGCATGCATACCTTCCTCTTCATAATCAGACAATGATCATCAGTATCAACATCATCTCCACTCTCATACTCTCCTTGATCGTTGACAAACATCACCTTGCGGTTTGGACAATCTCTCTTGTAGTGACCTCTACCTCCGCAAGTGTGACACTCCACATCGTGAGTACGTATCGTTGACATATTTGAACCCGAACTAGTAGCAGGAGCAGTTGTTTTCTTATCATTATAACCAAAAGAGGGCGAGGGAACAGGCTTGGCCGCTGATGTAGTAGGGTAGCTGGTCGCTGCAGGAGACGCCATAGGAGATGGTGTGGCCCTGGGAACCGGCTTGTAGCTGGAAAACGACGTGCCTTTGCTTCCTCCGCGAGCTGTGACTCGCCCTCTCGAGCATGATGCGACATCTCGTTCATGTTCTCATACTTGTGATGACGCACTATGCTCTTTATTGGTAACCTCAAATTGTTGAGAAATTGCTGCATGGTCATCTCAAGTGATTCTCGGACTCTAGCACGTTGCATAAGCATCACCATCTCCATGTAGTACTCATCAACTGTCAAGTTCCCTTGCTTCAATTGTGTCAACTTGTCAAATCCTGAGCGCAAGTAATTGGTAGGTACAAAGCACTCCTTCATGATACGCTTCATCTCTCGCCAAGTCATCACTGGAAGGTCATTGTCATCCCTTCTATGCTGAACAAGTGCATCCCACCAACGCAAAGCATAACCATCAAATTCTGACGCTGCAAGCATTACCTTCTTTTCTTCAGTATACTCATACAAGTGCCAGAGATTCTCTATCTTCAACTCCCATGTCAAATAATCTTCAGGATCAATGGAACCATAAAACTTGGGAATTGAGAATTTAGGCTTGCCCAAACCATCATCAACCGGCTGTAGAGGTACACGCTGAGCACGACCAATAGGGGCAAAACCATGACCATGTAATGGTGCAGGGGCAGGGCCATTAGGACGTCGCCTGCCTAGTGGCGCAACACCAGCAACACTGCCATCAGCTTCATCCTCGAGCTCCTCATGCATTGGTTGTTGCTGTCGTTGCGCAATAGCAAGTGTCAAAGACTTTATGGAACGTTGCAAAGTTGTAACATTGGTGTTGAGGTCTGTCACTTGTGTCTTGATGGTAACCACGTCCCGAACGTTTGCTTCCAAAGTCACTTGCACGTCCTGAAGACTCTTGTCAATGGCATTTGTTGTGTTGTTAAACACTAGTGTCAAATGGGACCTCAATGCTTCATATTCTCGCCAATTGACAAGCTCATCATCCTTCTTTTTCTATGCTGCAACATCAAAAGCACTAGTAGACATGATTAGTAGATTAGTGCAATAAACAAAATCTGTTTGGTGGAACACTCAACTCACTCACAATTGACAAGAAAGTAGATCTTACTGTTCCAAAGTGAATAGAGATGCGTAACCAAAACGAGATCGGGACTAATGCATTGATGTGATGAAGTGAATATCAAGGGTATTGAGAATGATCACAGGGCACACAGGTTATTTATGGTGGAGCTATAGGTATGAAATCCTAACTACACCGCAAACAAGTCCTAGTGCTGATCGTATAAACACCCAAGAAACACACACGTGGAGATAAATGTGGCAATGCAAGTATGAAGGGTGTTGCACTACGCTGGAGAGAAACTAGCAAGGCTCAATGTCGCAGGCACAAAATTGCTCAATCTACCGGTGCACAAATAAATCAGTAGGCCTCTTGCATAATTCACTTCTCCCTTTCAATCTTCTTTTTTTTAATACAATCCTTTTCCTTTTTTTCTTTTTTCTTTTTCTCTAATCTCTTTTTTATACTATGAAGCACACTTTAATCACGGCCAAGTCACAAACACAGCACCACAACCTATGAGTAGCCTGGAGGAGCGGAAACTAGTCTCAATGGGGAAGTTCCAAACACCTATGTATGAATGGTTGTGGCTAAAGGTTGCAAGACAACAATGATCAAAAGTTTATGTGTCAAGTTGTCGCGGAAGAAAAACAGGACAAAAAGGTTCCATGGCAGAAATCTGGCAGCCCTGTCGCGGCAGAAAAAGAGGCCTTTTATCTGCCGCGACAGAAAAAAATTCTCTCTTGGGCTGAGAATTGTCTCAGGTCCGGCGGCAAATCCTGTCACGGCAGGAAAATGGGGCTTTTCTGTGTCGCGGCAGACCAGGACTCCAATATTTTTTTTGTGAATCCGAATTGGCAAAAGTAATCTAAGAGGAATCTTTGCTTGCATCGGATTTGAGGTGATGGCGGCGAAAAAATAGATGGGAATTACGACTAGAAACAAAAACTAACTATTAGAGGAAATCTAGATTGGATCTAATGGAAGAACACGACCAGCAACTAAAACTCGAAAGCAATGTAATCCAGTCTATGGCAAATATTTTTGTTATGCTTTTTCTGTATAGGACGAAAAATAAACTAATCTATGGATGTATTTGTGTATTCTCACCAAGTAAACGAGGAAAACTGATACCAAGATGATATGGGGTGGCCCGATCTTCTCAGCAAGCACTTGTCGATGATGAGGGTGGATGTAAGATAACTAGCCTATATCTATGAACTCTCCCGCTCGAACCCTGATGCCAATGCAACAGATCGCGAACCCTATGGGATATTCATAACACCATGCTCTTGTGCACGCAGCCGTCGACCACGAACGGTAGTTTGCAATCTACTGATTCCCAGTGGAACAACATATCACACTCAATTGCAATTGTATAACATGATCACAGGTAATTCCAGAGGTTCTAAACAAGAATCAACTCCAAAATATTTTTTAACGTGGTCTAACTGGAAAGAAACAGTGCCCCATCTATTTAAGAGAGAGGGGGTGGCTAGGCTAAGAGTCCAAGACGCAAACGACTACAACTAAGATACATGCCAACCCAGGTGGGACAGCTTTCTAGGCGCACATGCCAGTTCCTTGTCGTGGCAGCATATTGGGCCTAAAACGTGTCGTGGCAGGACTCTCTGCCAGGTGTTGATACCTTCCTTTGTAGCTCCTTGCGCTTCCTCCCTCTCCTCCCTCGCGCTTGCTTCATTGATCAACACGCCTTGCTCCATGTGCTTCACCTCCTTGCTCCATGCTATGCCTTCTTTTCCAATGTACCTGATCATACAATAACACAAACTTAGGTAGTATAAAATTCCCATTAAGTAAAACATCAGGCTCATTCAGAAACAAATTCACCTGTTGCTCTAGTAGCTTAGCACGAGCTCTTGTAATTGGTCCAATTCTAATCTCATTGGACTTATCCTTATTAACAGCAGCTGGAGCATCATCAGTAGTAACTGGGGTAGGTGTAAGTATAGGGATGTCCTCATCACCGTGACTTGACTTGGTTGGACAAGCCCAAACCAAGCCCACACACATAATAAAACCTAATTGGCCCACAACATGACCAGAAATAATAAAACCTATTTATTAAATTACAAAGACACGCCTTGCTTGGTGGAGTCCTGAAATTGGGCTGCACCTCCTCCGCCATGCCCATATCACTTCAGATCCTTGCTTTGTGCTATGCCTTCTTCTCCCATGTACCTGATCATAAAATAATGCAAAGACCTAGGAAGTATAAAATTCTCATTAGTTAAAACATCAGGCTCATTAAGAAACAAATTCACCTGTTGCTCTAGGAGCTTAGCACGAGCTCTCGTAATTGGTCCAATTCTAATCTCATTGGACTAATCCTTATTAGCAGCAGCTGGAACATCTTCAGTAGTAACTGGGGAAGGTGTAATAGGGATGTCGTCATCATATCCCCCCCTTCAAAAGGCATCGACCTCGATGCTCCAAGGTCTTCTCCATCATATGGTGATAAGTCAACAACATTGAAATTGTTGCTAGCTCCACCAAATTCAGCAATAGGTATATAAATCGAGTAGGCATTATCATTAATCTTGGATAACACCTTGTAAGGACCAACACCACGTGGCTTCAACTTGGATTGGCGCAGCAATGGAAATTTGTCCTTGCGCAGATGTACCCAGACCATATCACCCAGTTGGAACAACACTTCCTTCCTTGTTTGATCCCTTGCAGCAGTAATTAGTCCAATTCTAATCTCATTGGACTTATACTTGTTAGTAGAAGCTGGAGCAACATCAGTAGTAACTGGGGTAGGTGTAAGTATAGGGATGTCCTCATCATCTCCCCCCTTCAAAAGGCGTCGACCTCGATGCTCCAAGGTCTTCTCCATCATATGGTTATAAATCAACAACGTTGAAACTGTTGCTAGCTCCACAAAATTCAGTAATAGGTATATCAATCGAGTAGTAATTATCATTAATCTTGGCTAACACCTTGTAAGGACCAGCACCACGCGGCTTCAACTTGGATTGGCGCAGCAATGGAAACCTATCCTTGCGCAGATGTACCCAAACCATATCACCAGGCTTGAACAACACTTCCTTCCTTGCTTGATTTCGTGCAGCAGCAATGTTCTTGAGTTTCTTCTCAATAGCCTCTCGAGTCTTCTCATGAATCTTCTTCACATATTCAACAACTCTTGATGCCTCCATATCAACTCTCTCATGTAATGGTAGAGGCAACAAATCCAGTGGCGTCAATGGCTTGAAACCATACACCACATCAAAAGGACAAAGCTGAGTAGTGGAATGCACTGCCCTATTGTAGGCAAACTCAACATGTGGCAAACACTCTTCCCACTCCCGCAAATTCTTCTTAATCATAGTCCTCAATAGTTGTGACAATGTTCTATTCACCACCTCTGTCTGACCATTTATCTGGGGAGGACAAGTAGTACTGAATAGCCGCTTTGTTCCCAGCTTTCCCCATAAGGTCTTCCAAAAGTAGCTCATGAACTTCACATCACGGTCAGAAACAATCATCCTTGGTACTCCATGTAATCTCACGATGTCCTTGAAAAACAGGTTAGCAACATGCGATGCATCGTCGCTGATGCAGCCCGTCCGATGACCGCTACTACATCTCCTCCCACTAGTCCCCCAAGTGGACCAATGACCCTACAAGCTAAGGTTAACTCGCTCGTCTCTTTGTGTGATTTCGATTCACCCATAAATGGATTGCTACTTCATACCCCGACACTATGCATCCTCAGGTATGAAGGGAAGGACCAGCGGAACAGAGAAATCACAACCGAAGCATGCAACAACTGTCTGGTCCTGGCGGTACTACCGGTCGCCCAAACCGGTACTACCGGTCAAGCGGTACTACCGCCACGTCACTACCACACGAGCCAGAAGGAGTCACCCAACAGCCACCAGCTCCCAGCGATACTACCGGCTGCGGACACCTGTACTATCAGAATAGCGATACTATCGCTATCCTACTACGACATGAACCAGAAGGATTCTGCTAAATCCCTAGGCCCACAAGCGGTCCTACCGAGAAAACAAAGCGGTACTACCGGTGATGACCGGTACTACCGGTCTTGAGTCCGGTACTACCGGTCGGTCTAGTGCCTGCGCGCACCAGCTCGCCCCAACGCCTGTTACCTTTACTATGCTTCCTGTTTTGTGCCAAAACTACCCCTGTTTATGTGGCTGACCTATAAATAGCCCCCACCCTCCATTTTAATGCTCAGACTTGGAAAATTGTAATTGAAGACACCCCTTGAGGATCTATCAATTGCTAGTCTCATGCCCCTTGACAAGGAGCACCAATTATCCCCCCTCCTCTTGGATTTTTCCTCGTGCGTTCAAGTTGTACAAGGCCTTGGAGTCGGTGTCTCGTCTCCAAGTAGTCAAGATCTCATCAAGCCTCTCACCCCCGTTGTTGGCCGTGGGAGAGTGTCTTGCCCGACGCCGATCCTAGGGATTGTGTTGGACTGGTTGCCACCGACGTGAGCTATCGGCTTGTATCGTCTCTTCGTGTGTGTGTGTTCATCGAGTTTTTCGCGTGTGAGTTCGTGGATTTTATCCTCCTCCTTCCACTCGCCTCCATCTCGATTTTTCACTGGAATTCATGAAAGATCGGGCCACCACAAGGGGTTCGACCCTAACATATGGGTATCAAGAGCAAGGTTGATCACGAATTCCCCCTCAATTTTTATTCAATCCATCGTAAATTCGAAAATGCCCCCCCCTTCCCCAAAAGAGCCCCAAATTTCCTTCGGATTGATTCCTGGATTTGGTGACTTTTTCGTGGTTTTGGACCATAGAATTATTGCTTTGGGAGTCGATCTACCTTCGTCATGTGTTTCTAGCCCAACTTTTTGGTCAGATTACCATGAATTTGAGGATTTCCAGGTCGATTGCCTGCCCAGTTCTGCGCTCAGCCGTACTACCGGTCGGTACTTGCGGTACTACAGCATCTCATCGGTACTACCGGTCTTAGGTTGCGGTACTACTGCCCGCGACAGACAGTTTTTCTTTTCCCTTTGCACCTCAAATTCGTTTTCTGATTGTCCTCCTTTATTTGTTCGTGTTCCGCGTGTTTGTTGCCATACTAACAAAAGCTTCCGCAACAACGTTCATCCCGCGCTCTTCGACACCACAACACCCATACATCTTCCACACCATCGGTTGCAAGTCGTCAACAATACCAAAGGTATAACTTGCGCCACTTTGATAGCGCTATATCTTCCTTTGTGTGTATCTATCCTATGAGAGCAACTCATTTTGTTTGTTGTCTAAGCATTGTGCACTTGCCGTTGGAAGGGATAAAAAAATCAAAGAAAGCAAAAGAAAAATAGAAAGATACATAGTCTCCCAATACAAAGAGAGTATCAAGCTTGTAAGCAAAGAGAGAGAGAAAAGTGCGACCAAGGCAAGTGCACAAATCCTTTGCTTAACCCTCTTTTGGCAAACGATTTATGGTCTCTCCTTGCGTTGGCATGACACCGAGCTTAGTCTACGTTAGGACATTTTGTGCTCATTTTCATAGTCGTGCTAACCCCATTCATCTCCATGTGTGTGTTCCCTCGTGTTTTTGTAGATCGTATCCTTTTTGGTTTTGATCTTTGGTTCTTTACCACCTAGAACAATAAAAAATTTCTTGAATCGTTTCGTTTGGTTTTCCACAAGCCTAACCTTCCACCAAAAGCTTTTGAAAGATATAGTTTCCTTGTGTGTGAGTTTCTTTGTTATTTAACTTTCCAAGCTCTTAGTTCTCTTGTGTGGCAATTGGTTTGATACAATCTCCAAGGTGAGGCAAAAGGCTAACTCTCCGCATATTCTCCTCCATATACAATCCTTGTTGGCTTTGCATCATGGACACGAGCGGTGAGACGTCCCAACCAACTCCACCTCAAGAGGAAGACGCATAATACATGACAAGGCTGGACCATTGGAAGATCCGAGGAGAATTCAACTACCATTGTGACGCCCTTGAGAAGTGCCAAGACGAACAATTTAGCGAAACCCGAGTGGAGTTCAAGAGCATCGACAACCGCTTCGAGGAGGTCCGAGGACAAATGGATGCCATGAAACACAACCTCGGCCATCAAAATGAAGCTCTTCATTGCACACTCGCTGCAACGGATGACAAGCTTCAACGTATCATTAATGGGTTGGCAAGGCTGCGATCTCACGCCTCAAGCTCTTCACGGCACTTCTCATGTGTATCAAGATCTTCATGCCATCACACTTCAAGGCACAACGACGGATCCGTACTTCAGTCCATGAGCTCTTATCAAGCGGTACCATCTCCGCGACACGCCGCAACATCAAGCTATGATGGTGACCTCTCCGCAAGACCTCCAAGACGTGAAATGCACCGTCCACAACCAAGGGCACAAGTGATCCAACAAGAAAACCTCAAGTGGAACCCCAAGCTCCTCGTCAACGTCACATTCCTTCAACAACAAGTGAAGCCTCCGAATTGGACGAACAAGCTCGCCGTTGACGTGAAGCACTCGAAGATCCACCAAGGCATCATCATCGACATTAACGTCAACGTCAGCAACATGATCACCATGATGAGCCTCCACCACATTAGGAAGAAAGGGAGCGGCCCATTGTACATGCGGCACGTCGCCCTCCTCGCGACATGACTCAAGACAATGCTCGTCGTCATGATGGCCAAATGCTGAACCAACCTCGTGAGGAACAAGCGCCTCCTCCTTGTCGAAAACTGTGCCAAGAAAAAGAGCAAGCTCCCCAAGCTCGTCGTGAGGACCAAGTTCCACCACCGAATGTGATGCAGCCCGTCCTACGGATGCGCCTACATCCCCGCCAACTAGTCCCCCAAGTGGACCGATGACCCGTGCTCGGGCCAAGCTCCTACAAGCTAAGGTTAACTCGCTCCTCTCCTCGTGTGATTTCAATACACCCTTGGAT
This sequence comes from Avena sativa, assembly GCA_916181665.1. NCBI lineage: Eukaryota > Viridiplantae > Streptophyta > Magnoliopsida > Poales > Poaceae > Avena > Avena sativa. The sequence continues at coordinate 373,032,843 of OV702294.1, forward strand.
GGCTTGCTACTTCATCCCCAAACCCTGTGCATTCTCAGCTATGAACCCAATGAAGCATCGCCAAGGGAGGGACCAAAGTCAGCCCGAGGAGATTCGCCAGAGCAAACCGGCGCCAGGCCTGGCGAACCGGTTCCCTCGCCGGAACCTCCGGCGACAGGCCCGGTCGACCGGCCTCCTGGCCAACAATCCCGGCCACGACCGGAATCTCCCGGTGACGATCGAAAATTCTTACTGTAAGGCCTTCCAGTTCGCGACCGAAAATATCGGCGACAACCGGAATTTCCGGCGACCACTCGGGCGCCGCCGGGCCCCTCGCCAGAAATCCCCTGAGTCAAGTCAACTTTCGGGCTTGGCCCATGTAACCCCTTATTTCTCCTAGACTTTACCGTTTTGTACCTAAACTACCCCTGTTTATGTGGTTGGCCTATAAATAGCCCCACCCTCTATTGTAAACCCTAGACTTGGATAATTGTAGTTGAAGACACCCCTTGAGGATCTATCAACTATTTGTCTCATGCTCCTTGACAAGGAGCACCAAATTATCCACAAACATCTTGGATTTTTCCTAGTGCGTTCAAGTTGTACAAGTCCTTGGGATCTCGGTGTCTTGTGCCCAAGTAGTCAAGATCTCATCAAGCCTCTCACCCTCGTTGTTGGTCGTGGGAGAGTGTCTTGCCCAACGCCGATCCTAGGGATTGTGTTGGACCGGTTGCCACCGGCATGAGCTATCGTCTTGTATCGTGTTTTCGTGTGTGTGTGTGTGTTCATCGAGTTCTTCGCGTGTGTGTTCATGGATTTCATCCACTTCCCCCTTCCACCGCTTTCCCCTCGATTCCCATGGAATTCGTGAAAGATCGGGCCACCCCAAGGGGTCACCCCTAACATATTGGTATCAAGAGCAAGGTCGATCACGAATTTCCCCTCAATTTTTCTTCTATCCACCATAAAATCGAAAATTTCCCAAAAAGAGCCCCAAATTGCCTTCGGATCAATATCTGGATTTGGTGAGTTTTTCGTGGTTTTGGTCCATGGATCTGTTGCTTTGGGTCTTGATCTACATCCCTTGACCTTTTCCCAGCCCAATTTTGTCGAAATTTATTCTCAGCTTGACTTTTTGGAGTTCATCTCGATCAGGTTTCGGCACCAGATCCGGCAAACCGGTTCTGCAGCCGGAATTTCCGGCGACGGCTCCGGCCAGACCGGACCGACGGCCGGAATTTCCGGAGGCAGAACCGGCGTCGCCGGTTCCTGCGCCGAAAATTTTGCAGATCATAGATTTTGACTGTTTCCTCCTTGTTTTGTTTGTGTTTCGCGTGCATGTCGCCAAAAACTAACAACAAGCTTCCGCAAATCCCTACATCACGCGCTCCTCGACACCGCGACTCCCGAACATCTTCTACATCACCGGTTGCAAGTCGTCAACAATACCAAAGGTATAACTTGCGCCACTTGGACAGCCCCATCTCTTCCTTTGTGTGTATCTGTCCTATGAGAGCAACTCATTTTGTGTTTGTCTAAGCATTGTGCACTTGCCTTTGGAAAGTGAGAGTGTGAGGGCAAATACAAAACTTAACATAGTAGTATAGAAAGGGAGAAAAAGAATAAAAAAACAAAAGAAAAATAGAAAGATACATAGTCTCCCAATACAAAGAGAGTATCAAGCTTGTAAGCAAAAAGAGAGAGGAAAAAGCGCGCCAAGGCAAGTGCACAAATCCGTTGCTTATCCTCTTTTGACAAACGAGTTGTGGTCTCTCCTTGAATTGGCATGACAACCGAGCGTAGTCATCGTTAGGAACTTTTGTGCTCATTTTCATAGTCGTGTTAACCCCTTTAATCTCCACGTGTGCGTTCTCCCGTGTTTTTGTAGATCGTATCCTTTTTGATTTTGATCTTTGGTTCTTTACCACTTAGAACAATAACCTTTTGCTTGGATCGTTTCGTTTGGTTTTCCACAATCCTAACCTTCCACCAAAAGCTTTTTGAGAGTTGTAGCTTATTTGTGTGTGAGTTTCTTTGCGATTTCACTTTTCCAGCTCTTAGATCTCTTATGTGGCAATTGGTTTGATATAATCTCCAAGGTGAGGTAAAAGGCTAACTCCCCGCATTTTCTTCTCCATATACAACCCTTGTCGGCTTTGCATCATGGACAGGAATGGCGAGTCATCCTAAGCAACTCCACCTCAAGAGGACGACACACAATACATGACAAGATGGGATCATTGGAAGGTCCGAGGAGAATTCAACTACCGTTGTGAAGCCCTTGAGCGCCGCCAAGACGAACAATTTAGCGAAGCCCGAATGGAATTCAAGAACATCGACAACCGCTTCGAAGAAGTTCGAGGACAAATGCATGCCATGCAACACAACCTCGGCCATCAAAATGAAGCTCTTTGTCGCGCCCTCGCCGCAACGGATGAGAAGCTTCAACGCCTCATTGATGGGCTAGCAAGGCCACGATCGCGCGACTCAAGCTCGTCATGGCACTGCTCAAGTGAATCAAGCGCTCCTCACCGTCACGCTTCAAGGCACCAAGATGGACCCATCCTTCACTCCATGAGCTCTTCTTAAGCGGTACCGTCTCCGCGACAGGCCGCAACGTCAAGCTATGATGGTGACCTCTCCGCAAGACCTCCAAGACGTGAAGCGAACCGTCCACAACCAAGAGCACTCGTGATTCAACAAGAGCAACCTCACGTGGACCACCAAGCCCATCGCCAACGACATGTTCCGTCAACCACAAGTGAAGCATCCTATATGGACGAACAAGATCGCCGTCGGCATGAAGCACTCGAAGACCCACCAAGGCGTCGTCATCGACATGAACATCAACATCGACAACATGATCATTATGAGGAGCCTCCTCCACATCAAGAAGAAAGGGAGCAGCCCATTGCGCACGCGGTTCGTCGTCCTCCTTGCCACATGGCGCAAGACAGTGCTCATCGGCATCAACCACGACAAGAACAAGAGCAAGCTCCCCAAGCTCGTCGTGAGGACCAACAACCTCCTCCTCGTTCTCAACCGCGCAAACAACACGAGCAAGCTCCCTAAGCTTGTTGTCAAAATCGAGTCCCACCACCAAACGCGGCACCTCAACAACCGCAAGAGCAATGCAACCATCACCAAGCAAGACATGAGAGCTCGGATGATGAAGATGGCCGCCAAAATCATGGCAACTGCCGATACCGGAACTGCAATGCAGAAGAAACTTTCGGCAAGCTCAAATTCACCATGCGAAAGTTCACCGGTTCCAATGAACCCGAAGAATATCTCTCGTGGGAAATCAAGGTTGACAAGATCTTCCGGATGCACAACTATAGCAATGAGAAGATGATGGCCATGGCATCACTCGAGTTTGATGATTATGCCAACCTTTTGTGCGAACAAGTCCAACTCGCTCGTGAAGCAAAAGAAGAGCCTCCAATCTCAACTTGGCAAGATATGAAGGATCATATGAGATCCCGCTTTGTTCCTTCGCAGTACACGCGTGACCTTTTTAACAAGCTTCAAACGCTTAGTCAAGGGACAAAGACCGTGGAAGAGTACTTCAAGCAAATGGAGCTCAACATGATCCGTGCCAACATTGAAGAGCGTGATGAACAAACAATGACACGTTTCCTCAATGGCTTGAACCATCCAATCAAGCGCATCACCGTGTTCCAAAAGTACAACAACATGGTTGAGCTTGTACACATAGCATCAAAAGCCGAACGTCAAGTGCAAGAGGACATCAAGTACAACAAGCCAAAGACGCACTTCACCTACAAGCAAGCAACAACCACTACTCCAACAACACCAAGTGGAAGCTCATCAACTACCACCAAGCTTCCCTTCAAGCTAACACTTCCTCAAGGAAAACCACCCCCAAGTGGCAAATACACAAAGGATGATCAACCATTCAATGGTGAGTGCTACAAGTGTGGAGGCAAAGGACACAAGTGGGCCACATGTGGAAACAAGAAAGTTTTGTTCATCCACGACAATGGCGATGAAGAATAGTTGAGCGAAGATGAGTTTGATGCAAGGGTCAAGGAAGAATTGGCTAGGAAACATTTGGAAGATGACCAAGACCTACTTGTGTGTGAGCATGACGCAAGTCCATCGCTTGTGGTCACAAGGGTCCTAACTACTCAAGTCAATGAGAATAAAGACCAAAGATCAAACATCTTCCAAACTCGTGTCGGGATCAATGGGAAGTCCATAAAAGTTGTCATCGATGGAGGGAGTTGCCACAATCTTGCAAGTACGGAATTGTGTGAGAAACTCAACCTCACCCTCCATCCGCACAAGCATCCCTACCATATACAATGGCTAAGTGACCAAGGGTCCGTCAAGATCAAGCACACCGTCTCGGTAACGTTCTCAATTGGACCATACAAAGACACGGTGGAATGTGATGTGGTCCCCATGACAGTTTGCCATATGTTGCTAAGAAGGCCGTGGCAATATGACAAGCGTGCTTTGCATGATGGCCACACAAACACTTATACCTTCAAATGGCTTGAAAATACTTGTGTTTTGCAACCAATGACTCCTAGCCAAATAATTGCGTACAATGCAAAGGCTTTAGCGAGGGCTCAAAGCACAAAACCACCTTGTGAGAAGAGCGGTGAGCGAGAGAACCACACTATAGTGAGTGAGAGCCACAAACCAAACTCGAGTGGAAAAACAAAGAGTGTTCTTCTTGCCACCAAAAGTGAGATGTGAGAAGTGCGGAACAACCCATCCATCTTGCACTATGTCCTTGTATGCAAGGTACTAGCGCAAGGAAATAATGACTTGACAAATGTTTCTCCTTCTTTGATGGCTATTTTGTAGGAATTCCAAGATGTATTCCCCGAAGAGCTTCCTCATAGACTACCCCCTCTTCGCGGAATCGACCACCGCATCGACCTCATACCCGACGCTCCACTCCCAAACCGCTCCGCGTATCGCACAAACCCGGAAGAGACGAAGGAGATATAACGACAAATCAACCAACTCGTCTCCAAAGGTTTGATCCAAGTAAGCACTAGCCCAAGCGCGGTACCCGTGATTCTCGTGTCAAAAACGGATGATACGTTGTGGTTATGCATGGACTGCCGTCCAATCAATGCTATCACCGTGCGTTATCGACATCCTATACCGCGCCTTGATGACATGCTTGATGAGTTGTGTGGAGCCACTATATTTTCAAAAATTGATCTTCGTAGTGGTTACCATCAAATTCGCATGGCCGAAGGTGATGAGTGGAAAACCGCCTTCAAGACCAAGCTTGGTATCTATGAATGGTTGGTTATGCCTTTTGGCTTATCAAATGCCCCATCTACCTTCATGCGCCTCATGAACCATATTTTGAGATCTCTCATTGGGAAGAGTGTCGTTGTTTACTTTGATGACATCCTTGTCTATAGCAAGTCACTAGAGGACCATGTTACTCATGTTAAGGAGGTCCTTCAAATCCTTCGTCATGAAAAGCTCTATGCTAATCTCACAAAGTGCACTTTTGCAAAAGACAAACTGATTTTCCTTAGTTTTTGTGTGTCTTCTAATGGCATTGAAGTTGATGTCTCAAAAGTTAAGGACATACGAGATTGGCCCATCCCTACCAATGTTAGTGAACTTCGTAGTTTTCATGGGTTGGCCGGTTTTTACCGTCGCTTTGTGAAAGACTTTTCTACCATTGCTTGCCCTCTCAACGAATTGACCAAGAAAAATGTCACATTCGTTTGGGGCAATGCACAACAAAAAGCGTTTGATGAACTCAAAAAGAGGCTCACCGAAGCACCACTCCTTGCTTTACCGGATTTCACAAAAACTTTTGAGATCGAGTGTGACGCTAGTGGTATTCGCATTGGAGGCATCCTTATGCAAAATGGGCGTCCTATTGCATACCATAGCAAGAAACTTGATGGCCAACACTTTAACTATCCGATTTATGACAAAGAGCTTTTGCCTTAGTTCTTTTCCTTCAAGTGTGGCAACACTACCTTTGGACCAAATAATTTATCATACATTCCGACCATGAGTCGTTTAAATATCGTAAGGGTCAAGCCAATTTGAGTAAAAGGCACGCCAAGTGGGTTGAGTTCATGGAGTCTTCTCGTTACATTGTCAAGTACAATAAGGGCAAATAAAATGTAGTAGCGGAGCCTTGTCTCGCCAAAATACTAGCCTTCTTACGTGCCTCGAAATAAATGTGTTGGGACTTGATGACATCAAATCGTTGTATTCTTCCGACCCATTCTTTGGATCAATTTTCGCAAAGTGTTCAATAGACAAACGGGTTGATGATTTATATTTGCATAAGGATTTTCCATTCAAACAAAACAAGCTTTGCATTCTAAAGTCGTCTCTCCAAATTTTGCTTCTTCAAGATTCCCATGGTGGAGGCCTTATGGATCACTTTGGCCGTGAGAATACATATGACATGCTCTCCACTAACTATTATTGGCCCAAGATGAAGCGTGACATGGAGCGCCATGTCCAACGATGCACTACATGTGTCCAAGCTAAGTCTAAGTGATGTGGACATCCCTTCTATTGATACAACCATTGTACCTACAGCTACACACATACAAGGACCCATCACAAGATCTCGTGCCAAACAACTTAACTATCAGGTACTTTCGTTTCTTGGAACTATTCCTCACATACATGAGAATATGATGTTGCCTAAATCAGATGTATTTCTTAATCTTAGGAATGATGGACCAAGCATGGATGAGAGGGACAAGCATTGGAGCATGGCCATGCATGGAGATGGCAGCAAGCATGTGATGATCCAAGAGAAGGCCCCGGATGGAGATTTCAGAACTTTGAGGCCACCATAATGAAGAAAGAAGGCTTGGACGAAATATTCAAGATTAATACTTCACGAATTCGTCCATAGCTTAATATGGTGCTGCGACACCTTTATTTTCAGCCAGGCCCATGTAATTTTCGTAGGATTTTAAATAGCCACTTTTTAGAGTCCGTATTTGAGGGGAAAAGGACTTCTAGGGGGTTAATTCGGCCACCACTTCCATGGCTGGCCGAAACCCCACCTTTTCCTCCTTAAATACTCCCCATAGCCATCACCCTAGACTCGGATTTTGTTTAGACATTAAGTTAGCCATCATCGCAGAGGCCTCTTGTACTTCGCACCTATTCAGGATCCCACCTTTTCAATAAAGCTTTCCTCTTAATCCGCAATATCTTGATTGCAATATTGGTTCTTACTTGTTCTCGATTTTAGGTAGGAATTAAGACCCTCGCTGGTCAGGCTGATCGAGTTACCGCAGGATCGGTAACCTCCAGGAGATTGGCCTAGCGATTGCATTGGCTCTCGTGCTCGCACGTGTAGTCGGATCGTCAAGCCCGAACTCCACCAAATCGAGTATCATCATCTCATCGAAAGATCGGACACCTTTGCCCTATCAAGTGGCATCAGAGCTCAGGTTGCTCGGTGAGATTTTACTGTTTTCGTAGATTAGATCTGTTTTTACCTATAACCCACGAAAAAGCCAAAAACACAGTTAGAGTTTAGATCCATCCCATAACCAATCTACGCCTCGCATTATCTTTTCAGTTTTTGCATTGTTGAATTTGTGTCTACATCGTCGCGTCGAGTTGCTGGTCTTAGTGTCTCGTCCCTTAGAGTTTCGAGTTCTGATCATAGTAGTCACCGCCACACTCGCCGATCACCGCCACCATATTCCGCTGCCATACACCCAGCCACCATAAACCCTAATACTCCGCCACCGCCTTCCTACCGCGATACAGAATCCGATCAGTTTTCCTGCCGCGGCACGAGTCCAAGTTGAGTCATTATTTCCTAGCTATTTCTTTTTACTTTCCTTCTTTGTTGTTTCCGTGTTAAGCTAAAGTCCGAGTCGAGCTCAGAGTTCGGTCGAAAGTCCAGAAGGAGAGCAAAAACAAAATTCTGGCTATACTAGTTTTCGACTCTGGGATCACTTTTCTCCATCGGCCGTTATAGCGATATTTTTTTGGCGCCTGCGCGCTTTTCGGAGCAAAATAAAAAAATTTCAAAAAAATTTTTTGGGGCTAACCTATTTTTTAGACCCCGTAGATCAGTTCTAGACACTCGCCATCATAATGATTTTCTACATCTCAGTTTGCTTTTCAGGGTGCCATATCATCATACATTGCTTGTTGTGTCGCGTCGTGACATCGTTGGTGATCTAGGCTCGCGTCTCTAGTACGGTCTAGCCTAGGACCAACACAGTACCGTCGTTGAGCATTCTTTCAACTTTTGCATTGCTGTTTTTATAATTGCTAACCCCCTTTGCTAAGCCTTCCCAGAGCTCCACATATATTCTCCACGTACGGTGTCTCGACTCCTGGTAATCGCTTGGTTCAATCTCTGGACCCACTGATCCTCGCGGTTGCACATCGCCTTTTCCTGCTATTTGGTAAGAACTTGTAAGAGCTTCGTATATTGCTTGACGGATTACGCATGCCTTCCACCATATTTCCGTAGTATATACCCGTGCTTTTTAAGGACTAACCATGACAGATACTTCGCGGAACCCTGCCACAATGACGAACGAAGAACTACATGCCCACTTCTCCGAGCTCTTGGTCAGTCGCACTGAAGACGTGGATACACGCCTAGGGGAGTTTGACACCAAGCTCACCAACGCCGTGGACAAGATCGATGGACTCGAGAAATCCTTCAACGCCAAGCTTGACGCTTGATTCAAGGAGATTTTGAACAGACTGCCCGCACCTGCACCCGCACCCACACATGGCGCACGGCGCATCCCGATCACGGGTCGGACTGCTGGTTCGGCTGCCGCCGCACCCCAGGTGGCTACCGCTGCGGCTGACGCACCTCAAACTTCTGCCGCGGCTGCTGATGCGACCTTGGGGACAGACGACAGGTACTACTACGACCCCGACGACGACGATCTGTTTGACGAGGAGGTTGAACAACCTCCACGGGTACCTGCTGGCCGTCCCCAACATTACTACCGCAACGCTCGACCACCGGTACGTGATGATGATCATGTTGCAAAGCTTAAATTAAATATTCCATCTTTTGAGGGTAAATATAATCCTGATGCATATCTTACATGGGAGATGGAAGTAGAACAACTTTTTGCATGCTTAAAATATCCTGAAAATATGCGTGTTAGTGCTGCTACATGTGAATTTACTAAATTTGCTTCCCTTTGGTGGTCTGAGTATTGTCGTTTAAATCCTAATACTATTCCTAGTACTTGGACTGCTTTAAAAACTGCTATGCGTGTTCGTTTTGTACCTCCCACTTATCAACGTGATTTACTAAAGAATCTGACATGTTTAGAGCAAGGGAAAAATTCTGTAGAAGAGTATTATCAGGAATTGCAAACGGGGATGGTTCGGTGTGGTCTTGTTGAATCTAATGAACAAATGCTTGCATGTTTCTTTGGTGGATTAAACAAGGACATTCAGCACATATTAGATTATAAGGAATATAATTCTATCACTCGTTTGTTTCATCTTGCTTGCAAAGCTGAACGTGAAGTGCAGGATCGCCAACCACCATGGAGGAGGACTAATAATTCTGCAGGTCGCACATCCACTTGGACATCCCGACAATCAGCACCTCCTTCTCGTGATTCGCCACCAGCTACTACCACATCCAAGGCCACCACAAGATTTCCAGTTGCTCCTCCACCATCATCCAATGCTCCTGCTCGTAGTGCATCTTCTATGGCTTCCACGGGTAAGACAAAGGATATACAATGCCGCAAGTGCTGGGGTGTCACATCCCAAGATTTTCCAAATCTTGTAATGTGAAAAATAAATGAATAAAATAAAACTTTGTTGATTTTCAGGGCCAGAAGAAACTTTTTGAATCCAATAGGAAACCTTCAAACCAATTTGGATCAAATAAAATCCTAAAGAGATTTAAAAAGGTAAACATTTAATAAAGGAAAATAAAAATAGTTAAAATTACTATTTTGGATCTTCTAATAAAAGGATTTGGTTTTCAAAAGAAAAAGTGGATTTATAAATAAAGATTATTTTATAGAGCCAAATTAAACCTTGGCCAAGCTTGTGAAATAAAATGCTTTGTTTTGACAAAAATAGTAAAGGTTTATTAAATAAAATAATAAGGATTTAATATCCAAGTTTATTAAAAAATAAAAAGGTTTTACTATTTTAAAGAAACACTAAAACTTATTTATTTAATTTAAATAAGTTCTCTAAGTATTCTATATTTTCAAATAAAACCTACTGATTTGGTTTTGAAAATATTTAGTTTCAAATGGAGTTTTTTTTTAAAATAAAACCCATTTGATTTATTAACTAATGTCCATTTTATTTAATTATAAATGGACTCTAAAATAAAAACATTATTTTGTTTTTGGATTTTGGATTATGTTACTGAACAGAACCAAATTCAAAGTTTTAAAAGTGTGGTGATTGTTTGATTTGATTTGAATGTTGATTTGGTTTGATTGAATTCAAAACAGAAATTAGAATCAGAAAAAGAAAAACATTCAGGAAAGAAAAAAAATGGATTTGGTCGACCCAGCCCAGCAGCCCAACTAAGCCCAGTACCAGCCCACTTCCACTTTCCCCTCTGCGAAACGTTTTCCACCTGTTAACTGACCCGCAGAACCAATGACTGGTGGCCCCAAACCCCTCTCTCTCTCCCTCACTACCAGGTAGGCCCCACAACACTGTCATCGTTTCCACCCGCCGCGGCTTCTTCTCCCCAAACCTCGTCGCCGTTTCTGCTGTTTGAATGTGCGCTTGATTCCTCCTTAACCACGCATTGATTCAGCCCGTGACTGCGTGCACTTAAGCGTCTCTCTTCCCTCTCCATTTTCCCTCACACGCCCCTTCTCTCTGCCCCGAGGCTGCCTCAATTTGAGCTCGCAACGCCACAGCTCTGACCATCGTCCCTCCTCGATTCCGGCTGAGCCTCTCCACCCCATGCCTCCCTGAGCACACGAGCACACTCCCCACTCCCAGGCGCTTCTCCCTGCACCTTCCGTCCAACCGCGGGCGCCCCTGAGCGTCGACTTCGACGATCTCTGAACGTCGCCGCGTCTGCAAGCAACTCCGGCAACCCTTCTGGTAATCACCTGACCGCCCCGCGCTCTCTCGTTCACACTCCCATACTCGCCACATCCTCCTGCACCTAACCATACCCTCTGTTTACCTCCTTGTGATCTACAGCGTCGCCTCCGACCATGACCAGAGCCGCCTGACACCATCCTTGACTCCGGTGAGGAATTCCGACGAACCCTGAGCGCCCCTTGCCGAGCCGACCGTATGTTGAGCTTCCCCAGACTTCTGCGAACGCGGTGAGCACCTCCTCAGCCACTCTAGCTTCCTGTATCGCCGGCGCCGTCACTGTCTGGCCGCTCCGCCGCCAGTAGCCACCGCAGCGCCGCCCATCTATGGCTGGCACGCTGTACACCGTAGGATTTTGATCCGACGCTCACGATAGATCTTTAGTCGAAGGGGTACGATTAGTTCTGTGCTGCACGATTCACTTTAGATCCTGCGGTCCACGTTGCTGATCCGCACGAAGCGGTACCGCCCAATCAAAACGCGCCACGTGGCCAGGCTTCGTTTTAAAAACAGATTTGAATCTGTTAGAGATTCAATTTTGAAACCCTTGAAACTTTTGATCCACACATCCAAAAATTATAAACTTTATATCGTTGGAATCAGTGGAACAAGCCCTAGTCAAACATGCAATTTGTTTAGTAAATAGTATCTGTTAGATTGTTTGTTTTTACAGAATCATTTGTATGCTTGTTTAGATTAGAAAAATTATTCAAAAATGTTTTTGAGGTTGAAACCTTTGCAAATTGGTTTTTGGTGAACTTACTGACCCTAGGAACCACCCATGGGTTTTAAAATGTATTTGGTGAAGATTAGGATTGGAGAATTGATTTAGCCCATTTCTAGTCAAATAAAAGTATTGTTTTGTTTATGAAAATGTTTTTGGAGTAAAAACTTTGGGAAAATGTTTTGAATCAAACCTACTGACCCCAAACACCAAGTTTTGAGAATTAGCAACTTATTTGGTGAAAGACTTAAAGCTTTGATTTGATAAAAACATTTTCTACCACATAAAATGATGAATGGATTTAAAAATGGATTTTGACAAAACCCTTTTGCAAATGACCTAGCCACTTTGGAAAAATGACCACTTTGGACTTTACAAAGACTAGAGCCTAGTAGGAACCATCCTTGCAAATGAAACTAACTTATGCATGCTTACATGCATAACTTAGGTCCCATTATTTTATGTGTGTTAAATTGTTTGATTGCTTTGGTTGGAATGAAAGTTGATATTGTGTTTGCTTGTTTGACTTATAGTGAAGTTAGAAAAGTGTGAAACTAGCAAGATCAAGGAGTGAACCAACATTCCCTACCAAAAAGGCAAGTGACACTATCATCTAAAGTCCTACTATTTTCATTATACTTAGTGGATTTTGAAACATGCATGAAAAGAATTTCTATACTTATGCTATGCTAAATCCTAATAGGATACCCTATACATTCCTTAGTGAAAACAATGTAGTTGTTACATGCTTAGCCATGCTATACTTTGAAAAGAGATACATGTTGAGATTTTAAGAAGTTGAGAAAAGGACTTGTGATTTTATATAATAAAACAAGGACTCAATGAACCACCTGGGTGGACAAGGACTTTAAGTTTTGGAGAAGGTGGCAACAAAAGGAACCATGTCTATGGCAATCTCTTTGTGTTGTGCTCCAAAGGAAAACCACCCAGGAAACTTAGAGATTAAACATGTTTCTCCAATTGTGGCTTTTGTGTGCAACCACATGCTATTTATGGCTCTGGCTTAGTCAACTACATTGGGAAGACCCATGCATTGTCTTCAAGTTACTGGACATGGGGACCTGGAATCCTACATGGGTACTGAAGACAAGCTAGCAATGGTGTATGGGAGGACCCTCTGGAAAGACTTCGTCACATTCTCAATCTGCCGGTACTCCATCTTGGTGAGCACTAATCCAGTGGCCACTGGTGGCAACAAGATGGGATTGTGACATGTGGGTAAAGTGTATTACTTCTGCAGAAGATAATAAAAATCTAAGTACTTAGTCGTGTCCCCGGTTATGGACAATACTGAGCAACTAAAGTTTGAAGCTATGGGAAATCTCGACATTCTAATTTCTAAAAGAAAACTTTTAAGACTTGATGCACTGGGGGTACCAAGGAGCTCAAGAGATTATGATAAAACTTGATGCACTTGGGGTTACCAAGGAGCTCAGGAGATTTTGATAAAACTTGATGCACTTGGGGTTACCAAGGAGCTCAAGGGATTTTTGACAAGGACTTGAACACTTGGGAATTTACCAAGGAGTTCAAGGGATTTTGAAAAGGAGATTTGACAAAGGACCAAAACCATTTTGAAAAGATAGGATAAATTTTGCTTCTGCAAATGAGCCTTAAACCCTACTTAGCCAAAAATGCATGTAAAGATAGGATCCCCCTATATTCAACTTAGTAGAGAAACTTGCCAATACAATTCAAATGTATTGACCCTTGTGGCTGTAACTTGTAATGTTGCAGGTTTGATTGCTTTTAGTGAAGGTTGATTGATTAGGATTACAAAGTCTACAACCAACATGTCTGCCTATGGCACTTTGAAGATGAAGTACCCCATGACTATAGTTATTCCGCTGCAATGTAATGTAATAGCCAAATGAGCTATGTAAGATGTAATGTATTATTTTATTCCTGGTTATAAAGTTGTATTATGACCTTTGTTTCTTGATATTACATCTTAAACTATGGATGCTAGCTATTGATCCAGGGACTAGCATTGTAAACACAGGGGACTCTACCTTACCTTATTTTAAAGGTTGGGTCACTCCTTCTACATGGGGTTTTGGTCATATTGAGAGACAGTGCACAACACAATGTGTGATGATGGTGCGGGATGATGGTCAATACGATTCAGCGAGTTACTTTGAAGAAGATACATTAGCCCTTATTTCTGCTCGAGATGGAGACAATTCTGATGCTGATGAAGAGATAGAGGTAATGGGAGCTGAAGCTGTTGATCAATACAAGAGCTTAATTACACAACGTGTGTAGAGTGTGCAATTGAGCAAATCTCAGAAAGATCAAGGCCACAACCTGTTCCAAACACGTGGTGTTGTCAAGGAAAGAGCTATACGGATCATCATTGATGGAGGGAGTTGTAACAATCTGGCTAGTGTTGACATGGTAGAGAAGCTTGCACTTCCAACAAGACAATGCACACATTCATATTACATCCAATGGTTTGAGAGTTCTCGCAAGATCAAGGTAACAAGAACGGTACGTGTGCATTTTACTATTGGTACATATTCTGATTTTGTTGATTGTGATGTTGTACCTATGCAAGCTTGTTCTTTGTTACTTGGTAGACCATGGCAATTTGATAGAGAATCTGTTCATAATGGCAAAACTAATCACTATTCTCTTATGCATGATGAAAAGAAAATTGGTTTAAAACCTATGACTCCTGAACAGATTTTAAAAGATGATCTTGCTAGAGCTAGTAGAGCTAAAACTGAGGAGAAACATAAAAGTGAGAATCAGATTGTTGCTGCAGATTTTGTACCACCAAAGAACACTAAATCTGATTCTACCCATGCTCCTAAAATTCGTTTGAAGAGTCCATGTATGCTTCCAAATAAAATTGATATTGCTGAACTAGATGTAAACACTACTCAATGTTATGCAATTATTTGCAAAGAGGTTTTGTTTTCATTTGAGGATATGCCTCGTTCTTTGCCACACGCTATTGCTAACCTTTTGCAGGAATATGAGGACGTCTTTCCCGCTGACCTGCCACCAGGACTACCTCCTATTAGAGGAATTGAGCACCAAATTGATCTAATTCCTGGTGCTACGTTGCCCAACCGCGTGCCATATAGAACCAATCCAGAGGAGACAAAGGAAATACAACGCCAAATTCAGGAACTACTCGACCGAGATCATATTCGTGAGTCCCTTAGCCCCTGTGTTGTTCCTATTATTTTGGTACCTAAGAAAGATGGTTCTTCGCGCATGTGTACTAATTGTAGAGCTATCAATAATATTACTATTCGTTATCGTCATCCTATTCCATGTTTAGATGACATGCTTGATGAATTGAGTGGCTCTACCATGTTTTCTAAAGTTGATTTGCGTAGTGGTTACCACCAGATTCGTATGAAATTAGGAGATGAATGGAAAACATCATTTAAAACTAAGTTCGGTTTATATGAGTGGTTAGTGATGCCGTTTGGTTTAACTAATGCACCTAGTACTTTCATGAGATAATGAACGAAGTTTTACGTGCTTTCATTGGACGTTTTGTGGTAGTCTACTTTGATGATATTCTGATTTATAGCAAATCTTTAGAGGATCATTTGGACCATTTACGTGATGTTTTCAATGCTTTACGTGATGCACGTTTTTTTCGTAACCTTGAGAAGTGCACCTTTTGCACCAATCGAGTTGCGTTTCTTGGCTATGTTGTTACATCACAGGGTATTGAAGTGGATCCAGCCAAGATTGAAGCTATTGAGAATTGGCCGCAGCCCAAGACGGTCACACAAGTGAGGAGTTTTCTTGGCCTCGCTGGTTTTTATAGGCGCTTTGTCAAAGACTTTGGATCAATTGCCGCGCCGCTGAATGAGCTTACCAAGAAGGATGTGCCCTTTGTTTGGGGCGATGCACAACAACAGGCCTTCGTCATATTGAAAGATAAGCTAACACATGCTCCCTTACTCCAACTTCCTGATTTTACTAAGACTTTTGAGCTTGAATGTGATGCTAGTGGAATTGGTTTGGGAGGGATGTTATTACAAGAGGGAAAACCTGTTGCATATTTTAGTGAGAAATTGAGTGCGGCTAGTCTGAACTATTCTACTTATGATAAAGAATTATATGCGTTGGTTCGGACATTAGAAACTTGGCAACATTATCTATGGCCTAAAGAGTTTGTTATTCATTCTGATCATGAATCTTTGAAGCATATTCGTAGTCAAGCTAAGTTGAATCGTCGTCATGCAAAGTGGGTTGAATTTATTCAGTCTTTTCCTTATGTTATCAAACACAAAAAGGGTAAAGATAATATTATTGTTGATGCTTTGTCACGCCGTTATGCTTTGTTATCTCAACTTGACTTCAAAATATTTGGATTGGAAACTATTAAGGAACAATATGTGCATGATGCTGAATTTAAAGATGTGTTGCAGAATTGTAGAGATGGTAGAACTTGGAACAAGTTCGTCTTCAATGATGGATTTGTGTTCCGTGCTAACAAACTATGCATTCCAGATAGTTCTGTTCGTCTTTTGTTGTTACAGGAGGCGCATGGAGGAGGATTGATGGGACAGCTTGGTGTCAAGAAGACGGAGGATGTTCTTGCTGCACACTTCTTTTGGCCACGTATGCGTCGAGATGTTGAGAGATTTGTGGCACGCTGCACTACTTGTCAAAAAGCTAAGTCTCGCCTTAATCCACATGGTTTATATATGCCTCTTCCTATTCCTAGTGTTCCTTGGGAGGATATTTCTATGGACTTTGTTTTGGGATTGCCACGAACATAGAAGGGGAGGGATAGTATTTTTGTTGTTGTGGATCGGTTTTCTAAGATGGCACACTTTATTCCTTGTCATAAAACGGATGATGTTGCGCATATTGCTGATTTGTTCTTTCGTGAAATTGTTCGTTTGCATGGTGTGCCAAATACTATTGTTTCTGATCGTGATACTAAATTTCTTAGCCACTTTTGGAGATGTTTATGGGCTAAGTTGGGGACTAAATTGATGTTTAGTACTACATGTCATCCCCAAACTGATAGACAAACTGAAGTAGTAAATAGAACTTTATCTACTATGTTGCGGGCTGTTTTAAAGAAGAACTTAAAATTGTGGGAAGAGTGTTTACCTCATATAGAATTTTCTTATAATCGTTTGCTGCATTCTACCACAAAGATGTGCCCGTTTGAGATCGTGTATGGTTTTGCTCCTCGTGCACCTATTGATTTATTGCCTTTACCTACTTCAGTGCAAAATAATTTGGATGCTACACAACGCGCTGAAATGATATTAAACTTGCATAAGAATACTAAAGATAACATTGAACACATGAATGCTAAGTATAAACTTGCTGGGGATAAAGGGAGAAAGCATGTTGTGTTTGATGTTGGAGATCTTGTTTGGTTACATTTGAGTCTAAGTTAATGCCGCGTGCTGCTGGTCCCTTTAACGTGTTAGAGAAAATAAATGATAATGCATATAAACTTGAGTTGCTTGCAGACTTTGGTACGGTTAGTCCTACGTTTAACATTGCAGATTTGAAGCCTTACTTTGGTGAGGAAGATGAGATTGCGTCGAGGACGACTTCAATTCAAGAAGGGGAGCATGATGTGGACATCCCTTCTATTGATACAACCATTGTACCTACAGCTACACACATACAAGGACCCATCACAAGATCTCGTGCCAAACAACTTAACTATCAGGTACTTTCGTTTCTTGGAACTATTCCTCACATACATGAGAATATGATGCTGCCTAAATCAGATGTATTTCTTACTCTTAGGAATGATGGACCAAGCATGGATGAGAGGGACAAACATTGGAGCATGGCCATGCATGGAGATGGCAGCAAGCATGTGATGATCCAAGAGAAGGCCATGGATGGAGATTTCAGAACTTTGAGGCCACCATAATGAAGAAAGAAGGCTTGGACGAAATATTCAAGATTAATACTTCACGAATTCATCCATAGCTTAATATGGTGTTGCGACACCTTTATTTTGGGCCAGGCCCATGTAATTTTCGCAGGATTTTAAATAGCCACTTTTTAGAGTCCGTATTTGAGGGGAAAAGGACTTCTAGGGTTGGATTCGGCCACCACTTCCATGGCTGGCCGAAATCCCACCTTTTCCTCCTTAAATACTCCCCATAGCCGTCACCCTAGACTCGTATTTTGTTTAGACATTAAGTTAGCCATCATAGCAACTTCGCCAAGGCTCGAGCGTCGCAGAGGCCTCTTGTACTTTGCACCTATTCAGGATCCCACCTTTTCAATAAAGCTTTCCTCTTAATCCACAATATCTTGATTGCAATATTGGTTCTTACTTGTTCTCGATTGTAGGTAGGAATTAAGACCCTCGCTGGTTAGGCTAATCGTGTTCCCGCAGGATCGGTAACCTCCAGGAGATTGGCCTAGCGATTGCATTGGCGCTCGTGCTCGCACGTGTAGTCGGATCGTCAAGCCCGAATTCCACCAAATCGAGTATCATCATCTCATCGAAAGATCGGACACCTTTGCCCTATCACTAAGTCTAACCCATTTGGTCTTTATATGCCACTTCATATTCCTCATGCACCTTGGTAGCATGGACTTTGTGTTAGGATTACCTAGATCTAAACATGGCCATGGTTCTATATTTATCGTAGTGGATCGTTTTCCAAAATGGCACACTTCATTCCGTGCCATAAGACCCATGATGCTTCACATGTCGTAAATTTGTTTTTCAGGGAAATAATCCGTCTTCACGATGTACCAAGAACAATCGTCTCCGACCGTGATGTCAAATTCATGAGCTACTTTGGGAATACACTCACGGCCAAACTTGGCATTAAGCTACTCTTCTCGTCTGCGTCGCACCCTCAAACGGATGGGTAAACCGAGGTCGTCAACCGAAGCCTCGGAACACTACTCCATGTGTTGATCAAGAAGAACCTTAGGGATTGGGAATAATGCATCCCCAATGCTGAATTTGCCTATAATCACGCCAAGAACTCAACCACCATGAAGAGCCTAGTCATGATCTTATACGGATTCGAGGCACTCACCGCGCTCGACATACTACCGCTTCCTCTCCACGAGCGCACCAACATGGATGTCGACAAGCATGCCCAAGCAATGAAGAAACTCCATGAAGACACAAGAGCTATGATCGAGAAATAAGTGCTTCACCAAGCATCAAGACTAAACAAGAACAAGAAAGAGATGATCTTCGAAGAAGGCGGCCTTGTGTGGATATACTTGAGTAAAGACTGTTTCCCCAAGGATCGCGACTCCAAGCTCAATCCAAGGGGCGATGCCCCTTTCAAAGTACTCAAGAGGATCAATAACAACGCCTAAATCATCGATATTCCAACATCAAAGTACCTTGTGAGCCCGACGTTCAATGTCAAGGACCTCTCACCATTCCATGGAGAACATGACATTGAGAAGGTTGAAGAGTCGAGGACGACTCTTTCCCAAGGGGGGGGGAGCTGATGCAGCCGGTCCTACGAATGCTACTACATCTCCTCCCACTAGTCCCCCAAGTGGACCAATGACCCACGCTCGAGCCAAACTCCTACAAGCTAAGGTTAACTCGCTCCTCTCTTTATGTGATTTCGATTCATCCATGAATGGATTGCTACTTCATAACCCGACACTATGCATCCTCAGGTATGAAGGGAAGGACCAGCGGAACGGAGCAATCACAACCGAAGCAACCAATAGCTGTCTGGTCCCGGCGGTACTACAGTCGCCGGAATTGGTACTACCGGTCAAGCGGTACTACCGCCGCGTCACTACGGCATGAGCCAAAAGGAGTCGCCCAATAGCCACCATCTCCCAGTGGTACTACCGGCCATGGACACAGGTACTACCGGACAAGAGGTACTGTCGCTATCCTACTACCGCACAAACCAGAAGGATTCCGTTGAAGCCCTAGGCCCACAAGCGGTACTACCACGAAACCAAAGCGGTACTACCGGTGATGACAGGTACTTCCGGTCCTGAGTCCGGTACTACCGATCGGTCCAGTGCCTGCGCGCACCAGATCGCCCCAACGCCTGTTACCTTTACTATACTTCCTGTTTTGTTCCAAAACTACCCCTGTTTATGTGGCTGGCCCATAAATAGCCCCCACCCTCCAGTGTAATGCTCAGACTTGGACAATTGTAATTGAAGACACCCCTTGAGGATCTATCAATTGCTAGTCTCATGCTCCTTGACATGGAGCACCAATTATCCCCTCACCTCTTGGATTTTGCCTCATGCGTTCAAGTTGTACAAGTCCTTGGAGTCGGTGTCTCGTCTCCAAGTAGTCAAGATCTCATCAAGCCTCTCACCACCGTTGTTGGCCATGGGAGAGTGTCTTGCCCGATGTCGATCCTAGAGATTGTGTTGGACCGGTTGTCACTAGCGTGAGCTATCGTCTTGTATCGTGTTTTCGTGTGTGTCTGTTCATCGAGTTCTTCGCATGTGAGTTCGTGGATTTAATCCTCCTCCTTCCACTCGCCTCCATCTTGATTTTCCACGATAATTCATGAATGATCAGGCCACCCCAAGGGGGTCGACCCTAACAGTCGCTTTTGTGGCAAGCAATAAACTGAGCCATCTTAGAGAATCTATCTACTACCACAAATATATAATCATGCCCTCTCTGAGTTTTAGTTAGACCTAGCACAAAATCCATACTAATGTCTTCCCATGGTGAAGTAGGCATAGAGAGAGGGCTATACAAACCATGAGGCTTCAGCTTAGATCATTAAGCATGAGCAATGTCGTCTCACGCCCAAAATAACCCATCAAACCACCAGCAGGTGATTCCTGCACTAAAAACAAACGCAACAATGAATCTGGAATACATAGTTTGTTAGCTCCAAACAAATATCCATCATGATATGATACTTATCCCATGCGTTTATAAGAGCACACAAACGATATAGTTCAGCAAAATCATTGTCAGTTGCATAAAGTGCACAAATACTCTCTAATCTAGGAATTTTAACATCAAGATTGGTTAATAGCATGTTTTTCCTAGACAATGCATCAGCAACTACATTCTTTTTTCCCATCTTATATTTAATGATGTATGGAAAAAATTCAATAAAATCAACCCATTTAGCTAATCTTCTATGCATGTTTGATTGAGCTTTTAAATACTTTGAAGCTTCATGATCAGAATGTATGATAAATTCTTTTGGCCACAAGTAAAGTTGCCAAACTTCAAGAACTCTAACAAGTGCGTGCAATTCTTTATCATATATAGGATAGTTCAATCTAGCACCAGTAAGTTTCTCTGAAAAATATGCTATAGGGCGACCCTCTTGCATCAAAACGACACCAATACCTATACCACTAGCATCACATTCAACTTCAAATTGCTTTTAAAGATCAGGTAATGCAAGTAATGGTGCAGAAGTAAGAAAATGTGTCAATGTATCAAATGCAATATCTTGGGTTGCGCCCCACAAAAAGGCACACCTTTCTTAGTCAAACCATTTAATGGTGCAGTAATAGTGCGAAAATCTTTCACAAAGCACCTATAGAAACCAACTAATCCATGGAAACTACGCACTTGACTAACATTCATGGGAATAGGACAATTCTGAATTGATTCAATTTCGATTGATCTACTTCTACCCCATGCTTAGATACAACATATCCCAAAAATATGACCTTATCTTTTGCAAATGTGCACTTCTCAAGATTAGCATACAATCTGATTATCACGCAACACTTGCAAAACTTGTCGGATATGATTACACTGTTCAGTTTTGTTGTGGCTATAGATATGAAAACAAACACAAAACTACCAATAAACTCTCTCAAAACATGATTCATTAATCTCATGAATGTACTAGGTGCATTAGTAAGACCAAAAGGCATAACTAGCCACTCATACAAGCCAATTTAGTTTTGAAAGCATTTTTCCACTCATCCCCTTCTTTCATCCTAATTTGATGATACCCACTACGCAAATCAATCTTAGAGAAAATAGCAGCACCCTCAATTCATCTAGCATATCTCCTAAGCGTGGAATAGGATGACGATGTTGAATAATGATGTTATCAATAGCTCTACAATCTACACACATGCGCCATGTACCTTCTCTCTTAGGAACTAAAATAACATGAACAACACAAGGGCTAAGAGAAACACGAATGTACCCTTTGTGATGTGGACATCCCATATATTGATACAACCGTTGTACCTACAGCTACACACATACAAGGACCTAGCACTCGAGCTCGTGCCAAGCAACTTAATTATCAGGTACTTTCTTTTCTTGGAACTATTCCTCATATACATGAGAACATGATGGTGCCTAAATCAGATTTGTTTGTTACCCTTAGGAATGACCTAGCAAGGATGAGAAGGATAAGCATTGGAGCATGACCATGCATGGAGATGGAAGCAAGCATGTGAGGATTGAAGAGGATGCCACGAGTGGAGATTTCAGAACTTTGAAGCCACCATAATGAAGATTGAAGGCCTTGGACGAAATATTCAAGATTAATACTTCACAAATTACACGACACCTTTATTTTGGGCCAGGACCATGTAATTTTCGTAGGATATAGTCACTTTTTAGAGTCCGTATTTGAGGAGAAAAGGACTTTTAGGGTTGGATTCGGCCACCAACTCTATGGCTGGCCAAAACCCCACCTTTTCCTCCTTAAATACTCCCCATAGTCGTCACTTTAGACTCGGATTTTGTTTAGACATAAAGTTAGCCATCATAGCAACTTTGCCAAGGCTCGAGCGTCGCAGAGGCCTCTTGTAATTCGCACCTATACATGATCCCACCTTTTCAATAAAGATTTAATCTTAATCCGCAATATCTTGATTGTAATATTAGTTCTTACTTGTTCTCGATTTCATGTATGAATTAAGACCCTCGCTGGTCAGGCTGATCATGTTCCCGCAGGATCGGACACCTCCAGGAGATTGGCCTAGTGATTGCATTGGCGCTCATCCTCACACGTGTAGTCGGATCGTCAAGCCCGAACTCCACAAAATCGACTACCACAATCTCATCAAAAGATCAGACACCTTTGCCCTATCAAGTGGTATCATATTTCAGGTTGCTCGGTGAGATTTACTGTTTTCGTAGATTAGATCTATTTTTACCTATAACCCACAAAAAAGCCAAAAATACAGTTAGATTTAGATCCACCATATCACCAATCAAGCCTTGCATTCTCTTTTCAGTTTTTGCATTGTTGAATTTGTGTCTGCATTGTCGCGTCGAGTTGCTGGTCTTAGTGTCTCATCCCTTAGAGTTTTGAGTTTTGGTCACATTAGTCACCGCCGCCACACTCGCAGATCACCGCCATCTACACCCACCACATAAACCCTAGCCACTACCACCATATTCTGCCGCCATACATACCTCCATATACTTTGCCACATAAAACCCTAGCCGCCGCCACCATATTCTGTCGCCATACACCCTGCCACCATAAACCCGACTCCGACTCCGCCACCACCTTCCTAACGTGACACAGATCTGACCACTTTTCCTACCGCGTCACGAGTCCGAGTTGAGTAATTGTTCTAGTTATTTTTCCTTCTCTTTTCTTGCCTTTCCTTGTTGTGTCCGTGCAGAATTCTAATTCCATGTTGAGCTAAAGTCCGGTCACAAGTCTAGAAGGAGAGCAAAAAAATTCTGTCTATATTTTTTCACCTCGGGAATCAATTTTCTCCATCAACCGTTATAGCGACATTTTTTTCGCACATGCGCACTTTCCGGAGCACATAAAAAGAATTTGACAAAAAAATTCGGGGCTATCCTGTTTTTAGACCCCATAGATCAGTTTTAGACACTCGCCATCATAGTGATTTTTGACATCTCGGTTCGCTTTTTAGGGCGCCATATCATCATACCATTGTTTGTTGTGTCGCGTCGTGACATTGTTGCTGATCTAGGCTCGCGTCTCTAGTATGGTCTAGCCTAGGACCAGCACAGTACCGTCGTTGAGCATTTTTTTCAACATTGCATTGTTGTGTTAGGATTATCAAGATCTAAACATGGCCACGATTTTATATTTGTCGTAGTGGATCGTTGTTCCAAAATGGCACACTTCATTCCGTGCCATAAGACCGATGATGCTTCACATGTAGCAAATATGTTTTTCAGGGAGATAATTCGGCTACATGGTGTACCTCAAACGATCGTCTCCGACCGCGACGTCAAGTTCATGAGCTACTTTTGGAAGACACTCATGGCAAAGCTCGGAATCAAGCTACTATTCTCATCCGCATCACATCCCCAAACTAATGGACAAATCGAGGTTGTCAACCGGAGCCTCGGAATACTACTCCCCGTGTTGATCAAGAAGAACCTTAAGGATTGAGAGGAATGCATTCCCCATGCCGAGTTTGCCTACAATCGCACCAAACACTCCACCACCATAAGGAGCCCGTTCATGATCGTCTATGGATTCGAGCCTCGCACCGCGCTCGACATCCTACCTCTTCCTCTCCATGACCGCACCAACATGGACGTCGACAAGCGCGCCCAAGCAATGAAGAAACTCCATGAAGACACAAGAGCTATGATCAAGCAACAAGTACTTCGCCAAGCATCAAGGCTAAACAACAACAAGGAGATAATCTTCAAAGAAGGCGACCTTGTGTGGATACACTTTAGTAAAGACCGCTTTCCCAAGGATCACGAATCCAAGCTCAAGCCAAGGGGCGATGGCCCTTTCAAAGTCCTCAAGAGGATCAATAACAACGCCTACATCATCGACATCCCAACATCGAAGTACCTAGTGAACCCGACGTTCAATGTCAACGACCTCTCACCATTCCATGGAGAAGATGAAGTTGAGAGGGTTGAAGAGTCGAGGATGAATCTTTCCCAAGGGGGGGAGCTGATGCAGCTCGTCCTACGAATGCTACTACATCTACTCCTACTAGTTCCCCAAGTGGACCAATGACTCGCGCTCGAGCCAAACTCCTACAAGCTAAGGTTAACTCTCTCCTTTCCTCGTGTGATTTCGATACTCCCCTGGATGGATTGCTACTTCATACGCCGACTCTTTGCATCCTCAGGTATGAAGAGAAGGACCAATGGAACGGAGCAACCACGACGGAAGCGACTGACAACCTTCTGTCCCCAGCGGTACTACCGGATACCACCACCGGTACTACCGGACACACGACACTACCGGGCACTACTACGGCCCACTCCAGAAGGAATCCATCGAAGCCCCAGGCCTCAGCGGTACTACCGGATGCTGGAACCGGTACTACCGGTCAGCGATACTAACACTCACTACTGAAGGATCCAACTAAAGCTCCAGGACCGCGAGCGGTACTACCGATACCAAGAGCGGTACTACCGGTCATGACAGTTACTACCGATGCTGTGTCTGGACTACCCGTCATATATGTACCTGCATGCGCTAACTCGACCCAGCGCCATGTACCCCCTTACTATACTTTCCCGTTTCGTTCCCAAACTACCCCGTTTATGTGGCTGGCATATAAATATCCCCCACCCTCTATTTTAAACCCTAGACTTGGATAATTGTAATTGAAGACACCCCTTGAGGATCTATCAATTACTAGTGTCATGCTCCTTGACAGGGAGCACCAATTATCCTCCGCCTCTTGGATTTTGCCTCGTGCGTTCAAGTTGTACAAGTACTTGGAGTTCGGTGTCTTGTCTCCAAGTAGTCAAGATCTCATCAAGCCTCTCACCCTCGTTGTTGGCCATGGGAGAGTGTCTTTCCCAACGCCGATCCTATGGATTGTGTTGGACCGGTTGCCACTGGCGTGAGCTATCGACTTGTATCGTGTTTTCGTGTGTGTGTGTGTGTTCATCAAGTTCTTCGCATGTGAGTTTGTGGATTTCATCCCCCCTTCTCATCCCCCTCACTCCCTTCTCATATTCCACGAGATTCGTGAAAGATCGGGCCTCCCCAAGGGGTCACCGCTAACACGTAGCCCAAGACATTTCATTTGATACATTGAAACGTTTGCTTACTTCTGCACCATTACTTGCATTGCCTGATTTTTCAAAGCAATTTGAAGTTGAATGTGATGCTAGTGGTAT
Organism: Avena sativa; assembly: GCA_916181665.1. NCBI lineage: Eukaryota > Viridiplantae > Streptophyta > Magnoliopsida > Poales > Poaceae > Avena > Avena sativa. The sequence goes on from OV702294.1 coordinate 373,058,654, forward strand.
AGGTATTGGTGACGTTTTGATGCAAGAGGGTCGCCCTATAGCCTATTTTTTGAGAAACTTAATCCTGCTAGATTAAACTATCCTATATATGATAAAGAATTGTATGCACTTGTTAGAGTACTAGAAGTTTGGCAATATTAGTTGTGGCCAAAAGAGTTTATCATACATTCTGATCATGAAGCTTTAAAGTATCTAAAAGCTCAACCAAACTTGCACAGGAGATTAGCTAATTGGGTTAAGTTTATTGAATCTTTTCCATACATCATTAAATATAAGAAGGGAAAAGAGAATGTAGTTGTTGATGCTTTGTCTAGGAAAAACATGCTATTAACCAATCTTGATGTTAAAATTCCTGGATTAGAAAGTATTTGTGAACTTTATGCAACTGACAATGATTTTGCTAAACCATATCGTTTGTGTGCTCTTAGAAACGCATGGGATAAGTATCATATACATGATGGATATTTGTTTCGAGCTAACAAACTATCTATTCCAGAATCTTTGTTGCGTTTGTTCTTAGTGCAGGAATCACATGATGGTGGGTTGATGGGTCATTTTGGGCGTGAGAAGACATTGCTCATGCTTGCTCATCATTTTTATTGGCCCAAGATGAGGAGTGAGGTGTACAGATTTGTGAATCGTTAAATTAGATGCCACAAGTCAAAATCCAAATTGAAGCCTCATGGTTTGTATACCCGTCTCTCTACACCAACTGCACCATGGGAAGACATTAGTATGGATTTTGTGCTAGGTCTACCTAAAACTCAGAGAGGGCATGATTCTATATTTGTGGTAGTAGATATATTCTCTAAGATGGATCATTTTATTACCTGCCACAAAAGTGACGATGCGTCGCATGTTGCTAAACTGTTTTTCAGGGACATTGTGAGATTACATGGAGTCCCAAGAACAACTATTTCTGATCGTGATGTGAAGTTTATGAGCTACTTTTGGAAGACCTTATGGGGGAAGCTGGGAATAAAGCTACTATTCGGCACTACTTGTCATCCCCAGATAGATGGTCAGACAGAGGTGGTGAATAGACCATTGTCACAACTATTAAGGAGTATGATAAAGAAGAATCCGAGGGAGTGGGAAGAGTGTTTTCCACATGTCAAGTTTGCTTACAATAGGGCAGTCATTCAACCACTCAGCTTTGTCCTTTTGAGGTGGTTTATTGTTTCAAGCCATTGACGCCACTGGATTTGTTGCCTCTACCATTACATGAGAGAGTTGATATGGAGGCATCAAGACGTGAAGAAATATGTGAAGAAGATTCATGAGAAGACTCGAGGATAGGTTGTTGCTACTGCAAGAAATCAAGCAAGGAAGAAAGTGTTGTTCAAGCCTGGTGATATGGTTTGGGTACATCTGCGCAAGGATAGGTTCCCATTGCTGCGCCAATCCAAGCTAAAGCCTCATGGTGCTAGTCCTTACAAGGTGTTAGCACGGACTAATGATAATGCCTACTCGATTGATACCTATTGCTGAATTTGGTGGAGCTAGCCAGAGTTTCAATGTTGCCGATTTATCACCATATGATGGAGAATACCTTGGAGCGTCGAGGTCGACGCCTTTTGAAGGGGGGAGATAATGAGGACATCCCTATACTTACACCTACCCCAGTTACTACCGATGATGCTCCAGCTGCTGTTAATAAGGGTAAGTCCAATGAGATTAGATTTGGCCAATTACAAGAGCTTGTGCTAAGCTACTAGAGCAACAGGTGAATTTGTTTCTGAATGATCCTGATGTATTACTTAATGAGAATTTTATACTGCCTAAGTTTTTGTGTTATTTTATGATCAGGTACATTGGAAAAGAAGGCAGAGCAAGGAGGTGAAGCACATGGAGCAAGGCGTGTTGATCAATGAAGCAAGCGCGAGGGAGGAGAGGGAGGAAGCGCAAGGAGCTACAAAGGAAGGGATCAACGCTTGGCAGAGAAACAATGCCAAATCCTGCCACGGCAGGCTGCCGCGGCACAGAAAGTGGCTAAAATCCTGCCACGACAGAGAGTCTTGCCACGGCACGTTTTAGGACCAATATGCTGCCACGGGCAGGAACATGCATGTGCGCCTAGAAAGCTACCCCACCTGGGTCGGCATGTATCATAGTTGTAGTCGTTTGCGTCTTTGACTCTTAGCCTAGCCACCCCCTCTCTCTTAAATAGATGGGGCACCGTTTCTTTCTAGTTAGACCATGTTAAAAAATATTTTGGAGTTGATTCTTTCTTAGAACCTATAGAATTACCTGTGATCAAGTTATACAATCGCAATTGAGTGTGATTTGTTATTCCACTAGGAATCAGTAGATTGCAAACTACCGATTGTGGTCGACGGCTGCATGCGCAAGAGCGTGGTGTTGTGAATATCCCACAGGGTTCAAGATCTGTTGCATTGGCATCAGGGTTCGAGCGGGAGAGTTCATAGCTACATGCTAGTTATCTTACATCCACCATCATCACCGACAAGTGCTTGCTGAGAAGATTGGGCCACCCCATATCACGCGGCCCATTAGTGGGGCGCCCCAGTGCTCATATAAGGAGCTGGACGAGTTGGGGTTTAGGGAGTTCAGTTGTTTAGTCTAAAAACTATATTGTGCTCTACCGTATATCATCCCTTCGGGGACGGCAATACCGACTATCAGATTCTTATAGAGATTGCTATGGAGGTTCTTGTGCACGCGTCCTTAGTGATCCGTTCCGCGCGTGGTCGTGTGCCGCAGGAAAAAAAGAAGGGATAGGCCACCCGCGACACTCTTGCGATCAGGAAGCGTCTCACGCCCCGCCCGGCGCACCCGCGCATGGCCTATTCGCGCCGCCTGTTGACCTGAGTGTGGAATCGATCGCTGCTGCATGTTTTACTTCACACAGTCAAGTCAGAATTGATTTGCTGGCAAAGGAAAGGACATATGTGATACGTGAAGTTTGGACAGATTTGCTGAACGTGAATTATTGAGAGCAACACAAAGCGGCAGCAGTTGTTCAGATTGTGGCGTTATTTCGTCCGTGCTTGATACTTGTGCCGAAACTCATCAATTTTGTTTAGAGTTTTTTAGGCGCAGCACCGTTTTGTTCCAAATTTTCTGAAAAAGTCTAGGAGAAAGTTTTTCTGTGAAGGATTAATATGGAAATAGCACGGAAAGTTCGTAAGTTAGACAGAGCGGATGATGTGTTCTTTGACTACACTACTATTGTCATGGGATCATCACTTAATTCCGCATATATAAAATGGAATTTGGACAGTTCTGCCACATATGCGGAGTTTAGATCATGGAGGTCTGACATGGATGATGGTTTCGCCAATGTCGTTCTATCGATTCCAAGTTTGGTGGTCGCACTGAATTTGCTTTTGCACACCGGCGTGTGGATGAGACTATGGCTAGTTGGTGGAAGTAAGCAACACTCAAAGAGTAGCCAATTCATGAAGATTATAGCATGAGTCCTCAAGTAGAAGGAAGTCACCTTATGATGTTGAGATAGCTGGAAGAAGCGCATCAATAGGTAATCCTATACATTTCTCCTAGTCAACTCGTGGTTGGTGGAGGTTGACGAGTAAGCAATTGTACCTTTACACAACAAAGACCAAGCAAAATATTTTCGTGCGTTATAGAGCATGTCATTTGTGGCAAGTCCATTCTTGTTCACAACACTACTAGCACAGTACAAGGATAGTAAATGGGATGCATATGCAAGGTCAAAGTGCATGAAAATCGGTTGAACATCATCCAAATGTGGGAACTCAAATACACCATGTAACGTATTAGTGTGGCACTCAAAGCAATTGACAAATATATATATCAACATATTTGATGTGAGAATGTGATAATTCGGCAAAAACACATGAGGAAGAATGTCCAAAGCAACATCATTATGTGTGCAAACCAACCATTTAAAAGAGAAATTATTCAATATGTTGGATGCCATACACATATCATTAAAAGCAAATATCATGGGAATATGGGTATCCCAAGCGGAAGCAAAAAAATGTTTGCAAACAGACCATATGAAAGAGCAAGCGGTCCTTATGTTTGTTGCAATAACAATACGAGATTTTTTAAAGTTCTCATGACAATACATGCTCTTAATAGCATTATGGTTGCACACAAAACAATCGGAAAGAGAAATTGTTCAAAATTTTTATTGCAACACATAAAGCATCAATATCCCATTGCAAAGAAACATGAATGTCACAAGGTGAGATAATACCATCAACATGCTTGCACGCAAACCATAGAAAAGAGAAATTTTTCAACATAAAATATTCAAAGCAAGCAAAAGGTATCAGAGCTGGCTTCAATCTTGAACTCACTTGTGGGATGCTCTCTAGAGCTCTTTTTGTCAACTCGTGCTCTACCGAGGTTGACATTCTCGTGCGAGTACCTACACACATCATACACAAAAGGAAGAACGTGTGTGCATGGTAGAGAAACACATCATCCATCATGACGTATCTCTTCTTGTGCACATCACCATTAATGTCAATCAAGTGTAACATAGATGCATGGTGAGTATGCAAGTGGGGAACATGCTTATCGTGGCAATTATCAAAATCTCCAAAAATTCAGAAAGCTATGGGGGCCATCTCATTATAACGCATATGATAAATTTTGTTACGAGCAAAACAAGTGAAAGAGCAATAATTCATCTTATTGCACGCAACGATAGGAATTGAATGACTATCATGACAAAGCATGTGTGAAGCAGTTGGAGGATACACAAAAGATGTATAACATGGCATGTGTATGGAAATTATATCGCAATCAGACAATTCCACATGATCAATATTATACAAAGGAAAACCATCACATCGAAATATGAATGAATCATATGTAATGTCACAAGTGTCATCCATAGCATGCATATCTTCACAATTCATCATGTACACTAGTGGGATCATGGCATCATCAACACACTTATTTTTACCTTGTTCATACCTCTCATATGAAGTGGGTGTTGTGGAAGTAGTGGTCTCCTTGTGGACGACTTCGTATTCTTGATGTAGCCATGGCGTAGCATCATCTTCATGCACCATGTACATCTTCTCAAATTGAAGCATCATTGCTTCGAGGCTTGGCACTTCTTCATCCATGGAACCTAGCACAACATAAGAGAACACACTAGAGGTAAAGCGTAAGTTGTTAGAAATCTAAATGGTCTCACTTGACCTATCAACTACCACTCTCAACTCACTCAGTGTATCACTCATGCCCTCAAAGTGGAAGCACTCAATCTCACATAAGGTGGATTCACTCATCACACTCTGGTTCTCACTCAAGTGGGCTAAGTGGCTCTCATACTCACATGGGATTGGTATCACATCATCACTCAAGCATATAGGGATAGGCTCGGTTTCCTCAACTCCATGTGCCTCCTTTGGTGAAGGGAAAATCCCATGCTCACCATTCTTGACCTTATCGTCTTGTAGTAGTGGTGGAAGTAAGCTCATTTTGTTGTTGAGAGCGGTGCTCGGATCGACTTCATCACATATGTGGCCTTGCCTTCCTCCATCTTGAAGTGTAGGCATCCTCTTGCCGGACTCATTCAACTTGGTGAAGTAGAGGTCTTCATTTTTCTCGTTCATGAGGTCGTGGAAGTAAAGCATAGTCGTTGAAGCTTGATGACATGGAGGAAGGCTTGCTCTTGGTGCCATTTTGGTGGTGGCACTAGTAGTTGAAGGTACCTTAGGATGGTGTCAACATATGTCATTAGCGTGCCTTGCCGATGGTTTATGTTGGTGAATCATTTGGTCATCCACATGATGCTCGCGACGATGATCACTTTTCTTGGCACTCTTCTTGTGCTTGCGGTGCCTTCTTGAGCTTGATTGAGCATTATGGATGATGCTCATCACGAATTCTTCGTCTTGGTGGCGAAGATGCATTTGACTATGTCTTGTATCCTCTTTACAGTGGCGATGCTCATCAGAGGATGTTTGTCGAAGATTCTTGTTTCTTGGAGCCTCTTGTTGTATATGATGTTTGGACGCCACTCTTCTTTGGGTAGGTGGTGCTTGGCGCCTTGGAGGTGGTGGTGCTTGGCGCCTTAGAGATGGTGGTGCTTAACGCCTTGGAGGTGGTGGCGCTTGATACCTTGGAAATAGTGGCGCTTGACGCCTTGGAGGAGGATCATAGAAGTAGGTGGTTCCCTTTGGCATCACATGCTTGGCCTTGAAGGTCATGGATTCTTGATGATGCGCCTCCTCTTGCTTGGCGTAGTAGTCTTCCATCTCCAAGCGATGGAGGAATTCTTCACGGCTCATGGAAGATCCATCAAAGTCGATGAAGTTCTCCGTGTCCTCCATGCTCAGCGAGGCGTCATCGATGTCACACTCGAAGTCATCCATGCATGGGGAGTAATTGTTGTTGTAGTACTCCATATCACCCAAGCATGTGGAGCCATTGTCGATGTAGTGCTCCATATTCTCCATGCATGAGGATCCATTGTCGATGTATAACTCTAGTTCTTCCATCCTTGAGGAGCCATAGTTGATGTCATGCTCCATGTCTTCCATGCATGTGGGGTCGTCTGGTGATGCGATGAATAACTATACGGCTGGAAATTTAATTCCCGCCATATAGTTGGTCATTAAGGTTACAATATACATCAAAATTTATCTATTTCTTTGGGAATTCTTTATTAGTCTGAAACTTAATGAAAAACCATGTTTTGACAGAAAAATGACAACTTAAATTTTTGACCAACATTAACATTCATTGAACGAGATTTTTATCATGGCCAAATTTCTTTTATTTCACAAGAGCTTCAAGTGTTCCTTTATTCAATATCAAACTTAGCTAAAACTTGCTTGAAAATTTAAAAATTACTTGTCCCTTTATTTCACATGGGTTGCCTCCCATGAAGCGCTCTTTTATGGTCTATATCTTGACCATAGTGTTGCTCACTTCGTCTCAATCTTGTCCTTCTTCTAGTTAACATTCCTTCCATATTTTTGATCAATCAACTCTTCTGGGGTAATTATTCGTAAAGTGATTGCACTTATATCTTCCTTTGCATGATAATGCTTCAAGCGTTGTCCATTCACTATCCTGAAAGAGAGGGGGTTTTCCCCTGGAGCTTCACTGCTCCCGATGCATAAGCCTCTTCAACTATATAGGGCCTTCCCACTTTGATCTGAGCTTTCCTAGAAATAGCTTCATGCGAGAGTTATAGAGCAAAGCTTTATCTCCATTTTTAAAGACTTCATCCTCTATTTTTCTATGATGCCATCTTTTTACTAATTCCTTAAACAATCTAGCATTTTCATAAGCCTTACTCCTAAACTCATCTAAAGCATGTATGTCTAATAAACTTTTTCTCCTGCTACTTTAAGATCATAATTTAAGTTCTTGATTGCCCAAAAGGCTCTATGTTCCAATTCTAAAGGTAGGTGGCACGCCTTACCATATACCATTTTATATGGTGTCATACCCATTAGATTTTTAAATGCTGTCCGGTAGGCCGAAAGAGTGTCATTTAGCTTGGATGACTAATCTTTTCTTGATTTATCCATTGTCTTCTCGAGTATGGTATTCAGTTCTCTATTAGAGAGTTCCACTTTGACCACTCTTTTGAAGATGATATGGTGAAGCAACACGGTGAGTTAATCCATATTTGTTGAGGATTTTCTTGAAAGTTCCTTTCATAAAATGAGAACCACCGTTAGTAATTAATTTAAAATCTAGGATCTCCAAACCTAGGAAATAAGACATCCTTGATCATCTTCACGGAAGTAGCTGCATCTGCATGATTAGTTGGGATAGCTTCAACCCATTTAGTAAAATAATCGACAACAACAAGAATATGAGTGTATCCATTTGATTCTATAAAGGGTCCCATGTAATCCATTCCCCATACATAAAATTGTTCAATTATAAGACTATAATTCATTGCCATCTCTTATCTTCTGCCTATATTACCTCTTCTCAAGAAAGCATCACAATATTCCACATACCTTTGTGCATCCTAGAACAAGGTGGGCCAATAGAATCTAGATGGAAGTACCTTTTCTGCAGTTTGCCTGCCTGCGTGATGTCCTCCATACGGGCTGCCATGACAAGCTTGCAAAATTGCATTCATTTCATGGTTAGGAACACACTTTCGAACCATTCCATCAGATCCATCATGATTAAGAAACAGATCACCCCAAAAGTAGTGTTTGAGATCATTAAAAAAATTCATTCTTTTATTTCTTGTCTTACCAGGAGGTACAAATTTTACTACAAGATAATTAGCATAATCTGCATACCATGGATCAACAACTTCAATTTATGCTAAGTATTCTCCTGGAAATGACTCATTTATAGGTACATGGTCGGTAATTCCCTCCATCCTAGATAGATGATCTACTACTGGATTATCTGCAAGACCCCACCTTTATGAAGGTAAAGGTCCCTATGATTGCAATGCTAGTCCCTAGATCAAATGCTAGCATCCAGAGTTTAAGTTGAAGTACACCGAAACAAAGGTCATTATTACTTCATCATTCTAGAGATAACATAGTCTTTTACAACTCCATAGCCATAGGCTAGTACAAGATTTTAACTTAATAACATAAATAGAAGTCTTCATCTTCATGTGCCACTGGCAAGCATGTTGAGTGTATACTCATAACCCTAATCCTCATCAGAGTAACCTGCAACATCACAAGTTACAGCCACAGTGGGTCAATACATTGGAATACTATTGGCAAGTGATACCTTAGTAGAATATTAGTTTCTAGCTTCTACATGAATTTGGCTAAGTGTAGCTTAGGCTTGCTTTGCTCAAAATAGGTTTTACCTATCGGTTGAAAACACTAAGTTTTTGTTTGATAAAAACTCCCAAGGAACCACCAATAGACATTGGTGAACCTTTACCCTTGTTCAACCATAATTTTTTAACTTAGAAATTGGGATGAGGAGATTCTTGATAGCTTCCATGTCTTGATGCTCAATTTTTCCATTGTCGGGGACACGACTAAGTACTTAAATTCTTCCTTCTCGAGAGGTGGTGCACTTTCCCCACAAGACTCGACATGCATCTAGAGAAGACCTTTCAAACGCCTTCCCTCAGACCAAAATGGACACGCTCCAAACCTATGACCCCCTACCACCAACTGTCCATTTGGCTAAGTTATTGCAACCTATATGATCTAGGCAGAGCCCATATTGCCATGTGGCTGCACTAGAAGCTTCTTAACATTATGGCATATCAAATCCCTTTGTTCCTGATTGGCTTTCCACAAGTGTGATAAGGTATACCATAGATATGGCCCTTATGTAACCACTCAACATAACCCAAACATACCATTCCATCTAGGTGATTCATTCACTTAGTTGTTTTTATTAAGCAAAAACACAAGTCAAAAGACTTAGCAAAATTTCATAGCATGAATATATTCCACCCTTGTTTGCTACTAGCTAGGCTAAGCATGGCAATATAGTAAGTATCTTAACTTAGAGAAAATTCTAACAATTCTACAACTACTAGGATTTCCCAAGCATAGCATATAGATACTTAGCAAAAATTATCATGCAAGCCCTATACAAAATATCATTAATGCATAGTCAAAATATTGGGACAAAATTATGAAGCACCACTTGCATTATTAGTTGGGGGAGTAGCAACAATCCTCACAATCACAATCACCACTAGCACCAAAATCTACACATAAAATGATAGCACTAAACTTATATTCCAAACAAATTCAAGCAAAAATATATGAATGCATGCAAATGCCATGTGATGATTTTTCTAAACTAAACAAGACAAGTAAAACATTACTAAACAATAAACTAAACATTTATACAGCAATTAAACTTAATTTGGCTTTTAAAACATTTTCCAAATAATTTTTATACACAAAAAAGGCCTACAAATGTCCCTGCATAAAATTCTATTTTAACAGAAGCAAATCACAAAACCAAGCCCACAGATGTGTAGGATTTATTTTTGTGATTCCATTGATAAATTATTTGCATTTTTTGGATAAACAGAACAAAAGTTATTGAATTTACATGTTTAATCATCTAATTAAATCAAATCTGAATTTTTAAACGAAAACCCTCACACGCGGCAGCGTCTGATTGGCGCGTACCGGTTCGCTCTGGATCATGCGTTTGCGCCATTAGATCTAATTAAATCCAACGCACCAGATCAAAACTTAACTCTTCGCATCTAATCTACACCGCCAGATCTAAGATCTATGGTTCAAAACCCTGCGTACCCCTTCGCTAGAAAATCTAATCGCAACCGCTGGATTCAGATCCAGCGGATCACGTTGCTTTGACCATTCGCGGGCGGCACAAATGGCCACCATGGTGGCTGCGCGTCTGCCGATGATGCTCCGGCGAAACCAGAGGGCAAAGGTGAGGGTTCTGGCGCTTACTGAGGTCGTGGAGACACGGCGAAGCTCAACGTGCGGGTGGACGGGGTCGGGGCGCACGGACACGGCGTGGATTCCTCTTCGGAGTTGTGGGCGACTTTGGGTGCGCTCTGTCGTCGACGTTGGTGGCGCTACAAGGCACGGGAAAGAAAAAGGAGGGAAGCATTAGACGCGTACTGAAGCTGTGAGTGTGCGAGTGTTAACCAGAGAGGAAGGGGAACACTAGGTTTACCGTACGTGCTTGTCGGACTAAAGCACTTTGTCGGTCACGCACTATCGTTGACGATGACAAAGCTATAGGTCACCAGAAGGGAAACCATGAGCTGGGTTAGACGCGCTGAGGTACACGAACACGACAGCAAGACCAGGAGGCAAGGGGTGGGGAGTTCTCACCAGAATTGGCCGCCGGAGAGGCTCGGTACCGCGGCGGAGTGAGCTCGAATGTGGTCAGCCTGGTGGCTCTCTATGGGTGTGGCTTGAGGGGAAATGAGCGGAAGGAGGGGGGATTAAGTAGCCGGGCGATGGAGGTAATTACGCTGACAGTAACTCGCAATCAAGCGCGGAATCAATTGGGAAGAAACGGCCGCAGCGGAGCTGGTCACGGGCGTGATTTGGGGACGATGATGACGGGGCGTGTGGGGCCAGAGCGTCAGTGAGAGGAGGGGTGCGAGAGTTGGTGAGAAACAGAGAGGAGAGGGGGTTTTCCCGGGTGGGCTTGCTGGGCTGGCTTGTTGGGCCGCGGGTGTGTTGCGTTAGTTAGGTCGCTGGGTTTATTTTTTTCTCCTTTTCTCTTTTTCTTTTTCTGGTTTGATTTTCTAGTTTGAATTTGAATGACTATTTCAAATATGTTTCAATTTGAATTTCCTCCAAACTTTTGTACTGTGTTTCTTGTGTCCAAGGATGTGTAAAACATCTACTTACACTCAAAACCATTTTGAGATTGAAAATAAATATAAAACCATGCCTTTAATAAAATAATGATAATAGGCATAAAGATGGTTTTATATTTGAATTTGTTTTGAAAAAATTTGTGTGGCTTTGTATTTACTTCCCAACTATTACTGATCAAACCTTTAACATATTTAGAAAATAAAATATAAACCTTGCCTTACTTGAATAATGTAATAGGCAAAATATGGTTTCTTATGTTGAAAATTCATTTGAAAAGGTCAAATGCTTATGAATGCATGAATGCTATGCAAACTTTATAAATCATGAGTTTTGGGATGCTACAAATCTAACCCCCTTAAGGTGAATCTCGCCCTCGAGATTCGGATTGGCTAGCAAATAGGTGAGGGTGGTCTTTTCGAAGATCATCTTCTCATTCCCAAGTTGCTTCCTCTTCGGAATGGTGGTTCCACTGAACTTTGCAGAATTTGATAGTCTTTGTCCGGATAACTCTTTCTGTAGTCTCAAGAATCTTCATAGGTTTCTCCTCATATGTGAGATCACTTTCCAACTAGACCTCTTCCAAAGGTATAGTATCCTTCAAAGAAGTCTCTTTCATCTCCGGATGGCATTTCTTCAGCCGACTCACGTGAAACACATTATGAACTGCAGACAATGATTCAGGCAATTCAATCTCATATGCCACTTCTCCTTTACGACTCAGAATCTTGAATGGCCCAACTTATCTTGGTGCCAATTTTCCTTTGACTCCAAACCTCTTTACTCCACGAAGTGGTGATACTCTAATATAAGCTCTATCACCTACTTCATAGGTGACTTCTCTACGCTTTGGATCTGCGTAGCTCTTCTGTCAGGACTGTGCTATCTTCAATCTATCTTTTACCAACTTGACTTTCTCTTCAGCTTCCTTGATTACTTCTGGCCCGAACAATTTTTTTCTCTAACACCACTCCATAACAATGGTGTAGTACATTTTCTTCCATAGAGAAATTCAAACGGTGCCATCTCAATACTGGCTTGATAGCTGTTGTTGTAAGAGAATTCTGCGTAAGGCAAACTTTCATCCCAACTAGCACCATAATCTAGGGCACATGCCCTCAACATATCCTCTAGAATCTGGTTGGTCCTTTCTGTCTGTCCATCAGTCTGGGGATGAAAAGCAGTGCTGAATTCCAATCTTATTCCCAATGACTCATGCAGTTGCCTCCAAAAATGTGAAGTGAATTGAGTTCCTCTATCAGACACAATACTCTTGGGTACTCCATGCAGACACACAATCCTATTCATATAAATCTTGACTAACTTAGCACTTGTATATGTTGTCTTCACGGGTATGAAATGAGCCTCTTTAGTTAGGCGATCTACCATGACCCAAATAGAATCATATCCTGATCTAGTCCTTGGCAGCCCGGTGATGAAGTCCATGCCAATCTTGTCCCACTTCCAATCAGGAATAGGTAGTGGTTGTAACAATCCTGCTAGTTTTTGATGTTCCACTTTCACTCTACTACATACATCACACAAAGCAATATGTTCGGCGATGTCCTTCTTGAGATTATTCCACCAAAATCTTTCCTTCACATCCATGTACATTTTGTTGTTACCCGGATGAATGGAGTATGGTAAGTTGTGTGCTTCTTGTAAAATCAGTTTTCGAAGCTCCAGATCTTGCGGAATGCAGATACGTTTTCCATACCATAAAGTACCTTGTTCGTCTTCATGGAATCCTTTAGCTTTCCATTTGCTAATTTTTCCTCTAATCTCTTCAATTTCCTTGTCCAACTTTTGGGCTTCCCTGATTTTGTCTAATAAGGTGGGTTGAACATCCAATGACATGAGATATCCTTCAGGCACTATCTCCAATCTGTGATCTTTGAATTGGGCACACAGATCATCTGGCAACTCTCCCTTAGTGAGACCATTCACATAAACTTTACGACTTAATGCATCCGCTACAACATTTGCTTTACCGGGGTGGTATTGCAAACTCAAGTCATAGTCCTTGATGAGTGCTAGCCATCTTCTTTGTCTCATGTTGATTTCTTTTTGAGTGAAGATATACTTCAAACTTTTGTGATCTGTGAACACTTCGCAACACTTTCCCAAAAGATAATGTCTCCATGTTTTGAGTGCATGGACAACGGAGGCTAACTCCAAATCATGAGTAGGATAATTCACTTCATGAGTTTTGAGTTGTCTCGAGGCATAAGCCACAACTTTCCCTTCTTGCATCAAAACTGCACCTAATCCTTGGTGAGATGTATCAGAATATACTTGGAAATCTTTCTCCAAATCTAGCGGACATAAGACTGGTGCTATCACTAGTCTCTTCTTCAACTCTTGGAAACTGAGTTCACATACTTCAGTCCAATCAAATTTCTTGTCTTTCTTAAGTAACTCCATCATTGGCTTAGCTACCTTTGAGAAATTCTAAATGGATCTTCTATAGTATCCTGCCAAGCCAAGCAAACTACGCACTTCTTTCACTGACTTAGGAGATTCCCACTCAGCTACAGCTGACACTTTTGCGGGATCAACTGCTACACCATATCCTGACACAATATGTCCAAGAAATCCGACTTCATTCAGCCAGAATTCACACTTGCTGAATTTGGCATATAGCTTATGCTCCCTAATCTTCTCAAGTATTAATCAAAAATGTTCTTCATTCTCTTCATTACTCTTGGAATAGACCAAAATGTCCTCGATGAAAACGACAACGAATTTGTCAAGAAATTCCATGAACACCTTATTCATCATATTCATGAAGTAGGCTGGTGCATTTGTCAAACCAAATGGCATCACGGCGTACTCATACAATCCATACCTAGTGGTGAAAGCCGTTTTAGGTATGTCTTGTTACCTTATCTTTAGCTAAAAGTAACCTGATCGAAGATCAATCTTTGAGAACACACGGGCTCCTTCTAACTGATCAAACAATTTATTCTAGGCAAAGGATATTTGTTCTTGATAGTTACCTCATTGAGTGAACGGTAATCTATGCATAACCTTTGACTTCTATCTTTCTTTTCCACAAACTAGACTGGTGCTCTCCAAGATGAAGAACTTGGCTGAATAAATCCTTTCTATAACTGTTCCCCAAGCTGTTTCTTGAGTTCTTTCAACTCATCAACTGACATCTTGTAAGGTCTCTTTGCTATTGGTCCTGATCCTGGCAGCAAGTCAATCAGAAACTCAACATCTCTATCTGGTGGCATTCTAGGTAATTCCTCCGGAAACACATCCGGATACTCTCTCACAATTAGCACACTGTCTATGCTAACCCCCTTAAGAGAATTTAGCTTATTCCCTTTTGATTCAAAGTTAGACTTGAATGTAATCCGTTTCTTATACGGGGTTTTGAGTGTGACAGTACAGTTGGCACAATCTAGTACTCCTTCATAATTGGTCATCCAATCCATTCCCAAAATAACATCCAATCCTTGGGAATCTAGGATTATCAGACTAACTGGAAACTTATGCTTTCCAAATTCTATTACTAGATCACGACATCCAAGACTTACTATCATATCTCCATCGGGAGAACTTACTTTTATAGGACACCCAATATTTTTAGTTGGAAATCCATTTTTATCAACAAATTCTCTTGATATGATTGAATGTGATGCGCCAGTATCAAAGAGAACAAGTGCTGGAACAGAATTGAGTTTGAACTTACCAGCCACAACATCTGACTCTTCATATATTTCCTCCACATTGATGTGGTTCACTTGTCCCTTTTGGAAGGGATTGGGCTTATTAGCACCTTCAACTTTATTTTCTAGGCACTCATTAGCATAGTGCCCCATATTCTTACACTTGAAGCATTCAACCTGACTGAGATCTTTCTTTACAGGCTGACTTCCACTTCCACTTCCACCTCCACTATGGTGGCTCTTGTGTCCACTCTTGTGGTTCTTATACTTGTCATTATCATGATTGCGATGGTGCTTGTTGTCATGATGACGGTTGTGGTTGTGGTGATTGTTATACTTCCCATGTTTGTGGGATCCAGAACTCCCACTATCATCATGATGGGAACGCTTGTGTGACGATCCCGAGTTGTGCTTATCAAAGCTATGCTTCCTCTTTCTGCTCTCAACCTGTCTCATATTGGTTTCCAAGATGGTAGACTTGTCACAAAGTGATTGATAGGTTGGAACATAGGCAACAGACAGCTGCAGGTTCAACTCATCATTCAGTCCTTCGAGGAATTTCTCCTTCTTCTTTGCATCAGTATCAACTTCATCCGGTGCATAATGCGCCAGATTATTGAATTCCTCAATGTATTCAGCCACACTGCAGTGACACTGCTTTAGATTGTGGAACTCCTTCTTCAAATTCATCACTCCGGATTGGATGTGAGCTGTACGGAATCCATCCTCAAAGATAGCCCATGTCACATCCTCAAGGGGAGTGGTGATCTGGAAGTTATCCCACCATGTTGCTGCTGGACCTTCAAGCAGATGTGCTGCGAACCTGACCTTTTCCTCGTCGGTGCAGCCAACAGTCACTAAGTCCTTGTTCACTGAACGTAACCAATCATTGGCTATCATTTGATCAGTGGTTCCCGAGAACTTTGCAGGCCTTAGTCTCAGAAATCTGGTGAGCATGTCAAATCCCGGAGGATTATTCTGATTATTGTTGTTGTTATTATTGTTGTTGTTATTATTCTGATTCTAGTTCTGCATGAACTGCATCATCATCTGCATCAGTTGAGCCTGTGCTATCATGAACTGCTGCATCTTGGGAGTGACGTTGTTGTTGTTGTTTTGGTTGGGGTTGGCACGTCGGGGAGGCATCTATGGTTTTAATAAGGATAAGAATGAGATGCCCATAGATGCTTAACATGCACAATACATCACATAGAACAATCACAATAACCAAGATCAAAATAACATAGAGTTTGAATGACATAAACAACAGGTTTTGAAAATGCAAACACACCATAGCAAGCCATCCACTTGTTGGATGGTCATTGCGACTCAATAATCAAAGTATGGTAGATGAAAGATAATCGAGTAGTCTACACTACTCCTCCGCATCGATCTCCACATCAACAAGGGTAAGACCTGCATTCTCCATGGCGGTCTTGTACTCATCAACACTAGTGGTCAAGGCCTCAATATTGGCCCTAAGAGCCCTCTTCTGTGAGCGAAGCCTCTCGATCACTCCCTGCTGGTGCTCAAGCTCGAAGTCCTTGGCCTCTAACTCTTCCTTCATCTCCCTAGTCTTCTTGTTCCTGTCTTGGACTCTTTTTTCTTGGCTCTTGAACTTCTTGTCCTGGCTTTCAAATTTGGCCTCCATCTCTTTGACGATCTCGTCTTGCTCCGCGAAGAGCTTGTCCTTCTCCCATAGTTGAACCTGGAGCTCGTCATTGCTAAGCATGACGTTGGTCCTATCAGTGTCAAGGTGTCTAATAAGACCCTATAGGTCCTGAAGGTACAGACGAATCGGCTCCATCGTCTATCTAGTAGCATCATCGTACTTTATAGCCTCACCCTCCTCGTTGCGTCTCCCGAACGGGTGAAAGTAGAGACCTCTAAGCTCGGTGGAGTGCCTCCCTACCAGGCGTCCAAGTAACTCCTGCATGACTACATCTAAGCCTCTCTCCTTGACATCATGCATCAGCTTGAAAGTGATAGCCTCCGTGGGTGGCTCTGCCTGGCGTCCCGGCTGTGTGACTCTGAAGCCCCAAAGGTCCTTCCTCTCAAACTTGGTGAGCTGAACTGTCGTGATGCTAGGTAGTGGAAGGTTGAGCACACTAGTGAGCTCAATGAGACGAGTCCCAAAACGAGTTCCCTTGAACTCCATGGCCGTGCTGGTAACAACGTTAGGCATCTATTTTTATAAGATAGAGAAAAGTTAGAATCAACACAAGTAGAGAAAATTCATTACAAACACACAAGTCATGGCATACCCAAATCCATTACAAACACCAAAGGTTCAACGTAACTTAGACACATTTTTGGAAGTAAACACGATAAGTGTGGTGGTCCAACTAACGAAGTACGTTACAATTCTGATGCAGCTCGTCCTACGGATGCGCCTACATCCCCGCCAACTCGTCCCCCAAGTGGACCAATGACCCGTGCTCGAGCCAAGCTCCTACAAGCTAAGGTTAACTCACTCCTCTCCTCGTGTGATTTCAATACATCCTTGTATGTCTTGCTACTTCATGCATTCTCAGCTATGAACCCAATGAAGCATCGCCAAGGGAGGGACCAAAGGCTACCCGAGGAGATCCGCCAGAGCAAACCGGCGCCAGGCCCGGCGGACCGGTCTCCTCGCCGGAATTCCCGGCGACCGACCCGGTCGACCGGCCTCCACGCCGACAATCCCGGCAGCGACCGGAATCCTCCGGCGACAACCGAAAACACCTTCTGTAAGGCTTTCTGGTGGGCGACCGAAAATGTCGGCGACGACCGGAATTTTCGGCGACCACGCCGGCGCCGCTGGACCCCTCGCCGGAAATCCCTAGATTCAAGTTAACATCCGGGATGGGCCCGTGTAACTCCTTATTTCGCCTAGTTTTTACCCTTTTTGTGCCCAAACTACCCCTGTTTATGTGGCTGGGCTATAAATAGCGCCCACCCCCTATTGTAAACCCTAGACTTGGATAATTGTAGTTGAAGACACCCCTTTGAGGATCTATCAACTATTGGTCTCATGCTCCTGGACAAGGAGCACCAAATTATCCACAAACCTCTTGGATTTTTCCTAGTGCGTTCAAGTTGTACAAGTCCTTGGGATCTCGGTGTCTCGTGCCCAAGTAGTCAAGATCTCATCAAGCCTCTAAGCCCCGTTGTTGGCCGTGGGAGAGTGTCTTGCCCAACGCCGATCCTAGGGATTGTGTTGGACCGGTTGCCACCGGCGTGAGCTATCGGCTTGTATCATGTTTTCATGTGTGTGTGTTCATCGAGTTCTTCGCGTGTGTGTTTGTGGATTTCATCCCCTTCCCCCTTCCACCGCTTTCCCCTCGATTCCCACGGAATTCGTGAAAGATCGGGCCACCCTAAGGGGTCACCCCTAACATATTGGTATCAAGAGCAAGGTTGATCACGAATTTCCCCCATTTTTTCTTCTATCCCCTTAAAATCGAAAATTCCCCAAATAAAGAGCCCCAAATTGCCTTCGAATCGATCTGGATTTGGTGAGTTTTTCGTGGTTTTGGTCCATAGATCTGTTGCTTTGGGTCTTGATCTACATCCCTTGAACTTTCCCCAACCCAATTCGTCGAAATTTTGACACAATTCTCAGTTTGACTTTTTGGATTTCAGGTCAAACAGCTTTCAGCACCAGATCCGGCGAACCGGTTCTGCAACCGGAAATTCCGGCGACAGCTCCGATCGACCAGAAGGATGACCGGAATTTCCGACGGCAGACCCGGCGCGCCGGTTCCTACGCCGAAAATTTTGGCAATTCTCAAATTTTGACAGTTTATCCTTGTTTTGTTCGTGCTTCGCGTGCGTGTCGCCAAAAACTAACAACAAGCTTCCGCAAATCACTACGTCACGTGCTCCTCGACACCGCGACTCCCGAACATCTTCCACACCACCGGTTGCAAGTCGTCAACAATACCAAAGGTATAACTTGCGCCACTTTGACAGCCACATATCTTCCTTTATGTGTATCTATCCTATGAGAGCAACTTATTTTGTGTTTTTTTAAGCATTGTGCACTTGCCTTTGGAAAGTGAGAGTGTGAGGGCAAATACAAAAGTTAACATAGTAGTATAGAAAGGGAGAAAAATAATAAAAAAAGCAAAAGAAAAATATAAAGATACATCGTCTCCCAATACAAAGAGAGTATCCAGCTTGTAAGCAAAAAGAGAGAGAAAAGATCGCGCCAAGGCAAGTGCACAAATCCGTTGCTTATCCTCTTTTGGCAAACGAGTTGTGGTCTCTCCTTGAGTTGGCACGACAACCGAGCGTAGTCTTTGTTAGGACCTGTTGTGCTCATTTTCATAGTCGTGCTAACCCCGTTAATCTCCACATGTGCGTTATCCCGTGTTCTGTAGATCGTATCCTTTTTCTTTTGAACAATAACCTTTTGCTTGGATCGTTTCGTTTGGTTTTCCACAATCCTAACCTTCCACCAAAAGCCTTTGAGAGTTGTAGCTTATTTGTGTGTGAGTTTCTTTGCGATTTCACTTTGCAAGCTATTAGCTCCCTTGTGTGGCAATTGGTTTGGTACAATCTCCAAGGTGAGGTAAAAGGCTATCTCCCCGCATTATCCTTCTCCATATACAACCCTTGTTGGCTTTGCGTCATGGACAGGAATGGCTAGCCGTCCAACCACCACCACCTCCGGAGGACGACACACAATACATGACAAGATGGGATCATTGGAAGGTCCGAGGAGAATTCAACTACCGTTGTGAAGCCCTTGAGCGGCGCCAAGATGAACAATTTAGCGAAGCCCGAGTGTAATTCAAGAACATTGACAACCGCTTCGAAGAAGTCCGAGGACAAATGCATTCCATGCAACACAACCTCGGCCATCAAAATGTAGCTCTTGGTCGCGCCCTCGCCGCAACGGATGAGAAGCTTCAACGCCTCATTGATGGGCTAGCAAGGCCACGATCGCGTGACTCAAGCTCATCACGGCACTCCTCAAGTGAATCAAGCGCTCCTCGCCGTCACGCTTCAAGGCACCAAGATGGACCCGTCCTTCACTCCATGAGCTCTTCGCAAGCGGTACCATCTCCGTGACAAGACGCGACGTCAAGCTATGATGGTGACCTCTCCGCAAGACCTCCAAGACGTGAAGTGAACCGTCCACAACAAAGGGCACTTGTGATTCAACAAGAGCAACCTCACGTGGACCACCAAGCCCATCGCCAACGACATGTTCCTTCAACAACAAGTGAAGCATCCAAAGTGGACGAACAAGGCCGCCGTTGGCGTGAAGCACTCGAAGACCCACCAAGGCGTCATCATCGACATGAACGTCAACGTCGATAACATGATCATCATGACGAGCCTCCCCCACATCAAGAAGAAAGGGAGCAACCCATTGCGCATGCGGTTCGTCGTCCTCCTCGCCACATGGCGCAAGACAATGCTCATCGGCATCAACCTCGACAAGAAAAAGAGCAAGATCCTCAAGCTCGTTGTGAGGACCAACAAACTCCTCCTCGTCCTCAACCGCGCCAACAACACGAGAAAGCTCCCCAAGCTCGTCATCACAATCAAGTTCCACCACCAAACGTGGCACTTCAACAACTGCAAGGGCAACACAACCATCACCAAGCAAGACATGAGAGCTCCGATGATGATGATGGCCACCAAAATCATGGCAACCGCCGCTACCTGAACCGCAATGAAGAAGAAACCTTAGGCAAGCTCAAATTCACCATGCCCAAGTTCACCGGTTCCAATGAGCCCGAAGAATATCTCTCGTGCGAACTCAAGGTTGACAAGATCTTCCTCATGCATAACTATAGCAATGTGAAGATAATGGCCAGGGCATCCCTCGATTTTGATGAGTATGCCAACCTTTGGTGGGAACAAGTCCAACTCGCTCGTGAAGCAAAATAAGAGCCTCCAATCTCAACTTGGCAAGATATGAAGGCTCATATAAGATCTCGCTTCATTCCTTCACACTACACGCGTGACCTTTTCAACAAGCTCCAAATGCTTAATCAAGGGACAAAGACCACGGAAGAGTACTTCAAGCAAATGGAGCTCAACATGATCCGTGCCAACATTGAAGAGCATGATGAGCAAACAATGGCACGTTTTCTCAGAACCATCCAATCAAGCGCATCACCGAGTTCCAAAAGTACAACAACATGGTTGAGATTGTACACATACCATCAAAAGCCGAGCGTCAAGTGCAAGAGGACATCAAGTAAAACAAGCCAAAGACGTGCT
Source organism: Avena sativa (assembly GCA_916181665.1). Classification (NCBI taxonomy): domain Eukaryota; kingdom Viridiplantae; phylum Streptophyta; class Magnoliopsida; order Poales; family Poaceae; genus Avena; species Avena sativa. Next base: position 373,079,805 of record OV702294.1, read on the forward strand.
TCACATACAAGGAAGCGCCAACCACTACTCCAACAACACCAAGTGGAAGCTCATCAAGTACCACCAAGCTTCCCTTCGAGCCAACACTTCCTCAAGGAAAACCGACCCCAAGTGGCAAATACACAAAGGATGAACAACAATTCAATGGTGAGTGCTACAAGTGTGGAGGCAAAGGACACAAGTCGGCCGCATGTGGAAACAAGAAAGTTTTGTTCATCCACGACAATGGCGATGAAGAATACTTGAGTGAAGATGAGTTTGATGCAAGGGTCAAGGAAGCAATGGCAAGGTAACATTTGGAAGATGACCAAGACCTACTTGTGTGTGAGCATGACGCAAGTCCATCGCTTGTCGTCACAAGGGTCTTAACTACTCAAGTCAATGAGAATGAAGACCAAAGATCAAACATCTTTCAAACTCGTGCCGGTATCCATGGGAAGTCCATCAAGGTTGTCATCGATGGAGTGAGTTGCCACAATCTTGCAAGCACAGAATTGTGTGAGAAACTCAACCTCACCGTCCATCCGCATAAGCATCCCTACCATATACAATGGCTAAGTGACCAAGGGTCCGTCAAGATCAAGCACACCGTCTCGGTAACGTTCTCAATTGGACCATACAAAGACACTGTGGAATGTGATGTGGTCCCCATGACGGTTTGCCATATGTTGCTAGGAAGGCCGTGGCAATATGACAAGCGTGCTTTGCATGATGGTTACTCAAACACTTATACCTTCAAATGGCTTGAAAAAACTTGTGTTTTGCAACCAATGACTCCTAGCCAAATAATTGCGGACAATGCAAAGGCTTTAGCGAGGGCGCAAAGCACAAAACCACCTTGTGAGAAGAGTGGTGAGCGAGAGAACCACACTATAGTGAGTGAGATCCACAAACCAAGCTCGAGTGGAAAAACAAAGAGTGTTCTTCTTCCCACCAAAAGTGAGATGAGAGAAGTGCGGAACAACCCATCCATTTTGCACTATGTCCTTGTATGCAAGGGACTAGCGCAAGGAACTAATGACTTGACAAATGTTCCTCCTTCTTTGTTGGATATTTTGCAGGAATTCCAAGATGTATTTCCCGAAGACCTTCCTCATGGACTACCCCCTCTTCGCGGAATCGAGCACCACATCGACCTTATACCCGGCGCTCCACTCCCAAACCGCGCGGCGTATCGCATGAACCTGGAAGAAACGAAGGAGATAGAACGATAAATCAACAAACTCGTCTCCAAAGGTTTGATCCAAGTAAGCACTAGCCCAAGCGCGGTACCCGTGATTCTCGTGCCAAAAACGGATGATACGTTGCGGTTATGCATGGACTGCCGTCCAATTAATGCTATCACCGTGCATTATCGACATCCTATACCGCGCCTTGATGACATGCTTGATGAGTTATGTGGAGCCACTATATTTTCGAAAATTGATCTTCATAGTGGTTACCATCAAATCCGCATGGCCGAAGGTGATGAGTGGAAAACAGCCTTCAAGACCAAGCTTGGTCTCTATGAATGGTTGGTCATGCCTTTTGGCTTATCAAATGCCCCATCTACCTTCATGCGCCTCATGAACCATATTTTGAGATCTCTCATTGGGAAGAGTGTCGTTGTTTACTTTGATGACATACTTGTCTATAACAAGTCACTAGAGGAGCATGTTACTCATGTTAAGGAGGTCCTTCAAATCCTTCGTCATGAAAAGCTTTATGCTAATCTCCCAAAGTGCACTTTTGCAAAAGACAAACTGATTTTCCTTGGTTTTGTTGTGTCTTCTAATGGCATTGAAGTCGATGTCTCAAAAGTTAAGGACATACGAGATTGGCCCATCCCTACCAATGTTAGTGAACTTCGCAGTTTTCATGGGTTGGCCGGTTTTTACCGTCGCTTTGTGAAAGACTTTTCTACCATTGCTTGCCCTCTCAAAGAATTGACCAAGAAAAATGTCACATTCGTTTGGGGCAAAGCACAACAAAAAGCGTTTGATGAGCTCAAAAAGAGGCTCACCGAAGCACCACTCCTCGCTTTACCGGATTTTACAAAAACTTTTGAGATTGAGTGTGACACTAGTGGTATTGGCATTGGAGGCGTCCTTATGCAAAATAGGCGTCCTATTGCATACCATAGTGAGAAACTTGATGGCGCACGCCTTAACTATCCAATTTATGACAAAGAGCTTTTTGCCTTGGTTCGTGTCCTTCAAATGTGGCAACACTACCTTTGGCCAAAAGAATTTATCATCCATTCCGATCATGAGTCGTTGAAATATCTTAAGGGCCAAGCCAATTTGAGTAAAAGGCACGCCAAATGGGTTGAGTTCATGGAATATTTTCCTTACATTGTCAAGTATAAGAAGGGCAAAGAAAATGTGGTAGCGGACGCCTTGTCTTGCAAAAACACAAACCTTCTTACGCGACTTGAAGTAAATGTCTTGGGTCTTGATGACATCAAATCTTTGTACGAGTCTGACCCATTCTTTGGATCAATTTTTGCCAAGTGTTCAATAGACAAAGGGATTGCTGATTTCTATTTGCATAAGGGTTTCTTTTTCAAACAAAACAAGCTTTGCATTCCGAAGTCGTCCCTCCAAATTTTGCTTCTTGAAGAGTCGCATGGTGGAGGCCTTATGGGTCACTTTGGCCGTGACAAGACATATGACATGCTATCCACTCACTACTTTTGGCCAAAGATGAAGCGCGACGTGGAACGCCACGTCCAACGATGCACTACATGTATCCAAGCTAAGTCTAAGTCCAACCCCTTTGGTCTTTATATGCCATTACCTATTCCTCATGCACCTTGGTCGGACATTAGCATGGACTTTGTGTTAGGATTTCCTAGATCTAAACATGGACATGATTCTATATTTGTGGTAGTGGATCTTTTTTCCAAAATGGCACATTTCATTCCATGCCATAAGACCGATGATGCTTCACATGTAGCAAATTTGTTTTTCAGGGAAATAATTCGGCTACACGGTGTACCAAGAACAATCGTCTCCGACCGCGACGTCACGTTCATGATCTACTTCTGGAAAACACTCATGGACAAGCTCGGCATCAAGCTCCTTTTCTCATCCGCCTCACATCCTCAAACCGATGGACAAACCGAGGTCGTCAATCGAAGTCTTGGCACACTTCTACGTGTGTTGATAAAGAAGAACCTTAAAGACTGGGAGGAATGTTTTCTACATGCCGAGTTCGCCTACAACCGCGCCAAGCACTCCACCACCATGAGAAGCCCATTCATGATAGTCTATGGTTTCGAGCCTCTCACCGCGCTCGATATTCTTCCACTCCCGCTTCATGACCGTACCAATATGGACGTTGACAAGCATGCTGAAACAATGAAGAAACTCCATGAAGACACAAGAACTACGATCGAGCAACAAGTCCTTCGCCAAGCATCACAACTAAACAAGAACAAGAAAGAGATGATCTTCGAAGAAGGCAACCTTGTGTGGATACACTTAAGTAAAGACTGTTTCCCCAAGGACCACGACTCCAAACTCAAGCCAAGAGGTGATGGACCGTTCAAAGTACTAAAGAGGATCAACAACAACGCCTACATCTTCGATATCCCAACATCAAAGTACCTTGTGAGCCCGACGTTCAATGTCAAGGACCTCTCACCCTACCATGGAGAAGATGAAGTTGAGAAGGTTGAAGAGTCGATGACGACTCTTTCCCAAGGGGGGGAGCTGATGCAGCCCGTCCTATGGATGCGCCTACATCCCCACCAACTCATAGGGCTGGAATTCGAGCCGAGCCAAGCCAACTCGACTCGACTCTCTAAAGCTCGTTCAACTAACGAGTTAGCTCGACTCGGCTCGTTTATAGAACGAGCTCATATTTGAAACTTGGCTCGACTCGGTAAACTCACGAGTAGCTCGTTTAGCTTGTTATAAGTTACAAATAGGAGCACATATAAGAAAAATAGTAATCATCATACTAATTTGTAATTAAAACACCGATAGTACTTCCATAATAACACGAAAGAAGATCAATGAAAAATATAGTATCTCAACACCATTATAGGTTCAAGAAACATTCATAGTATGGCACTCATCTATGAAATTTTCAAACTTTGTATTTGAACGATTTTAACGAGCTAAATGAGTAGCTCACGAGTAGCTCATTTAGCTTGGGGTGAACAAACGAGCTCACATCGAATACTTGGCTCGACTTGTTAGACACCGAGTTCGAGCCGAGTCAAGCCGATTCACGAGTTACTCATTTAGCTCGCGAGTTTCGAGTTATAATTCCAGCCCTACCAACTCGTCCCCCAAGTGGACCGATGACCCTTGCTCGAGCCAAGCTCCTACAAGCTAAGGTTAACTCGCTCCTCTCGTCGTGTGATTTCAATACATCCTTGGATGGCTTGCCACTTCATGCCCAAACCCTGTGCATTCTCAGCTATGAACCCAATGAAGCATCGCCATCGGAGAGACCAAAGGCTACCCGAGGAGATCCTCCAGAGCAAACCCGCGCCAGGCCCGGCGGACCGGTCTCCTCGCCATAATTTCCGGCGACCGGCCCGGTCGACCGGCCTCCACGCCGACAATCCCGGCGGCGACCGGAATCCTCCGGCGACAACCGAAAACACCTTCTGTAAGGCTTTCCGGTGGGCGACCAGAAATGTCGCCGGCGACCGGAATTTTCGGGGACCACGCCTGCGCCGCCGGACCCCTTGCCGGAAATCCCCAGATACAAGTCAACATCCGGGCTGGGCCCGTGTAACTCCTTATTTCGCCTAGTTTTTACCCTTTTCATGCCTAAACTACCCCTGTGTGGCTGGCCTATAAATAGCCCCCACCCCTATTGTAAACCCTAGACTTGGATAATTGTAGTTGAAGACACCCCTTTGAGGATCTATCAACTATTGGTCTCATGCTCCTTGACAAGGAGCACCAAATTATCCACAAACCTCTTGGATTTTGCCTAGTGCATTCAAGTTGTACAAGTCCTTGGGATCTCGGTGTCTCGTGCCCAAGTAGTCAAGATCTCATCAAGCCTCTCATCCCCGTTGTTGGCCGTGGGAGAGTGTCTTGCCCAACGCCGATCCTAGGGATTGTGTTGGACCGGTTGCCACCGGCGTGAGCTATCGGCTTGTATCTTGTTTTCGCGTGTGTGTGTTCATCGAGTTCTTCGCGTGTGTGTTCGTGGATTTCATCCCCTTCCCCCTTCCACCGCTTTCCCCTCGATTCCCACAGAATTTGTGAAAGATCGAGCCACCCTAAGGGGTCACCCCTAACAAATTCTCACTCACTAGACAAAATAGCTATCAGGGCATCCTTTGTGGCCATCTGTCTATCTTGTTCACAAGACTCCCATATTAAGTCTATGATGTCTCCCCTTAGTTGTTGGTTGGCAGTATCTAACTCTTGGGTATGCTTCTTTTCTTCTCTAAGGTCATTTTGAGTGTTGAGCATTCTGCACTTGAGTCTATCACCAAGCTCCTTGATGGCATTCCAAGCTGCATTTCTTGTAGAGTCAAAGACTGTTGTGTGCATTTCAGAGTTGGTGCCATGCAGAATCCTGACTCCTTGTGGTTGTCTTCCTTGTTTTTGTACAAGTGAAGTTGCACCCACCAATACTCTTCTCCTTCATCCATCATAGGGAATCCCTTGTACACAGCTGCACCATGTATCCCCATGGTAACCATAAGGTTCTTGAGTGCCTTGGGAAATTTAGTCTCACACTCCAAAGTCATGGTCATGAGTGGTCCCTTCCTCACGGCTTCGTTGATGGAGTTCATCTACAAATAGAGATGAGAAAGAAGATTAGAAAAGTTTACGAGAAGAAAAAGACAAGTGTGGAAATTTTTCGAAGTGTTGAAATTTTCCTTAGTGGTTTCTTAGTCTAATCCAATCCTAGGGTCATAATCCTACAGGCAACACAGTGATCTGATACCATCTACAAGACCCCACCTTTATAAAGGTAAAAGTCCCTATGCTTGCAATGCTAGTCCCTGGATCAAATGCTAGCATCCACAGTTTAAGATGAAGTACACAGAAACAAAGGTCATTATTACATCGTCATTCCAGAGATAACATAGTCTTCTACAACTCCATAGCCATAGGCTAGTACAAGAGTTTAACTTAATAAAATAAATAGAAGTCTTCATCTTCATGTGCCACAGGCAAGCATCTTGAGTGTAGACTCATAACCCTAATCCTCATCAGAGTAACCTGCAACATCACAAGTTACAGCCACAGTGGGTCAATAGATTGGAATAGTATTGGCAAGTGATACCTTAGTAGAATATTAGTTTCTAGCTTTTACATGAATTTGGCTAAGTTTAGCTTAGGCTTGCTTTGCTCAAAATAGGTTTTACCTATCAGTTGAAAACACTAAGTTTTTGTTCGACAAAAACTCCCAAGGAACCACCAATAGACATTGGTGAACTTTTACCCTTGTTCAACCACAAGTTTTTAACTTAGAAATTGGGATGAGGATATTCTTGATAGCTTCCATGTCTTGATGCTCAATTTGTCCATTGCCGGGGACACGGCTAAGTACTTAGATTCTTCCTTCTCGAGAGGTGGTGCACTTTCCCCACAAGACTCGACATGCATCGAGATAAGACCTTTCAGAAGCCTTCCCTTAGACCAAAATGGACGCGCTCCAAACCTATCACCCCCAACCACCAACTATCCATTTGGCTAAGTTATTGCAACCTATATGATCCAGGCAGAGCCCATATTGCCATGTGGTTGCACAAGAAGCTTCTTAACATATGGCATCTCAAATCCCTTTGTTCCTGGGTGGCTTTCCACAAGTGTGATACACAAGGTAGACCCTATATATGCGCCTTGTGTAACCACTCAACATAACCCAAACATACCATTCCACCCAGGTGATTCATTCACTTAGTTGTTTTTTATTAGGCAAAAACACATGTCAAAAGACTTAGCAAAATTTCATAGCATGAATATATTCCACCCTTCTTTGCTACTAGCTAGGCTAAGAATGGCAATATAGTAAGTATCTTAACTTAGAGAAAATTCTAACAATTCTACAACTACTAGCATTTCCCAAGCATAGCATATAGATACTTAGCAAAAATTATCATGCAAGCCCTATACAAAATATCATTAATGCATAGTCAAAATATTGGGACAAAATTATGAATCACCACTTTCCTTGGTAGTTGGGGGAGTAGCAATAATCCTCACAATCACAATCACCACTAGCACCAAAATCTACACATAAAATGATAGCACTAAATTTATATTCCAAAAAAATTCAAGCAAAAATATATGAATGCATGCAAATGCCATGTGATGATTTTTATAAACTAAAAAAGACAATTAAAACAGTACTGAACAATAAACTAAACATCTATACACCAATTAAACTTAATTTGGCTTTTAAAACATTTTCTAAATAATTTTTATACACAAAATAGGCCTACAAATATCTCTGCATAAAATTCTATTTTAACATAAGCAAATCACAAAACCAAGCCCACATATGTGTAGGATTTATTTTTGTGATTCCATTGATATATTATTTGCATTTTTTGGATAAACATAACAAAGTTATTGAATTTACAAGTTTAATCATCTAATTAAATTAAATCTGAATTTTTAAACGAAAACTCTGACACGCGGCAGCGTCTGATTGGCGCGTACCGGTTCACTCTAGATCACGCGTCCGCGCTGTTAGATCTAATTAAATCCAACGCACTAGATTAAAACTTACCTCTTCGCATCTAATCTAATCTACACCGCCAGATCTGAGATCTACGGTTGAAAACCCTGTGTACCCCTTCGCTAGAAAATCTAATCACAACCGCTGGATTCAGATCCAGCAGATCACGTTGCTTTGACCATTCGCGGGCGGCGCAAATGGCTACCGCGGCGGCTGCACGTCTGCCGGTGATGATGAGGATACAATCATGGATCATGCTAATTTCGACTGTTTGAACTAGAAAGAAATATTGAGCCTCATTGAAAAATATCACAAGGTGAATTCATTCCTAGTTGGACATGATACTTTGATTTATAAGAACTTTATACTACCTAAATGATTATGTTATTGTTTGACTAGATTTGGCATCTATCAGACTAGCGCCCGCGGGAGGAGAGGGAGGAAGGCGGCCGAGAGATGGAAGACACACTAGGAGGCAATAAGGAGAGAAGGTATGATAAAGTGAGATATGTGGCGCGCCAGGACACGTTTGAGGTGCACCACGACATATGGCATGCGTGCCAAGTAGACCAAACCCATCTATGGGTCAGTATATATCAGTTTGAGTCGAACCGAGTCAGTTTGGGCCAAGTTATGGCTGTTTTTAGGCCCGTTTAGGAGGAGGACGCCCCAACCATCATATAAACCCTAGAAGCCGCCGCAATTAGGGTTAGACCACGTTTAGATTAAACCAATACTTGTTTCGTTGAACTGTTGGAAGCATTTATCTGAAATTACAAGTTCCTCTTTGATTCGATCAGTAATATCTACCATACCTCCACTTTGATTCGATCTGGAGTTTGCTACTGAAAGTTTTTGTGTTTTCTGCTATTCCATTGGGAATTTGTAGATTTCAAACCGCTTCGTGGTCAGCGGCTACGTGCGCAAGTGTGTGAAGTTGCGAATACCATCTGGGTTGAGATCTGTTGCATTGGCAGTGGGGGAACAGCCGGTGATTCACAGCATCCCACAAGTTATCTCCATTACATCCACCATCATCTACGACATGCTCAACGAGAAGATCGGGCCACCCCTTTATCATCTTGGTATCAGAGCCTCAGGTTTACTGGGTGAGCAATTCATCCCCATAGATTAGTTGTTTTAGTCCTATACAGAAAAAGCCACACAAAAATATTAGGGTTCATAGTTTATTGCCATAGCCTAGATAACACTATTCGTGAGTTCTAGTTGCTGATCATAGTCTTTTTGTGTAGCCTTTCTTCTAAATCTGAGTCGTAGTTTTTGTCTAGTTTTTGCCTAAGTTTATCTCATAGTCGGAGTTTTAGACTGTTTCTAGGCTGTTCGTCGTGTTCTGGAGTTTAGATCTAGTAGATCCATTTTTATTTTGTTGAGTTGGAGTTACTAGATCTCTTTTTGGAAGAAAGAAAAAAAAAAAGGGTCCGATCTGATATGTACGTGCGCTTCCTGCCAAGCAAAAACAAAAAAAAATCTTCTTGGCCGCTCCTCGCCGGACGTAAGACAAGTCTGAGATAATTCGTACGTGAGCGAGCAGAAAAAAACGTGGCCGCTCCTTGCCAGACCTGAGACACGTCTGAGGTACTACGTTCCTGAGCGAGCAGAAAAAAAAACGTGCTCGCGCCGCACCACAGACAATTCTGTGGTTGTACGAGTGTTTCTCAGCCCTACCGCGGTAGGATTTTGGGCCATTTTTCTGCCGTGACAAAGACCATTTTCAGGTCAATTTGTTTTACTGGGTCCACATAGCGTTCCTATCTTTGTGAGACTTAGTAAGCCTTTCTTGGTGTCTAGAACTATCCTACGAGACTAGCGTGCTTAGTGCTCTTAGGGCTGCTTAGTTTAGCAATCTGGTGTCGGTTTTGTTGAGTCATTGCTAGCATCTCTCCTGGTGCATTGCAACACGAGCATTACTCTGATATACCTCAATTTTGAGCTCCTTTTCAGAGTTGCAATTGCCCCATTTATCTCCACTGTGTGGGTTTCCGTGGGTTATTGTCTTACGGTCAGCACTAGGATTTATGAATTAGTGTTGTTAGGTATCCATACCAAGCTCCACTATATACCCCTGGTTATGGTGTGATAATTTTTTCCCTCGGTATTCGCTTTGTTACATCCGTGCACGTTCTGCTCATACAAGTTGGTAAGCTATCCTAAATCACTTTGGAACGGTAAGATACAGATTTTCTTTCAGTTTCGAGTGAGTTATGAGAGTTCCACCACCAGATTTCCTTTTCGATACTAATGTACTGATCATGACTTCTACTAGTGTTGATGTGATGCAGAAATCAAACGATGTTTACCATGACTATTTAGGTATTGTGGTCAGCATGGCATATGATGCCACTAAAGTCAAGTGGAGATTGGACAGTTCTGCATCATCCACAAAATATACGTCTTGGGAATCTCACATGCTCAGTGGTTTTGCGAGATTTCATACTTTCGATAGCAAGTTTCATGGCCATACAGAATACATTCTCGCTCGTCGACGTGTCGATGCAAAGGTAACTCGTTGGTGGAAGGATGCTAGGACTGTGTATGGTGTCATAGGTAAAACATTCCTTTGGAAGGATTTCAAACAATTTCTGCGTTCTAGGTTTTTGTCCAACTACACATGGCCTATTCCAGAAATTTTCAGAGTGGACGTAAATGAGACATGTGAGGTGTCTACTAACATAATCTTGTCTACTTCTAGTATTGTAGCGTTTGATATGCAGGTTTCTTTCGAAGAAGGGAGCCGCCTATTTTACAACATGTATCACATGATCGGGTATCATCACTTGAGAAAGATGTTCCAGTACCTACAACATATAGGGAGGATGACATTGATAATGGGACTGATTTGGGGCTACAACCAGCCAATAAGGCATTCAGTGAGTCTATTCCTTTGCTGGTTGATTCTTGTGACTTTACAAGAACAGAAAATTTAGAACCGAGTGATGCTTTGAAAAATCTGAATTTTAAGCATGTAGTACTAATTACCCATAAGGAAAGACTTGCTCGAATACCACCTACTTATATTGTGTATTCTATCATGCTCAATGAACCTATGAATATGATTTGTGCTATGGATAGGATTTCTGAAATTTCATGTCTGAATTCTAGCACATATTCTGCTTGTTTCACTTTCAATCTAATTTGTGAATATAGAATGGATGAAAATTTTCTTGTGGATCACATATACATAACTTGTGATAGAATCGCTGAATTGAAACATGCTATTTTCAGCCATACATGTTGTGTGTCGATGTCTTTTTGTTGTGGGACATATGCTAAAATTTGTGATAGTATGAAACTAAATTCAAATCTAGTTGATATATTACAGCCAACATAAGTAATTTTACCTATGTTGGATTTTTCTAATCTTGCTAGAATAGAACCCGAGTTTTCATATTCGTTGTATTTGTCGCAAAAGTCTTTGTCTAGTTATGCTACTACTTTAGACTTCACTGATATTTGCAAATTGCATTGCATGTTACCTACAAGACATAATGATAATGCACATATAACTGATTATTTTTGTGTCAGTTCACCACTTGTTTATAATAATCAGAGTAGCGCAGTTGAAGCATGGCGTAAACCAAATTTTTTTCACATCCTTTGGATTGGTTTGATCTTGTTCATCACAAATTTGATCATCGATCTTCTTTGAGAAAACTGAATTTAATATTGAACAACAAGACTATATATCTATTTGTTTTTCAACATGATCAGATTATTTGTACTTCACTTATAACTGCAATTTAAGTTGCTTGATGAATAATACACATATTATTCACGTGAACAAAAATGATACAACAGGTTATGTATACATATACTCTGCGTATACATTATTCTTTTTGTTCCTTCCACTTTCAACTTACCCAAAGCCAAGGACGACTTTTCTTGAAGAAAGGGAGGACGATGAGGATACAATCATGGATCATGCCGCTTTCGACTGTTTGAACTGGAAAGAAATATTGAGCCTCATTGGAAAATATCACAAGGTGAATTCAATCCTAGTTGGACATGATACTTTGATTTATAAGAACTTTATACCACATAAATCATTGTGTTATTGTTTGACTAGATTTGGCATCTATCGGACTAGCGCCAGCGGGAGGAGAGGGAGGAAGGCGACCGAGAGATGGAAGACGCACTAGGAGGCAATAATGAGAGAAGGCATGATAAAGAGAGATATGTGGCGTGCCAGGACACGTTTGAGGTGCACCACGACATATGGCCTGCGTGCCAAGTAGACCGAACCCATCTATGGGTCGGTATGTATCAGTTTGAGTCGAACCGAGTCAGTTTGAGCCAAGTTATGGATGTTTTTAGGCCCGTTTAGGGGGCAGGACACCCCAGCCATCATATAAACCCTAGCAACCGTCGCAATTAGGGTTAGACCACATTTAGATTAAACCAATACTTGTTTCGTTGAACTGCTGGAAGCATTCATCTGAAATTATATGTTCCTCTTTGATTCGATCAGGAATATCTACCATACCTCCACTTTGATTTGATCTGGAGTTTGCTACTGAAAGTTTCGTGTTTTCTACTGTTCCATTAGGAATTGGTAGATTGCAAACCGCTTCGTGGTCAGCGGCTACGTGCGCAAGTGTGTGAAGTTGCGAATACCATCTGGGTTGAGATCTGTTGCATTGGCAGCGGGGGAACAGCCGGTGATTCAAAGAATCCCACAAGTTATCTCCATTACATCCACCATCATCTACGACATGCTCAATGAGAAGATCGGGCCACCCCTTTATCAGGTGATGCTCCGGCGAAACCAGAGGGCAAAGGTGAGGGTTCTGGCGCTTACCGAGGTCGTGGAGACACGAAGCTCAACGTGCAGGTGGACGGGGTCGGGGCGCACGGACACGGCGTGGATTCCTCGTCGGAGTTGCGGGCGGCTTCGGGTTCACGTTGGTGGCGCTACAAGGCACGGGAAAGAAAAAGGAGGGCGGCGTTAGACGCGCACTGAAGCTGCGAGTGTGCGAGTGTGAACCAGAGAGGAAGGGGAAGGCTAGGTTTACCCTACGTGCTCGTCGGAGTAAAGCACTTCGTCGGGCATGCACTGTCGTTGACGATGACGAAGATATAGGTCACTAGAAGGGAAACTGTGAGTTGGGTTAGACGCGCTGAGGTACGGCGAACACGATAGCAAGACCAGGAGGCAAGGGGTGTGGAGTTCTCACAGGAATTGGCCGCCGGAGAGGCTCGGTACCGCGGAGGAGTGAGCTCGATTGTGGGCAGCCTGGTGGCTCTCTGTGGGTGTGGCTTGAGGGGAAATGAGCGGAAGGAGGGGGATTAAGTAGCCGGGGCGAGGGAGGGAATTACGCTGGCAGTAACTCGCAATCAAGCGCGGAATCAATCGAGAAGAAACGGCCGTGGCGGAGCTGGTCGCGGGCGTGATTTGGGGACGATGATGACGGGGCTTGTAGGGCCAGAGCTTCAGTGAGAGGAGGGGTGCGGGAGTTGGTGAGAAACAGAGAGGGGAGGGGGTTTTCCCGGGTGGGCTTGCTGGGCTGGCTTGTTGGGCCGTGGGTGGGTTGGGTTAGTTAGGTCGCTGGGTTTATTTTTTTTCTCCTTTTCTCTTTTACTTTTTCTGTTTTGATTTTCTGGTTTGAGTTTGAATGACTATTTCAAATCTGTTTCAATTTGAATTTGCTCCAAACTTTTGTACTGTGTTTCTTGTGTCCAAGGATGTGTAAAACATCTACTTACACTCAAAACAATTTTGAGATTGAAAATAAATATAAAACCATGCCTTTAATAAAATAATGATTATAGGCATAAAGATGGTTTTATATTTGAATCTGTTTTGAAAAAATTTGTCAGGCTTTGTATTTACTTCCCAACCATTACTGATCAAACCTTTAACATATTTAGAAAGTAAAGTATAAACCTTGCCTTACTTGAATAAAGTAATAGGCAAAATATGGTTTCTTATGTTGAAAATTCATTTGAAAAGGTCAAATGCTTATGAATGCTATGCAAACTTTATAAATCATGATTTTTGGGATGTTACATTATCCTTACCCCTCCTATCTAATATCTTCAAATCATATTCTTATAGTAATAACACCCACCTAATGAACATGTGCTTTGCATCCTTTTTCACAAGAAGGTGACGCAAAGCTTGGTTATTTATATGAATTGTTACTCTATAATTAATAATGTAAGATCTAAATTTGTCACAAGCAAAAATTATAGCCAGGAACTCTTTCTCGGTAGTAGAATAATTTTTCTGAATGTTATTAAGAGTCCTACTAGCATAGTGAATAACATTAAAATTCTTCCCGTCTCGCTGTCCTAGCATAGCTCGTACAGCATAGTTACTAGCATCACACATGATTTCAAAAGGTTCATTCCATTTTGGAGATTGCATGATAGGTGCTGAAACTAATTTGTTTTTAAGATTTTCAAAAGCTGCAATGCAGTCATGGTCCAAGTAGAACGGAGTTTCTTTCTTAAGAAGGTTACTGAGAGTCATAGCTATTTTGGCAAAATCCTGTATAAAACGCTTGTAAAAACCTACATGTCCTAGAAATATTTTTAAGTTTTTAATGTCTTGGGGTATGGGAAGATTCTCTATAGCACTTATATTGGTCTTATCTATTTCTATACCTTTTTCTGAAACCTTATGTCCAAAAACTTTACCTTCTCTTTCCATAAATCGACATTGCTCCCAATTCAAAACTAAATTTGATTGCCTCAATCTCTGCAAAACTTTGGTTTGTAGAGACAAATATCAAATGTTGTTCCACAAACAACGAAATCATTTATTAGAACTTCCATTGTATTCTCTACAAGACCATCAAACATTTTTAAAACACAGTCTTGAAAGGTTGCAGCTGTATTACATAAGCCAAACAGGATTAATCTATAAGCATAAGTACCATAAGGACATGTGAAAGTTGTTTTCTCTTGATCTTCGAGCTGTATAGCAATTTGAGAATAACCGGAATAACCATCAGGAAAAAAATAAGAATTATTGCTTAGTCTTTCTAAAATTCTATCCATAAATGGTATAGGTTTTTGATTTTTCTGTGTCTCACGGTTTAGTCTTCTAAAATCGATGCACATGCGATACCCCCACAATAGGCCTTATAGGGAGTAGCTCACCATCCTCATTCATAATGGCATCAAGACCCCCATGTATTGGTATGCAATGAGCTAGGCTAACCCACTTACTATTAGAAATAGGATATATTATGCCGGCATCTAATAAGCGTATAACTTATTTTCTTACTACTTCCTTCATTTTCGGATTAAGCCTTCTTTGTATGTCAACTACAGGTACATCATCTTCAAGCATGGTAATCCTATGTGTCACAATGGATGGATATATTCCTTTAATATCACTTACAGTATACCCAAATGCTTCACGATGTTTAATCAAAACTGAAATAAGTTTATTTGTTTCATTTTCTGATAAATTTTTACTAATAATAATAGGACATTTATTTTCATTATCTAAAAATTCATACCTCATATTGTCTGGAAGTTGTTTCAATTCAATTAGTGGAGGTTCTTCCTCACCTTTTCTTACCAGTTCTTCATAGCCATATGGGTTTTGTCCTTCCGGAATGGAGCCAAGGTAATCATCCCTAGTGCCTCTTCCCAATTAACTAAGCTCCTTTCTAATTCATCTTGGGGAGTGCTGAAATGAATTGCAGCTAGCTCGACAATTGTTTTCTCTTCCTTGATATCTTCTATTTCATATGGCCTCTTTTTAGGTTTGGGAAAGTGGAATGTCATTTACTCCTCTCCAAACATCATGGAAATAGTCTCCTCCTTATTATCAATTCGAGCTTTGGTTATAGAGACAAAAGGCATGCCTAAAAGAATAGGACAAAAACTATCTCGAGGCATATCAACAATATGAAAATCGAGAGGGTACATGAGTGTTCCAATAAAAACATAGGTATTTCGAATAACACCTTCCGGTTTTATATTAGTTCTATTAAACAATTTAATAGTAGTGTCCACCAGTTCCACATCTGGATTATTTAAATTGTAGCGAAGTTCCTCAAAAAGTGATGAAGGAATAATATTTATAGGGGAAATCAACTAACAAATTCCGTATAAGGAAGTTTCTCCACAGTATATAGGAGTTAGAGGTTTAGAAGTTTCTTTACCTTGTAACTTACCTGTAATGAAGTCTGAAGTTTCAGAGTCTAGCATAACTAGTTCATTTTCCATGATTCTTGCCTCCATAAGATCCTTAAATATAATAATATTTGCATTGGTAGCTTTGGGGTTCTTTTCTGATTTCTTTGATCTTCTCCTTATACATTCTTCCTACCTGCACTTTTTCTTAATATTCTTTTGAATAGGTTCAGAGGAAAATTCTACCAATGATTTGTGGATAAAAGGGGTTACTCTCTTGGGTGGCCTGATCTTCACGGATCTCGTGGTCAAATCGAAGGGAAAGCGAGGGGAAAGGGAGAAGGTAGCGAAAGCGAACACACACCTCGCGAAGAACACGATGAACACACGCAAAACTCACACGATACAAGGTCGATTGCTCCCAAACGGTGGCCATCGGTTCGATAGAATCCTCGCAAGGAAAGATCGGTCAACGTGCTCCCTCAAATCCACATCGGAGAGGGAAGAACACCTTGGGGAGGGTCTTGACAACTTGGAGACGAGACACCTAACTCCAGGGCCTTGTGCAACGATGGATGCGTGATGCTAAGTCCAATCGAGGTTGGTGACGATAGTCGGTCCCCTTGTAAGGGGATGAGGCAAAAATAGAGATTCCACAATGGGGGTTGTCTTTAGTCTATCATCTATGCCTAAGGGATACATGAGGGGTGGGGGCTCTATTTATAGGCTAGCCACATAAACAGGGGTAGTTTGGGAACGAAACGGGAAAGTATAGTAAGGGGTACATGGCGCTGGGCCGAGTTGGCATGTGTAGGCCCAGACACGACCGGTAGTACCGGACTTAGGACCGGTAGTACCGGTCGTAACCGGTAGTACTGCTCTGGGACCGGTAGTACCGCTTGCAGTCCTGGAGCGTCAGTTGGAGCCGTCAGTAGCGAGCGGTAGCAGGGGACGGTAGTACCGCTGACTGGTAGTACCGGTTCCGACGACCGGTAGTACCGCTTGGACCTGGCAGTTGCCGACCTGTCTTCTTCAGTCTCCTCTTCCAAGCCACCGTCTTGTCGGGCTTGATGCTCCGGGCTTCCTCCCTTGCCTTCGTACTTGTCAATGTGAACCTATCATGGCCATAGGACGGAGTATGAAGTAGTATACCATTCAATAGGGTAGGAAGTGGGCTCGCAAAGAGGAACGGATTCACCTTTGGAGTCCATGACGACTTGGCATAAGTTGGAGACCTTGATGTAGTAACGACCGTAGGTCAGGCTGCATCATCCCCCCCTTCAAAAAGAGTCGTCCTCGACTCTCCATGTTCATCACGAAGTAGAAGAGGTCGAAGGACATCCTTGATCCTGGGGTTCACCATATAGTCGTCCTCGGGAAGATTGACTTGACAACACTTCAATGTTCCTACACCCTCCATGAAGCCTACAAAGCTCACGACAAAAGCGAAGAAACACTCAAAGCATAGCCAATTCATGAACATTATAGCATGAGTCCTCAAGTAGAAGGAAGTCACCTTAGCGTGTAGAGATGCCTCGATGAAGGGTAGCCATAGGTAACTCTCTTTGGTTCTTTTTGTCAACACGTGGTTGGTAGAGGTTGACGTGTATGCACTTGTACCTTCACACAACAAAGACCAAGAAAAATATTTTTGTGCGTGATAGAGGAGCATGTCAAATGTGGCATGTATATTCTTCTTCACAACACTATTAGCCTAATGCATGTATAGCAAATGGGATGCATATGCAAGGTCAAAGTGCATGGAAATCGTTTGAACATCATCCAAATGTGGGAACTCAAAAACTCCATACAACGTTTTAGTAAGGCACTCAAGGCAATTGACTAGAATTTTGATCAACGTCCTTGATGCGAGAATAGGAGAATTCGGCAAAAACACGCAAGGAAGAATGTTCAAAGCAACATCATTATGTGTGCAAACCAACCATTAGAAAGATAAATTGTTCGACATGTTGGATGTCACACACAAATCATCGAAAGCAAATATCATGGGAATATGAGTATCCCAAGCGGAAGCAAAAACAACACGTTTGCAAAGAAACCAAATGAAAGAGCAAGTGGTCCTTATGTTTGTTGCAACAACAAGACGAATACTTGAAAGCTCTCATGACAATACATGCTCTTAATGGCATTATGGTTGCACACAAAATATCGGAAAGAGAAATTGTTCAACATTTTTGTTGCAACACACAAAGCATCAATATCCAATAGCAAAGAAACATGAATGTCACAAGGTGAGATAATACCATCAACATGCTTGCAATCAAACCATATGGAAGAGAAATTTGCCAACATCAAAGATGCAAAGCATGCAAAAGGTATTTGTAACATCCCAGCATTAGAGCTTAGAAATAAGCTGAACACAGATATGTGCATTGCATTCATGCATAGAAAATCTGAATAATTTTCGCGCTTTTAAATAAAAACTTGTCAAAGTGATTGAAGCTTCTCTTAACCTGATGGAATTGAAGTAGATCATCAAGTTGACTGCGATAAGTTTCAATATGACCATTCCTAAAACCTTATTTTGGGTAAACATGATTTGATCTAAGGGTAGATCAAATGTAATAAAATTCAAAACTAATACATTACTTAATGATTTATATTTGATCCTTAGGTAATCATACCATAGTATTTATTATAGTCACTCATGAGTACCAAGTTAAGGATATAACACAAAGAATAAGAATGTAACAACTATATCTTAATCTCATCTAATTATACCATGAGTATCATGGAAATACCTAACTTTAACTCTCTAGTGAGATTGAGTAGGAAAGAAATCAAAGTTAAGATCATTCACCATATATCTTTCTTTCCATATCAATCTTTATCATCTCTATTGAATCCTATTCTAATATCTGTTGTTCATCAATGTTGAGTAATCAACTATTGATTCACCAATTCTTAATCTATCAATTTCTGAACTATTAACTGTTGTCCTTATTATAGAATTCACTTATGGCCTATAAAGAAAGAAGTAAGAAGAGGTAAATAGTAATGCTAGTATTAGATATCATCTATAGGATGGGAGTGATTAAAGAAAATTAAATCAATATGATAATTGATGGAGTTAACTCACTCCTGAATGGATAGAAGAGTTATTTGAAATAAAGATATATGTGGTAACAAAGAGGATTACAAGGATGAATATTGATGATAGTTACCCAAGAGAAATCCTATTGGATTAAGTAGGTATAGTCAATGAGTAATATCTCTTTGTCAGATAGATATACTAAGAAGATAATTATAATACAACTGTAGTGTTGTATTAATGAAGGCCTTGATTAGCCAACTGGAAACCTAAGCCATGTATGATCAAAGGATTCTAATGATCATTCTTTTGTCACCAAGATTGAATGCTTATATCATGTATAAGTGGCATTGGTGGATAGAACAGGATTTAACCCTAGTATAGATATATAATCCTAGATTATCCATCATAAGTCACCATGATAGGATGTGAAGTTTGAATATAAACTCCTGAGGTAAAGTAGATATAAGATAGTATGATTAAGTTGAAGCTAGAGTAGCATGGAGTTATTGAGGTTGTGTATTCCTCTTAGAAGATAATAAAGCTTTTGAGGAAAATAGAATTTGATCTATATACATCCATTGGAGTAATGTTAGTGATGGATGATTAAGGAAGAGTATGATTGGAGTTAGAAGTAACCACTTGTTGGATTGGAGATTATCAACAGCAGAGTAGTTGATATAACCAAGTACAGATATAAACAGATTATGAAAAGCTTTAGTGTCAAGCTCATTAGAATTATAAATGTATTTAGAAGAATAAAAGGTGGATAAGCATATTTTGTGAATTAAAGTTCATCATGTTAACACATGATGATGGATAGGAAGAAGTAGTATATCTAGGAAAGGAATTCCTTAATCAGAAGTCCAGAATTATGAAGTATGGAATAGAGGAATCCTTGTTAAAGCCTAAACTCTAAATCTTAAGCCAAACATAATATTCATTTCATATTATTGATTTATTATATTATCTCCATACCACTTTATAGGAATAGTTCCGATAGCAGATCACATAAGCACATCTTTGACATTCCTAACTATCATAATTGTATCTACTTAGGAGTTATCCTTATCAATTATTTCACATAAGACCTTCTAGGAAATAACTTTCTTGTATAAAAGATGAAGTCATTCTTGAACACCAACATAAGGACAATCTGTCTTAACCAATAATCTTTATTCATATAAATAAAAGGATGAACAAAAATATTAAAACTCCTAAAACCATGGTAAACAATTACAATTTAAAAACCCTAACTTTTATTTCAATCATGGCTATCAATATATAAGACATGACTTATATTCACCTATTAGTGAAATTAGGATAATAGAAGTTATCATATTAAGAATTTTAATAATTAAAACATCTTATATAATGATTATTTTACAAAATAAATATGGATATATTATTTATATACCTTTAAGTATCTTAAACCATTCTAATCACACTCATTAAGAGTAAATAATGAAATCATTTTTATAGGATTATAAACAAATCCTAAACCCCAAAACCCTAGATTCTATTTATTCCATTTAATATAATAACTCCTTATATGTTAATGATTAAGGGAATGTAGAAGAGGAAATAAATAAAGTATATAATAATAATAATTCATACCAGAATATTAAGTAAAAATTTCTAAAGAAAACTTTCTGGGGAAAACTTAAAACAAAAGTGTGAACAATTCAAATCTGAAAAGAAAGTAAAATATGAAAAAGATGATGCAGCCCGCCCTACGAACGCTACTACATCTACTCCTACGAGCCCCCAAGTGGACCCATGACCCGCGCCCGAGCCAAACTCCTACAAGCTAAGGTTAACTCGCTCCTTTCCTTGTGTGATTTCGACACGCCCCTGGATGGTTTGCTACTTCATACGCCCACCCTGTGCATCATCAGGTACGAAGAGAAGGACCCACGGAACAGAGAAACCACTGCGGAAGGGACCAGCCGCACTCAGGCGCCAGTGGTACTACCGGAAACGGCGACCGGTACTACCAGTCCAAGCGGCACCACCGGCCCCTGCTACCGGACGCTCCAGGAGGAACCCAACCAAGCCCCAGACGTCCGCGGTACTACCGGAGCTGGAACCGGTACTACCGGAGCTGGAACCGGTACTACCGGACAACGGTACTACCGCCATCCACTACCGCTCACTACTGACGACACCAACCGAAGCCCCAGGACTGCAAGCGGTACTACCGGATCCTGAGCGGTACTACCGGTTGAGACCGGTACTACCTGTCACAAACCCGGTACTACCGGACGTGCCTGAGCCTGTTCGCTTCAGCTCGGCCCAGCACCCTGTACCCCTCTCTATATTTTCCCATTTCGTTCCTAAACTACCCATGTTTATGTGGCTGGCCTATATATAGCCCCCACCCTCTGCTGTAAACCCTAGACTTGGATAATTGTAGTTGAAGACACACCTTTGAGGATCTATCAACTATTTGTCTCATGCTCCTTGACAAGGAGCACCAAATTATCCACAAACCTCTTGGATTTTGCCTAGTGCATTCAAGTTGTACAAGTTGTTAGGGGTGACCCCTTGGGGTGGCCCGATCTTTCATGAATTCCGTGGGAATCGAGGGAGAAGCGGTGGAAGGGGAAAGGGAATGGAATCCACGAACACACACACGAAGAACTCGATGAACACACAAACACGAAAACACGATACAAGCCGATAGCTCACACCGGTGGCAACCGGTCAAACACAATCCCTAGGATCAGCATTGGGCAAGACACTCTCCCACGGCCAACAACGGGGGTGAGAGGCTTGATGAGATCTTGACTACTTGGGCACGAGACACCGAGATCCCAAGGACATGTACAACTTGAATGCACTAGGAAAAATCCAAGAGGTTTGGGGATAATTTGGTGCTCCTTGTCAAGGAGCATGAGACAAATAGTTGATAGATCCTCAAAGGGGTGTCTTCAACTACAATTATCCAAGTCTAGGGTTTACAATAGAGGGTAGGGGCTATTTATAGGCCAACCACATAAACAGGGGTAGTTTAGGTATGAAACGGTAAAGTCTAGGCGAAATAAGGGGTTACACGGGTCAAGCCCGAAAGTTGACTTGGCTCTGGGGATTTCCGGCGAGGGACCCGGCGGCGCCGGAGTGGTCACCGGAAATTCCGGTGGCCGCCGATATTTCCGGTCGCGAACCAAAAAGCCTTACCGAATAGGTTTTCGGTCGTCGCCGGGAGATTCTGGTTGTGGCCGAGATTGTCGGTGAGGAGGCCGGTCGACCGGGCCTGTCGCCGGAGGTTCCGGCGGGGGAATCGGTTCACCGGGCCTGGCGCCAGTTTGCTCTAGCGAATCTCCTCGGGCTGCCTTGGGTCCCTCCCTCGGTGATGCTTCACTGGGTTCATAGCTGAGAATGCACAGGGTTTGGGAATGAAGTAGCAAGCCATCCAAGGGTGTATTGAAATCACACGAGGAGAGGAGCGAGTTAACCTTAGCTTGTAGGAGCTTGGCCCGAGCACGGGTCATCGGTCCACTTGGGGGACTAGTTGGCAGGGATGTATACGCATCCGTAGGACGGGCTGCATCAGCTCCCCCCTTGGGAAAGAGTCGTTATCGACTCTTCAACCTTCTCAACTTCGTCTTCTCCATGGTAGGGTGAAAGGCCCTTGACATTGAACGTCGGGCTCACAAGGTACTTTGATGTTGGGATATTGATGATTTAGGCGTTGTTGTTGATTCTTTTGAGGACCTTGAAGGGGCCATCTGCCCTTGGTTTGAGCTTGGAGTCACGATTATTGGGAAAGCGGACTTTGCTCAAGTTTATCCACACAAGATCGCCTTCTTCGAAGATCATCTCCTTCTTGTTCTTGTTTAGCCGTGATGCTTGGCGAAGGACTTGTTGCTCGATCGTAGATCTTGTGTCTTCATGTAACTTTTTCATTGCTTGGGCACGCTTGTCAACGTCCATGTTGGTGCGGTCGTGTAGGGAAGAGGTAATATGTCGAGCGCGGTGAGAGGCTCGAAACCATAGACGATCATGAACGGGCTCCTCATGGTGGTGGAGTGTTTGGCACGGTTGTAGGCGAACTCGGCGTGTGGGATGCATTCCTCCCAATCTTTAAGATTCTTCTTTATCAACACGCGGAGAGGTGTGCTAAGGCTTCGGTTGACGACCTCGGTTTGTCCATCAGTTTGAGGATGCGAGGCGGACGAGAATAGGAGCTTGATGCCGAGCTTGGCCATGAGTGTCTTCCAAAAGTAGCTCATGAATTTGACGTCGCGGTCGGAGACGATTGTTCTTGGGACACCGTGTAGCCGAATTATTTCCCTGAAAAACAAATTTGCTACATGTGAAGCATCATCGGTCTTATGGCACGGAATGAAGTGTGCCATTTTGTAAAAGTGATCCACTACCACAAATATAGAATCATGTCCACACTTAGATCTACGCAATCCTAACACAAAGTCCATGCTAATGTCCGACCAAGGTGCATGAGGAATAGTTAATGGTATATAAAGACCAAAGGGGTTAGACTTAGACTTAGCTTGGATACATGTAGTGCATCGTTGGACGTGGCATTCCACGTCGCGCCTCATCTTTGGCCAAAAGTAGTGAGTGTATAGCATGTCATATGTCTTGTCACGGCCAAAGTGACCCATAAGGCCTCCACCATGGGATTCTTGAAGAAGCAAAATTTGGAGAGACGACTTCGGAATGCAAACTTGTTTTGTTTGAAAAGAAAACCCTTATGCAAATAGAAATCATCCATCCCTTTGTCTATTGAACACTTTGCAAAAACTGATCCAAAGAATGGGTCAGACTCGTACAAATATTTGATGTCATCAAGACCCAAGACATTTACTTCAAGTCGAGTAAGAAGGTTTATGTTTCTGCGAGACAAGGCGTTCACTACTACATTTTCTTTGCCCTTCTTGTACTTGACAATGTAAGGAAAAGATTCCATGAACTTAATCAATTTGGCGTGCCTTTTACTCAAATTGTCTTGGCCCTTAAGATATTTCAACGACTCATGGTCGTAATGGATGATAAATTGTTTGGGCCAAAGGTAGTGTTGCCACACTTGAAGGACACGAACCAAGGCAAAAATCTCTTTGTCATAAATTGGATAGTTACGGCGTGCGCCATCAAGTTTCTCACTATGTTATGCAATAGGACGCCCATTTTGCATAAGGACGCCTCCAATGCCAATACCACTAGCGTCACACTCGGTCTCAAAAGTTTTTGTGAAATCCGGTAAAGCGAGGAGTGGTGCTTCGGTGAGCCTCTTTTTGAGCTCATGAAACGCTTTTTGTTGTGCTTTGCCCCAAACGAATGTGACATTTTTCTTGGTCAATTCGTTGAGAGGGCAAGCAATGGTTGAAAAGTCTTTCACAAAGCTACGGTAAAAACCGGCCAACCCATGAAAACTACAAAGTTCACTAACATTGGTCGGGATGGGCCAATCTCGTATGTCCTTAACTTTTGAGACATCCACTTCAATGCCATTAGAAGACACAACAAAACCAAGGAAAATCAGTTTGTCTTTTGCAAAAGTGCACTTTGGGAGATTAGCATAGAGCTTTTCATGACGAAGGATTTGAAGGACCTCCTTAACATGAGTAACATGCTCCTCTAGTGACTTGCTATAGACAAGGATGTCATCAAAGTAAACAACGACACTCTTCCCAATGAGAGATCTCAAAATATGGTTCATGAGGCGATGAAGGTAGATGGGGCATTTGATAAGCCAAAAGGCATAACCAACCATTCATAGAGACCAAGCTTGGTCTTGAAGGCGGTTTTCCACTCATCCCCTTCAGCCGTGCGAATTTGATGGTAACCACTACGAAGATCAATTTTCGAAAATATAGTGGCTCCACATAACTCATCAAGCATGTCATCAAGGCGTGGTATAGGATGTCGAAAACGCACGGTGATAGCATTGATTGGACGGCAGTCCATGCATAACCGCAACGTATCATCCGTTTTTGGCACGAGAATCACGGGTACCGCGCTTGGGCTAGTGCTTACTTGGATCAAACCTTTGGAGATGAGTTGGTTGATTTGTCGTTCTATCTCCTTCGTCTCTTCCGGGTTCGTGCGATACGCGATGCGGTTTGGGAGTGGAGCGCCGGGTATGAGGTCGATGCGGTGATCGATTCCGCGAAGAGGGGGTAGTCCATGAGGAAGCTCTTCGGGGAATACTTCTTGGAATTCCTGCAAAATAGCCATCAAAGAAGGAGGAACATTTGTCAAGTCATTAGTTTCTTGCGCTAGTCCCTTGCATACAAGTACATGGTGCAAGATTGATGGGTTGTTCCGCACTTCTCTCATCTCACTTTTGGTGGCAAGAAGAACACTCTTTGTTTTTCCGCTCGAGTTTGGTTTGTGGCTCTCACTCAATATAGTGTGGTTCTCTCGCTCACCGCTCTTCTCACAAGGTGGTTTTGTGCTTTGCGCCCTCGCTAAAGCCTTTGCATTGTCCGCAATTATTTGGCTAAGAGTCATCGGTTGCAAAACACAAGTCTTTTCAAGCCATTTGAAGGTATAATTATTTGTGTGACCATCATGCAAAGCACGCGTGTCATATTGCCATGGCCTTTCTAGCAACATATGGCAAACCGTCATGGGGACCACATCACATTCCACCGTGTCTTTGTATGGTCCAATTGAGAACGTTACCGAGACGGTGTGCTTGATCTTTATGGACCCTTGGTCACTTAGCCATTGTATATGGTAGGTATGCTTGTGCGGATGGAGGGTGAGGTTAAGTTTCTCACAGAATTCCATGCTTGCAAGATTGTGGCAACTCCCTCCATCGATGACAACTTTTATGGATTTCCCATTGATACCAGCACGAGTTTGGAAGATGTTTTGATCTTTGGTCTTCATTCTCATTGACTTGAGTAGTTAAGACCCTTGTGACCACAAGCGATGGTCTTGCGTCATGCTCACACACAAGTAGGTCTTGGTCATCTTCCAAATGTTGCCTAGCCAATGCTTCCTTGACCCTTGCATCAAACAAATCTTCGCTCAAGTATTCTTCATCGCCATTGTCGTGGATGAACAAAACTTTCTTGTTTCCACATGTAGCCGACTTGTGTCCTTTTCCTCCACACTTGTAGCACTCACCATTGAATGGTTGATCATCCTTTGTGTATTTGCCACTTGGGGGCGGTTTTCCTTGAGGGAATGTTGGCTTGAAGTGAAGCTTGGTGGTACTTGATGAGTTTCCACTTGGTGTTGTTGGAGTAGTGGTTGGCGCTTGCTTGTATGTGAAGTACGTCTTTGGCTTGTTGTACTTGATGTCCTCTTGCACTTGACGTTCGGCTTTTGATGCTATGTGTACAAGCTCAACCATGTTGTTGTACTTTTGGAACTCAGTGATGCGCGTGATTGGATGGTTCAAGCCATTGAGGAAACGTGCCATTTTTGTTCATCATGCTCTTCAATGTTGGCACGTATCATGTTGAGCTCCATTTGTTTGAAGTACTCTTCCACGGTCTTTGTCCCTTGACTAAGTGTTTGAAGCTTGTTGAAAAGGTCACGTGTGTAGTGTGAAGGAACAAAGCGGGATCTCATATGAGCCTTCTTATCTTGCCAAGTTGAGATCGGAGGCTCCTCTTTTGCTTCACGAGTGAGTTGGACTTGTTCCCACCAAAGGTTGGCATACTCATCAAACTCGAGGGAGGCCATGGCCATCATCTTCACATTGCTATAGTTGTGCATGCGTAAGATCTTGTCAACCTTGAGTTCCCACGAGAGATATTCTTCGGGTTCATTGGAACCGGTGAACTTGGGCATGGTGAATTTGAGCTTGCCGACAGTTTATTCTTCATTGTGGTTCCGGTGGCGGCGGTTGCCATGATTTTGGCGGCCATCTTCATCATCAGAGCTCTCATGTCATGCTTGGTGATGGTTGCGTTGCCCTTGCGGTTGTTGAGGTGCCGCGTTTGGCGGTGGAACTTGATTTTGATGACGAGCTTGGGGAGCTTGCTCGTGTTGTTGGCACGGTTGAGGACGAGGAGGAGGTTGTTGGTCCTCACGACGAGCTTGGGGAGCTTGCTCTTGTTCTTGTCTAGGTTGATGCCGATGAGCAGTGTCTTGCGCCATGTGGCGAGGAGAACGACGGACCGCGTGTGCAATGGGCTGCTCCCTTTCTTCTTGATGTGGAGGAGGCTTGTCATGATGATCATGTTGTCGACGTTGACATTCATGTCGATGATGACGCCTTGGTGGATCTTCGAGTGCTTCACGCCGACGGCGATCTTGTTCGTCCACTTCGTATGCTTCACTTGTTGTTGAAGGAACATGTCGTTGGCGATGGGCTTTGATGTGGACATCCCATCTATTGATACAACCGTTGTACCTACAGCTACACACATACAAGGACCTATCACAAGATCTCGTGCCAAACAACTTAACTATCAGGTACTTTCGTTTCTTGGAACTATTCCTCACATACATGAGAATATGATGCTGCCTAAATCAGATGTATTTATTACTCTTAGGAATGATGGACCAAGCATGGATGAGAGGGACAAGCATTGGAGCATGGCCATGCATGGAGATGGCAGCAAGCATGTGATGATTCAAGAGAAGGCCACGGATGAAGATTTCAGAACTTTGAGGCCACCATAATGAAGAAAGAAGGCTTGGACGAAATATTCAAGATTAATACTTCACAAATTCGTCCATAGCTTAATATGGTGCTTCGACACCTTTATTTTGGGCCAGGCTCATGTAATTTTCGCAGGATTTTAATTAGCCACTTTTTAGAGTCCGTATTGAAGGAGAAAAGGACTTCTAGGGTTGGATTCGGCCACCACTTCTATGGCTGGCCGAAACCCCACCTTTTCCTCCTTAAATACTCCCCATAGCCGTCACCGTAGACTCGGATTTTGTTTAGACATTAAGTTAGCCATCATAGCAACTTCGCCAAGACTCGAGCGTCGTAGAGGCCTCTTGTACTTCGCACCTATACAGGATCCCACCTTCTCAATAAAGCTTTCATCTTAATCCGCAATATCTTGATTGCAATATTAGTTCTTACTTGTTCTCGATTTCAGGTAGGAATTAAGACCCTCGCAGGTCAGGCTGATCGTGTTCCCGCATGATCGATAACCTCCAGGAGATTGGCCTAGCGATTGCATTGGCGCTCGTGCTCGCACGTGTAGTAGGATCGTCAAGCCCGAACTCCACCAAATCAACTATCACCATCTCATCGAAAGATCGGACACCTTTTCCCTATCAAGCTTGGTGGTCCACGTGAGGTTGCTCTTGTTGAATCACAAGTGCCCTTGGTTGTGGACGGTTCGCTTCATGTCTTGGAGGTCTTGCAGAGAGGTCACCATCATAGCTTGATGTCACGGCGTGTCGCGGAGACTGTACTGCTTGAGAAGAGCTCATGGAGTGGAGGACGGGTCCATCCCGGTGCCTTGAAGCGTGACGGCGAGGTGCGCTTGATTCACTTGAGGAGTGCCGTGACGAGCTTGAGTCGCGCGATCGTGGCCTTGCTAGCCCATCAATGAGGCGTTGAAGCTTCGCATCCGTTGCAACGAGGGCGCGACCAAGAGCTTCATTTTGATGGTCGAGGTTGTGTTGCATGGCATGCATTTGTCCTGGGACTTCTTCGAAGCGGTTGTCGATGTTCTTGAATTCCACTCGGGCTTTGCTAAATTGTTCGTCTTGGTGCCGCTCAAGGGCTTCACAATGGTAGTTGAATTCTCCTCGGACCTTCCAATGATCCCATCTTGTCATGTATTGTGTGTCGTCCTCTGGAGGTGGTGGTGGTTGGGATGACTCGCCATTCCTGTCCATGATGCAAAGCCGACAAGGGTTGTATATGGAGAAGAAGAACGCGGGGAGTTAGCCTTTTACCTCACCTTGGAGATTGTATCAAACAAATTGCCACACAAGAGACCTAATAGCTTGCAAAGTGAAATCGCAAAGAAACTCACACACAAATAAGCTACACTCTCAAAAGCTTTTGGTGGAAGGTTAGTGATAGGGCAAAGGTGTCCGATCTTTCGATGATATGGTGATAGTCGATTTGGTGGAGTTCGGGCTTGACGATCCGACTACACGTGCGAGCACGAGCGCCAGTGCAATCGCTAGGCCAATCTCCTGGAGGTTACCGATCCTGCGGGAACACGATCAGCCTGACCAGCGAGGGTCTTAATTCCTACCTGAAATCGAGAACAAGTAAGAACTAATATTGCAACCAAGATATTGCGGATTAAGATATTGCGGATTAAGATGAAAGCTTTATTCAAAAGGTGGGATCTTGTATAGGTGTGAAGTACAAGAGGCCTCTACGACGCTCGAGCCTTGGCGAAGTTGCTATGATGGCTAACTTAATGTCTAAACAAAATCCGAGTCTATGGTGACGGCTAAATCGATTATTTAAGGAGGAAAAGGTAGGGTTTCGGCCAGCCATAGAAGTGGTGGCCGAATCCAACCCTAGAAGTCCTTTTCTCCTCAAATACGGACTCTAAAAAGTGGCTATTTAAAATCCTGCGAAAATTACATGGGCCTGGCTCAAAATAAAGGTTTCACAGCACCATATTAAGCTATGGACGAATTTGTGAAGTATTAATCTTTAATATTTCGTCCAAGCCTTCTTTCTTCATTATGGTGGCCTCAAAGTTCTGAAATCTTCATCTGTGGCCTTCTCTCGGATCATCACATGCTTGATGCCATCTCCATGCATGACCATGCTCCAATGCTTGTCCCTCTCATCCATGCTTGGTCCATCATTCCTAAGAGTAAGAAATACATCTGATTTAGGCATCATCATATTCTCATGTATGTGAGGAATAATTCCAAGAAACGAAAGTACCTGATAGTTAAGTTGTTTAGCACGAGATCGAGTGATAGGTCCTTGTATGTGTGTTGCTGTAGATACAACGGTTGTATCAATAGATGGGATTTCCACATCATGCTCCCCATGTTGAATTGAAGTCGTCCTCGACGCAATCTCATCTTCCTCACCAAAGTAAGGCTTCAAATCTGCAATGTTAAACGTAGGACTAACCGTACCAAAGTCTGCAAGCAACTCAAGTTTATATGCATTATCGTTTATTTTCTCTAACACCTTAAAGGGACCAGCAACACACGGCATTAACTTAGACTTGCGTAAATCAGGAAAACGATCTTTACGCAAATGTAACCAAACAAGATCGCGAACATCAAACACAACATGCTTTCTCCCTTTATCCCCAGCAAGTTTATACTTAGCATTCATGTGTTCTATGTTATCTTTAGTAGTCTTATGCAATTTTAATATCATTTCAGCGCGTTGTGTAGCATCCAAATTATTTTGCACCGAAGAAGGTAAAGGCAATAAATCGATAGGTGCACGAGGAACAAAACCATACACGATCTCAAACGGGCACATCTTTGTGGTAGAATGCAGCGAACGATTATAAGAAAATTCTATATGAGGTAAACACTATTCCCACAATTTTAAGTTCTTTAAAATAGCCTGCAACATTGTAGACAAAGTTCTATTTACTACTTCAGTTTGCCCATCAGTTTGGGGATGACATGTAGTACTAAACAGCAATTTAGTCCCCAACTTAGCCCATAAACATCTCCAAAAGTGGCTAAGAATTTAGTATCACGATCAGAAACAATAGTATTTGGCACACCATGTAAACGAACAATTTCACGAAAGAACAAATCAGCAATATGCGCAACATCATCCGTTTTATGACAAGGAATAAAGTGTGCCATCTTAGAAAACCGATCCACAACAACAAAAATACTATCCCTCCCCTTCTGTGTACGTGGCAATCCCAAAACAAAGTCCATAGAAATATCCTCCCAAGGAACACTAGGAACATGAAGAGGCATATATAAACCATGTGGATTAAGGCGAGACTTAGCTTTTTGACAAGTAGTGCAGCGTGCCACAAATCTCTCAACATCTCGATGCATACGTGGCCAAAAGAAGTGTGCAGCAAGAACATCCTCCGTTTTCTTGACACCAAAGTGTCCCATCAATCCTCCTCCATGCGCCTCCAGTAACAACAAAAGACGAACAGAACTATCTGAAATGCATAGTTTGTTAACACGGAACACAAATCCATCATTGAAGACAAACTTGTTCCATGTTCTACCATCTCTACAATTCTGCAACACCTCTTTAAATTCCGCATCATGCACATATTGTTCCTTAATAGTTTCCAATCCAAATATTTTGAAGTCAAGTTGAGATAACAAAGTATAACGGCGCGACAAAGCATCAACAATAATATTATCTTTACCCTTTTTGTGTTTGATAACATAAGGAAAAGACTCAATAAATTCAACCCACTTTGCATGACGACGATTCAACTTAGCTTGACTACGAATATGCTTCAAAGATTCATGATCAGAATGTATAACAAATTCTTTAGGCCATAGATAATGTTGCCAAGTTTCTAATGTCCGAACCAACGCATATAATTCTTTATCATAAGTAGAATAGTTTAGACTAGCCCCACTCAATTTCTCACTAAAATATGCAACAAGTTTTCCCTCTTGTAATAACACACCTCCCAAACCAATTCCACTAGCATCACATTCAAGCTCAAAAGTTTTATTAAAATCAGGAAGTTGGAGTAAGGGAGCATGTGTTAGCTTATCTTTCAATACGACGAAGGCCTGTTGTTGTGCATCGCCCCAAACAAAGGGCACATCCTTCTTGGTAAGTTCATTCAGCGGCGCGGCAATTGATCCAAAGACTTTGACAAAGCGCCTATAAAAACCAGAGAGGCCAAGAAATGTAAGATCCCTCCTTTGTAAAGGAAAAGGATCCCTGTGATTGCAATGCTAGTCCCTGGATCATTGCTAGCATCCACAGTTTAAGATGAAGTACACAGATACAAAGGTCATTTATTACATCCATTCCAGAGATAACATAGTCTTTACAACTCAAGGCCACAGGCCTAATACAAGAGTTTGAATAAGTAAATAAATATAAGTCTTCATCTTCATGTGCCACAGGCAAACATGTTGAGTGTAGACTCATGACACCTAATCCTCATCAGAGTAACCTGCAACATCACAAGTTACAGCCATAGTGGGTTAATACTTTGGAATAGTATTGGCAAATGATACCTTAGTATATTTTAAGTGGACTAGATACTATATGCAAATTTGGCTAAGTGTAGCTTGGCTTGCTTTGCTCAAAAATAGGTTTTGCCTATTAGTTGAAATCACTAAGTTTTTCTTTGTCAAAACTTTTCCCAAGGAACCACCAATAGACATTGAGGTCCTTCACCCTTGTTCACCCACAAGTTTTTACTTAGAAGTTGGAACAAATGAGATTCTTGATAGCTTCCATGCCTTGATGCTCAAGTTGTCCATTGCCATGGACTTGGCTAAGTACTTAGATTTTTCCATCTGCAGAGGTTGTGCACTTTCCCCACCAGACTTGGTTTCACCAAGACAGGACCTTTCAGAAGCCTTCCCTTAGACCAAATGAACGCGTTCCAACCTATCATTCCCACTACCACCAACTGTCCAAATGGCTAAGTTCTAGCAACCTATGTGATCCAGGCAGAGCCCATATTGCCAAGTGGCTGCACTAGAAGCTTCTCAACACTTGGCCTCTAAAATCCCTTCGTTCCTGGGTGGCTTTCCACAAGTGAGATACACAAGGTAAACCATAGCCATGGGCCTTGTGTAACCACTCAACCAAAAACCACCAATCAAGTCCCTTTCCACCCAGGTGATTCATTGACTTAGTTGTTTTATTAAGAAAAACATAAGTCCAAAGACTTAGAAATATTTTCATCATATCATGTATATTTCACCAACCCTTGTTTGCTACTAGCTAGGCTAAGCATGGCATAGATAGTACTTAACTTGGAAATTTCCTAGCAATTCTACAACTACTTAGGATTTCCCAACATGGCATTTGGAAAAAAATAGTAACATGCAAGACTTAGCAAAATATTTGTAATGCTTGTATAAAAATATAGGGATAGAAATATTCATGAAGTACCACTTGCCTTGGTAGTTGGGAGAGTAGCACTCTTCACAATCACAATCACTAGCACCAAAGTCTACACAAAGAATATAGCCACAATCACATACAAGTCATATACAAGCAAAAATATATATGCATGCATGCAAGATGCTAAGTGATGATTTTTGAAACTCAACCAAGCAAGTGCATAGTACTGAATCATAAACAAGTCAAAAACTTGCAACACCAAGTTTATTTGTCACTAAAACAATTTCCTAAACAATTCATATACTCAAAATAGTCCTAAACGAGTTTCTGCAATTAAAATCATTTTAACAGAAGCTAAACACTAAACACATTGCATAAACGGAAAGGGCTTGTTCTCCTGATTCCAACGGTATAAAATTTGTCAAATTCTAACGTGTGGATCAAAAGCTATAGCTACAACAAATTTGGATATAAATCTGATTTCAAATTCTGTTTTTAAATCAAACCCTAGCCACGCGTCGCGCTCTGATTGGCGCGTACCGTTTCACGTCGGATCATACTTCTGAGCCGCTGGATCTAACTTAAATGCGCGGCTCAGATCTAATGTACCGCTTCGTTTAAGTGATTCTATTACACGCGTTGGATCTAGATCCAACGGCTCTTGATCAAACGTCCGAGTTCTTGCGTCGCGCGGCGATGACGAGCGGCGGAGCGCTCTGCCAGTGGCGGTGCCGGCGTTCTAGGTCGCCCGGGGAGGGGAGAGTGTGCTCACCAGAATCGCAGTGACGAGGCGAAGCTCAACATGGCGGTGGCTTGGCAAGGGGCGCTCGGAGTCGTCGGGGATTCCTCGCCGGAGTTCGTGGACGCGTCGGGTACGGCTGCTGGTCGATGTTGGCGAGGTTCTGCGTCGCGCTAAGTCAAAAGGAGGGCACCGTTAGATGCGCAAGACGATGGGGATCCTAGGTGTATCAGACAGAGGGCAAGGGGCGGCTGGTACTTACGGGGAGGGGTCGCCGGAGTTCGTGCAGAGAGCGGCGGCGCTCGGTTGAAGTCGCTGCCGAGGCTACAGACCATGCGAGAACAAACGGGGTGTGTCAGTAGATGCGCAAGGAGTTGCTGAGCTTGATAGCATGAGTCATGGACAGAGGGGGGCACGGTGCTCACCGGAATTCGTCGGCGAGGTTGTCGGAACAGCGGCAGCGTCGGGCGAGTTGCGAGCAGCCTGGTGGAGTGGAGAGGAAATTGGGTGAGGGGAAATGGCCACAAGAGGGAGGGGCTTAAGTAGGCAGAGGCTCGACAAGAAACGCTCAGTTATTCAATGCCAATTACACCGCGGAATCAACGCAGCAACGGCCAGGGGCGGTGTTCGTGCGCGGAAATTTGGGGAAGACGATGACGACGTGGACGGGGCTCGCTCGTCAGCGAACAGAACAGAGGGGGAGTGGGGTCCGGGTGTCAGTGGCTCGCTGGGTGCATCTGCGCATGAGCGAGGGAGAGAAGGGAGCCGGGTGGGATAAATGGGTTGCGTCTGTTGCTGGGCTCAATTCCTGGCGCCGGCCCTTTTCCAATTCCTTTCTCTTTTCTTTTTCTAAATTGAATTTCTGAAATGAGTTTCAAATGAATTCAAACTCTATTTGAATTCAAATCTTTTTGGGATTTTTGCAGTGTGCAACAATCACATTTCAGGACATAAAATCAAGTGGTCTCTCTGTTCAAGCTTGGTTCTTTTGAAATAACAAAAAAAAACAGTGCCCTAGCACTAGATTTGCAAATGGTTTTGAAACCATTTTTATTTTGTAAAATTTTGTTCAAATTCCACACTCAATCCAATCAACAAGGAAGCAAACAAACTTGGTTTTAAAACACTAAACTCTCAAATGAGGATGGTCATTTGATTTAAGTTTTCTCACATAAAATGATAGCACTATGTGCTTCTGTTTTCTTGAATTTGGTTTGAAATTAATCTCAAAACTATATGCATGCATGAATGATATGCAATCTTTGAAATCATGATTTTAGGGATGTTACAAATCTAACCCCCTTAAGGTGAATCTCGCCCTCGAGATTCGGATTGGCTAGCAAATAGGTGAGGGTGGTCTTTCCGAAGATCATCTTCTCTTTCCCATGTTGCTTCCTCTTTGGAATGATGATTCCACTGCACTTTGCAAAACTTGATAGTCTTAGTCCTTGTGACTCTTTCTGCAGTCTCAAGAATCTTGATAGGTTTCTCTTCATAGGTGAGATCACTTTCCAATTGAACCTCCTCCAAAGGTATAGTATCCTTCAAAGAAGTTTCTTCCATTTCTGGGTGACATTTCTTAAGCTGACTCACATGAAACACGTTATGGACAGCTGATAGAGATTCTGGCAGTTCTATTTCATAGGCAACTTCTCCTTTGCTACTCAGAATCTTGAATGGCCCAACATATCTTGGTGCCAATTTTCCTTTGACTCCGAACCTTTTCACTCCACGAAGTGGTGACACTCTAAGATAGGCTCTATCACCCACTTCGTAGGTGACTTCTCTACGCTTAGGATCCGCGTAGCTTTTCTGTCGGGACTGTGCTATCTTCAACCTGTCCTTAACCAACTTGACCTTATCTTCGGCTTCTTTGATAAGATCTGGCCCAAATAAACTTCTTTCTCCCACACCATTCCATAACAATGGGGTGGTACACTTTATTCCGTAGAGAAACTCAAACGGTTCCATCTCAATGCTGGCTTGATAGCTGTTGTTATAATAAAATTCTGCGTAAGGCAGACTTTCATCCCAACTGGCTCCATAGTCTAAGGCACACGCCCTTAACATGTCTTCAAGAATCTGATTAGTCCTTTCTGTTTGTCCATCGGTTTGAGGATGAAAAGCAGTACTGAATTCCAACCTCGTTCCCAATGATTCATGTAGCTGTCTCCAAAAATGGGAAGTGAATTGGGTTCCCCTATCAGACACAGTACTCTTGGGCACTCCATGTAGACATACAATTCTACTCATGTAGATCTTGGCTAACT
Source organism: Avena sativa (assembly GCA_916181665.1). NCBI lineage: Eukaryota > Viridiplantae > Streptophyta > Magnoliopsida > Poales > Poaceae > Avena > Avena sativa. The sequence continues at coordinate 373,115,540 of OV702294.1, forward strand.
TAGCACTTGTATAGGTTGTCTTCACGTGAAATGAGCCACTTTAGTTAGGCGATCCACTACTACCCTTATGGAATCATACCCTGACCTTGTCCTTGGTAATCCGGTAATGAAATCCATACCAATCTTGTCCCACTTCCAATCAGGAATAGGTAGTGGTTGAAGCAAACCTGCTGGTTTCTGATGCTCCGCTTTCACTCTACTACACACATCACACAAAGCAATATGTTCGGTGATGTCCTTCTTGAGATTATTCCACCAAAATCTTTCTTTCATGTCCATGTACATTTTGGTGTTACCCGGGTGTAGAATACGGAGAGTTGTGTGCTTCCTGCAAAATCAGTTTCCGCAACTCCGGGTCTTGTGGAACACAAATACGTTTCCCATGCCATAAAGTACCCTGTTCGTCTTCATGGAATTCTTTGGCTTTTCCTCTGCCAATCTTTTCCTTAATCTCTTCAATTTCCTTATCAGTCTTCTGGGCTTCTCTGATCTTGCCCAACAAAGTGGGTTGAACATCCAAAGACATGAGATGTCCTTCAGGCACAATCTCCAATCTGAGTTTTCTAAATTGGGTACACAGATCATCTGGCAATTCTCCTTTGGTAAGGCCATTTACAAAAACCTTATGGCTTAGAGCATCTGCTACAACATTTGCTTTACCGGGGTGGTATTGCAAACTTAAGTCATAGTCCTTGATAAGTTCTAGCCATCTTCTTTGTCTCATATTGATTTCCTTCTGAGTGAAGATATACTTCAAACTTTGGTGATCCGTGAACACTTCACAACGCTTTCCCAAAAGATAGTGTCTCCATGTTTTGAGTGCATGGACTACAGAGGCTAACTCTAAATCATGAGTAGGATAGTTTACTTCATGAGTTTTGAGTTGTCTCGAGGCATAAGCTACAACTTTACCATCTTGCATAAGTACTGCACCCAAACCTTGATGAGATGCATCACAATATACTTGGAAATCTTTCTCCAAATTTGGCAGACACAAGACTGGTGCTGATGCATCACAATATACTTGGAAATCTTTCTCCAAATTTGGCAGACACAAGACTGGTGCAGTCACAAGTCGCTTCTTCAACTCCTGAAAGCTGAGTTCACAACCTTCAGACCAAGCAAACTTCTTGTCTTTCTTTAACAATTCTGTCATAGGCTTAGCAACCTTTGAGAAATTCTCAATGAACCTTCTGTAGTAACCTGCTAAGCCAAGGAAACTACGAACCTTTTTCACGGACTTGGGAGATTCCCATTCAGTCATAGCTGAAACTTTAGCAGGATCAACTGCTACACCATCCTTTGTCATAACATGACCAAGAAATCCAACTTCCTCCAACCAGAACTCACACTTGCTGAATTTGGCATAAAGCTTATGCTCCCGTAACTTCTCAAGTATCAAACGCAAATGTCCTTCATGCTCTTCTTTGCTCTTGGAGTAGACTAAGATGTCATCGATGAAAACGACAACAAACTTGTCAAGGAATTCCATGAACACCTTGTTCATCATATTCATGAAGTATGCTGGAGCATTGGTCAACCCAAAAGGCATCATAGTATACTCATACAATCCATACCTTGTGGTGAACGCTGTTTTAGGTATGTCTTGTTCTCTTATCTTGAGTTGAAAATAGCCTGACCTTAGATCAATCTTTGAGAACACACATGCTCATTCTAGCTGATCAAACAAATCATTGATTCTAGGCAAAGGATATTTGTTCTTGATAGCTACCCCGTTGAGTGAACGGTAATCTATGCATAACCTTTGACTTCTATCTTTCTTCTCCACGAACAAAACTGGGGCTCCCCAAGATGAAGAACTTGGTTGAATAAATCCTTTCTGCAACTGTTCTCCAAGTTGTTTCTTGAGTTCTTTCAGTTCATCAACTGACATTTTATACGGTCTCTTTGCTATTGGTCCTGACCCTGGTACCAAATCTATAAGATATTACACATCTCTATCTGGTGGCATTCCCGGCAATTATTCCGGAAACACATTCGGATACTCACTCACAATTGGCACACTGTCCATGCTAACCCCCTTAAGAGAATTAAGCATACTCCTTTTTGCTTCAAAGTTGGTCTTGAATCTGATCCTTTTATTTTCTCGAGTTGTGAGTGAGACAGTATGGTTGGCACAATCTATCACTCCTTTGTACTTAGTCATCCAGTCCATTCCCAGAATGACATCCAATCCTTGGGAGTTTAGAATTATCAAGTTAACAGGAAACTTATACTTCCCAAATTCTATGACTAGATCATGACATCCCGAATTCACTATCATTTCTCCACCAGGAGAACTTACTTTTATAGGACACCCAATAGTTTCTACCGGTAGTTCATTTCTTTCAAAAAATGCTCTTGATATGAATGAATGAGATGCACCAGTATCAAAGAGTACAAATGCTGGAATAGAATTGAGTCTGAACTTACCAGCAACAGCATTAGGCTCCTCATAGACCTCCTCCACATTGATGTGGTTTACCTGTCCCTTCTGAAAAGGTTTGGGCTTGTTAGGTCCTTCAACTTTCTTTTCTGGGCATTCATTTGCATAATGCCCCATCTTCTTGCATTTGAAGCATTCAACCTGACTGATGTATCTCTTAACAGGCTGACTTCCACTTCCACTTCCACTTCCATTACCACTGTGGTGGCTCTTATGTCCACTCTTGTGGTTCTTGTACTTGTCATTGTCATGACTACGGTGATGCTTGTTGTCATGACGGTTGTGGTTGTGGTGCTTGTTGAATTTCCCATGCTTGTGGGATCCTGAGCTTCCGCTGTCATCATAATGAGATCGTTTGTGAGACGATCCCGAGTTGTGCTTGTCGGAGTGCTTCCTCTTTCTACTCTCAACTTTCTTTATTTTGTTCTCCAAAATAGCAGCCTTGTCACAGAGTGACTGATAAGTGGGAACATAGGCCACAGCCAATTGCAGATTCAGCTTATCATTCAAGCCTTCAAGGAATTTTTCCTTTCTCTTGGCATCAGTGTCAACTTCGTCCGGTGCATAACGCGCCAGATTGTTGAACTCCTCAATGTATTCAACCACGCTGCGGTGGCGCTGCTTCAGATTGTGGAACTCTTTCTTTTTCAGACTCATCACTCCTGATGAGATATGAGCAGTGCGAAAGCCATCCTCAAAGATAGCCCATGTCACCTCATCTATGGGAGTGGTGATCTGGAAATTGTCCAACCAAGTGGCGGCTGGCCCTTCCAGCAGATGTGCTGCAAATCTGACCTTTTCTACATCAGTACAGCCCACGGTTACCAAGTCCTTGTTCACAGAACGTAGCCAATCATTGGACACCATGGGATCAGTCATCCCCGAGAACTTTGCTGGCCTCAATCTCAAGAACCTGGTGAGCATATCAAAACCCGGTGGGTTGTTGTTGTTGTTATTGTTGTTATTGTTGTTTTGGTTCTGGATGAACGTCGTCATCATCTGCATTAGCTGAGTTTGAGCAGTCATCATTTGTTGCATTTCTGGAGTGATGTTGTTGTTGTTGTTGTTGGGGTTGGGGTTTGCACGACAGGGAGGCATCTGTGGTTTGTTCAAATAGAGATAAGAATGAGATACCCATAGATGCTTTCATGCACATTACATCACATAAGCAAACACATAGCATGCAACACAAAGATAAAAGTTCAACAACAAGATAACAAGTTCATAAAGTAAAACACACAAGTAGCAAGCCATCCACATGTCGGATGGTCCAATAACAAGTTCTCAAATAACAAGTATGATAATAGAAGATAAATGAGTAGTCAAGTCTACTCATCGGCATCAATCTCCTCCTCGACAAAGTTAAGACATGCGTTCTCCATCGCGGTCTTGTTCTCCTCAATGCTAGTGGTCAAGGTCTCTATCTTGGCCTTGAGAGCCCTCTTCTGGGAATGAAGCCTCTCTATCACCGTCTGCTGCTGCTCTAGCTCGAAGTCCTTGGACTGCAGTTCTTCAGTCATATCCCGGATCTTCTTGTTCCTATCCTGGACACGCTTCTCCTGACTCTTGAACTTCCTGTCCTGGGTCTCGAACTTCGCCTCCATTTCCTTGACTATCTCGTCTTGCTGCGCGAAGAGCTTGTCCTTCTCGCGAAGCTGCACCTGGAGCTCATCATTGCTGAGCATGACATTGGTCCTGTCCGTGTCCACGTGCCTAATGAGAGACTCTAAGTCCTGGAGGTACATGCGTATCGGCTCTGCTGCGTCCCTCGAATCGTCCTCGAAGTCGATGGACTCTCCATCCTCATCACGTCTTCCGAAGACGTGGAAGTGGGTGCCTCTAACCTGTCGGGAGTGTCGCCCTAGCAGACGTCCTATCAGATCCTGCATCACTACCTCAAGGCCTCTCTCCCTGTCATCGTGCATAAGCTTGAAGACGATGGCCTCTGTAGTAGGCTCTGTCTGGCGTCCAGGCTGGTTCACCTTGAAGCCCCAGAGGTCCTTCCTCTCAAACTTGGTGAGGGGATGCACCATGATGGTCGGAAGAGGGAGATTGAGCAAAGTGGTAAGCTCAACGATACGAGGACCAAAGCGGGTAACCTAGAACTCCTCAACAGTGCTGATGGTAATAGGCATCTATTTATAAGATAGAAAAGTTAGAATAACACATTTCAAGATAAAACAAAAGACAAACATCACATACATATCCTTGGAAAGCAAAACACACAAGTCATGCATACATGAAACCATTACAACAACCAAGGTTCAAACTTATTTTAAGCAACATTTTGGAAAATAAGGTGATAGGTGGTGGTCCAACTAACGAAGTACGTTTACAATCCTATCTCACTGGATCTGTTGGCTAACACAATGTTTCTAGAGGCAATCAGCCTATCTTGCTCACATGACTCCATCACTAAGTCTATAATGTCTCCTATTAAGGTTTGGTTGGTAGCCTCCAACTCTTGGGTATGTTCCTTCTCTTTCTTTAAGTCTTTTTGGAGGTTGAGCATTCTGCACTTAACTCTAGCACTAAGTTCTTTGATAGTCCTCCAAGCTGCATCTCTTGCTGACTCAAAGAATGTGGTGTGCACTATAGTGTTGGTGTACATGCAGAATCTTTTTTCCTGATGGTTGTCTTCCTTGTTTTTATACAAGTGAAGTTGCACCCACCAGTATTCCACTCCTTCATCCATCACTGGAAAACCCTTGTACACAGCTGCACCTTGTATCTCTAATGCAACCATGAGGTCCTTGAGAGCCTTTGGGAATTTTGTCTCACACTCCAAAGTCATTGTCATGAGTGGTCCTTTCCTTACGGCTTCGTTGATGGAGTTCATCTACAAATAGAGATGAGAGAGAAGATTAGAAAAGTTTACGAGAAGAATAGACAAGTGTAGAAGTAGTTGAAATTTTTTCCTTAGTGGTTTCCAATCCTAGGGTCATAATCCTACAGGCAACACAGTGCTCTGATACCATCTGTAAGATCCCTCCTTTGTAAAGGAAAAGGATCCCTGTGATTGCAATGCTAGTCCCTGGATCATTGCTAGCATCCACGGTTTAAGATGAAGTACACAGATACAAAGGTCATTTATTACATCCATTCCAGAGATAACATAGTCTTTACAACTCAAGGCCACAGGCCTAATACAAGAGTTTGAATAAGTAAATAAATATAGGTCATCATCTTCATGTGCCACAGGCAAACATGTTGAGTGTAGACTCATGACACCTAATCCTCATCAGAGTAACCTGCAACATCACAAGTTACAGCCACAGTGGGTCAATACTTTGGAATAGTATTGGCAAGTGATACCTTAGTATATTTTAAGTGGACTAGATACTATATGCAAATTTGGCTAAGTGTAGCTTGGCTTGCTTTGCTCAAAAATAGGTTTTACCTATTAGTTGAAATCACTAAGTTTTTCTTTGTCAAAACTTTTCCCAAGGAACCACCAATAGACATTGAGGTCCTTCACCCTTGTTCACCCACAAGTTTTTACTTAGAAGTTGGAACGATGAGATTCTTGATAGCTTCCATGCCTTGATGCTCAAGTTGTCCATTGCCATGGACTTGGCTAAGTACTTAGATTTTTCCATCTGCAGAGGTTGTGCACTTTCCCCACCAGACTTGGTTTCACCAAGACAGGACCTTTCAGAAGCCTTCCCTTAGACCAAATGGACGCGTTCCAACCTATCATTCCCACTACCACCAACTGTCCAAATGGCTAAGTTCTAGCAACCTATGTGATCCAGGCAGAGCCCATATTGCCAAGTGGCTGCACTAGAAGCTTCTCAACACTTGGCCTCTAAAATCCCTTCGTTCCTGGGTGGCTTTCCACAAGTGAGATACACAAGGTAAACCATAGCCATGGGCCTTGTGTAACCACTCAACCAAAAACCACCAATCAAGTCCCTTTCCACCCAGGTGATTCATTGACTTAGTTGTTTTATTAAGAAAAACATAAGTCCAAAGACTTAGAAATATTTTCATCATATCATGTATATTTCACCAACCCTTATTTCCTACTAGCTAGGCTAAGCATGGCATAGATAGTACTTAACTTGGAAATTTCCTAGCAATTCTACAACTACTTAGGATTTCCCAACATGGCATTTGGCAAAAAATAGTAACATGCAAGACTTAGCAAAATATTTGTAATGCTTGTATAAAAATATAGGGATAGAAATATTCATGAAGTACCACTTGCCTTGGTAGTTGGGAGAGTAGCACTCTTCACAATCACAATCACTAGCACCAAAGTCTACACAAAGAATATAGCCACAATCACATACAAGTCATATACAAGCAAAAATATATATGCATGCATGCAAGATGCTAAGTGATGATTTTTGAAACTCAACCAAGCAAGTGCATAGTACTGAATCATAAACAAGTCAAAAACTTGCTAAACCAAGTTTATTTGTCACTAAAACAATTTCCTAAACAATTCATATACTCAAAATAGTCCTAAACAAGTTTCTGCAATTAAAATCATTTTAACAGAAGCTAAACACTAAACACATTGCATAAACAGAAAGGGCTTGTTCTCCTGATTCCAACGGTATAAAATTTGTCAAATTCTAACGTGTGGATCAAAAGCTATAGCTAAAACAAATTTGGATATAAATCTGATTTCAAATTCTGTTTTTAAATCAAACCCTAGCCACGCGTCGCGCTCTGATTGGCGCGTACCGTTTCGCGTCAGATCACACTTTTGAGCCGCTGGATCTAACTTAAACGCGTGGCTCAGATCTAACGTACCGCTTCGTTTAAGTGATTCTATTACACGCGTTGGATCTAGATCCAACGGCTCTTGATCAAACGACCAAGTTCTGGCGACACGCGGCGACGGCGAGCGGCGGAGCGCTCTGCCAGTGGCGGTGCCGGCGTTCTAGGTCGCCCGGGGAGGGGAGAGTGTGCTCACCAGAATCGCAGTGACGAGGTGAAGCTCAACGTGGCGGTGGCTTGGCAAGGGGCGCTCGGAGTCGTCGGGGATTCCTCGCCGGAGTTCGTGGACGCGTCGGGTACGGCTGCTGGTCGACGTTGGCGAGGTTCTGCGTCGCGCTAAGTCAAAAGGAGGGCACCGTTAGATGCGCAAGACGATGGGGATCCTAGGCGTATCAGACAGAGGGCAAGGGGCGGCTGGTACTTACGGGGAGAGGTCGCCGGAGTTCGTGTAGAGAGCGGCGGTGCTCGGTTGAAGTCGCTGCCGAGGCTACAGACCATGCGAGAACAAACAGGGTGTGTCAGTAGATGCGCAAGGAGTTTCTGAGCTTGATAGCATGAGTCATGGACAGAGGGGGGCACGGTGCTCACCGGAATTCATTGGCGAGGTTGTCGGAACAGCGGCAGCGTCGGGCGAGTTGCAAGCAGCCTGGTGGCGTGGAGAGGAAATTGGGTGAGGGGAAATGGCTGCGAGAGGGAGGGGCTTAAGTAGGCAGAGGCTCGACAAGAAACGCTCAGTGATTCAATGCCAATTACACCGAGGAATCAAAACAGCAACGGCCAGCGGCGGTGTTCGTGTGCGGAAATTTGGGGAAGACGATGACGACGTGGACGGGGCCCACTCGTCAGCGAACAGAACAGAGGGGGAGTGGGATCCGGGTGTCAGCGGCTCGCTGGGTGCATCTGCGCATGAGCGAGGGAGAGAAGGGAGCCAGGTGGGCTAAATGGGCTGCGTCTGTTGCTGGGCTCAATTCCTGGCGCCGGCCCTTTTCCAATTCCTTTCTCTTTTCTTTTTCTAAATTGAATTTCTGAAATGAGTTTCAAATGAATTCAAACTCTATTTGAATTCAAATCTTTTTGGGATTTTTGCAGTGTGCAACAATCACATTTCAGGACATAAAATCAAGTGGTCTCTCTGTTCAAGCTTGGTTCTTTTGAAATAACAAAAAAAAACAGTGCCCTAGCACTAGATTTGCAAATGTTTTGAAAATGGTTTTGAAACCATTTTTATTTTGTAAAATTTTGTTCAAATTCCACACTCAATCCAATCAACAAGGAAGCAAACAAACTAGGTTTTAAAACACTAAACTCTCAAATGAGGATGGTCATTTGATTTAAGTTTGCTCACATAAAATGATAGCACTATGTGCTTCTGTTTTCTTGAATTTGGTTTGAAATTGATCTCAAAACTATATGCATGCATGAATGATATGCAATCTTTGAAATCATGATTTTAGGGATGTTACAAGAAAACTCCTCACTTGTGTGACCGTCTTGGGCTGCGGCCAATTCTCAATAGCTTCAATCTTGGCTGGATCCACTTCAATACCCTGTGATGTAACAACATAGCCAAGAAACGCAACTCGATTGGTGCAAAAGGTGCACTTCTCAGGATTGCCAAACAAACGTGCATCACGTAAAGCATTGAAAACAACATATAAATGGTCCAAATGATCCTCTAAAGATTTGCTATAAATTAGAATATCATCAAAGTAGACTACCACAAAACGTCCAATGAAAGCACGTAAAACTTCGTTCATTAATCTCATGAAAGTGCTGAGTTAAACCAAAAGGCATCACTAAACACTCATACAAACCGAACTTAGTTTTAAATGCTGTTTTCCATTCATCTCCCAATTTCATACAAATCTGGTCATAACCACTACGCAAATCAACTTTAGAAAACATGGTAGAGCCACTCAATTCATCAAGCATGTCATCCAAACATGGAATAGGATGACAATATCGAATAGTAATATTATTGATAGCTCTACAATCAGTACACATGAGCGAAGAACCATCTTTCTTAGGTACCAAAATAATAGGAACAACATAGGGGCTAAGGGACTCATGAACATGATCTCTGACGAGTAGTTCCTGAATTTGGCGTTGTATCTCCTTTGTCTCCTCTAGATTGGTTCTATATGGCACGCGGTTGGGCAACGTAGCACGAGGAATTAGATCAATTTGGTGCTCAATTCCTCTAATAGGAGGTAGTCCTGGTGGCAGCTCAGCGGGAAAGACGTCCTCATATTCCTGCAAAAGCTTAGCAATAGCCGGTGGCAAAGAAGGAGGCATGTCCTCAAATGAAAACAAAACCTCTTTGTAGATAATTGTATAACATTGTGTATTGTTTACATCTAGTTTAGCAATATCAATTTTATTTGCAAGCATACATGGACTCTTCAAATGAATTTCAGTATCATGTTTAGAATCAGATTTAGTGTTCTTTGGTGGTACAAAATCTGCAGCAACAATCTGATTCTCACTTTTATTTTTCTCCTCAGTTTTAGCTCTACTAGCTCTAGCAAGATCATCTTTTAAAATCTGTTCGGGAGTCATAGGTTTTAGACCAATTTTCTTTCCATCATGCATAAGAGAATAGTGATTAGTTTTGCCATTATGAACAGATTCTCTATCAAATTGCCGTGGTCTACCAAGTAACAAAAAACAAGCTTGCATAGGTACAACATCACAATCAACAAAATCAGAATATGTACCAATGGTAAAATGCATGCGTACCGTTCTTGTTACCTTGATCTTGCGAGAACCCTCAAACCATTGGATGTAATATGAATGTGTGTGTTGTCTTGTTGGAAGTGCAAGCTTCTCTACCATGTCAACACTAGCCAAATTATTACAACTCCCTCCACCAATGATGATCCTTATAGCTCTTTCCTTGACAACACCACGTGTTTGGAACAGGTTGTGGCGTTGATCTTGCTCAGATTTGCTCAATTGCACACTCAACACACGTTGTGTAATTAAGCTCTTGTATTGATCAGCAGTTTCAGCTCCCATTACCTCTGTCTCTTCATCAGAATCACAATTGTATCCATCTCGAGCAGAAATAAGGGCTAATGTATCTTCATCAAAGTCACTCGCTAAATCATATTGACCATCATCACGCACCATCATAACACGTTGTGTTGTGCACTGTATCTCAATATGACCAAACCCCCAACACTTGCGGCATTGTATATCCTTTGTTTTACCCGTGGAAGCCATAGAAGACGCACTACGAGCAGGAGCATTGGATGACGGTGGAGAAGCAACTGATGGAAATCTTGTGCTGGACTTGGATGTGGTAGTAGCTGATGGAGAATCACGAGAAGGAGGCGCTGATTGTCGGCATGTCCAAGTGGATGTGCGACCTGCAGAATTATTAGTCCTCCTCCATGGTGTTTGGCGATCCTGCACTTCACGTTCAACTTTGCAAGCAAGATAAAACAAACGAGTGATGGAATTATATTCCTTATAGTCTAATATGTGTTGAATGTCCTTGTTTAATCCACCAAAGAGACGTGCAAGCATTTGTTCAGTAGATTCAACAAGACCACACCGAACCATCCCCGTTTGTAATTCCTGATAATACTCTTCTACAGAATTTTTCCCTTGTTCTAAACGTGTCATATTCTTTAGTAAATCACGTTGATAAGTGGGAGGCACAAAACGAACACGCATATCAGTTTTAAAGCAGTCCAAGTACGAGGAATAGTAGTAGGATTTAAACGACAATACTCAGACCACCAAAGGGAAGCAAATTTAATGAATTCACATGTAGCAGCACTAACACGCATATTCTCAGGATATTTTAAACAGGCAAAACGTTGTTCTACTTCCATCTCCCATGTAAGATATGCATCAGGATTATATTTACCCTCAAAAGATGAAATATTTAATTTAAGCTTTGCAACATGATCATCATCACGTACCGGTGGTCGAGCGTTGCGGTGGCAATGTCGGGGACAACCAGCAGGGTGTGGAGGTTGTTCAACCTCCTCGTCAAATAGATCATCATCGTCGGGGTCATAGTAGTACCCGTCGTCTGTCCCCAATGTCGCAGCAGCAGCCGCGGTGGAAGTCTGAGGTGCCTCAGCTGCAGTGGTAGCCGCCTGAGATACGGTGGCAGCCGAACCAGCAGTGAGACTCGTGATCGGAATGCGCCGTGCACCATGCCGAGGTGCCAATGGAGCGGGTGCGGGTGCCGACAATCTGTCCAAAACCTCCTTGAACCGAGTGTCAAGCTTGTCGTTGAAGGATTTCTCGAGTCCATCAATCTTGTCCATGGCGTTGGTGAGCTTGGTGTCAAACTTCTCTAGTCGTGCATCCACATCTTCAGCGCGACCGACCAAGAGCTCGGAGAAGTGGGCATGTAGTTCTTGGTTCGTCATTGTGGCAGGGTTACGCGAAGTATCTGTCATGGTTAGTCCTTTAAAAAGCACAGGTATATATGCCTATAACTACGGAAATATGGTGGAAGGCACGCGTAATCCGTCAAGCAATATATGAAGCTCTTACAAGTTCTTACCAAACAGCAGGAAAAGGCGATGTGCAACCGTGAGGAGCAGTGGGTCTAGAGATTGAACCGAGCGATTACCAGGAGTCGAGACACCGCACGTGGAGAAATCTGTGGAGCTCTGGGAAGGCTTAGCAAAGGGGTTAGCAATTATCAAAACAGCAATGCAAATGTTGAAAGAATGCTCAACGCCGGTATTGTGATGGTCCTAGGCTAGACCGTACTAGAGACACGAGCCTAGATCACCAACGATGTCACGACACGACACAACAAACAATGTAGGATGATATGGCACCCTGAAAAGCGAACCGAGATGTCGAAAATCACTATGATGGCGAGTGTCTAGAACTGATCGACAGGATCTAGAAATAGGTTAGCCCCAAAATTTTTTTTGAAAATTTTGTATTATGCTCCGGAAAGCGCGCAGGCGCCAAAAAATATTGCTATAACGGCCGATGGAGAAAAGTGATCCCCAGAGCCGAAAATCAGTATAGCCAGAAATTTTTTTCGGAGAATTTTTTTTGCTCTCCTGGACATACGGCTGAACTTCTAACTCGACACGGACTTTAGCTCAACACGAAAACAACAAGGAAGGAAAGTAAAAAAGAAAAACTAGGAAACAATAACTCAACTCGGACTCGTGCCATGGCAGGAAAGGTGATCGGATCCGTGTCGTGGTAGGAAGGCGGTGGCGGAGTTTTAGGGTTTATGGTGGCTGGGTGTATGGCGGCGGAATACGGTGGAGGAATATGGTGGCGGTGATCTGCGAGTGTGGTGGTGACTACTGTGATCAGAACTCAAAACTCTAAGATGAGACACTAAGACCAGCAACTCGACGCGATGATGCAGACACAAATTCAACAATGCAAAACTGAAAAGATAATGCGAGGCATAGATTGGTGATGGGATGGATCTAAACTCTAACTGTGTTTTTAACTTTTTCGTGGGGTATAGATAGAACAGATCTAATCTACGAAAGCAGTAAAATCTCACCGAGCAACCTGAAATCTGATACCACTTGATAGGGCTAAGGTGTCCGATCTTTCGATGAGATGGTGATAGTCGATTTGGTGGAGTTCGGGCTTGACGATCCGACTACATGTGTGAGCACGAGCACCAATGCAATCGCTAGGCCAATCTCCTGGAGGTTACCGATCCTGCGGCAACACGATCAACCTGACCAGCGAGGGTCTTAACTCCTACCTAAAATCGAGAACAAGTAAGAACTAATATTGCAATCAAGATATTGCAGATTAAGATGAAAGCTTTATTGAAAAGTTGGGATCTTGTATAGGTGTGAAGTACAAGAGGACTCTGCAACGCTTGAGCCTTGGCGAAGTTGCTATGATGGCTAACTTAATATCTAAACAAAATCCGAGTCTATGGTGACGGCTAAGGCGAGTATTTAAGGAGGAAAAGGTAGGGTTCGACCAGCCATAGAAGTGGTGGCCGAATCCAACCCTAGAAGTCCTTTTCTCCTCAAATACGGACTCTAAAAGTGGCTATTTAAAATCCTGCGAAAATTACATGGGCCTGGCCCAAAATAAAGGTGTCGCAGCACCATATTAAGCTATGGATGAATTTGTGAAGTATTAATCTTCAATATTTCGTCCAAGCCTTCTTTCTTCATTATGGTGGCCTCAAAGTTCTGAAATCTTCATCCGTGGCCTTCTCTCGGATCATCACATGCTTCCTACCATCTCCATGCATGACCATGCTCCAATGCTTGTCCCTCTCATCCATGCTTGGTCCATCATTCCTAAGAGTAAGAAATACATCTGATTTAGGCAGCATCATATTCTCATGTATGTGAGGAATAGTTCCAAGAAACGAAAGTACCTGATAGTTAAGTTGTTTAGCACGAGATCGACTGATAGGTCCTTGTATGTCTGTTGCTGTAGGTACAACGGTTGTATCAATAGATGGGATGTCCAGATTAGAGTTGCCACAATCTTGCAAGCACAGAATTGTGTGAGAAACTCAACCTCACCCTCCATCCGCACAAGCATCCCTACCATATACAATGGCTAAGTGACCAAGGGTCCGTCAAGATCAAGCACACCGTCTCGGTAATGTTCTCAATTGGACCATACAAAGACACGGTGGAATGTGATGTGGTCCCCATGACGGTTTGCCATATGTTGCTAGGAAGGCCGTGGCAATATGACAAGCATGCTTTGCATGATGGTCACACAAACACTTATATCTTCAAATGGCTTGAAAAGACTTGTGTTTTGCAACCAATGACTCCTAGCCAAATAATTGCGGACAATGCAAAGGCTTTAGCAAGGGCGCAAAGCACAAAACCACCTTGTGAGAAGAGCGGTGAGAGATAGAACCACACTATAGTGAGTGAGAGCCACAAACCAAACTCGAGTGGAAAAACAAAGAGTGTTCTTCTTGCCAACAAAAGTGAGATGAGAGAAGTGCGGAACAACCCATCCATCTTGCACTATGTCCTTGTATGCAAGGGACTAGCGCAAGGAACTAATGACTTGACAAATGTTTCTCCTTCTTTGATGGCTATTTTGCAGGAATTCCAAGATGTATTCCCCGAAGAGCTTCCTCATGGACTACCCTCTCTTTGCGGAATCGAGCACCGCATCGACCTCATACCCGGTGCTCCACTCCCAAACCGCGGCGTGTATCGCACGAACCCGGAAGAGATGAAGGAGATAGAACAACAAATCAACCAACTCGTCTCCAAAGGTTTGATCCAAGTTAGCACTAGCCCAAGCGCGGTACCCGTGATTCTAGTTCCAAAAATGGATGATATGTTGCGGTTATGCATGGACTGCCGTCCAATCAATGCTATTACCGTGCATTATCGACATCCTATACCGCGTCTTGATGAGTTGTGTGGAGCCACTATATTTTCAAAAATTGATCTTCGTAGTGGTTACCATCAAATTCGCATGGCCAAAGGTGATGAGTGGAAAACCGCCTTCAAGACCAAGCTTGGTCTCTATGAATGGTTGGTTATGCCGTTTGGCTTATCAAATGCCCCATCTACCTTCATGCGCCTCATGAACCATATTTTGAGGTCTCTCATTGGGAAGAGTTTCGTTGTTTACTTTGATGACATCCTTGTCTATAGCAAGTCACTAGAGGATCATGTTACTCATGTTAAGGAGGTCCTTCAAATCCTTCATCATGAAAAGCTTTATGCTAATCTCCCAAAGTGCACTTTTGCAAAAGACAGACTAATTTTCCTTGGTTTTGTTGTGTCTTCTAGTGGCATTGAAGTTGATGTCTCTAAAGTTAAGGACATAAGAGGTTGTCCCATACCTACCAATGTTAGTGAACTCCACAGTTTTCATGGGTTGGCCGGCTTCTACCGTCGCTTTGTGAAAGACTTTTCTACCATTGCTTGCCCTCTCAACGAGTTGACCAAGAAAAATGTCACTTTTTTTTGGGGCAAAGCACAACAAAACGCATTTGATGAGCTCAAAAAGAGGCTCACCGAAGCACCACTCCTGGCTTTACCGGATTTCACAAAAAAAATTGAGATCGAATGTGACGCTAGTGGTATTGGCATTGGAGGCGTCCTTATGCAAAATGGGCGTCCTATAGCATACCATAGTGAGAAACTTGATGGCGCACGCCTTAACTATCCAATTTATGAAAAAGAGCTTTTTGCCTTGGTTCGTGTCCTTCAAGTGTGGCAACACAACCTTTGGCCCAAAGAATTTATCATCCATTCCGACCATGAGTCGTCGAAATATCTTAAGGGCCAAGCCAATTTGAGTAAAAGGCACGCCAAATGGGTTGAGTTCATGGAATCCTTTCCTTACATTGTCAAGTATAAGAAGGGCAAAGAGAATGTAGTAGCGGACGCCTTGTCTCGCAAAAACACAAACCTTTTTACACGACTTGAAGTAAATGTCTTGGGTCTTTATGACATCAAATCTTTGTACGCGTCTGACCCATTCTTTGGATCAATTTTTGCAAAGTGTTCAATAGACAAAGGGGTTGATGATTTCTATTTGCATAAGGGTTTTCTTTTCAAACAAAACAAGCTTTGCATTCCGAAGTCGTCTCTCCAAATTTTGCTTCTTCAAGAGTCCCATGGTGGAGGACCTATGGGTCACTTTGGCCGTGACAAGACATACGACATGCTCTCCACTCACTACTATTGGCCCAAGATGAAGCGCGACGTGGACATGATTCTATATTTGGTCTTTATATGCCAAGTATAATCCCTTTGGTCTTTATATGCCATTTCCTATTCCTCATGCACCTTGGTCGGACATTAGCATGGACTTTGTGTTAGGTTTTCCTAGATCTAAACATGGACATGATTCTATAGTTGTGGTAGTGGATCGCTTTTCCAAAATGGCACACTTCATTTCGTGCCATAAGACCGATGATGCTTCACATGTAGCAAATTTGTTTTTCAGGGAAATAATTCGGCTACACGGTGTACCAAGAACAATCTCCGACCGCGACGTCAAATTCATGAGCTACTTTTGGAAGACACTCATGGCCAAGCTCGGCATCAAGCTCCTATTCTCGTCTGCCTCGCATCCCCAAACCGATGGACAAACCGAGGTCATCAATCGAAGCCTTGGCACAGTTCTACGTGTGTTGATAAAGAAGAATCTTAAGGATTGGGAGGAATGCATCCCACACGCCGAGTTCGCCTACAATCGCGCAAAGCATTCCACCACCATGATGAGCCCGTTCATGATTGTCTATGGATTCCAGCCTCTCACCGCGCTCGACATATTACCTCTTCCTCTACACGACCGCACCAACATGGACGTTGACAAGCATGCCCAAGCAATGAAACAGCTACATGAAGACACAAGAGCTACGATCGAGCAACAAGTCATTCGCCAAGCATCAAGGCTAAACAAGAACAAGAAAGAGATGTTCTTCGAAGAAGGCGGCCTTGTGTGGATACACTTAAGTAAAGACCGCTTCCCCAAGGATCACGACTCCAAACTCAAGCCAAGAGGTGATGGACCGTTCAAAGTAATCAAGAGGATCAACAACAACGCCTACATCATCGATATCCCAACATCGAAGTACCTTGTGAGCCCAACGTTCAATGTTAAGGACCTTTCACCATTCCATGGAGATGATGATGTTGAGAAGGTTGATGAGTCGAGGACGACTCTTTCCCAAGGGGGGGGAGCTGATGCAGCCCGCCCTACAAACGCTACTACATCTACTCCTACGATCCCCCCAAGTGGACCCATGACTCGCGCCCGAGCCAAACTCCTACAAGCTAAGGTTAACTCACTCCTTTCCTTGTGTGATTTTGACACGCCCCTGGATGGTTTGATACTTCATACGCCCACCCTGAGCATCATCAGGTACGAAGAGAAGGACCCACGGAACAGAGAAACCACTGCGGAAGGGACCAGCCGCACTCAGGCGCGAGCGGTACTACCGGTCCAAGCGGCACCACCAGCCCCTGCTACCGGACGCTCCAGGAGGAACCCAACCAAGCCCCAGATGTCCGCGGTACTACCGGAGCTAGAACCGGTACTACCGGACAACGGTACTACAGCCCTCCACTACCGCTCACTACTAACGACGCCAACCGAAGCCCCAGGATTGCAAGCGGTACTACCGGATCCTGAGCGTAACTACCAGTTGAGACCGGTACTACCGGTCGCAAACCTGGTACTACCGGACGTGCCTAAGCCTGTTCGCTTCAGCTCGGCCCAGCACCCTGTACCCCTCTATATATTTTCCCATTTCGTTCCTAAACTACCCCTGTTTATGTGGCTGGCCTATATATAGCCCCCACCCTCTATTGTAAATCCTAGACTTGGATAATTGTAGTTGAAGACACCCCTTTGAGGATCTATCAACTATTTGTCTCATGCTCCTTGACAAGGAGCACCAAATTATCCACAAACCTCTTGGATTTTGCCTAGTGCGTTCAAGTTGTACAAGTCCTTGGGATCTCGGTGTCTCGTGCCCAAGTAGTCAAGATCTCATCAAGCCTCTCACCCTCGTTGTTGGTCGTGGGAGAGTGCCTTGCCCAACGCCGATCCTAGGGATTGTGTTGGACCGGTTGCCACCGGTGTGAGCTATCGGCTTGTATCATGTTTTCGTGTGTGTGTGTGTTCATCGAGTTCTTCGTGTGTGTGTTCGTGGATTCCATCCCCTTCCCCCTTCCACCGCTTTCCCCTCGATTCCCACAGAATTCATGAAAGATCGGGCCACCCCAAGGGGTCACCCCTAACAAAAGAGGTATCAATCCAATCTGGCCCATGGCCCATATCCTCTCTGGCTTATTCGTCGCCTACAGCAGCCAATCCCAGCCCAACTGGCCCAACTCCTCGGCCCATACAGATTCACCACTTCTTTCTCCTTTCTTCCTCCTCTCGTCAGAATGCATCGCCAAGCAACCAGCTCGCTGGCTCGAGCTCCGCCGTCCGCCATCGTCACGATGCGCGCTCCTCCAAGATTCGAGCCACTGCTTATATTTGCCTATAAGTGGAACCTTGTAACACCAGCAAAACTTATCCTCCCCTCTTTCCCCATTTTCCTCTTTGACCGAACCCTAGCTCGTCGGAGTTGTTCGCCGTCGTCGTCTGAGACCTCCCCGAGACCAACTGAAGATGCAGCAGCTCCGCCGTGGTGGACACTGTCTATGTGCGGAAGGAATCGAGCCAGGAGACCGTAATCGTGCGCATCCACCTTCTCTGACCGCCGCTCGCCGTCGACCATGGCGATGTTGTTTGAGCTCACGTTCCTCGCCATAGCCTCCACAAGCTTCCTGGTAAGCCACTGAGCCTTCCAGTTCCCTTACCTTCCTTGATTGCTTCCGGATTGGTCCTCCCGACGTGCGCCGTCGTAGCCACCGCACGAACTCGCCGTTGTAGCTTCTCCGATAACCAACAACCAGCGGCGCCGCCCATTTATTGTTTAGTGCACACTCCTGCATCCTATGCGCGTAGCCAGGCAGCCTCACGCGCGCCAGCTTTCCGTGTCCGTGCTCGACTGGGAGGAGTTCCGGCGAGGTGATGTCATCGCGACGACAGGGTGATGTCACCCTTGACCGAGTCAGCCTTTGACTGGTCTTTGCCGATGTGGCTTATGACGTGGCCCTAAGCCCCACCTGTCTGTGACTGGGGTAGATCCCATCTGGGTTTAAAAAGGTTTAGTGTCTATTTAGGAATAATTAAAACATTTCAAATTTCAATATTCCAGAAATAAAATAAAATGATTAAATCTTGTAAATTTAATATCTTTTGTTTTATAAATCAGACAAATACATATAATATATGAAAATGTTTAGAAAAATAAAACCTACAACTTAAAACTATTCTGAAATATTATTATGATGAATATTTAAATAAATATTATTTAATAAAAGTTTTATAAGTGATAAAACTTTGATAATTCATATTTTAATAATTGTAAATGTTAAAAATATAAATAAAATACCAAAAATCTTGGAAAAATGAAAACAATACTTCAAAACTATAATTAGACATTATTATTCCTCCTAATTAACTTTTTGTTAATTATTAAGTATTTATAAAGTAATAAACCTTATTAAAATCATATCTTATTATTTATAAATCACAAAAATAAGTATAATATACCAAAATGATCAAAAAAATAATACCTATATGTTAAAAATATAATATTCCACTTTTGAGTTAAATAAAAAGTTAAACACTTTTATAACTTAAATATAAAATTATTTCCTTAATAGATAATTCATATAAAGGTAAATAAAATTTGTTAATAATTCTAAAAATTAGTCAATTGAGTATAATAAATAGTATTAGTCTTAAATATTGGTAGTGTGCATTCAGAATGAATTAACACACTTTAAATACAATTTTATTAAATTATCTCTCAACCATTAATGTAGATTATTTTATAAAAGGATCCTTATCCAATCTAAAAACTCCAAGAATAATTGTAATGAGATAAAACCCATTCTTTTACTTTAACCATAAGTTTATAAACAAATCAAAACACTATAAGTGAATCCATAAGTAGTAAATAATATTGCTTACTTATCCATAAACCTTAACCACACCTTTATAGGGATATAAATCCCTTTATACCATTATAATGTAAAGAAATCACTACTCCAATAAAAGTAATACCATTCTGAAGTAACTCTAAGGAGACAATATAAAGTGAACATAATACAAGTATCATAAGTAATACACCCTAAGTCTATCTATATTCTTAAAGTTACTTATAGTCTCAAAGCTTTAAGTATATTGCTAAAAACTTAATTATATACTTTATAGTTAACTTTGGTCTGTTATAGTTAATTTATAAAGCATCTTAATACCAAACCAACCTAGTTAAAAACCAAGATAGATAAGTCTCAAATACTACTAATTTCATTATTCCAGTAAAGGCAATTCTTTCTGACTTAAAGACTATAACTAGAAAGAACACCTCATAAGGTTAACTTAAAAGCTTAAATGCTTCTACTTAGTTGAGTAAGATTTTCTTCAAAACTTATTCGTTTTGCCACTTCAATCAACTTATGACAATTAATAGTAAACACCTTACTTTATACTATACTTGTATAATAAAATTGTTAATACTTAAATTCTTTAAAAGTGACATTACTTGTAAAGTAAAACTTGAAGATAAACAATTAAGATGTAAGCAACCTTGAGTAGCATTCCATACTGTGTATTTTGTTGTTGTATAAATACATGTTGTTTTCCACACACTCACAAGCCTTAATAAGAAGCACATGTGTGAAACTTAATCTAAAAGGACAACACATTCCAAGTAAACCCTTTCCAGTATCCAAACCCTAGAACAACGTTATTCTCGGGATTCGCGTTTATCAACTTGCATTACATTACTTATGCATAAAAGCATCTTGCTTCTTTAAACATTAGTCCTTACCGGACCAATGATGCAGATTTCTTTAAACATTAGTCTTTAAATATTGTCTTGAAGACCGTGAGTGCATATCTTGCAATCACAAAAGGCAAGTTCACACTTGCTCATGTCCTTTGATTATTTTCTGTAAAGTATTTTACAAATCCAGTGTTGTCATCACCTGCATTTGAAAAAGGTCAGAAAACACTATTTTCATAATAATATGATTATAGGTTATTTACCATGAGGTAATAACCTACTATAAGAGTTTCGGTGGTAAAGGAACATATTATCTAGGACTTAACAACCAATGTCGCCAGTGATTCTTGCGCCGTACATTACACGTTGACCATGAGATTTGGAATGGGACGGAGAAGTCAGCTGTATCTTTTCCCTCTCGCATGGAGCTGGATGTGCGGGTCATGGCTGTTATCACTTGTAGCATGCATATTATATGGTAATTCGTAGAGGATATGCAGCATATGGGTGGGAGCCCTCAACGTCCCATGATAGTTCCGGCATCTGAATGGTTTGTACCGCCATTGCCGTAATTCAATAGGTGGGCTGGCATACACCAAGGAGACATGCGGGGTCGTGGAGAAGGTAGTGATTGGCTTGGATCTTAGTCTGGGCCTCACACCAAGGAAGTGTGAACGAACCTGCAATTCGGATGTGCAACAAAGCTAAGATCTCTCATGGGTAAAGTGACGCACCTCTGCAGAGTGTAAGAACTGTAACTTGTTACTCCCTGTTCCGGGAAGGAGCTGCGAACGCAACGGGAAAGGAACTCCATGAAAGTTCTGGTAAACCCGTGAAGGCTGACGGACATAGCTTTTCAGAATAAAAGCAACCGTTGAAGAAATGTTTACGAAAATTTGCATTGCCTACGACTTATGGTCTGTGGCTATAGCTATAGTGCATCAAACACTCCTTTTCTAGTGAACTTGCTGAGTACGCTCGTACTCAAAGTATCTTCTTAACCCTTGCTAGGTTCTAAAGCCAGTACAGACGATGTCTACATCCAGTTATGCTCCAGGAATCATCATCAGAATCTAAAGTTCTTCAATGAAGTCAAGGAAGTCAGCATATACATCAACTCAAGTGAAGACGAAGTTGCTGATTAGATAAGAATAGAATTTCCAACCATAGAACCTACTTCTGTAGAGTATTGCAATAGCAGCAATGCAAGCCTAGTAATTCAGATACTAGTTTTATAAGTGTGGTAGCTATGAGTTATTTATTCCTGATTCTTGTTTGTAAGAAGTTTCTTTCTCTCTCTTCAACCTAGAGTGTTCTCTGGATCTTGTGTAAAGAGTTGAGTTGTAACCTATAGTCATGTCTTGGACCTGCTATGTTTCTGTTGTACTACTCTGAGGGATGTAATACTAGTGAATGGTGTTTCATTGGTGTTATGCAGTGGTATGTTGGGTCACCGCAGTATCAGAGCTAGGTTCGATCTTGAACTCACTTGTGGGATGCTCTCAAGAGAGCTTTTTGTCAACTCGTGCTCAACCAAGGTTGACATGATAGTGCGGGTACCTACACACATCATACATAAAAGGGAGAACGTGTGTGCATGGTAGAGATACACATCATCCATCATGACGTATCTCTTCTTGTGCACATCACCATTAATATCAATCAAGTATGAAATAAATGCATGGTGAGTATGCAAGTGGGGAACATGCTTATCATGGAAATCATCAAAATCTCCAAAAATTGAGAAAGCTATGGGGGCCATCTCATTATAACGCATATAATCAATATTGTTGCAAGCAAAACAAGTGAAATAGCAAGCATTCATCTTATCGCAAGCAACAGGAGAAATTGAATGACAAGAATGACAAGGCAAGTTCGAAGCAATTGGAGGATACACACAAGATGCATAGCATGGCATGTTGATGGCAATGATATTGCAATCAAACAATTCCACATGATCAATATTATGCGAAGCAAAATGATCACATGGGAATGTGGATGAAGCATATGTAATGTCACAAGTATCATCCATATCATGCATATCCTCACAATTCATCATGTCCACTAGTGGGATCATGGTATCATCAACACCCTTATTGTTACCTTGGTCATACCTCTCATACGAAGTGGGTGTTGTGGAAGTAGTGGCCTCCTTGTGGACGACTTCGTCTTCTTGATGTAGCCATGGCATAGAATCATCTTCGTGCACCATGTACATCTTCTCCAATTGAGGCATCATTGCTTCATGGCTTGGCGCGTCTTCCTCCATGGAAACTAGTACAACACAAGAGAACACACTAGAGGTAGAGGGTAAGTTGTTAGAAATCGAAATGGTCTCACTTGACCTATCAACTACCCAACTCACTCGGTGTATCACTCATGCCCTCAAAGTGGGAGCACGCAATCTCACATAAGGTGGACTCACTCATCTCACTCTTGTTCTCACTCAAGTGGGCTAAGTGGCTCTCATGCTCACATGGAATTGGTACCACATCATCACTCAAGCATATAGGGATAGGCTCGGTTTCCTCAACTCCTTGCGCCTCCTTTGGTGAAGGGAAAATCCCATGCTCACCATTCGTGACCTTGTCGCCTTCAAGGTTGGATGCCATAAGATGGGCATCATCGCTCGCCTCCATGGTCGAAGGGAAAATCCCATACTCGACCGTCTTGTGGCCATCTTGTATTAGTGGTGGAGGTAGGCTCATGCTATCCAACTTGGCGAAGTAGAGGTCTTCATTTTCCTCGTTCATGAGGTCTTCGAATGCAAGCAAGTCATTGAACCTTTATGGCATGGACGAAGGCTTGCTCTTGGTGCCATTTTGGTGGTGGAACTAGTAGTCAAAGGTGCCTTGTGACGGTGTCGACGGAGGTCATTGGCGTGCCTTGCCGATGGTTGATGTAGGAGGCACACTTTGTCATCCACTTGATGCTCGTGACGATGACCCTTGTCCTTGGCACTCTTCTTGGTGAGTTTTTGTAATGAGTGCAAAGCATCATTAATCTTGACGACCCTGCTCATGGTTTTGTCGAAGACGTTGTCCATGTCCTTCTTGAAGTTGTGGAGGTCGCTCTCGAAATTGTTCATTTGATGGTGGACCTTGGCGCACTCGAGGTGTAGGCTCCATCTTGGCCGGTACGACTTGAGGATCTTGTCATTGTCGTTCTTGAAGTCGCCCATGCTTGGCGAGTCGTTGTTGTTGTAGCACTCTATGTCACCCAAGAATGTGGATCCATTGTTGGTGTAGTGCTCCATCATGTTATCCATGCTTGTGGAGACATAGGCATGGTTGCTCATCATGGATTCTTCATAGATATCATCTTCAGTTTCGGAGTCCCTAGACATGATTCACGGGACCAAGTGTTGTATATGGAAGTGGTAGAGGGTTTTGGGATGCAACGTCAAACCTTACATTACCTTGGAAGATAGTATCGTGCAAGTGGCCACACTTGAGAGCAATAAAACAAGCAAAGTGAAGTTCACGCGGAACACCAAAACCAACTACTAACCAAAAAAAACACACACACAAGGCCTGTAGTTGATAGGTATGGAAAGTGACATGTCAAGAACCAATTCGGAATCAAGATGTTGTAATTGCAAGTAAAGAACCACAATGATCACAAAGCAAAACAAGTCAATCCACAAGATAGGAAATATGTACAAGGAAACACACACGGTGGGATAAATGGGACTTGCGCGACAGAGAAAGTGAGCTAAGAACCAAATGATTACCTAGCGAAGACTATAAGCTGGTGTCACACAAGTGCAAGGAGAGACGCTAGTTCGATTGCACAAAATTGGTGGGCTAAAAGATATGCACAATAAGTACCACCTATATCATGTTCATCGATCTTGCGCTTCCTATTCTATGAGGCACATGTATATTTCTTTCTTTTTCTCTTTTACTTTTTCTATATATTTTTTCTTTTTCTTTCTATTTTTCACTTGCCTCTTCCTTGTGCCAACAACTATACAAGATAACTATATGAGATAGTGCTCACATGTTTTCTCGGAATCTACAAGGTATGAAATGTGCATAGCCCAAGCAATCATAAGAGGAACTAGTCTCAATAGGTGTTTGTTGCTCACAAATAAAGTGGGGTTCACAAAGGAATGCAAGTGGGGAGAAGTCGCGGAATGTTTATACCTTTCGTCGACGATCTTCACCCTTTATTGTTGGATTCCGCCTTGCTCACGGAATTTGGATGGAGTAGATAGCATGAACAACGTGGATGATGATGTAGATCTCCTTCCCCTCTTCGAAACGAGCTAAATAACACCAAAATCCGAGTTCGAATGCAAAAGTTATGCTCAAAACGGTGAGCGGCCGAAATCTGGGAATCTGCTGTTTTTGTTCAGTACTGGGAGGAAGTACCGGTTTTCTGAGCGATAGTACCGGTTAAGTGCGGTAGTACCGGATTTTGGGCCCGGTAGTACCGGTTGGTCCTGGGACGCTCAGATTTGACGCGTTTTCACGATTTTGGGGCGATTTGGGCGGAAAATCTTCAAGAAAAACACCAAATTGAAGGGGTAAATCAAGGAATTATGCTATGGGAACGCAGAGGAAGGTAGATCAACAAGTTTTGCAAGTAATCCACGGATCAAAACCTACCAAAACGCACTCAAATGAAAGATCGATCCAAAACACGAATTGGGGCTATTTTTGGTGGAATTTTCGAATTTATGGGGAAAAGACCAAATCGATGAGAAATCCGTGCCAACCAAAAGATGCTGATACCAGATGATGAAGGGGTTACCCTCTTGGGTGGCCCGATCTTCATGGATCTCGTGGACAAATCGATGGGAAAGCGAGGGGAAAGGGAGAAGGTAGCGGAAGCGAACACACACCTCGCGAAGAACACGATGAACACACGCAAAACTCACACAATATAAGGCCAATTGCTCCCGAACGGCAGCCACCGGTACGATAGAATCCTCGCAAGGAAAGATCGGTCAACTTGCTCCCTCAAATCCACATCGAAGAGGGAAGAACACCTTAGGGAGTGATGTGGACCTCCCATCTATTGATACAACCGTTGTACCTACAGCTACACACATACAAGGACCTATCACTCGATCTCATGCTAAACAACTTAACTATCAGGTACTTTCGTTTCTTGGAACTATTCCTCACATACATGAGAATATGATGCTGCCTAAATCAGATGTATTTCTTACTCTTAGGAATGATGGACCAAGCATGGATGAGAGGGACAAGCATTGGAGCATGGTCATACATGGAGATGGCAGCAAGCATGTGATCCAAGAGATGGCCACGGATGAAGATTTCAGAACTTTGAGGCCACCATAATGAAGAAAGAAGGCGTGGACCAAATATTCAAGATTAATACTTCACAAATTCGTCCATAGCTTAATATGGTGCTGCGACACCTTTATTTTGGGCCAAGCCCATGTAATTTTCGAAGGATTTTAAATAGCCACTTTTTAGAGTCCGTATTTGAGGAGAAAAGGACTTCTAGGGTTGGATTCGGCCACCACTTCTATGGCTGGCCAAAACCCTACCTTTTCCTCCTTAAATATTCGCCTTTGCCCTCACCATAGACTCAGATTTTGTTTAGACATTAAGTTAGCCATCATAGCAACTTCGCCAAGGCTCGAGCGTCGCAGAGGCCTCTTGTACTTCACACCTATACAGGATCCCACCTTTTCAATAAAGCTTTCATCTTAATCCGCAATATCTTGATTGCAATTTTAGTTCTTACTTGTTCTCGATTTCAGGTAGGAATTAAGACCCTCGCTGGTCAGGCTGATCGTGTTCCCGCAAGAACTGTAACCTCCAGGAGATTGGCCTAGCGATTGCATTGGCGCTCGTGCTTGCACGTGTAGTTGGATCGTCAAGCCCGAACTCCACCAAATTGACTATCACCATCTCATCGAAAGATCGGACACCTTTGCCCTATCAAGTGGTATCAGATTTCAGGTTGCTCGGTGAGATTTTACTGCTTTCGTAGATTAGATCTGTTTTACCTATAACCCACTAAAAAGCCAAAAAACACAGTTAGAGTTTAGATCCATCCCATCACCAATCTACGCCTTGCATTATCTTTTCAGTTTTGCATTGTTGAATTTGTGTCTGCATCGTCACGTCGAGTTGCTGGTCTTAGTTTCTCGTCCCTTAGAGTTTCGAGTTCTGATCATAGTAGTCACCGCCACACTCGCAGATCACCGCCACCATATTCCGCCACCATACACCCAGTCACCATAAACCCTAAAACTCCGCCACCGCCTTCCTACCGCGACACGGATCCGATCACCTTTCCTGCCCTGGCACGAGTCCGAGTTAAGTTATTGTTTCCTAGTTTTTCTTTTTACTTTCCTTCCTTGTTGTTTCCATGTTGAGCTAAAGTCCGTGTCGAGTTAGAAGTTCAGCCATAAGTACAGAAGGAGAGCAAAAAAAATTATTCTCATGTGGACATCCCATCTATTGATACAACCGTTGTACCTACAACTACATACATACAAGGACCTATCACTCGAGCTCGTGCCAAGCAACTTAACTATCAGGTACTTTCGTTTCTTGGAACTATTCCTCATATACATGAGAATATGATGCTGCCTAAATCAGATATGCTTATTACTCTTAGGAATGATGGACCTAGCAAGGACGAGAAGGACAAGCATTGGAGCATGATCATGCATGGAGATGGAAGCAAGCATGTTGTGACACCTTTATTTTGGGCCACCATAATGAAGATTGAAGGCTTGGACGAGATACTCTAGCTTAATATGGTGTTGTGACACCTTTATTTTGGGCCAGGCCCATGTAATTTTCGTAGGATTTTTAATAGCCACTTTTTAGAGTCCGTATTTGAGGAGAAAAGGACTTCTAGGGTTGGATTCGGCCACATCCGTGCACGTTCTGCTCATACAAGTTGGTAAGCAACCCTAATTCACTTTGGAATGGTAAGATACATTGTTTTCTTTCAGTTTTGCGTGAGTTGTGAGAGTTCCACCATACACCTATTTTTGTTTGGACTAACATAGTAATCATGTCTGAGAGTGTTAATGTGCAGATGAAAAAGGATCCTACTGCTATGGTGCATTGGAATGAGTATGAAGCCTTGCGTGATCACTTGACACGTCAGATAGATGTTGCTATTACCAATATCCACAAAGATGTGCGTGCAGTTGATTTAGAACTTAAAGAGGCAAAACAAACAGCCGCCACCACTCAAGACACCATGACTGCAATTCAGCATTCTGTCACTGATTTAACATGAGCTATGACTACATTGCAAGCAACTGTTGATCTTCAGCACAATCAGCAACCAATTTGCTGAGGAGGAAGAGGGTGATGCAAGTATTCATGGGGACAATCATGGACATTTTGATGATGATGCGGCTGCTCCTGTTGCACATCCTGCGGGCCGTGGCAATGGATGCCGTGGCAATGGAGGCCGTGGCAATGGAGGACGAGTTGCTGCTATACCTCATGGTCGTGGTTTTGCTCCTTTCGGTGCACGTCATAATCTTGCTAATCCTGAGGTTCAGCAAGAGGATGGGCTAGGGAAACCAAAATTTTCTCTTCCCAAGTTTGAGGGCTCTAATGATGTTGAAGAGTATCTTATATGGGAGCTGAAGATAGAGAAACTATGGTGTTTGCATGAATACACCGAGGATAGAAAAATAAAGTTAGCATCTTCTGAATTTGATGGGTATGCTTTGCGTTGGTGGGATAATCTTGTGCGTACAAGGCAAGAAGAAGGTGAATCCCCAATTATTACATGGAGAACTATGAAGCATGTGATGCGTGACAGATTTATTCTGCGCAACTACATTCGTTCTCTCTATGATAAACTGCAGAATTTGAAGCAAGACACGAAGAGTGTTGATGATTATTATCAGGAGATGGAGTTGATTATGCAGCGTGCTAGAGTACGTGAACAACCCGAACTAACCTTGCATCGTTTCCTCTCAGTTTTGACGTATAATATCAAGCGCACTGTTCGGCATCACCAATATCATGATATGAATGATCTATTACATCATGCACGTGAAGCTGAAGCTCAGTTGGCTGAAGAAGCCAAATATAAAGCTCATTCTTCTCCAGCTAGTGGTCGTGTCACACCACGACCAGCTGGTAGCGTACCCCCGCAAAGTACCAATTCAGGTTTTCATGCTTCGTCATCGAATAGGTCAGATACTGTTGTTTTGAATACAAAGAAAACAACACAACCTACAGCTAGTGGTACTGGTTCATCTTCGTCTACCTCAAGAAACCGGGACATGGCTTGTCACACATGTGGTGGCTTGGGTCACCTTAGGAAGGATTGTCCTAACAAGAAAGTTATGTTGATTAATGAGGACAACGAGTATGAAACCAGTGATGACGCTGACCCTGAGTCTGAAGCTTTGGATGATGAAGGTTATTCAAGTGATGGTCCTATTAATGCATATGCGACTCACTATCCCACCATTGTTTTCTCACAGAAAGTTCTGAATGTTACGCCTAGCTCTGAAAATCAGCGATGCAATTTGTTCCAAACAAAGGATGTTGTTGGCCCTGGCAAGGCGTGCAAAGTGATAGTTGATGGTGGTAGCTGTCGCAATTTGGCTAGTAAAGAGCTTTGTGCAAAGCTGAAACTGAAGTATTTACCGCACCCCAATCCATATTTTATTCAGTGGCTGAGTGATAATGGAGTGATGAAGGTTAGCTACATGGTGCGTGTGGAATTTCAGATTGGACCATATAAAGATACCATTGAATTTGATGCGGTTCCTATGACCTCGTGTCATTTGTTGTTAGGCCTCCCATGGCAATATGATCGCAATGTGCAACACAATGGGAGATCCAACACATATCATTTGAATTGGCATGGTAGAGACATTACTTTGCGGCCCATGACACCACAACATATTATAAATGAATCTTGTCAAAAGATTGAAGTGAATCTTGAGAAAGAAACTGAGAGAGTAGATAGACAAGAGACTACACCTTCGGTGAGTGAGACCAAAAGCCAAATATGAGTGGTAAAAAGAAAGGTGAGGGAGTGCATTTCTTAGTAATGTTAGCCACCAAATGTAATCGAGAGAATTTCGTGAGGATCCTACTGCTGTCCCACTTGTGCTTATGTACAAGGGTGAAATTTTAGTTTCTAACGACATGACCCCTCTCTCTCTTGGTGTTTCTGATGTATTATAGAAATTCAGCGACGTGTTTCCAAGCGAGGTACCTGCAGGTTTGCCACTAGTGTGAGGTATTGAGCATCAAATTGATTTTATACCAGGAGCATCGTTTCCCAATCGAGCCCCCTACCACACCAACCCCGAAGAAAGGAAGGAAATTTAGAAGCAAGTGCAAGAACTTCTCGACAAAGGGTATATTCGTGTGAGCCTAAGTCCTTGTGATGTTCATGTTATTTTAGTTCCTAAGAAAGATGGTACATGGCGCATGTGTGTAGATTGTAGAGCTATTAATAACATCTCTATTCGGTATCGCCATCCTATTCCACGCTTAGAGGATATGCTGGATGAACTGAGTGGTGCTGCTATTTTCTCTAAAGTTGATTTGCGTAGTGGTTATCATCAAATTAGGATGAAAGATGGGGATGAGTGGAAAATAGCCTTTAAAACTAACTTCGGATAGTATGAGTGGTCAGTAATGCCTTTTGGGTTAACTAATGCACCTAGTACTTTCATGCGATTGATGAACCATGTTTTAAGGCATTTCATTGGCAAGTTTGTGGTTGTGTACTTTGATGATATATTAATTTACAACCGCAATGAATCTGAACATAGTGCTCATATCCGACAAGTTTTGCAAGTGTTGCGTGATAATAAGCTTTATGGCAATATTGATAAGTGCACATTTTGCAAAGATAAGGTCATATTTCTGGGATATGTTGTTTCTAAAAATGGAGTTGAGGTAGATGCATCTAAAATTGAAGCTATAAAAAATTGGCCTACTCCTATGAATGTTAGTCAAGTACGAAGCTTTCACGGTCCTTTTGGTTCCTATAGGTGTTTTGTGAAAGATGTTAGTACTATTGCTGCCCCTTTGAATGAACTTACTAAGAAAGGTGTTGAATTTGTTTGGGGTCCATCCCAAGATCATGCTTTTGATGAACTGAAACGTTTGTTAACTACTGCACCATTACTTGCACTTCCTGATTTTAATAAACACTTTGAGATTGAATGTGATGCTAGTGGAATTGGTATTGGAGGTGTGCTCATGCAAGAGGGTAAACCAATTGCATATTTTTCTGAGAAATTGAGTGGTGCACGGTTAAATTATCCTGTTTATGACAAAGAATTGTATGCGCTTGTTAGAGTTCTTGAGGTTTGGCAACATTATTTGTGGCCAAAAGAATTTATTATACATTCTGATCATGAGGCTTTAAAATATTTAAAAGTTCAATCCAACTTGCATAGACGTCTTGCTAAGTGGGTTGAATTCATTAAGTCTTTCCCATACATCATTAAGCATAAGAAGGGTAAAGATAATGTTGTTGTTGATGCTCTATCTAGGAAAAATATGTTGTTGACACACTTGGATGTAAAGGTTCCTGGTTTAGAGAGTTTGTGTGCTTTATATGCTACCGATCATGATTTTGCAGCACCATATGGCTTGTGTACTGATGGGAAAGCATGGGAAAAATACCATATACATGATGGCTTTTTGTTTTGAGCTAACAAACTATGTGTTCCAGAATCGTCCGTGCCTTTGCTATTGTTGCAGGAATCACATGCCGGTGGTTTAATGGGTCACTTTGGACGAGAGAAGACTTTGCTCATGCTCGCTGATAACTTTTATTGTCCTAAGATGAGGCGTGATGTGGACAGATTTGTGAAGCGTTGCATTACTTGCAACAAGTAAAAATCAAAACTGAAGCCTCACGGTTTGTATACTCCTCTTCCTGCTCCTACTACACCATGGGAAGATATAATCATGGATTTTGTGTTAGGACTACCTAGAACTAGGAGAGGACATGATTCAGTTTTTGTGGTAGTTGATCGATTTTCTAAGATGGCACATTTTATTGCCTGCCACAAAAGCGACGATGCGTCGCATGTTGCTAATCTGTTTTTCAGGGACATCGTCTGCTTACATGGAGTATCAAAGACGATT
Organism: Avena sativa; assembly: GCA_916181665.1. Lineage (NCBI taxonomy): Eukaryota > Viridiplantae > Streptophyta > Magnoliopsida > Poales > Poaceae > Avena > Avena sativa. The sequence continues at coordinate 373,147,134 of OV702294.1, forward strand.
GTTTCCGACCGTGATGTGAAGTTTATGAGTTATTTCTGGAAGACACTTTGGGGAAAACTAGGAACAAAGTTACTATTCAGCACCACTTACCATCCCCAAACTGATGGTCAAACGGAGGTGGTAAATCGCACACTTTCAACGTTGCTGCGATCAATGATCAAGAAGAACCTGCGTGTGTGGGAGGACTGTTTGCAGCATGTGGAGTTTGCATATAACAGGACGGTCCATTCAACAACGCAGCTTTGTCCGTTTGAGGTGGTCTATGGTTTTAAACCAATTACACCACTTGATTTGCTGCCCCTTCCACTTCAAGAGAGAGTTAACATGGAGGCATCCAAGAGGGCAGATTTTGTGAAGAAGATACATGAGAAGACAAAGGAAGCAATTGAGAAAAAGGGCAAGTACACCGCTGATCGTGTTAATAAGAAGAGAAAGGAGGTGTTGTTCCAGCAAGGTGACATGGTATGGGTGCATTTTCGCAAAGACAGATTTCCACAACAGCGCAAGTCCAAGTTGCAGCCAAGAGTTGCTGGTCCATATAAAGTGCTTGACAAGATAAATGATAATGCGTACACGATTGATCTTCGTATTGATGAGTTTGGCGTCAGTAATTCGTTCAATGTTGCTGATTTGACGCCATATGATGGAGAAGACCTTGGAGCGTCGAGGTCGACGCCTTTTGAAGGCGGGAGGATAATGAGGATATCTCTAGTCCTTTACCATTATCTCCCAATAATGATGATGGTGCTACACAAGACAAGTCCAATAAAATCAGGATTGGACCAATTACGAGGGCACGTGCAAAGCTACTAGGCCAACAGATGAATTCACTCTTAATTGAATATGATATTTTAATTGATGAGAACTTTATACTGCCTAAGTCTATGAATCTTTATATGATCAGGTTTGTTGATAACACAAGCGTTGCACGTGGAGAAGGAGAGTTGCAACAAGAAGAACAAGCACTGATTTCCAATATCAGCAAGTGCGCGAGGGAGGAGAGGGAGGCAGGCGCACTAGGAGTCAATGAGAAAATCACGTATGATCAAGAGAGGGACGAGGAGCACCAAGAAATACATGTTTGAGGTGTTCCACGACGTTTGGCCTGCGTGCCAATTAGGCCGAACCCATCTATGGGTCGGGTATGTATCAGTTTGAGTCAAACCCAGTCAGTTTGGGCCAAGTTATGACTGTTTTTAGGCCCATTTATGAGGGAGGACGCCCTAGCCCTCATATATACCCCAGCAGCCGTCGCAATTAGGGTTACAGCACATTTAAATTAAACCAATACTTGTTTCGTTGAACTGCTGCAAGCATTCATCTGAAATTATATGTTCCTCTTTGATTCGATCAGGAATATCTACCATACCTCCACTTTGATTCTATCTGGAGTTTGCTACGGAAAGTCTTCATGTTTTCTCCAGTTCCATTGGGAATTGGTAGATTGCAAACCGCTTCGTGGTCAGCGGCTACGTGCGCAAGTGTTTGAAGTTGCGAATACCATTTGGGTTGAGATCTATTGCATTGGCAGCGGGGGAACAACCAGTGATTCACAACATCCCACAAGTTATCAACACACCTCGCGAAGAACACGATGAACACATGCAAAACTCACACGATACAAGGCCGATTGCTCCCGAACGGCGGCCACCGGTCCGATAGAATCCTCGTAAGGAAAGGTCGGTCAACGTGCTCCCTCAAATCCACATCGGAGAGGGAAGAATACCTTGGGGAGGGTCTTGACAACTTGGAGACGAGACACCGAACTCCAAGTCCTTGTTCAACGATGGATGCGTGATGCAAAGTCCAATCGAGGTTGGTGACGATAGTCGGTCCCCTTGTAAGGGGATGAGGCAAAACTAGAGATTCCACACAAGGGGGTTGTCTTTAGTCTATCATCTATGCCTAAGGGATACATGAAGGGGTGGGGGCTCTATTTATAGGCCAGCCACATAAACAAGGGTAGTTTAGGGATACAACTAGGGTTTGGACGAGCTAGAGGGGTACATGGGCCAAAGGCCAAGCTGGCGGCGCGTAGGCCCATCGCGCAGGCCAGAGACTCTGTTGTACGGTTCGGAGAATCTGGTGTGGGCCGGAGATTCCAGTCTATCTCCGGTGTCGTCCCCGGAGGGGCATACAGACTGTCCCCAAGACGGTTGCTGGGGTCGATCCGGAGGTCAGTCCGGAGACTCCGGTGTAGGCCGGAGACTCCGGTGGTTCAGCCGTGGCTTCTTCCGTCTCCTCTTCCAAGCCTCCGTCTTGTCGGGCTTGATGTTCCAGGCTTCCTCCCTTGCCTCCGTACTTGTTGGTCCTATCATGCATATGGGACGGAGTATGAAGTAGTATACCATTCAATAGGGTAGGAAGTGGGCTCGCATAGAGGAATACATTCACCTTTGGAGTCCTTGACGACTTGGCGTAAGTTGGAGACCATGATGTGGTAACGACCATAGGTCGGGCTACATCATGTTGGTAGGACACGCTGAAGATGTGGATGCAAGACTAGAGGATTTTGACAACAAGCTCACCAACGCCATGGAAAAGATCGAAGTACTCAAGAAATCCTTCAACGACAAGCTAGATGCTCGGTTCAAGGAGGTTTTGGACAGATTGCCTGCACCTGCACCCGCACCTGCCCCGTTCGCACCTCGGTAGGGCGCACAGCGCATTCCGATCACGGGTCGTACTGCTGGTTCGGCTATCGCTGCTGCAGCTGATGCACCTCAGGTTTCCAACGTGGTTGCTGCTGTAACCTTGGGGGAAGAAGCCGGGTACTACTACGAGTTCGGCGACAACGATCTATTTGACGAGGAGGTTGAACAACCGCCACATCCTGCTGGCCGACCCCGACATTACCACCACAATGCTCGCCCACCGGTACGTGATGATGATCATGTTGCAAAGCTTAAATTAAATATTCCATCTTTTGAGGCTAAATATAATCCTAATGCATATCTTACATGGGAGATGGAGGTAGAACAAGGTTTTACATGTCAATTTACTAAATTTGCTTCCCTTTGGTGGTCTGAATATTGTCGCTTAAATCCTACTACTATTCCTAGTACTTGGACTTCTTTAAAAACTATGACGCGTGTGCATTTTGTGCCTCCTACTTATCAACGTGATTTATTAAAGAATCTGACACATTTAGAACAAGGAAAAAATTCTGTAGAAGAGTATTATCAAGAATTGCAAATGGGGATGGTTCCGTGTGGTCTTGTTGAAACTACTGAACAAATGCTTGCACGTTTCTTCGGTGGATTAAACAAGGATATTCAACACATTCCAGACTATAAGGAATATAATACCATCACTCGTTTGTTTCATCTTGCTTGCAAAGCTAAACATGAAGTGCAGGATCGCCAAACACCATGGAGGAGGACTAACAATTCTGCAGGTCGCACATCCTCTTGGACATCCCGACAATCAACGCCTTCTTCTCGTGATTCTCCACTAGCTACTACCACATCCAAAGCGACCACAAGGCTTCCTTCAGCTGCTCCTCCACCGTCATCCAATGCTCCTGCTCGTAATGCATCTTCTATGGCTTCCATAGGCAAAACAAATGATATACAATGCCGCAAGTGATGGAGGGGTTAACCTCTTGGGTAGCCCGATCTTCACGGGTCTCGTGGTCAAATCGATGGGAAAGCGAGGGAAAAGGGAGAAGGTAGTGGAAGCGAACACACACCTCGCGAAGAACAGGATGAACACACGCAAAACTCACACGATACAAGGACGATTGCTCCCGAACGGCGGCCATCGGTCCGATAGAATCCTCGCAAGGAAAGATCGATCAACGTGCTCCATCAAATCCACATAGGAGAGGGAAGAACACCTTGGGGAGGGTCTTGACAACTTGGAGACAAGACAATGAACTCCAAGGCCTTGTTCAACGATGGATGCGTGATGCAAAGTCCAATCAAGGTTGGTGATGATAGTCGGTCCCCTTGGTAAAGGGGATGAGGCAAACTAGAGATTCCACATTGGGGGTTGTCCTTAGTCTATCATCTATGCCTAAGGGGTACATGGGGGGTGGAGGCTCTATTTATAGGCCAGCCACTACACAAGGGGGTAGTTTGGGAATAAACTAGGCAAAGGGGTAAGTAAAGGGAATATTCCAGGGCATCAAACGCAGACCCGCGCGCAGGCAGGGACTTCTGGCGGTGAGTTCGGTGGCGCCGGATCTGGTGCCGGGATTTCCGGTCGTCGCCGGATATTCTGGTCGGGCGCCGGAAGTGCTCTCTGTAAGCAGTTTCGGTGGTGGTGCCGGTCGACCGGTCCTGTCGCCGGGGCTTCCGGCGGTGAGCCCGGTTCGCCAGTGCTGTCACCGGGAATTCCGGCGGTGGAACCGGTTCACCGGTGCTGATGCCGATTCCAGTTGTAGCTTCTTCCGTCTCCTCTTCCAAGCCTCCGTCTTGTCGGGCGTGAGTCCTCGGGGTTCCTCCCTTGTCTCCGTTCTCATCGGTGTGAACCTATCATGCATATGTGACGGAGTATGAATAGCATACCATTCAATAGGGTAGGAATTGGGCTCGCATAGAGGAATGGATTCACCTTTGGAGTCCATGACGACTTCGTGTAAGTTGGAGAACATGATGTGGTAACGACCGTAGGTCGGGCTACATCAGCTCCCCCCCTTCAAAAAGAGTCTATTACGGGCGACCCCTTAGGGTGGCCCGATATTTCACGAATTCCGTGGGAATCAAGGGGAAAGCGGTGGAAGGAGGGAGGGGATGAAATCCACGAACACACACACGAAGAACTCGATGAAAACACACACGCGAAAACACGATACAAGCCGATAGCTCACGCTGGTGGCAACCGGTCCAACAAAATCCCTAGGATCGGCGTTGGGTAAGACACTCTCCCACGGCTAACAACGGGGGTGAGAGGCTTGATGAGATCTTGACTACTTCTGCACGAGACACCGAGATCCCAAGGACTTGTACAACTTGGACGCACTAGGCAAAATCCAAGAGGCTGTGGATAATTTGGTGCTCCTTGTCAAGGAGCATAAGACAAATAGTTGATAGATCCTCAAAGGGGTCTCTTCAACTACAATTATCCAAGTCTAGGGTTTACAATAGGGGGTGGGGGCTATTTATAGTCTAGCCACATAAACGGGGGTAGTTTAGGCACGAAAGGGTAAAAACTAGGCGAAATAAGGAGTTACACGGCCCAACCCGAATGTTGACTTGAATCTGGGGATTTCCGGCGAGGGGTCCGGCGGCACCGGCGTGGTCGCCGAAAATTCCGGTCGCCGCCGACATTTTTGGTCGCCCACCGGAAAGCCTTAAAGAAGGTGCTTTCGGTCTTCGCCGGAGGATTCCGGTCGCTGCCAGGATTGTCAGCGTGGAGGAAGGTCGACCGGGCCGGTCGCCGGGAATTCCGGCGAGGAGACCGGTCCGCCGGGCCTGGCGCCGGTTTGCTCTGGCAGATCTCCTCAGGTAGTCTTTGGTCCCTCCCTTGGTGATGCTTCATTGGGTTCATAGCTGAGAATGCACATGGTTTGGGCATGAAGTAGCAAGCCATCCAAGGATGTATTGAAATCACACGAGGAGAGGAGCGAGTTAACCTTAGCTTGTAGGAGCTTGGCTCGAGCACGAGTCATCGGTCCACTTGGGGGACGAGTTGGCGGGGATGCAGGCGCATCCGTAGGACGGGCTGCATCATCTCCCCCCCCTTGGGAAAGAGTCGTCCTCGACTCTTCAACCTTCTCAACTTCATATTCTCCATGGTATGGTGAGAGGTCCTTGACATTGAACGTCGGGCTCACAAGGTACTTTGATGTTGGGATATCAATGATGTAGGCGTTGTTGTTGATCCTCTTTAGTACTTTGAACGGTCCATCACCTCTTGGCTTGAGTTTGGAGTCGCGGTCCTTGGGGAAACAGTCTTTGCTCAAGTGTATCCACACAAGGTCGCCTTCTTCGAAGATCATCTCTTTCTTGTTCTTGTTTAGTCTTGATGCTTGGTGAAGGACTTGTTGCTCGATCGTAGCTCTTGTGTCTTCATGAAGTTTCTTCATTGTTTGGGCACGCTTGTCAATGTCCATAGGAGTGGAAGGATATCGAGTGCGATGAGAGGCTCGAAACCATAGACTATCATGAACGGGCTTCTCATGGTGGTGGAGTGCTTGGCGCATTTGTACGCGAACTCGGCGTGTGGAATACATTCCTCCCAGTCTTTAAGGTTCTTCTTTATCAACACACGTAGAACTGTGCCAAGACTTCGATTGATGACCTCGGTTTGTCCATCGGTTTGAGGATGCGAGGCGGACGAGAAAAGGAGCTTGATGTCGAGCTTGGCCATGAGTGTTTTCCAGAAGTATCTCATGAATTTGACGTCGCGGTCGGAGACGATTGTTCTTGGTACACCGTGTAGCCGAATTATTTCCCTGAAAAACAAATTTGCTACATGTGAAGCATCATCGGTCTTATGGCACGGAATGAAGTGTGCCATTTTGGAAAAGCGATCCACTACCACAAATATAGAATCATGTCCATGTTTAGATCTAGGCAATCCTAACACAAAGTCCATGCTAATGTCTGACCACGGTGCATGAGGAATAGGTAATGGCATATAAAGACCAAAGGGGTTGGACTTAGACTTAGCTTGGATACATGTAGTGCATCGTTGGACATGGCGTTCCACGTCGCGCTTCATCTTTGGCCAAAAGTAGTGAGTGGATAGCATGCCATATGTCTTGTCACGGCCAAAGTGACCCATAAAGCCTCCACCATGGGACTCTTGAAGAAGCAAAATTTGGAGAGACGACTTTGGGATGCAAAGCTTGTTTTGTTTGAAAAGAAAACCCTTATGCAAATAGAAATCATCAATCCCTTTGTCTATTGAACACTTTGCAAAAATTGATCCAAAGAATGGGTTGGACTCGTATAAATATTTGATGTCATCAAGACCAAAGACATTTACTTCGAGTCGCGTTAGAAGGTTTGTGTTTTTTCGAGACAAGGCGTCCGCTACCACATTTTCTTTGCCCTTCTTATACTTGACAATGTAAGGAAAAGATTCCATGAACTCGACCCATTTGGCGTGCCTTTTACTCAAATTGGCTTGGCCCTTAAGATATTTTAACGGCTCATGGTCGGAATGGATGATAAATTATTTGGTCCAAAGGTAGTGTTTCCACACTTGAAGGACACGAACCAAGGCAAAAAGCTCTTTGTCATAAATTCGATAGTTAAGGTGTGCGCCATCAAGTTTCTCACTATGGTATGCAATAGGACGCCCATTTTGCATAAGGACGCCTCCAATGCCAATACCACTATGTCACACTCAATCTCAAAAGTTTTTGTGAAATCCGGTAAAGCGAGGAGTGGTGCTTCGGTGAGCCTCTTTTTGAGCTCATCAAACGCTTTTTTTGTGCTTTGCCCCAAACGAATGTGACATTTTTCTTGGTCAATTCGTTGAGAGGGCAAGCAATGGTAGAAAAGTCTTTCAAAACTGCGAAGTTCACTAACATTGGTAGGTATGGGCCAATCTCGTATGTCCTTAACTTTTGAGACATCGACTTCAATGCCATTAGAAGACACAACAAAACCAAGGAAAATCAGTTTGTCTTTTGCAAAAGTGCACTTTGGGAGATTAGCATAAAGCTTTTCATGACGAAGGATTTGAAGGACCTCCTTAACATGAGTAACATGCTCCTCTAGTGACTTGCTATAGACAAGGATGTCATCAAAGTAAACAACGACACTCTTCCCAATGAGAGATCTCAAAATATGGTTCATGAGGCGCATGAAGGTAGATGGGGCATTTGATAAGCCAAGAGGCATAACCAACCATTCATAGAGTACAAGCTTGGTCTTGAAGGCGGTTTTCCACTCATCACCTTTGGCCATGCGAATTTGATGGTAACCACTACGAAGATCAATTTTCGAAAATATAGTGGCTCCACATAACTCATCAAGCATGTCATCAAGGCGTGGTATAGGATGCCGATAACGCACGGTGATAGCATTGATTGGACGGCAGTCCATGCATAACCGTAACGTATCATCCGTTTTTGGCACGAGAATCACGGGTACCACGCTTGGGCTAGTGCTTACTTGGCTCAAACCTTTGGAGACGAGTTGGTTGATTTGTCGTTCTATCTCATTCGTCTCTTTCGGGTTCGTGCGATACGCGACACGGTTTGGTTGTGGAGCGCCGGGTATGAGGTCGATGCGGTGCTTGATTCCGCGAAGAGGGGGTAGTCCATGAGGAAGCTCTTTGGGAAATACATCTTGGAATTCCTGCAAAATAGCCATCAAAGAAGGAGGAACATTTGTCAAGTCATTAGTTCCTTGCGCTAGTCCCGTGCATACAAGGACATAGTGCAAAATGGATGGGTTGTTCCGCACTTCTCTCATCTCACTTTTGGTGGCAAGAAGAACACTCTTTGTTTTTCCACTCGAGTTTGGTTTGTGGCTCTCACTCACTATAGTGTGGTTCTCTCGCTCACCACTCTTCTCACAAGGTGGTTTTGTGCTTTGCGCCCTCGCTAAAGCCTTTGCATTGTCCGCAATTATTTGGCTAGGAGTCATTGGTTGCAAAACACAAGTTTTTTCAAGCCATTTGAAGGTATAAGTGTTTGTGTGGCCATCATGTAAAGCACGCTTGTCATATTGCCACGGCCTTCCTCGCAACATATGGCAAACCGTCATGGGACCACATCACATTCCACCGTGTCTTTGTATGGTCCAATTGAGAACGTTACCGAGGCGGTGTGCTTGATCTTGACGGACCCTTGGTCACTTAGCCATTGTATATGGTAGGGATACTTATGCGGATGGAGGGTGAGGTTGAGTTTCTCACACAATTCCGTGCTTGCAAGATTGTGGCAAATCCCTCCATCGATGACAACTTTGATGGACTTCCCATTGATACCGGCACGAGTTTGGAAGATTTTTGATCTTTGGTCTTCAATCTCATTGACTTGAGTAGTTAAGACCCTTGTGACGAGAAGCGATGGAATTGCGTCATGCTCACACACAAGGAGTTCTTGGTCATCTTCCAAATGTTTCCTTGCCATTGCTTCCTTAACCCTTGCATCAAACTCATCATCACTCAAGTATTCTTCATCGCCATTGTCGTGGATGAACAAAACTTTCTTGTTTCCACATGCGACCGACTTGTGTCCTTTGCCTCCACACTTGTAGCACTCACCATTGAATGGTTGTTCATCCTTTGTGTATTTGCCACTTGGGGGCGGTTTTCCTTGAGGAAGTGTTGGCTTGAAGGGAAGCTTGGTGGTACTTGAAGAGATTCCACTTGGATTTGTTGAAGTAGTGGTTGATGCTTGCTTGTAGGTGAAGTACGTCTTTGGCTTGTTGTACTTGATGTCCTCTAGCACTTGACGTTCGGCTTTTGAAGCTATGTGTACAATCTCAACCATGTTGTTGTACTTTTGGAACTCAGTGATGCGCTTGATTGGATGGTTCATGCCATTGAGGAAACGTGCCATTGTTTGTTCATCCCGCTCTTCAATGTTGGCACGGATCATGTTGAGCTCCATTTGCTTGAAGTATTATTCCACGGTCTTTGTCCCTTGACTAAGTGTTTGATGCTTGTTGAAAAGGTCACGTGTGTAGTGCGAAGGGACAAAGCGGGATCTCATATGAGCCTTCATATCTTGCCAAGTTGTGATTGGAGGCTCTTCTTTTGCTTCACGAGCGAGTTGGACTTGTTCCCACCAAAGGTTGGCATAATCATCAAACTCGTGGGATGCCATGGACATCATCTTCTCATTGCTATAGTTGTGCATGCGGAATATCTTGTCAACCTCGAGTTCCCACGAGAGATATTCTTCGGGTTTATTGGAGCCGGTGAACTTGGCCATGGTGAATTTGAGCTTGCCGAAAGGTTCTTCTTCATTGCGGTTCCGGTATCGGCGGTTGCAATGATTTTGGCGGCCATCTTCATCATCTGATCTCTCATGTCTTGCTTGGTGATGGTTGCGTTGCCCTTGCGGTTGTTGAGGTGCCGCGTTTGGTAGTGGAACTTGATTTTCATGACGAGCTTGGGGAGCTTGCTCGTTTTGTTGGCACGGTTGAGGACGAGGAGGAGGTTGTTGGTCCTCATGACGAGCTTGGGGAGCTTACTCTTGTTCTTGTCATGGTTGATGACGATGAGCATTGTCTTGCGCCATGTGGCGAGGAGGATGACGAACCGCATGCGCAATGGGCTGCTCCCTTTCTTCTTGATGTGGGGGAGGCTCGTCATGATGATCATGTTGTCGATGTTGACGTTCATGTCGATGATGACGCCTTGGTGGGTCTTCGAGTGCTTCACGCCGATGGTGATCTCGTTCATCCACTTCAGATGCTTCACTTGTTGTTGAAGGGACATGTCGTTGGCGATGGGCTTGGTGGTCCACGTGAGGTTGCTCTTGTTGAATCACGAGTGCCCTTGGTTGTGGACGGTTCGCTTCACGTCCTGGAGGTCTTGAGGAGAGGTCACCATCATAGCTTGACGTCGCGGCGTGTCGCGGAGACGGTACCACTTGCGAAGAGGTCATGGAGTGAATGACGGGTCCATCTTGGTGCCTTGAAGCGTGACGGCGAGGAGCGCTTGATTCACTTGAGGAGTGTCGTGACGAGCTTGAGTCGCGAGATCGTGGCCTTGCTAGCCCATCAATGAGGCGTTGAAGCTTCTCATCCATTGCGGCGAGGGCGCGACCAAGAGCTTCATTTTGATGGTCGAGGTTATGTTGCATAGCATGCGTTTGTCCTCGGACCTCCTCGAAGCGGTTGTTGATGCTCTTGAACTCCACCCGGGTTTCGCTAAATTTTTCATCTTGGCGCCGCTCAAGGGCGTCACAACGAGAGTTGAATTCTCCACGGATCTTCCAATGATCCCACCTTGTCATGTATTGTGCGTCTTCCTCTTGAGGTGGCGTTGGTTGGGACGACTCGCCATTCCTGTCCATGATGCAAAGACACAAGGATTGTATATGGAGGAGAAACGTGGAGAGTTAGCCTTTTACCTCACCTTGGAGATTGTATCAAACCAATTGCCACAAAAGAGAGCTAAGAGCTTGCAAAGTGAAATCGCAAAGAGACTCACACACAAGGAACTACACTCTCAAAAGCTTTTGGTGGAAAGGAGGGTGGAAAGCCAAAGAACCAACCAAACGAAAAGGATAGTCAAAAGTGGATAAGATCCAACAAAACTCAAGTCAAAAGGTGATGGTCAACTCGAAAAGTGACGAGAACCTACGACTACACACACGCGTGGAGAAAAATGGGGTTAGAACGACTATGTAAATGAGCACAAAAGGGCCTAACGAAGACTATGCTCGGTTGTCGTGCCAACTCAAGGAGAGACCACAACTCGTTTGCCAAAAGAGGGTAAGCAACGGATTTGTGCACTTGCCTTGGCACGCTTTTTCCTCTCTCTTTTGCTTAGAAGCTTGATACTCTCTTTGTATTGGGAGACTATGTATCTTTCTATTTTTCTTTTTCTTTTTTTCTTTTTCTCCCTTTCTATGCTACTATGTTAACTTTTGTATTTTCCCTCACACTCTCACTTTCCAATGGCAAGTGCACAATGATTAGACAAACACAAAATGAGTTGCTCTCATAGGATAGGTACACACAAAGGAAGATATGGCTACAAGGGTTGCCACAAGTTATACCTTAGTTGTTGATGATGATCTTGTGTCGATGGAGCGGGGAAGAGTATGGGGTCCGTGGTGTCGAAGAGCGCGGGCGATATTGCGAAAGCTATCTGTTAGTTGGTGACACGCACACGGAACACAAACAACAAGCGGACAGATTAGCCAATGCAGAAAAGAGGAAAAGTCAAAACTGGCATCCAGGTCCGGAGACTCCAGTGCACTAGGCCGGAGCCTCCGTTGCGGGAAATCATCTCGTATTCTTGAGCGGAAATTCATGCCTAGAGTCCTCAAATCCGCGAAATTTTGGCCAAAATTGGGCTGGGAAACGCAGGCAAAAGCTGGACCAACACCTTAGATAAGATTTGGTCGGATCAAAACCACAAATAACGCTCCAAAACGATAGATCGATCCAAAGGCAAATTGGGGCTATTTTTGGGAAAATTTCGAATTTATGGTGGATAGAAGAAAAAAATTGAGGGGAAATTCGTGATCAACCTTGCTCTTGATACCAATATGTTAGGGGTGACCCCTTGGGTTGGACCGATCTTTCACGAATTCTGTGGGAATCGAGGGGAGAAGCGAGTGGATGGAGGAGGGGATGAAATGCACGAACACACGGTCGAAGAACTCGATGAACACACATGTGAAAACATGATACAAGCCGTTAGCTCACGCCGGTGGCAACCGGTCCAACACAATCCCTAGGATCGGCGTTGGGAAAGACACTCTCCCACGGCCAACAACGGGGGTGATAGGCTTGATGAGATCTTGACTACTTGGGGACGAGACACCGAGACCCCAAGGACTTGTACAACTTGAACACACAAGGCAAAATCCAAGAGGTTGTGGATAATTTGGTGCTCCTTGTCAAGGAGCATGATACAAATAGTTGATAGATCCTCAAAGGGGTGTCTTCAACTACAATTATCCAAGTCTAGGGTTTACAATAGAGGGGTGGGGCTTTATATAGGCCAGCCACTTAAACAGGGAAAACTGGAAGTTGGGGCGAAACTGGGGGTTACATGGGCCAGGCCCAAAAGGCCTTGACATGTCTGGCGACGAGTAGGCCGGAGATTCTGGTGTTGGGTCCGGAGACTCCGGTCTGGGCCGGAGACTCCGGTAAATCTCCGGACCCGTCTCTGGAGGGGCCTTCTGACTGTCCCTGGCTTGGTTCCTGGGGCCGGACCAGAGGATGGTCCAAAGACTCCGGTGTACCGGACCGGAGACTCCGGAGACCAGAGAAAATCGCGTTTTTCGCGTGCCGAAGTCGTTCTGGCGCCAGGTCTGGCGAATCGATTCATCCGCCGGAATTTATGGTCAAAATTCTGGTCAAACCGGCCCCACCGCCAGAAATTCTGGCGCGATTTCTGGTCCACCGACTTGGCCGCCAACAGTTTCAGATCCGCACTGTTTTTAGCATAACTTTTGCATTCGAACTCGGATTTTAGTGTTCTTTAGCTCGTTTCAAAGAGGATAAGGAGCTATACATCAGCATTCACGTTGTTCATGCTATATACTACATCCAAATTCCGTGAGCAAGGAGGAATCCAACAATAAATGGTGAAGATCGGTGACGAAATGTATAAACATTCCGCCACTTTTCCCCACTTGCATTCCTTTGTGAACTCCACTATCTTTGTGACCAACAAACACCTATTGAGACTAGTTCCTATTATGATTGCTTGGGCTATGCACATTTGATAACTTGTAGAATTCCGAGCAAACATTGTGAGCGCTATCTCATATAGTTATCTTGTATAGTTATTGGCACAAGGAAGAGGCAAGTGAAAAATAAAAAGAGAAAAAGGAAAATAAAAATAAAAATAAATATACAAGTGCCTCATAGAATAGGAAGCGCAAGCTCGATGAACATCATATAGGTGGTACTTATTGTGCATATATTGTAGACCACAAATTTTTCTTGCAATCGAACTAGTATCTCTCCTTGTACATGTGCGACACGAGCTTATAGTCTTCGCTAGGTAATCATTTGGTTCTTAGCTCACTTTCTCCGTCGCACAAGTCCCATTTATCCCACTGTGTGTGTTTCCTTGTACATATGTCCTATCTTGTGGATTGACTTGTTTTGCTTTGTGATCATTGTGGTTCTTTACTTGCCATTACAACATCTTGATTTCTGATAGTTTCTTGACATCCCACGTTCTATACCTATCCACCATAAGCTTTGTGTTGTATGTTGTTCAGTTGTTAGTTGGTTTTGGTGTTCCGCGTGAACTTCACTTTGCTTGGTTTATTGCTCTCAAGTGTGGACACTTGCACGATAGTATCTTCAAGGGTAAAGTAAGGTTTGACGTTATATCCCCAACACCCTCTACCACTTCCATATACAACACTTGGTCTTGTGAATCATGTCTAGGGACTCCGGAACCGAGGATGATATCTATGAAGAATCCATGACGAGCCACCATGACTACGACTCCACAAGTATACAGGACATGACGAAGAACTACACCGACAATGGTTTCGCATGCTTCGAGAACCCGGAGCATGATACATCGTAAATGTATCTATAATTTTTGATGTTCCATGCTTGTTTTATATCATTTGTCTTATGTTTTGTCTACACTTTGAGGTATTTTTATACACTTTTTGGAACTAACCAATTGACAAGATGCCGTAGTGCCAATTGTCTGTTTTCTGCTGTTTTTGGTTTCAGAAAAGCTAAAAATGAATATTCTCGGAATTGGACGGGACAAAAGCCAAAGTTACTATTTTTCCCGGAGCAACACGGAAACACAAAGCAGGGACGGAGTAGGGCACTAGGGTGGCCACACCTGGTGGTGGCGCGGGCCCACCCTAGCCGCGTGGACACAAGGTGTGGGCCCCTTGGCCCTCCATCGACCTTGCCCTTTTGCCTACTTATACGTCTCCCCGAGACGTACCCTAACGCGGATCATATCTCAACAAAAAGGTCCGCAACGCCGCTGCCACCAAAGGAGAGATTCGTGAGACAAAAGTCTCTATTCCGGTACCCTGTCGGGACGGGGAAGTGCCCCCGGAGCCATCTCCTTCGATCTCCACCACCATCTCCATTGATCTCCACCACCATCTCCATCGCCGTTGCTGACTAGCATGATGAGGAGGGAGTAGTTCTTCCTCGAGGCTAAGAGCTCTACCGGTAGCAATGTGTTCATCTCTCTCTCTATGCATGATCATATCGTGATCATGAGCTTTGTAATCAAGTAGATCTACTCTGCTACTCAAGTGCTTTAGTAGATCTCCGGCTCTCCCCACGTGTGTGAAAGTGACAGCATGCATACCGTGATGGCACTTAGGCTAGAGTCTACATGAATACTCAAGTGCTTCAATAGATCTATGCTCTCCCTAGTGTGTGAAAGTGACAGCGTGCACGCCAAGGTGGCACTTAGGATGGAGTTCATAAATAGTTATCATGAGTATATTTGGAGTTGGATGTCTTTATGAAATTGTGGTGTTTGTTGGAACAATCTAGCGCTCAAGGTGACAGTGTGGGGTTATCTAGATGGGGAAGACAGACTTTGAGGTGTGCTTTTGTAGCCCTACCATGGATTAGAGTGTCCAAACGGAGAGTAGTTCATGGTAGAATCATGAAGAGAATATATTTATTGAGAGTGTTCACTAGTGAAAGTTCTTTAATAGATCTTCAGCTCTCCCCATGTGTGTGAAAATGACAACGTGCATACCGTGGTGGCACTCAGGCTAGAGTGTACATAAATACTCAAGTGCTTCAATAGATCTCTGCTGTCCCCACGTGTGTGAAAGTGACAGCGTGCATGCCGTGGTGGCACTTAGGCTAGAGTTCATAAATATTTATCAAGAGTGTATTTGGATTTGGATGTATTTATGAAATTGTGGTGTCTGTTGGAACCATCTAGCGCTCAAGGTGACAGTGTGGGGTTATCTAGATGCGGAAGGCGGACTTTGAGGTGTGCTTTTGTAGCCCTACAATGGATTAGAGTGTCCAACCGGAGAGTAGTTGAGGGTAGAATCATGAAGAGAATATATTTATTGATTGCACCTATACACCTGACAAGTGTATTAGGTGTGTTGGGGACACAAGAGACTTCTTGTATCTTGATTGCAGGGTTGCTTGAGAGGGATACCTTTGACCACTTCCTCCCTGAGTTTGATAAACATTGGGTAATCCACTTAAGGGAAACTTGTTGCTGTTCTACAAACCTCTGCACTTGGAGGCCCAACAACTATCTACAAGAATAGAAGTGCGTAGACATCAAGCTCTTTTCCGGCGTCGTTGCCGGGGAGGTAAGGTAAAAGGTACTCACATCCTCTGGCTACTAAGCTATCTTCTAGTACTGTTGCCGGTGTGTGAGTGCTCGAAGTTATTTCCTTTAGATTCTGTAATTATATCTTTTTGTTTCTTGTTTTTATTTTCACTAGCTAGGCTTAATGGAAAACAACAAAAAAATTACAGAGCTTTATAGTGTTTATCTTGAGTTAGGACATGAAGTGTTTGAAGAGAAAATTAAAAAACCTATGGAACTTTATTTGCATGTTAATAGCAATGTTATTAGTATGAACTTTTTGAACACCATTGTTGCTAATGCTATGGAAACGTCTAAGCTTGTGGAAGCTAGTTTTTATGAAAATAATCTTTTTAGTTCCCCAGCTTTGGAAGATAGCTATTCTATTGCTTATGATGATACCAAACCTCCAATATATGATGATTACAATGATGAATATGATATTTTCAGTCCACCTACTATTGAGGAGGAAATTAATTATGCCTCCTATATTTGCTGATTATGGCGATGAGAATAGTAATGATAGCTATTTTGTTCAATTTGCTCCCACTAAAATTAATAAGAATGACTATTGATATGGAAAAGGTGTCCGATCTTTCGATGATATGGGGAGAGTCGATTTGGTGGAGTTCGGGCTTGATGATCCGACTACACGTGCAAGCACGAGCGCCAATGCAATCGCTAGGACAATCTCCTGGAGGTTACCGATCCTGCGGGAACACAATTGGCCTGACCAGCGAGGGTCTTAATTCCTACCTGAAATCGAGAACAAGTAAGAACTAATATTGCAATCAAGATATTGCGGATTAAGATGAAAGCTTTATTGAAAAGGTGGGATCCTGTATAGGTGCGAAGTACAAGAGGCCTCTGCGACGCTCGAGCCTTGGCGAAGTTGCTATGATGGCTAACTTAATGTCTAAACAAAATCCCAGTCTATGGTGACGGCTATGGGGAGTATTTAAGGAGGAAAATGTGGGGTTTCGGCCAGCCATAGAAGCGGTGGCTGAATCCAACCCTAGAAGTCCTTTTCTCCTCAAATACGGACTCTAAAAAGTGGCTATTTAAAATCCTGCGAAAATTACATGGGCCTGGCCAAAAATAAAGGTGTCGCAGCACCATATTAAGCTATGTATGAATTTGTGAAGTATTAATCTGGAATATTTCGTCCAAGCCTTCTTTCTTCATTATGGTGGCCTCAAAGTTCTGGAATCTTCATCTGTGGCCTTCTCTTGGATCATCACATGCTTGCTGCCATCTCCATGCATGGCCATGCTCCAATGCTTGTCCCTCTCATCCATGCTTGGTCCATAATTCCTAAGAGTAAGAAATACATCTGATTTAGGCAGCATCATATTCTCATGTATGTGAGGAATAGTTCCAAGAAACGAAAGTACCTAATAGTTAAGTTGTTTGGCACGAGATCTTGTGATAGGTCCTTGTATGTGTGTAGCTGTAGGTACAACGGTTGCATCAATAGATGGGATGTCCACATCATGCTCCCCTTCTTGAATTGAAGTCGTCCTCGACGCAATCTCATCTTCCTCACCAAAGTAAGGCTTCAAATCTGCAATGTTAAACGTAGGACTAACCGTACTAAAGTCTGCAGGCAACTCAAGTTTATATGCATTGTCATTTATTTTCTCTAATACCTTAAAGGGACCTGCAGCACGCGGCATTAACTTAGACTTGCGTAAATCAGGAAAACGATCTTTACGCAAATGTAACCAAACAAGATCCCCAACATCAAACACGACATGCTTTCTCCCTTTATCCCCAGCAAGTTTATACTTAGCATTCATGTGTTCTATCTTATCTTTAGTAGTCTTATGCAAGTTTGATATCATTTCAGCGCGTTGTGTAGCATCCAAATTATTTTGCACCGAAAAAGGTAAAGGCAATAAATCAATAGGTGCACGAGGAACAAAACCATACACGATCTCAAACGGGCACATCTTTGTGGTAGAATGCAGCGACCGATTATAAGCAAATACTATATGAGGTAAACACTCTTCCCACAATTTTAAGTTCTTCTTTAAAACAGCCCGCAACATAGTAGACAAAGTTCTATTTACTACTTCAGTTTGTCCATCAGTTTGGGGATGACATGTAGTACTAAACAGCAATTTAGTCCCCAACTTAGCCCATAAACATCTCCAAAAGTGGCTAAGAAATTTAGTATCACGATCAGAAACAATAGTATTTGGCACACCATGTAAACGAACAATTTCACGAAAGAACAAATCAGCAATATGCGCAGCATCATCCGTTTTATGACAAGGAATAAAGTGTGCCATCTTAGAAAACCGATCCACAACAACAAAAATACTATCCCTCCCCTTCTGTGTACGTGGCAATCCCAAAACAAAGTCCATAGAAATATCCTCCCAAGGAACACTAGGAACATGAAGAGGCATATATAAACCATGTGGATTAAGGCGAGACTTAGCTTTTTGACAAGTAGTGCAGCAAGCCACAAATATCTCAACATCTCGACGCATACATGGACAAAAGAAGTGTGCAGCAAGAACATCCTCCGTTTTCTTGACACCAAAGTGTCCCATCAATCCTCCTCCATGCGCCTCCTTTAACAACAAAAGACGAACAGAACTATCTAGAATGCATAGTTTGTTAGCACGGAACACAAATCCATCATTGAAGACGAACTTGTTCCATGTTCTACCATCTCTACAATTCTGCAACACATCTTTAAATTTAGCATCATGCACATATTGTTCCTTAATAGTTTCCAATCCAAATATTTTGAAGTTAAGTTGAGATAACAAAGTATAACGGCGCGACAAAGCATCAGCAATAATATTATCTTTACACTTTTTGTGTTTGATACATAAGGAAAAGACTCAATAAATTCAACCCACTTTGCATGACGACGATTCAACTTAGCTTGACTACGAATATGCTTCAAAGATTCATGATCAGAATGTATAACAAATTCTTTAGGCCATAGATAATGTTGCCAAGTTTCTAATGTCCGAACCAAGACATATAATTCTTTATCATAAGTAGAATAGTTCAGACTAGCCCCACTCAATTTCTCACTAAAATATGCAATAGGTTTTCCCTCTTGTAATAACACACCTCCCAAACCAATTTCACTAGCATCACATTCATGCTCAAAAGTTTTATTAAAATCAGGAAGTTGGAGTAAGGGAGCATGTGTTAGCTTATCTTTCAATATGATGAAGGCCTGTTGTTGTGCATCGCCCCAAACAAAGGGCACATCCTTCTTGGTAAGTTCATTCAGCGGCGCGGCAATTGATCCAAAATCTTTGACAAAGCGCCTATAAAAACCAGCGAGGCCAAGAAAACTCCTCACTTGTGTGACCGTCTTGGGCTGCGGCGAATTCTCAATAGCTTCAATCTTGGCTGGATCCACTTCAATACCCTGTGATGTAACAACATAGCCAAGAAACGCAACTCGAAAGCACGTAAAGCATTGAAAACAGCATGTAAATGATCCAAATGATAAAGATTTGCTATAAATCAGAATATCATCAAACTAGACTACCACAAAACGTCCAATGAAAGCACGTAAAACTTCGTTCATTAATCTCATGAAAGTGCTGGGTGCTTTAGTTAAACAAAACGGCATCACTAACCACTCATACAAACCGAACTTAGTTTTAAATGCTGTTTTCCATTCATCTCCCAATTTCATATGAATCTGGTGGTAACCACTATGCAAATCAACTTTAGAAAACATGGTAGAGCCACTCAATTCATCAAGCATGTCATCCAAACGTGGAATAGGATGACGATATCGAATAGTAATATTATTGATAGCTCTACAATCAGTACACATGCGCGAAGAACCATCTTTCTTAGGTACCAAAATAATAGGAACAACACAGGGGCTAAGGGACTCACGAATATGATCTCTGTCGAGTAGTTCCTGAATTTGGCGTTCTATCTCCTTTGTATCCTCTGGATTGGTTCTATATGGCGCGCGGTTGGGCAACGTAGCACCAGGAATTAGATCAATTTGGTGCTCAATTCCTCTAATAGGAGGTATTCCTGGTGGTAGTTCAGCAGGAAAGACGTATCCTCAAATGAAAACAAAACCTCTTTGCAGACAATTGCATAACATTGAGTATTGTTTACATCTAGTTCAGCAATATCGATTTTATTTGCAAGCATACATGGACTCTTCAAACGAATTTCAGTAGCATGTTTAGAATCAGATTTAGTGTTCTTTGGTGGTACAAAATCTGCAGCAACAATCTGATTCTCACTTTTATTTTTCTCCTCAGTTTTAGCTCTACTAGCTCTAGCAAGATCATCTTTTAAAATCTGTTCGGGAGTCATAGGTTTTAGACCAATTTTCTTTCCATCATGCATAAGAGAATAGTGATTAGTTTTTCCATTATGAATAGATTCTCTATCAAATTGCCATGGTCTACCAAATAACAAAGAACAAGCTTGCATAGGTACAACATCACAATCAACAAAATCAGAATATGTACCAATAGTAAAATGCACGCGTACCGTTCTTGTTACCTTGATCTTGCGAGAACTCTCAAACCATTGGATATAATATGAATGTGTTCGTTGTATTGTTGGAAGTGCAAGCTTCTCTATCATGTCAACACTAGCCATATTATTACAACTCCCTCCATGAATGATGATCCTTATAGCTCTTTCCTTGACAACACCACGTGTTTGGAACAGGTTGTGGCGTTGATCTTGCTCAGATTTGCTCAATTGCACACTCAACACACGTTGTGTAATTAAGCTCTTGTATTGATCAGCAGTTTCAGCTCCCATTACCTCTGTCTCTTCATCAGAATCACAATTGTCTCCATCTCGAGAAGAAATAAGAGCTAATGTATCTTCATCTAAGTCACTCGCTGAATCATATTGTCCATCATCACGCACCATCATAACACGTTGTGTTGTGCACTGTCTCTCAATATGACCAAAACCCCAGCACTTGCGGCATTGTATATCCTTTGTTTTACCCGTGGAAGCCATAGAAGATGCACTACGAGCAGGAGCATTGGATGACGGTGGAGGAGCAGCTGACGGAAATCTTGTGGTGGCCTTGGATGTGGTAGTAGCTGGTGGAGAATCACGAGAAGGAGGCGCTGATTGTCGGGATGTCCAAGTGGATGTGCGACCTGCAGAATTATTAGTCCTGCTCCATGGTGTTTGGCGATCCTGCACTTCACGTTCAGCTTTGCAAGCAAGATGAAACAAAAGAGTGATGGAATTATATTCTTTATAGTCTAATATGTGTTGAATGTCCTTGTTTAATCCACCAAAGAAACGTGCAAGCATTTGTTCAGTAGATTCTACAAGACCACACCGAACCATCCCCGTTTGCAATTCCTGATAATACTCTTCTACAGAATTTTTCCCTTGTTCCAAACATGTCAGATTCTTTAGTAAATCACGTTGATAAGTGGGAGGCAAACACGCATAGCAGTTTTTAAAAGCAGTCCAAGTACGAGGAATAGTAGTAGGATTTAAACGACAATATTCAGACCACCAAAGGGAAGAAAATTTAGTAAATTCACATGTAGCAGCACTAACACGCATATTTTCAGCATATTTTAAACATGCAAAACGTTGTTCTACTTCCATCTCCCATGTAAGATATGCATCAGGATTATATTTACCCTCAAAAGATGAAATATTTAATTTAAGCTTTGCAACATGATCATCATCACGTACCGGTGGTCGAGCGTTGCGGTGGTAATGTCGGGGACGGCTAGCAGGGTGTGGAGGTTGTTCAACCTCCTCGTCAAACAGATCATCGTTGTCGGGGTCGTAGTAGTACCCGTCGTCTGTCCCCAATATCGCAGCAGCAGTAGCAGCCGTGGTGGAAGTCTGAGGTGCCTCAGCTGCAGCGGTAGCCGCCGGAGGTGCAGCGGCAGCCGAACCAGCAGTACGACCCGTGATCGGAATGCGTCGTGCGCCATGCCGAGGTGCCAATGGGGCGGGTGCGGGTGCCTGCAATCTGTCCAAAACCCCCTTGAACCGAGCGTCAAGCTTGTGGTTGAAGGATTTCTCGAGTCCATCGATGTTGTCCAAGGCGTTGGTGAGCTTGGTGTCAAACTCCCCTAGTCGTGCATCCACATCTTCAGCGCGACCGACCAAGATCTCGGAGAAGTGGGCATGTAGTTCTTGGTTCGTCATTGTGGTAGGGTTCCGCGAAGTATCTGTCATGGTTAGTCCTTTAAAAAGCACAGGTATATATGCCTATAACTACGAAAATATGGTGAAAGGCACACGTAATCCGTCAAGCAATATACGAAGCTCTTACAAGTTCTTACCAAACAGCAGGAAAAGGCGATGTGCAACCGCGACGAGCAGTGGGTCCAGAGATTGAACCGAGCGATTACTAGGAGTCGAGACACCGCACGAGGAGAAAATTTGTGGAGCTCTGGGAAGGCTTAGCAAAGGGGTTAGCAATTATCAAAACAGCAATGCAAAAGTTGAAAGAATGCTCAACGACGGTACTGTGCTGGTCCTAGGCTAGAACCTAGATCAGATGTCACGACGCGACACAACAAGCAATGTATGATGATATGGCACCCTGAAAAGCGAACCGAGATGTCGAAAATTACTATGATGGCGAGTGTCTATAACTGATCTACGGGGTCTAAAAACAGGTTAGCCCCAAAAAAAAATTCGAATTTTTTTGTATTATGCCCCGGAAAGCGCGCAGGCGCCAAAAAAAATATCGCTATAACGGCCGTAAAGTGATCCCCGCGGCCGAAAATCAGTATAGCTCAGAGTTCGGTCGTAAGTCCAGAAGGAGAGCAAAAAAAATAAAAAAATTCCGGCTATACTGATTTTCGGCCCCGGGGATCACTTTTCTCCATCGGCCGTTATAGCGATATTTTTTTGGCGCCTGCGCGCTTTTCACAGCATAATACAAAAAATTTTAAAAAAATATTTTGGGGCTAACCTGTTTCTAGACCCCGTATATCAGTTCTAGACACTCGCCATCATAGTGATTTTTGACATCTCGGTTCGCTTTTCAGGGTGCCATATCATCATACATTGCTTGTTGTGTCGCGTCGTGACATCGTTGGTGATCTAGGCTCGCGTCTCTAGTACGGTCTAGCCTAGGACCAGCACAGTACCGCCGTTGAGCATTCTTTCAACATTTGCATTATTGTTTTGATACTTGCTAACCCCTTTGCTAAGCCTTCCCAGAGCTCCACATATTTCTCCACGTGCGGTGTCTCGACTCCTGGTAATCGCTCGGTTCAATCTTTGGACCCACTGCTCGTCGCGGTTGCACATCGCCTTTTCCTGCTGTTTGGTAAGAACTTGTAGGAGCTTCTATATTGCTTGACGGATTACGCGTGCCTTCCACCATATTTCTGTAGTTATAGGCTTATGTACCTCTGCTTTTTAAAGGACTAACCATGACAGATACTTCGCGTAACCCTGCAATAATGACGAACCAAGAACTACATGCCCACTTTTCTGAGCTCTTCGTCGGTCGCGCTGAAGATGTGGATGCACGACTAGAGGAGTTTGACACCAAGATCACCAACGCCATGGACAAGATCGATGGACTCGAGAAATCCTTCAACGACAAGCTTGACGCTCGGTTCAAGGAGGTTTTGGACAGATTGTCGGCACCCGCACCCGCATCCTCCCCATTGGCACCTCGGCATGGCGCACGGCGCATTCCGAACACGGGTCGTACTGCTGGTTCGGCTGCCGCCGCACCTCAGGCAGCTAACGCTGCAGCTGAGGCACCTCAGACTTCCACCGTGGCAGCTGCTGCTGCGACATTGGGGACAGACGACGGGTACTACTACGACCCCGACGACGACGATCTGTTTGACGAGGAGGTTCAACAACCTCCACACCCTGCTGGCCGTCCCCGACATTACCACCGCAACTCTCGACCACCGGTACGTGATGATGATCATGTTGCAAAGCTTAAATTAAATATTCCATCTTTGAGGGTAAATATAATCCTGATGCATATCTTACATGGGAGATGGAAGTAGAACAACGTTTTGCATGTTTAAAATATCCTGAAAATATGCGTGTTAGTGCTGCTACATGTGAATTTACTAAATTTGCTTCCCTTTGGTGGTCTGAGTATTGTCGTTTAAATCCTTCTACTATTCCTCGTACTTGGACTGCTTTAAAAACTGCTATGCGTGTTCATTTTGTGCCTCCCACTTATCACGTGATTTACTAAAGAATCTGACACATTTGGAACAAGGGAAAAATTCTGTAGAAGAGTATTATCAGGAATTGCAAACCGGGATGGTTCGGTGTGGTCTTGTAGAATCTACTGAACAAATGCTTGCACGTTTCTTTGGTGGATTAAACAAGCACATACAACACATATTAGACTATAAGGAATATAATTCCATCACTCGTTTTTTTCATCTTGCTTGCAAAGCTGAACGTGAAGTGCAGGATCGCCAAACACCATGGAGGAGGACTAATAATTCTGCAGGTCGCACATCCACTTGGACATCCCGACAATCAGTGCCTCCTTCTCGTGATTCTCCACCAGCTACTACCACATCCAAGGCCACCACAAGATTTCCGTCAGCTGCTCCTCCATCGTTATCCAATGCTCCTGCTCGTAGTGTAGCTTCTATGGCTTCCACGGGTAAAACAAAGGATATACAATGCCGCAAGTGCTAGGGTTTTGGTCATATTGAGAGACAGTGCACAACACAACGTGTTATGATGGTGCGTGATGATGGACAATATGATTCAGCGAGTGACTTTGATGAAGATACATGAGATCTTATTTTTGCTCGAGATGGAGACAATTGTGATTCTGATGAAGACACAGAGGTAATGGGAGCTGAAACTGCTGATCAATACAAGAGCTTAATTACACAACGTGTGTTGAGTGTGCAATTGAGCAAATCTGAGCAAGATCAAGGCCACAACCTGTTCCAAACACGTGGTGTTGTCAAGGAAAGAGCTATAAGGATCATCATTGATGGAGGGAGTTGTAATAATCTAGCTAGTGTTGACATGGTAGAGAAGCTTGCACTTCCAACAAGAAAACACACACATTCATATTACATCCAATGGTTTGAGAGTTCTCGCAAGATCAAGGTAACAAGAACGACATGCGTGCATTTTACTATTGGTACATATTCTAATTTTGTTGATTGTGATGTTGTACCTATGCAAGCTTGTTCTTTGTTACTTGGTAGACCATGGCAATTTGATAGAGAATCTGTTCATAATGGCAAAACTCATCACTATTCTCTTATGCATGATGGAAAGAAAATTGGACTAAAACCTATGACTCCCGAACAGATTTTAAAAGATGATCTTGCTAGAGCTAGTAGAGCTAAAACTGAGGAGAAAAATAAAGGTGAGAATCAGATTGTTGCTGCAGATTTTGTACCACCAAAGAACACTAAATCTGATTCTAAACATGCTACTGAAATTCGTTTGAAGAGTCCATGTATGCTTGCAAATAAAATCGATATTGCTGAACTAGATGTAAACAATACTCAATGTTATGCAATTGTCTGCAAAGAGGTTTTTTTTCATTTGAGGATATGCCTCCTTCTTTGCCACCCGCTATTGCTAACCATTTGCAGGAATATGAGGACGTCTTCCCCGCTGTGCTGCCACCAGGACTACCTCCTATTAGAGGAATTGAGCACCAAATTGATCTAATTCCTGGTGCTACGTTGCCCAACCGCGTGCCATATAGGACTAATCCAAAGGAGACAAAGGAGATACAACGCCAAATTCAGGAACTACTCGACAGAGATCATATTCGTGAGTCCCTTAGCCCTTGTGTTGTTCCTATTATTTTGGTACCTAAGAAAGATGGTTCTTCGCGCATGTGTACTGACTGTAGAGCTATCAATAATATTACTATTCGATATCGTCATCCTATTCCACGTTTGGATGACATGCTTGATGAATTGAGTGGCTCTACAATGTTTTCTAAAGTTGATTTGCGTAGTGGTTACCACCATATTCGTATGAAATTGGGAGATGAATGGAAAACAACATTTAAAAATAAGTTCGGTTTGTATGAGTGGTTAGTGATGTCATTTGGTTTAACTAATGCACCCAGTACTTTCATGAGATTAATGAACGAAGTTTTACGTGCTTTCATTGGACGTTTTGTGGTAGTCTACTTTGATGATATTCTGATTTATAGCAAATCTTTAGAGGATCATTTGGACCATTTATGTGCTGTTTTCAATGCTTTACGTGATGCACGTTTGTTTGATAATCTTGAAAAGTGCACCTTTTGCACCAATCGAGTTGCGTTTCTTGGCTATGTTGTTGCATCACAGGGTATTGAAGTGGATCTAGCCAAGATTGAAGCTATTGAGAATTGGCCGCAGCCCAAGACGGTCACACAAATGAGGAGTTTTCTTGGCCTCGCTGGATTTTATAGGCGCTTTTTCAAAGACTTTGGATCAATTGTCGCGCCGCTGAATGAACTCACCAAGAAGGATGTGCCCTTTGTTTGGGGCGATGCACAACAACAGGCCTTCGTCATATTGAAAGATAAGCTAACACATGCTCCCTTACTCCAACTTCCTGATTATACTAAGACTTTTGAGCTTGAATGTGATGCTAGTGGAATTGGTTTGGGCGGTGTGTTATTACAAGAGGGAAAACCTGTTGCATATTTTAGTGAGAAATTGAGTAGGGCTAGTCTGAACTATTCTACTTATGATAAAGAATTATATGCGTTGGTTCGGACATTAGAAACTTGGAAACATTATCTATGGCCTAAAGATTTTGTTATACATTCAGATCATGAATCTTTGAATCATATTCGAAGTCAAGCTAAGTTGAATTGTCGTCATGCAAAGTGGGTTGAATTTATTGAGTCTTTTCCTTATGTTATCAAACACAAAAAGGGTAAAGATAATATTATTGCTGATGCTTTGTCGCGCCGTTATACTTTGTTATCTCAACTTGACTTAAAATATATTTGGATTAGAAACTATTAAGGAACAATATGTGCATGATGCTGAATTTAAAGACGTGTTGGAGAATTGTAGAGATGGTAGAACATGGAACAATTTCGTCTTCAATGATGGATTTGTGTTCCGTGCTAACAAACTATGCATTCCAGATAGTTCTGTTCATCTTTTGTTGTAACAGGAGGCGCATGGAGGAGGATTGATGGGACACTTTGGTGTCAAGAAAATGGAGGATGTTCTTGCTGCAAACTTCTTTTGGCCACGTATGCGTCGAGATGTTGAGAGATTTGTGGCACGCTGCACTACTTGTCAAAAATTAAGTCTCGCCTTAATCCACATGGTTTATATATGCCTCTTCATGTTCCTAGTGTTCCTTGGGAGGATATTTCTATGGACTTTGTTTTGGGATTGCCACGTACACAGAAGGGGAGGGATAGTATTTTTTTGTTGTGGATCAGTTTTCTAAGATGGCACACTTTATTCCTGGTCATAAAACGGATGATGCTGCGCATATTGCTGATTTGTTCTTTCGTGAAATTGTTCGTTTACATGGTGTGCCAAATACTATTGTTTCTGATCGTGATACTAAATTTCTTAGCCACTTTTGGAGATGTTTATGGGCTAAGTTGGGGACTAAATTGCTGTTTAGTACTACATGTCATCCCCAAACTGATGGACAAACTGAAATAGTAAATAGAACTTTGTCTACTATGTTGCGGGCTGTTTTAAAGAACTTAAAATTGTGGGAAGAGTGTTTACCTCATATAGAATTTGCTTATAATCGGTCGCTGCATTCTACCACAAAGATGTGCCCGTTTGAGATCGTGTATGATTTTGTTCCTCGTGCACCTATTGATTTATTGCCTTTACCTACTTCGGTGCAAAATAATTTGGATGCTACACAACGCGCTGAAATGATATTAAACTTGCATAAGACTACTAAAGATAACATAGAACACATGAACGCTAAGTATAAACTTGCTGGGGATAAAGGGAGAAAGCATGTTGTGTTTGATGCTGGCGATCTTGTTTGGTTACATTTGTGTAAGAATCGTTTTCCTGATTTACGCAAGTCTAAGTTAATGCCCCATGTTGCTGGTCCTTTTAAGGTTTTAGAGAAAATAAATGATAATGCATATAAACTTGTGTTGCCTGCAGACTTTGGTACGGTTAGTCCTACGTTTAACATTGCAGATTTGAAGCCATACTTTGGTGAGGAAGATGATATTGCGTCGAGGACGACTTCAATTCAAGAAGGGGAGCATGATGTGGACATCCCATTTATTGATACAACCATTGTACCTACAGCTACACACATAGAAGGACCTATCACAAGATCTCGTGCCAAACAAATTAACTATCAGGTACTTTCGTTTCTTGGAACTATTCCTCACATACATGGGAATATGATGCTGCCTAAATCAGATGTATTTGTTACTCTTAGGAATGATGGACCAAGCATGGATGAGAGGGACAAGCATTGGAGAATGGCTATGCATGGAGATGGCAGCAAGCATGTGATGATTCAAGAGAAGGCCACAGATGAAGATTTCAGAACTTTGAGGCCACCATAATGAAGAAAGAAGGCTTGGACGAAATATTCAAGATTAATACTTCACAAATTCGTCCATAGCTTAATATGTTGCCGCGACACCTTTACTTTGGGCCAGGCCCATGTAATTTTCGCAGGATTTTAATTAGCCACTTTTTAGAGTCCGTATTTGAGGAGAATAGGACTTCTAGGGTTGGATTCGGCCAACACTTCTATGGCTGGCCGAAACCCCACCTTTCCTCCTTAAATACTCCCCATAGCCGTCACCGTAGACTCGGATTTTGTTTAGACATTAAGTTAGCCATCATAGCAACTTCGCCAAGGCTCGAGCGTCGCAGAGGCCTCTTGTACTTCGCACCTATATAGGATCCCACCTTTTCAATAAAGCTTTCATCTTAATCCTCAATATATTGATTGCAATATTAGTTATTACTTGTTCTCGATTTCAGGTAGGAATTAGGACCCTCGCTGGTCAGGCTGATCGTGTTCCCGCAGGATCGGTAACCTCCAGGAGATTGGCCTAGCGATTGCATTGGCGCTCGTGCTCGCACGTGTAGTCGGATCTTCAAGCCCGAACTCCACCAAATCGACTATCTCCATCTCATCGAAATATCGGACACCTTTGCCCTATCACCGTGTAGTCTATCGTATTGATATTGCCGCGAAGGTTCTTGCGTTCATCAAGGATTGTCGTGTTTTGGTTTGAGGCATGGTGATCTTCATCTCTTTGCTTGCTAGATTTGATTCCTCTTCTTCAGGTGACATCCATTGGCGTTGTTGGAAGGATTACTACCTGGTTGACTTGCTGTGAAAGATCAGGACAAAACTATAGGATTATTGGAACGATCCGTATCAGGTTCTCTTTGGGAAATTGAACTTTCTGAGGGAATTGCTACAAGAGCTTGTGGTTTTAATGAAAGTTTTGCTGTTTTAAAACTAAACCCAAAGGTTTATTATCTTTTGAATGCACTAATGTTGCTAATGAAGTTTGTGTGGAGTTTTGTATGAAGGAAAAATTTTAGGTGTAGGAAAAGAATGATGTAATGAGATGAAGAATGGACACAAGCTCAAGCTTGGGGATGCCACCCTGTGTCACCCCAAGAAATATTCAAGAGGTACAAGCGTGAAAGCTTGGGGATGCCTTGGGCATCCCCTTCTTCATCAATAAAAATCTCAGGTCTTTCTAGACACTTCGTTTTATTGTTTCGTGCACAGTTGTGTTATTTTTGGAGCGTCTTAGTTTTTGTTTTTGGTTTTCATTTGTTTAGTTTGCTTGAATAAGTTGGTTGATCCCAACAGACTTCTAGGGTTAGGGTTAGCTTTGAATTTAGTGGATAGTATAAAACTAATGTGTGTGCTACTTGGTGAAGCATCCCTCCGGTGACGGCGATGCCGTGTAATCTATCGTATTGATATTACCGTGGAGGTTCTTGTGTTCATCAAGGATTGTCGTGTTTTGGTTTGAGGCGTGGTGATCTTTATCATGTTGCTTGCTGGATTTGATTCCTATTCTTTAGGTGACTTCCATTGGTGTTATCGGAAGGATTACTACCTGGTTAACTCGCTGTGAAAGATCGGGAAAAAACTATAGGATCACCGGGACGATCTGTATCATGTGGTATCAGAGCACCAGGTTGCTCACGGCGAGATTGTGTTGATTGATCGGCTTAGTGTGTTCGGCGGAGATAGTCCTGAAGAGAACATATCGGGCTGTGAAGATTGGATCTCGACATCCGCGCACCGGAGTGTCCGACGGATTCCTCCTGGAGTATCCGGTAGACCCGGACAGTCCAGCCCTCCAACACCGGACAGTTCAGCCCTGAATTTTTTTCCTATTCTGTGCAGTTCATGCTAGGAACCATGTAGTGGTTTCAGGGTGATTTTTCTGGCAAATGGTGTGTTTATGGAAAGAGATCTAGTGGTGTGGACAATGAATATCTCGACATCTTGGACATTGTAGTATGTGATTCTTCTCAAATCAAGTGGAAACTGGTTGACATGGCAACATATGATGAATATGAGTCATGGGAGCGTCACATGCAAGATGGTTTTTACAGATGTGATACATATGAGTATTTGGATAATCCTACACGTGTGCTTCTTGCATTACGGCGTGTGGATGAGGAGATGGCTCATTGGTGGGATAAAGAGATGTATGACAAGGACATTATAGATGCAACTTGGAAGGACTTCAATATTTTTTTGCGTGGTTGTGTTATGTATCCGCGTCGCAAGGTATCTTGTACCAAGCCCGTGAAGGCAGTCCCGCAGTCGTCCAGGGTTGCAGTTATGTCTATCTGCCTCATCCAAAGGAGGTTGCAGCAGTCGTTCCATTGCAAACAGTTAGTGTGGAAGTGACAAAACCTTCTGAAGAGAAGCAGCCTATTGTTGCCAAGGTTGTTGTGTGCGCTGAAACTACAGTGGTAGAGGTTGAACCATTGAGTGGGCTAAATTTGCATCTCAAGCGGGTACATGATGATGCTTGCATTACATTTGATAAGGGCCAGCGTTGGAATTTATTTCAGGTGTAGTGTATGATCAAAGGCAAAGTATGCAAGTTTCTTATTGATGGAGGAAGTTGTACTAATGGCATTAACAAGGCAATGGTGGCAGGGTTGGGGTTGTCCACATAGCGTATTCCTGAACCTAAGCATCTACAGTGGTTAAATAGCTGCGGTATGGTGAAGGTAACTCATAGCGTGCATGTGCCATTTACAGTTGGTGACTATGTTGATGAGGTGGAGTGCAATGTGTTGCCATTGGAGGTATGTGGGATCTTACTTGGACGTCCATGGCAGTATGATCGTAATGCTTTACATGCTGGGAGAGCAAATACATATTCTTTTGTGCATGATGGCAAACAGCGGGCTTTGAAGCCTATGGGAGATGATCAAATCAAGTCCGATGTTGTGCTGGTGGTTCGCAAGGAGAAGTTGCATACGGCTAAACCACAACCAGGGCTAGCTAAGGTGCAGCATGAGGAGCAT
Organism: Avena sativa; assembly: GCA_916181665.1. Classification (NCBI taxonomy): domain Eukaryota; kingdom Viridiplantae; phylum Streptophyta; class Magnoliopsida; order Poales; family Poaceae; genus Avena; species Avena sativa. Next base: position 373,178,486 of record OV702294.1, read on the forward strand.
GATGCGAAGAGCGTCAGTGGTAATATTGTTTCAGCCAAGCCTGTAGATGACAAGCCAGTTGTTCTTGTTAGTGACAAGCCGCTTGAAGTCAAGCCTCTTATTGATGAAGGGAAGGATATGTCAGCATGTGTTCCACTTCCAGTTCGTGTTGACATGGGTGTTCAGACCGATGACGGTGGTGCTAATCACGTTCCGGTGCATATTGTGCCGCAAGTAGTTAGCCATAGTTCTGTTAGGACACCTCAGAGACGTTTTGTTGGAGCAGCAGTGCGTATGCATAGAGGCAAGGATGGAAATGTTCGTCAGTTGTGTGGTCCAGGCATTACTCATCTTGTGCAGGTCTGTGCAACAAAGGTCGATGTTTAGCAACCACGAGTTTCAACAATGGTTGAGAAGAAGAAGAAGAAGATGGTGGCGCCTAGGTCCAAGATCATATGGAGACGCAAGGAGGTGCAGGCGCCAAGGGCCGGTTCAAGTCAAGCAAGCTGAGAGGGAGGATGCGGAGTGGAAGGCAGGCGAGACCTGAAGACGGTGACATCGGGTGTTGATTGTGTTGATATCACGCCACCCTTTCGAGCAGACCCTCACTCCTTGGGGACAATTCTTGAAGGGCGAGGATGATACGGGCACAAAAGAGGAGGTGAAGCCTAATTTCAGGACATGCATGAGGGAGGAGCGGGAGGAAGGCGCAAGAGGATATCATCAAGAAGGACGCGAAGATTCCTGTGAAGACCGGAGTGTTCGGTCGAAGCAAGCCGGAATGTCCGGCCTACCCAAGACGTGTCAAGGTGGCAGCCATTCTGTATGCCAGATCGGAAGCCACCCGGAATCACACTGAAGTTTCCGCCAGGACCAGAATGTCCGGTGTGAATCACCCGGAATGTACGGCCTACCGAAGTGTCCGGTCCATATACACCGGAATGTCCGGCCTACGAGGTTTCATCCGATCCAGACGTATCTGTTAGAGTTCGGTTTGAGTCCATTTTGAGTACGGTTTGGGTTTGTCCAACCGGTTATATAAAGAGTCACTCTATCTAGGGTTAGGGTTAGCTTTGATTAGTGGATTAGTCTAAAACTATTTTGTGTGCTACTTGGTGAAGCATCCCTTCGGGGACGACGATGCTGTGTAATATATCATATTGATATTGTCGCGGATTGTGTTCATCAAGGATTGTCGTGTTTTGGTTTGAGGCGTGGTGATCTTCATCATGTTGCTTACTGGATTTGATTCCTCTTCTTCAGGTGACATCCATTGGTGTTATTGGAAGGATTACTACCTGGTTGACTCGCTGTGAAAGATCGGGACAAAACTATATGATCATCAGGACGATCCGTATCAGGGAATTGCTATAGTAGCTTCTGTTTTTAATGAAAGTTTTGCTGTTTTAAAACTAAACCCAAAGGTTTTTTATCTTTTGAATGCACTAAGTTGCTAATGAATATTGTGTGAAGTTTTGTATGAAGGAAAATTTTCGGGTGTAGGGAAAGAATGATGTAATGAGATGAAGAATGGACAAAAGCTCAAGCTTGGGGATGCCACCCCGTGTCACCCCAAGAAATATTCAAGAGGTACAAGTGTCAAAGCTTGGGGATGCCCAAGGCATCCCCTTCTTCATCAATAAAAATCTCAGGTCTTTCTAGACACTTCGTTTTATTGTTTCACGCACAGTTGTGTTATTCTTGGAGCGTCTTAGTTTTCGTTTTTGGTTTTTGTTTGTTTTGTTTGCTTGAATAAGTTGGTTGATCCCAGCACACTTATTTTAGAGAGAGACTGATGCAGCCCGACCTACGATCATTACTACACCAAGGTCTCCAACTTACGCCAAGTCGTCATGGACTTCAAAGGTGAATCCGTTCCTCCATGCGAGCCCACTTCCTACCGTATTGACTGGTATGCTACTTCATACTCCGTCACATATGCATGATAGGTTCACACCGACCAGTATGGAGGCAAGGGAGGTAGCCCGGAACATCAAGCCCGATAAGACGGAGGCTTGGAAGAGGAGACAGAAGAAGATAGATCGGCAGCTGCCAGGTCCAAGCGGTACTACCGGTCGTCATAACCGGTACTACCAGTCAGTGGTACTACCGCCCCTACTACCGCTCGCTACTGACGGCTCCAACCATCGCTCCAGGACTGCAAGCGGTACTACCGGTCCTAGAGCGGTACTACCGGTGATGACCGGTACTACCGGTCCTAAGTCCGGTACTACCGGTCAGGCCTGTGCCTGCGCGCACCAGTTGGGCCATAGCCCATGTATTCCCCTTTACTTACCTATTCGCCTAGTTTATACCCAAACTACCCTTGTTTTGTGGCTGGCCTATAAATAGAGCCCCCACCCCTCATGTATCCCTTAGGCATAGATGATAGACTAAAGACAACCTCCATTGTGGAATCTCTAGTTTTGCCTCATCCCCTTTACCAAGGGGACCGACTATCGTCACCAACCTCGATTGTACTTTGCATCACGCATCCATCGTTGAACAAGGCCTTGGAGTTCGGTGTCTCGTCTCCAAGTTGTCAAGACCCTCCCCAAGGTGTTCTTCCCTCTCTGATGTGGATTTGAGGGAGCACGTTTACCGATCTTTCCTTGCGAGGATTCTATCGGACCGGTGGCCGCCGTCCGGGAGCAATCGGCCTTGTATCGTGTGAGTTTTGCATGTGTTCATCGTGTTCTTTGCGAGGTGTGTGTTTGCTTCCGCTACCTTCTCCCTTTCCCCTTGCTTTCCTATTGATTTTACCACGAGATCCGTGCAGATCGGGCCACCCAAGAGGTTAACCCTTTTATCAGAGACACGCTCAGTTTTCATTGTTTAGAACACTCTAGTTTTCACTCTTATTGTTTGGTGAGTGTTCTCTTTTGCTAGCACTGTTTTTAGCCTTTGTTTTCTTATGCTTTATGCTTAGAACTTTTTAGTTCTTCTTTGTGGATTTGTGAGACAAGCTCACTGATCTTTATTGATTATTATCTTTATGAGTTGTTTCAAATAAGTCGATTGGTGTTGGAAAAGAGTAGGAAGCTTCATGCTTAAGTGGTATAAGAAGGAGCTTGCTTTGACTGTGGCTTAGACTTCATCATGTCATGCTAGATGTTGTTTTGACCATATGCTTGGTCATTATTGATGTAGCATTCCTTGTTCCAAACAATTGAGATTGCTTAATGCTCCTTGCAAGAATCATGCGTTGTTTTAGCTTACAAAAGCATAATATTGTGGTATTCTCCTTTGATGTTTTGTTTGGGTTTACTTGGCACATGCTCACACCATGTTATGACTATGAACTAGTCACCTTAGCCTCTATGATCATTTAGTTTTTGACTTGTGGTACCAATGCTTTGATTAGTAATGTTTTGTCGCTCTGCATGATTATGGCTATTACTGCTCTCTTAATTGGTCGCTCCCAGTCTTTTGCTAGCCTCCACTTGTATTGAGTAAGCTCTACTCATGCATCCAACTCCCAAGAAACGAAGTTATTCCAAAGTGTCCACTATAAATTCCTATGCATGTTGTGTGAAAATTGTTATGTGAAAATTGGTGATTAAAGCTCTCACAAACTTGATGGCACACTTTATTTTTCTTGCCCCTAATAAACTTGAACCATTGTGTCATCTATGTTGTATATGCTTGCACTTATCTGTTGGGAATTAGCAAAACCATGCTGTCATGGGGAATGCTTTCAACATTGCACCTATACATTGTACCTAGTTGATATCATGATCTTTTGTTTGCGGATGTCATCGGTTTGAAATAAAAGGCGAGCTTGTAAGTCCATGGAGTTATGTATGTGTGTTAGAGAAACGCCTGGGCCGCTAGCCTAAGCCATGCCTAATCATGGTGGAAACTTGCAGCATCACCATAGTGAGCAATCTATGAACCATTCTTCTTATAAAAAAAGAGAGATAGAAAAAAGAGATTGAGAAAAAAGAGATGAGAAAAGAGGAAAGGGAGAAAAAAGCATCATTTTCCCATGGTAAATAAGAAGATTGCTGAGATGCTCATTGTCTGCTTTCCTTGTCATTTTGATATGGGATAGCTACTGTATCATGGGGCAAGGGGTACCCTGTTGGCGGTTCTCTATGATACACATGTATTTACTATGACAAGAACTTACTGGTGACTAAAGTTGACTAGCATGTGGAATGACCCTCGTACTAAAGGTACATGAGATTTCCAACTTATACTTTGTCAAGCATATACTCCATATTTTGTTCACTTTAACCTTAATCACTTCAAGATGCTTATGATAGGGGAAATGAGAGCTGAAAGCTAACAAGTACCATAATTTTTGGAAGCTCTTTATGAGACTTGAAATCCCTGCTTCCCTTTGAAGGGCCTTTCTTCCACTTTCATATTGAGTCTCCGCCTTCTATCCTTAGGCACCAACTAGGAGAGAATATTTTCATTCTTAGTTCTATGTGCATTTTCCCAAAACTTATTGATTGATTCATAATGTTGATATTGCTTGGTCTTGAACTATTTGTATCTACTCACCCTTATGAACTTCGAAGGTTCCCTATGCATTTATGTTCTCCTACTCCATGAGGGACAAGCTGAATACCACATATGCTATGTTTTCTATATGTGAAACAAATAAACGTCTTTCAATGCATTGTTATTCATGATCTTTGTTTGTACCTTTTCATGTTACAACATAGTTAGTATGTATTATTGTTAGAACTTCATCTTTCATGCTCATGTTTAGAGTTCTTTGATCCCAGCTTTCATGCTTTGCAAATGGTTTGATCAAGATTGTGATGGTGCATGTCACCTCAAAAATTATTCTTTTTATCACTTACCTACTCAAGGACGAGCAAGAGTTAAGCTTGGGGATGCTTGATACATTGTAAACGTATCTATAATTTTTGATGTTCCATGCTTGTTTTATATCATTTGTCTTATGTTTTGTCTACACTTTGAGGTATTTTTATACACTTTCTGGAACTAACCTATTGACAAGATGCCGCAGTGCCAGTTGCCTATTTTCTTCTATTGTTGGTTTCAGAAAAGCTAAAAAATGAATATTCTTGGAATTGTACGGGACAAAAGACAAAGTTACTATTTTTCCCGGAGCAACACGGAAACACAAAGCAGAGATGGAGTAGGGCACCAGGGCGGCCACACCTAGTGGTGGCGCGGGCCGACCCGCGCGGCCACAGGGTGTGGGCCCCCTGGCCCTCCATCGACCTTGTCGTTTTGCCTACACGTCTCCCCGAGACGTAACCCAAACGCGGATCAGATCTCCATAAAAAGGTCCATAGCGCCGCCACCAGCGAAGGGGAGATTCGGGGGACAGAAGTCTCTATTCCAGCACCCTGCCGGGACGGGGAAGTTCCCCGGAGCCATATCCTTCAATCTCCACCACCATCTCCATCGCCGTTGATGATTCCCATGATGAGGAGGGAGTAGTTCTTCCTCGAGGCTAAGGGCTCTACCGGTAGCTATGTGTTCATCTCTCTCTCTATGCATGATCATATCGTGATCATGAGCTTTGTAATCAAGTAGATCTACTCTGCTACTCAAGTGCTTTAGTAGATCTTCGGCTCTCCCCACGTGTGTGAAAGTGACATCGTGCATACCGTGATGGCACTTAGGCTAGAGTCTACATGAACACTCAAGTGCTTCAATAGATCTATGCTCTCCCTAGTGTGTGAAAGTGACAGCGTGCACGCCATGGTGGCACTTAGGATGGAGTTCATAAATATTTATCATGAGTATATTTGGAGTTGGATGTCTTTATGAAATTGTGGTGTTTGTTGGAATAATCTAGCGCTCAAGGTGACAGTGTGGGGTTATCTAGATGGGGAAGACGGACTTTGAGGTGTGCTTTTGTAGCCCTACCATGGATTAGCGTGTCCAAACGGAGAGTAGTTCATGATAGAATCATGAAGAAATTATATTTATTGAGTGTTCAATAGTGAAAGTATGATCCCTAAGCCTTGTTTCTAAACATTGAAACACCGTTCACAATTAGATCTGTTACATGTTTGTTTTCTTTAGTCTCTTCCACACCATCAAAGTCTTTTCCTACCCATCAAAAGCTCTTTTATAGCATCGTTTATCATCCATACCACTTGTATTTCACTATCTCTTCGCCGAACTAGTGCACCTATACACCTGACAAGTGTATTACGTATGTTGGGGACATAAGAGACTTCTTGTATCTTGATTGCAGGGTTGCTTGAGAGGGATACCTTTGACCACTTCCTCCCCGAGTTCGATAAACCTTGGGTAATCCACTTAAGGGAAACTTGCTGCTGTTCTACAAACCTCTACACTTGGAGGCCCAACAATTGTCTACAAGAATAGAATTGCGTAGACATCAGAGCACTACATCTACGACGACTCCACATGCATGAAAGACATGGAGCATGACATCAACTATGGCTCCTCAAGAATGGAAGACTTGGAGCTCTACATCGACAAGGGCTCTTCATGCATGGAGGATATGGACACTACACTGACAATGGGTGATATGGAGTACTACAACAACAACGACTCCCCATGCATGGACGACTTGGAGTGTGACATCGACGATGCCTCTCCAAGCACGGAGGACACGGAGAAATTCATCGACTTTGATGGCTCCTCCATGAGCCATGAAGAATTCCTCCACCGCTTGGAGATGGAAGACTACTATGCCAAGCAAGAGGAGGCGCATCATCAAGAATCCATGACCTTTAAGGCCAAGTGTGCCACACAAAAGGGAACCACCTACTTCGATGATCCACCTCCAGGGCATCAAGCGCCACCACGTCCAAGGCGTCAAGAGCCACTATCTCTACGGCGTCAAATTCCACCACCTAGATGGCGTCAAGCTCCACCATATCCAAGGCGCCAAACACCACCATCTCCAAGGCACCAAGCACCACCACCTCCTAGGATTCAAGCACCCCCTACTCCAACAAAAGTGGCGCCCTAACATCATCTTCCACAAGAGGTACCATGAAGCAAGAATCTTCATCGACAAACATCCTGTCATGAGCATTGCCACCATAAAGAGGATACAAGACATCGTCAAAGGCATCTTCGCACCAAGATAAAGAATTCGTGATGGGATGAAGTTTAAAAAATCATAAAACATGAGAATCGTAAGTACAAGATGTCGGTCCACTATAAATATTTGAAAGGTCTGCTTGAGGCATTCAGATCCATATTCTTCAGACCTCCTTTATGGATAGGAACAATCTCGTCTCCACTCGGAAAATTAAGAATGATCTTTCCCGATAGTTGGATACTCACACCGATGGCATTGTTTACTAAAAATAAGATGCACCCATCTAGTGGCGGCACCAGGAATTTGCCTCTCGGTATTCATTTTGCTAATTTGGTATTCATTCCGCTAAAATCATCACTAATTGTCACTTCTTTGACAAAATTTTAGCTGTTTTTCCAAAATATTTGGTATTCACTTGAATACCTTGGAATACCCCCATCGCCACCCCTGCACCCGTTTACATTCGAAAATACAATTAGTAATTAAAGAGAAATCTATCGCGCTTACTGGTAGCTCGAGTTTGACCTAATTTCATTAAATTGTCAAGATGCAAAATTTTAGCAAGAAGTTGAACCTGGTGTCAAAAATCTCGGTGGTGGTTTGTGATGTATTAAATGCCCCCAATGGTTACCTCAAAAAATCACAAAACTTTCAAACCAAGCCTCCAATTTTATTGTACTTCAAATTTGACCTAATTTCGATAAGTCGACATAAAGACATTCAAGTGGGCACAGTTCGCTAGGATGAAGTTTGAGAAATCATAAAATTAAACATAGGAATCGTAAGTGAAACATGTCGGTACACTTAAAATGTCCGGAAGGTTGGCTTATGGCATTAAGATCCATATTCTTTGGACAATCTTCATGAAAAATAACAATCTCGTCAATACTCGAGAAATTGAGAATGTCCGTTCCCTATAGTTGGAAACTCACACCGAAGACATTGTTTACTACAAGAAGATGCACCCATCTACCTCCTAAAAGACATTTAATTCAAGAGCGATCTACCTCGCTTACTTGTAGATCAAGTTTGACCTAATTTTGTTAAATCGGGAAGAAGTAGGTGAAGTGTGCGAAGTTAGCTAGGAAGCTTGAAAAATGGAATTATATAAGAAACTGTGGTCCACTTTGTGTGATAATTGGGAGGGTTTCATTTTCTTCTAATTATGGCAGGCCCCATAGGAGCGAGGTGCTTCAGTTAACACAGTCAGAAGTACAAGTAACATCGTGGACCTCATAAAAATGAAAATTACATCCAAGTCCATGCATTTAGAACAAGGTCGCTGGAACTAAGCAATGAAGTGTGTTTTCGGGTTTGCACATACTAGCGTTCATTCATTGTGCTAAAGTCTATCAACAGGATTTTCTAGATGCTAAGAATGGAAAAGAAGATCGAACGGTTAGCAATGTTTGGATTTGCCACTCTTGATCCAACGGTCAATGTTCAAATTTATTCGTACACTATAGTATAGTGGTATGGTATTGGAAGAGATAAGACAAGATAAAGATAAGATAGGAAGTACTACTGCGAATTGTCGATCTTTTGAATAACCTTCCCTCCCAATGTTTGGGAAGCAAATGAAGATATCAAAACCAGAAAAGTTTGAATTTTTTTTGCCGTCGAAGACCAAAGTAGTTTCCTTCCTATGTACTCCTCCTACTCCACAGTCCACACCAACGCGGTTGCCGAACACGCCAGATAAACAGAGCCGACCTCTCAAAAATAAAAAGAAAAAGAAACAGAGTCGTTGTACCAAGGCACACGTGCGGAGCGCCATGCTATGGATGAGGGAGACACCAGCCGGGCCGGTGCGCAAGGGTAGAGGGGTGGAGAGATGAGAGGCAGCGAAGGAGAGAGAAAACACACTTTTTTGCATGCATAGGTCCTAAAATTTACTACTAGTAGAGTATACACTGTAACTATAAGGCGGCAGGAGTACCTCGAGTGAAGAACCCATCATAACTTTGCTCTTCGCTACTTCCCTCTTCCCCTGCCTACTTTTTTATTCTCTCTGCATGTAAAGCGCATGGACAAAGGTGAGCATATGTACACTACACTACTACTACACGAGTAAGCTTCACCATTTAGACATTGTCTATATGAGATGATTCGTGGGACCCACTATACTGAAGAGGCTAATTTCTGCATAGGAGTTTTACACTGCCAAGTGGGCCCATTATTTTCTTTTTTCCTTAGCATCCGCAATGTGATAAAAACACCTTAAGGTTTATGTGGCATCCGCTAAGGTTCACCTTATATATTGTGGGTCCTACCTTGTGGCAAATGTCCAGAAACTTGGCTTGTGGCATTCAGATCCATATTCTTCGGACTTTATTTATGGGAAAGAACAATCTCGTCGCTTTTTTTAAATAATATGACTTTTTATTAAATTCCAAGAATAATACACAAAATTAGGAACTTTGAAAAGTAGCGCGGCCTCGGGGTCTCAAACACCGACCTACACCCGTCGGTAGTTGAACCACCGAGAAGCACTCGTGGGTGTTTGGACCACCCTGTGCTTGGCTCTAACCAACTGGTCGGGAGTTAAACTTCCGAAAGGTCCTTGTCGGGAGTTCAAACCTAGAGGCCACGCTAGATTTTGAGTTTGTCAAAATTGTGTATTATTCGTGGAATTTAATAAAAAATCGTATTATTAAAAAATAGCAATATCATCATCACTCAGAAAATTGAGAATGTTCTTTCGTGATAGTTGGAAACTCAGACTAACAACATTGTTTACTATAAGAATATGAACCCACCTACCTTCAAAAAGACATTTACTTCAAGAGTAATGATATGGGGTGGCCCGATTTTCTCAGCAAGCACTTGTCGATGATGATGGTGGATTATAGATAACTAGCTTGTAGCTATGAACTCTCCCGCTCGAACCCTGATGCCGATGCAACAGCTCTCAAACCCTATGGGATATTCACAACACCACGCTCTTACGCACATAGCCATCGACCACGAATGATAGTATGCAATCTACTAATTCCCAATGGAACAACAGATCACACTCAATTGTAGTAGATAATTCGATCACGTGGTAATTCCAGAGGTTCTTAATAAGAAACAACTCGAAAATAGTTTTAACGTGGTCTAACCTAGATTGAAGTGGCGCCCAATCTATTTAAAGACTAAGGAGGCAGCTAGGCTAAGAGTCCAAGACACAAATGATTACAACTAAGATACATGCCGACCCCACATAGGTAATCCCTTTAGGCGCGCATACCAACTTCTGCCGGGGCAGGATAATAGGCCAATTCTGTGTTGTGGTAGAACTTCTGCCGTGGCAGAGTTTCAGTCGGTTTCTGTGCCGCGGTAGCCTGCTGTGGCAGGAAAACGTGTAGTTTCTCTGCCGCGGCAGAGGTTTTGCCATCTGTTGATCTCCTCCTTTGTAGACCCTTGTGCTTCCTCCCTCGCGCTTGCTTCATTGATCAACATGCCATGCTCCATTTTCTTTAGCTCCTCGCTCCGTGTTATGATTTCTTGATAGGGAAAAGGTGTTCGATCTTTCGATGAGATGGTGATAGTCGATTTGGTGGAGTTCGGGCTTGACGATCCGACTAAACATGCGAGCACGAGCGCCAATGAAATCGCTAGGCCAATCTCCTGGAGGTTACCGATCCTGTGGGAACACGATCAGCCTGACCAGCGAGGGTCTTAATTCCTACCTAAAATCGAGAACACGTAAGAACTAATATTGCAATCAAGATATTGCGGATTAAGATGAAAGATTTATTGAAAATGTGGGATCCTGTATAGGTCTGAAGTATAAGAGGCCTCTGCGATGCTTGAGCCTTGGCAAAGTTTCTATGATGGCTAACTTTATGTGTAAACAAAATGCGAGTCTAAAGTGATGGCTATGGGGGGTATTAAAGGAGGAAAAGGTGGGATTTCTGCCAGCCATAGAGGTGGTGGCCAAAACCAACCCTAGAAGTCATTTTCTCCTCAAATACGGACTCTAAAAAGTGGCTATTTTAATCCTACGAAAATTACATGTGCCTGGCCCAAAATAAAAGGTGTCGCATCACCAAAATAAGGTATGGACGAATTTATGCTATAATATTCTTGAATATTTCGTCCAAGCACATGGAAGTGGTGGCCGAATCCAACCCTAGAAGTCCTTTTCCCCTCAAATACGGACTCTAAAAAGTGGCTAATTAAAATCCTGCGAAAATTACATGGGCCTGGCCCAAAATAAAGTTGTCGCAGCACCATATTAAGCTATGGACAAATTTGTGAAGTATTAATCTTGAATATTTCGTCCAAGCCTTCTTTTCTTCATTATGGTGGCTTCAAAGTTCTGAAATCTTCATCTGTGGTCTCCTCTTGAATCCTCACATGCTTGCTGCCATCTACATGCATGATCATGTTCCAATGCTTGTCCCTCTCGTCCATGCTTGGTCCATCATTCCTAAGAGTAACAAATACATCTGATTTAGGCAGCATCATATTCTCATGTATTGAGGAATAGTTCCAAGAAACGGAAGTACCTGATAGTTAAGTTGCTTGGCACGAGCTCGAGTGATAGGTCCTTGTATTTGTGTAGCTGTAGGTACAATGGTTGTATAAATAGATGGGATGTCCACATCATGCTCCCCTTCTTGAATTGAAGTCGTCCTCGACGCAATCTCATCGTCCTCACAAAAGTAAGGCTTCAAATCTTCAATGTTAAATGTAGGACTAACCGTACCAAACTCTGCAGGTAGCTCAATTTTATTGCATTATCATTTATCAAACACCTTAACAAGAAAATGTTCTTTGCGCAAATGTAACCAAACAAGATCACCAACATCAAAAACAACATGCTTTCTTCCTCTATCCCCAGCTAGTTTGTACTTAGCCTTCATGTGTTCTATGTTGTATTTAGTAGTCTTATGAAAATTTAATATCATTTCAGCATGTTGTGTAGAATCCAAATTATTTTGCACCGAAGAAGGTAATGGCAATAAATCAAATAGGTGCACGAGGAACAAAACCATACACAGTCTCAAATGAGCACATCTTTGTGGTAGAATGTAGTGAACGATTGTAAGCAAATTCAATATGAGGTAAACACTCTTCCCACAATTTTAAGTTCTTCTTTAAAACATCCCGCAACATAGTAGACAAAGTTCTATTGACTACTTCAGTTTGTCCATCAGTTTGGGGATGACATGTAGAACTAAAAAGCAATTTTGTCCCCAACTTAGCCCATAAACATCTCCAAAAGTGGCTAAGAAATTTAGTATCACGATCAGAAACAATAGTATTTGGCACACCATGTAAACGAACAATTTCACGAAAGAACAAATCAGCAATATGCGCAGCATCATCCGTTTTATGACAAGGAATAAAGTGTGCCATCTTAGAAAACCGATCCACAACAACAAAAATACTATCCCTCCCCTTCTGTGTACGTGGCAATCCCAAAACAAAGTCCATAGAAATATCCTCCCAAGGAACACTAGGAATAGGAAGAGGCATATATAAACCATGTGGATTAAGGCGAGACTTAGCTTTTTGACAAGTAGTGCAGCGTGCGATGAATCTCTCCACATCTTGATGCATGCGTGGACAAAAGAAGTGTGCAGCAAGAACATCCTCCGTCTTCTTGACACCAAAGTGTCCCATCAATCCTCCTCCATGCGCCTCCGGCAACAACAAAAGACGAACGGAACTATCTGGGATGCATAGTTTGTTAGCACGGAAAACAAATCCATCATTGAAGATGAACTTGTTCCATGTTCTACCATCTCTACAATTCTGCAACACATCTTTAAATTTAGAATCTTGCAGATATTGTTCCTTAATTGTTTCCAATCCAAATATTTTGAAGTCAAGTTGAGATAGCAAAGCATAAAGGCGCGACAAAGCATCAACAATAACATTATATTTACCCATTTTGTGTTTGATAACATAAGGAAAAGACTCAATAAATTCAACACACATTGCATGACGATGATTCAACTTAGCTTGACTACGAATATGCTTCAAAGATTCATGATCAGAATGTATAACAAATTATTTAGGCCATATATAATGTTGCCAAGTTTCGAATGTCCAAACCAGCGCATATAATTCTTTATCATAAGTAGAATAGTTCAGACTAGCCCCACTCAATTTCTTACTAAAATATGCAATAGGTTTTCCCTCTTGTAGTAAAACACCTCCCAAACCAATTCCACTAGCATCATATTCAAGCTCAAAAGTCTTATTAAAATCAGGAAGTTGGAGTAATGGAGCATGTGTTAACTTATCTTTAAAGATCATGAAGAACCGTTGTTGTGCATCGCCCCAAACAAACGACACGTCCTTCTTGGTAAGTTTATTCAGCGGCGCAGCAATTGATCCTAAGAGTTTGGACAAAGCGCCTATAAAAACCAGCGAGGCCAAGAAAACTCCTCACTTGTGTGACCGTCTTGGGCTGCGGCCAATTCTCAATAGCTTCAATCTTGGCTGGATCCACTTCAATACCATGTGATGTAACAACATAGCCAAGAAACGCAACTCGATCGGTGCAAAAGGTGCAATTCTCAAGGTTACCAAACAAATGTGCATCGCGTAAAGCATTGAAAACAACACGCAGATGATCCAAATGATCCTCTAAATATTTGCTATAAATTAGAATATCATCAAAGTAGACTACCACAAATCATCCATTGAAAGCACATAAAACTTCGTTCATTAATCTCATGAAAGTGATGGGTGCATTAGTTAAACTAAACGGCATCACTAACCACTCATATAAACCGAACATAGTTATAAATTTTGTTTTCCATTCATCTCCCAATTTCATACGAATCTGGTGGTAACCACTACGCAAATCAACTTTAGAAAACATGGTAGAGCCACTCAATTCATCAAGCATGTCATCTATACGTGGAATAGGATGACGATATCTAATTTTAATATTATAGATAGCTCTATAATCAGTACACATGCGCTAAGAACCATATTTCTTAGGTACCAAAATAATAGGAACAACACATGGGCTAAGGGACTCACAAATATGATCTCTGTCGAGTAGTTCCTAAATTTGGCGTTGTATCTCCTTTGTCTATAGTGGATTGGTTCTATATGGCGCGCGGTTGGGCAACGTGGCACCAGGAATTAGATCAATTTGGTGATCAATTCCTCTAATATGAGGTAGTCCTGGTGGTATCTCAGCTGGAAAAACTTCCTCATATTCCTACAAAAGGTTAGCAACAGCAGGTGGCAAAGAAGGACACATATCCTCAAATAAAAACAAAACCTCTTTGCAGATAATTGCATAACAATGAGTATTGTTTACATCTTGTTCAACAATATCAATTTTATTTGCAAGCATATATGGACTCTTCAAATGAATTTCAGTAGCATTTTTAGAATCAGATTTAGTGTTCTTTGGTGGTACAAAATCTGAGCAACAATCTGATTCTCACTTTTACGTTTCTCCTCAGTTTTATCTCTACTAGCTCTAACAAAATCATCTTTCAAAATCTGTTCGGGAGTCATAGGTTTTAGACCAATTTTTTTTCCAGCATGCATAAGAGAATAGTGATTAGTTTTACCATTATGAACCGATTCTCTATCAAATTGCCATGGTCTACCCAGTAACAAAGAACAAGCTTGCATAGGTACAACATCACAATCAACAAAATCATAAAATGTACCAATAGTAAAATGCACGCATACCGTTCTTGTTACCTTGATCTTGCAAGAACTCTCAAACCATTGGATGTAATATGAATGTGTGTGTTTTCTTTTTGGGAGTGCAAACTTCTATACCATGTCAACACAAGCCAGATTTTTACAACTCCCTCCATCAATGATGATCCCTATATCTCTTTCCTTGACAACGCCGCATGTTTGAAATAGGTTGTGACGTTGATCATGCTCAGGTTTCCTCAATTGCACACTCAACACACGTTGTGCAACTAGACTCTTGTATTGATCAGCAGATTAAGCTCCCATTTGATATGGGCACAACGAAGGAAGTGCAGCCCAATTTCAGGACTCCAGCAAGCTAGGCATGACTTTGTAACTTAATAAATAGGTTTTATTATTCCAGGGTCATGTTGTGGGCCAATTAGGTTTTATTATGTGTATGTTCTTGGTTTGTGTCTGTCCAACCAAGCCGAGTCGCGGCCTAACTAGTGGAGCTGATGCAGCACGACCTGCGGTCGTTGCCACATCAAGGTCTTCAACTTATGCCAAGTCATCATGGACTCCAAAGGTGAATCCTATCCTCTTTGAGATCCCACTTCCTACCCTTTTGAATGGTATACTACTTCATAATCCGTCCTATGACCATGATAGGTTCACACTGACAAGTACGGAGACAAGGGAGGAACCCCGAGGACTCACGCCCGACAAGATGGAGGCTTGGAAGAGGAGACGGAAGAAGCTCTAGCTGGATTCGGCGACAGGACTGGCGAACCGGAACCACCGCCGGAATATCCGGCGACAGCCCCGGTGAACCGAGCGCCCCGCCAGAATCCCCGGCGCCAGGACCGGTCGACAGGAAACGCCACCGGAAACGCTTACATAGAGTCTCTTTGGTGACCGATCGGAATATTCAGCGATGATCAAAAATCCCGGCATCAGATCCGGCGCCGCCGGACCCACTTTCGGAATCCCCTGCCTGCGCGCGGATCAGGGTTTGATGCCCTGGAATATTCCCTTTACTTACCCCTTTTCCTAGTTTATTCCCAAACTACCCCCTTGTTTAGTGGCTGGCCTATAAATAGAGCCCCACCCCTCATGTATCCCTCAGGCATAGATGATAGACTAAAGACAACCCCCTTGTGTGGAATCTCTAGTTTTGCATCATCCCCTTTACCAAGGGGACCGATGAAAGAACATTTCTTAATCCCTAGTGTTTTGTGTGTTAGATAACAATACCAAGGATCATTTAATGTGTGTTGAAGTGTTGCAGCTCTATTTGAGAATAAAGGGAAAAGAACTCTGCCTTTGGGGGCGGATAATCCGGCCCAACCAGGGGCGGTAATCCGCCCCTCCCTTTGCCCAAGCAAGCACAAGCCCCAGAAGGGGGGCGGAGTTTTGGCCGGATTTTCCGGCCCCGCCGGATAATCCGCCCCTCAGGGGGCCGGATAGTCCGCCCCCCTGCTCATCGCCAAGACGCAATCCCCAGAGAGGGGGCGGAGTTTCTGTCGGACTTTCCGGCGTGGCCGGATAATCCGTCCCAAGAGGGGGCCGAATTATCCGCCCCCCAAGATTTCCACTAAGTTCCTCAAGCGCAAGCGCCAGAGAGGGGGCGGACTTTCCCCCGGAGAATCCGCCCTTGGGGAGGAGTTTTCCCAGGGGGCGGATAATCCGCCCCAAGTGGGGGGCGGATAATCCGCCCCCAAAGTTGTGCAACGGCCAGATCTGGGGAGGGGGTATTTAATCCAGCCTTCCCCCTCCTGCCAGAACTCTTGCTTCATCACGAAAAAGACCAGATCAGATCTGAAAGCTTCATTCAAGAGTGCTCCACCTAGATCCACCAAAAGGCCCCATCCCTTTGGGAATCGAAGGAGGAGAACTCGATCTTCATCATCAGCAATCAAGCGCTTCATCTCCTCTCCATTCATTTGGAGAACCTCCGATCTAGAATTTCTTGCAAATATCTAGATCCTCATTTTTGTTTATATTGATAAACCTTGTTCTTGTGGCATCTTGTTGTCATCTCGGGAGCCCCCAATTCGGTTGTGGGTGTGTGCCCCGATAGTGTTGTAAAAGGCACCGGTTCCCGCCTTGAAGGGATCCAATAGTGGAGAAGGTGGATCAGGCCTCTCGTGGCGAGATCCATCGGAGAATAGGGTGAGGCTTATTGCGGCTTGGTGGTCTTAGCACCGCCCACCCCTCCAACACAGATGTACTTCCCTTAACAAGGAAGGAACTGCGGTAAAACAAATCCCTGTGTCTCCGCGTGCTCCACTACGGTTTCCTCGCTCCTCTTTTACGTGCTTAGTAGTTAGGGTTACATATAGGGAAATTCTCATAGTTGCATATCTAGAGAATTTACTTTGTGTCAAGCCTAAAATTGAAAAAGTATTAAAAATTGGTTAGCACCTATTCACCCCCCCCCCTCTAGGTTCCCATACGATCCATTTCAATTGGTATCAGAGCCTCGGCTCTTATTTCGGGCTTAACCGCCTAAGAGAAGTATGGGTTCCAAGGTAGATGGGAGTGATGCTCCGGAGGTAGTCACCATGAACAATCTCAAGACGTTGTAAACAACCTTGGTGAGTTCAATGGAGTCTAAGATGGAAGAGATGCGTCAATTGATAATGCATCTCTCCACATCCGCAGCATCACCTCCATCTAACTCGGAGGATACCACTCCGCAATCCAAGGAAACGGGTAAAACTGTTTCCAAAGATAACGAAGTGGTTGGTGATGATACTAGCAAGAGCTCCTCCTCAAAAAAGGATAGCGGTAAGGATGGATACAATGAGGTTTCTCATGTGTATTCCCCTGATCCGCCTATCCCTCACCCACATATACATAATAGGGGAAAACCACTTCGGGTCCGATGTGTCTATTCGGAAAGGACGACGTGGGCTGGCTACGGCATCGCCGTTTAGCCCATGTCAACATGAGAACTTTGCAAAGTCTCCAAAAGGGTGGCCACATCCTTGGACTAAAAGACAATGTCTCTTTTGCCAAAGATCGTGTTTGCAGGGCTTGTGTTGAAGGAAAAATGCATGACTCTCCCCACAAGAGGAAGACTATTGTGTCATCAAAGAGGATCTTGGAATTACTTCATGTGGATTTATTTGGTCCTCCTTCTCATGCAAGTCTTGGTGGGAAGAAATATTGCTTGGTCATTGTCGATGACTACTCAAGATATACATGGGTATATTTCTTCAAGCTGAAAAGAGAGACTCAACAAACTGTCATCGACTTTGCCAATGAAGTTCAACGTCAACACAATGTTCCTATCTTGGCAATTAGAAGTGACAACGGCTCAGAATTCAAGAACTACACTTTAAACGAGTTTCTTAGCGAAGAGGGGATTAGACACCAACATTCCGCTGCGTACACCCCTCAACAAAATGGTGTAGCCGAGAGGAATAACTGGACTTTGATGGATATGGCAAGATCTATGCTAGCTCAATTCAAGTCTCCTTATAATTTTTGGGCTGAAGCCATATCCACTGCTTGTCACTCATCAAACTGGCTCTACCTTCGGAAGATTTTGGACAAGACCCCATATGAAATACTTACCGGTAACAAGCCCAACATCTCATACTTCAGGGTATTCGGGTGTAAGTGTTTCTATCTTATTAAAGGTGGTCGTTTGTCAAAATTTGAGTCCAAGGCTTTAGAAGGTATTTTTGTTGGTTACGGTGCCGAATCCCACACTTATAGAGTCTACAACAAGCTCACTGGGATTGTTGTAGAATCTTGTAGTGTGGAGTTCGATGAAAATAACGGCTCCTTTGTAGGCATGTTGATGTTTGTGATGCAGATGTTGAAATACCCCAAGATGCCATAAGAATAATGGGCGTGGGATTTTTCCGCCCCATTGAGGAACCCCTTGTGGCGGATCGGGAAGGACAATGCTCCACACATGTGGAGCCCTCATCTACACAAGATCAACAAGCTCCTACTGTTGGAGAAAATCATGCATCAACACCGCAATCTGCTGAAGATCAACTGTCCCCTGGACAAGTTGGTAGTCCCAGGCCAGACTATCCGCGCCCTCCAAGGGGCGGACAATCCTCCCCTGGCACTCCAACTCATTCCAGAGGATCCGAAGGAGAAGTCAGCAACTCTAAAGCTCCCAGGCCGGATTCTCCGTCCCCCGAGGGCGGATTATCCGGCCCTGGGTCTCCAACTCTCATCAGGCATTCTCAAGAAGATGGCTTGGGTTCTTCACCTCCCAGGCCGGATAGTCTGGCCCCTCCAAGGGGCGGATTATCCGGGCCTGAAGAAAATGTTCAGCAACAATCTTCTGGCAGTAACGGTGACCAAGATCAAGGGCAAGGCAGTAATCAAGACAAGGATACAAATATTGAATCAACTCCTTCTAGAAACAATAAGGACATTGAGGCTCGTCGCAAGGCTCGTGCTGATTGGAACCTTGAACTAAGAGGTCACACTCTTGACAAGGTTGTTGGTGATCTACGACGAAGGGTATCCACTAGAAGAGAACTTGCAAGCTTCTGTGATCATCAAGCTCAAATTTTCATGGTTGAACCGAAGAAGGTTTTTGATGCTCTTGAAGATCCCGATTGGGTTGTTGCAATGCATGAAGAATTAAATAACTTCAAACGCGACAAAGTTTGGAAGCTCGTAGAAAAGCCAAAGGATTGCCGCAATGTTATCGGCACCAAGTGGATCTTCACGAACAAACAGGATGAAAATGGCATTGTTGTGAGGAATAAAGCACGTCTCGTGGCTCAAGGATTCTCTCAAGTGAAAGGAATTGATTTTGGCGAGACTTACGCTCCTGTGGCTCGTCTTGAGTCCATCCATATCCTTCTTGCATATGCAACCCATCATAATTTTAAATTACAACAAATGGATGTTAAGAGCGCTTTCCTTAATGGTCCTCTACATGAGTTAGTATACGTCAAGCAGCCCCCGGGGTTTAAGGACCCCAAATTTCTGAACCATGTCTACAAACTCGATAAGGCGCTCTATGGCCTTAAACAAGCCCGACGTGCGTGGTATGAGCACCTTAAAGAGCTTTTGCTAGACCGTGGTTTCGAAGTTGGGCAAATCGATCCCACTCTTTTTACTAAGAAGGTTAATGGGGAGCTTTTTGTATGCCAACTTTATGTAGATGACATTATTTTTGGCTCTACTAACCAAGCTTTTAACGATGAATTTTCGAAGCTTATGACTGACAGGTTTGAGATGTCCATGATGGGTGAGCTCAGGTTCTTTCTTGGATTTGAGATCAAACAACTTAGAGGGAACCTTTCTTAATCAAGCTAAGTACATCCAAGACATGCTCAAAAGGTTCAAGATGACGGATCTCAATGGCGTTGCTACCCCAATGCAAACCAAGTGTCCTCTTGAGCTCAATCCCAAGGGTAAAGACGTGGATCAAAAGGTATACCGATCCATGATCGGGTCTCTCCTTTACCTTTGCGCATCTAGGCCCGATATCGTGTTAAGTGTAGGAGTGTGTGCTAGGTACCAAGCCGCTCCTAAAGAAAGCCACTTAGTGGCGGTCAAGCGAATATTCCGATATTTGGTTCATTCCCCAAATTTTGGGTTATGGTATCCCAAGGGTTCAAGTTTCTCTTTATGTGGCTACACTGATTCAGATTGGGCTGGTGACAAAGATGATCGGAAATCAACCTCTGGTGCATGTCAATTCTTGGGCAGGTCTCTAGTGTGTTGGTCATCAAAGAAACAGAATTGTATTTCACTCTCAACCGTCGAATCTGAATATGTTGCTGCTGCAAGTGCTTGTACACAATTGTTATGGATGAGGCAAACTTTAAAGGAATATGGTGTCAATTGTGACAAAGTGCCTCTATTATGCGACAATGAAAGTGCTATCAAAATTGCGTACAATCCCGTGCAACATACAAGAACAAAACATATAGAGATTCGCAACCACTTTATTCGGGATCATGTTGCTCGTGGAGATATTGCTCTATCCTTTGTAAGCACGAAGAACCAACTTGCTGATATTTTCACGAAGCCTCTTGATGAAGAAAGATTCTGTTATTTGAGGAATGAGCTAAATATCATAGATTCAAGGAGCTTGGCTTGACTACCCTTGCACACTCACTTGCTCTTATTCATGTATTTGGTTTAGATGCGGGCATAGACATAGGGGGAGTGTGGTCCTAATTGATTGGGCCAACCCTCCCCCCATAATGCCGAAAGCAAGTAAAATCATTTCCCTTAATATCATTTTGTGATATGTGGGTCATCGATGAGCATTGGTTTTGAACTCAAGATACATCTTCGCAGTGTCATGCCATGCGCTCCAACATGGTGGCTTCGGCCACCGCCCTCTTCCTTGAGAAGAGTTGGTTTTTCATGGGTATCGTTGGATTTTCTTGCATATCTCATGTTCTTATGGAAAACACACTCAAATTTGGCTTTTGTTTGATTTGATTTTTGCAAATTTGGGTGTGTAGTACCATCTCAGTTTGATGCTCTCAACCCAAGCCTTTCTCTTCCCCCTTGAACCATCTATTCTTGCACACAAGTCCTCTAAAACACCATCGAGAGGTTTGCTAGGTTGCTCTGGCCTGATTCTGCATGTTCCAGAATTTCTGGGGGGCGGATTATCCGCCCTAAGTGGGGGGCGGATTATCCGCCCCGGGCGAAATCGGCCCTATATAGGCTGGGTCGGGGAGGGCAGGCTCAAACAGAGCAGCCAGTCCTCCCCCAACCCTACCTCTGCCCCCAGCTGCCGCCGGAGCATCTGCCTCTCCCGGAGTCGATTCAACCACCGGATTCTCCGGGCTCTCCCCGGATCTTCTTCACCTCTCCTCCGGGTATCTTCTTCTCCGCGATTTTCCTCCAATGAGTGAGGGTAACTCCCTCATCTCTCTCCTTTTGTATGGGATGTATTTTATTTGGTGGAAATCTCGTTGTAGAAGGTTCTTGGTGTTGTTCCTTACATGCTAGAATCAGTAGACTTGCAACCCTAGTACCCGATCTGTTTTGCCATGGTAGATCTGAGCCAATCCAGAAATTTTTTGCGGGGGGCGGATTATCCGCCCCTGCCAGGGCCGGATAATCCGGCCTGGAGAGTTAAATTCTGGTCTGTTTTGGTTCTGTTTCTGCTAATGCACATCATTGGTTATGGGGTTGCATTGCTACTCTTTCTCCGTGTTTTCTTTCTCCTGGACTTGTGTGTATGCTCATCTCCATGCTACCTCTCTAAATGCTATTCACAGGTGGTTCCAAGCCGACCAAGACCTTCGCCTGTCGTCCCCGTGCCCGTTATCTCAAGCCTACTGCAGAAGGGAAGTTTATTAACGAAACAGAGGTCAGCAGGGCAGCAAGAGAGGCTGCAAGGATGGAAGAGGCAAGTAAGATATCTAAGCGAACCACTTCTCGCAAGGGCAAAAAGTCTCGGCCCAATTACAAGTCTATGGACATCACTCAGTATGCCACCATCCGCCAGACAGATTACTATGATGAAGCTGACAGTGATGGCCAACCCGAGGACACTATGTTTTGGAATGCCCACTTTTGGGCTATTCATGATGATGTCTATGCTACTCTCAAGATTCGCCCCATGCGTCCCATCAACTTGACTGAGGCTCAATCCAAGGCTCGGCTCCTTGAGGCATTGGATGTGACCAACAAGATGGGGCTTCACCACCTCATGACCATTCAATGCAACTATGACTCTTCTGTGGTGCGCCAGTTTTTCTCCACACTTGTGATCTGCGGTGATGAGCGCCGCACTATGAAGTGGATGACCGGGACTACAATTCTTCAGTCGGACTTTCGCACTTTTGGGCAGGTTCTTGGGTATGCTTTCCTTGGTCGTGACACTCCCGCTGGTCACCGCATCATTACTCCATTGAAGCCATCCAAGGAGACTGTGCTAGCTCCCTGCCTTTCTCCTGATGGTATTGCTGGCACTTTCGCCGGTCTCTCCCTTATATGCCTCCCTTGTTGGCATGTTTCGGGAGTGCATCGCTCCTAGTGGTGGCAACAATGACAAGATCCGTGGCCACCTGGTTCCTCTCCTTGCGTTTGCTCACAAGTGTGCCACCAACCCTGGATCAGCCACAGGTTACAAACTGGATGTCATGGACTATATTTTTCATGAGACGACGCATGCTATGATCAACAGGCTCTCTATTCCCTATGCTCCGTTCATTATGATGCTTGTCAAGCATATGTTACCCCATGAGGAGTTTGGCACTGCTATGGATGGTGTTCATAAGCCTAAGAAAATCTACAACAAGGCTCAGAAGACTCATCACCCTTCCACTGCCCCGGAGTCCTTCATGCGTGATGCTCAGGCCAGTGGTCGTCGTTCCACGATGTCCCCAATGGCACGCGAGGTTAAGCAGCTTACTTGGTTCCAGCAGAACATTCTTTGCATGGGCATTGACATTCACAAGGGCCAATATGAGGCGTATCGCAGGGATCATAAGAGGGATCACACGCAGCAGCTTATTCTCCACCATGTCTCAGGTGCCAGTGGCCATCCACCTCCTCCCACTGCTCCGGATCCGTATGCTCAGTGGAACACCTCAGGGATCAACTATGGCGAGCTCGAGAGTTGCCTCTTCCCTCCTCCACCGAGGGCACCCACTCCTCCAGCTGATGACGATGATGATGAGTATGATGAAGAGGAAGGTGACGGGGATGACTACGACGAGGATGAGGAGGAGTGATCTTCAGGGGCGTTAGCTTCGCCCTTCTTCCTTTTTGGCGTTTCGATGCCAAAGGGGGAGAAGTAGTTCTATTAGGGCTCGTGGATTTGCAAGGGTCGGGCACAAGCTTTTCGATTTTAGACGTTTTTATTTGCTTGCTTGTGCCTTTTCTAGCGTGAACTCATTTGCTATTTATGTTTGTTTATGTAAGACTTTGTCGTACTCCACTTTGTTTGGTACTATGTTGGGTATTCATGGCATTCTGGATTTATCTATTATGGACCCCATGGAATTCTGGAATTATGGAACATATTTGATGGCATATGGATTCATGGGATTATCTATGTATGCTTTGGCTATTCTCATCCCGGTGGTATGACCTTGTCCCTCAATCCACTTTTGTTCCAATTATCTTTGCCATGGAAGTTGTGCTCTCTCTAGTGTGTGTATTTGTATTCAAATGCAAATTTTAAATATGCACACATCTAGGGGGAGCGCCTTTCATCTTAAGGTGCATTAGCCGGTTTCATTGCAAATCCCAGTATTGTCATCTAACACCAAAAAGGGGGAGATTGAAAGAACATTTCTTAATCCCTAGTGTTTTGTGTGTTAGATAACAATACCAAGGATCATTTAATGTGTGTTGAAGTGTTGCAGCTCTATTTGAGAATAAAGGGAAAAGAACTCTGCCTTTGGGGGCGGATAATCCGGCCCCACCAGGGGCGGATAATCCGCCCCCCCTTTGCCCAAGCAGGCGCAAGCCCCAGAAGGGGGGCGGAGTTTTGGTCGGATTTTCCGGCCCCGCCGGATAATCCGCCCCTCAGGGGGCCGGATAGTCCGCCCCCCTGCTCATCGCCAAGGCGCAAGCCCCAGAGAGGGGGCGGAGTTTCTGCCGGACTTTCCGGCGTGGCCGGATAATCCGCCCCAGGAGGGGGTCGGATTATCCACCCCCCAAGATTTCCACTAAGTTCCTCAAGCGCAAGCGCCAGAGAGGGGGCGGACTTTCCCCCGGAGAATCCGCCCTTGGGGGCGGAGTTTTCCTAGGGGGCGGATAATCCGCCCCAAGTGGGGGGTGGGGCAGATTATCCGCCCCCAAAGTTGTGCAACGGCCAGATCTGGGGAGGGGGTATTTAAGCTAGCCTTCCCCCTCCAGCCAGAACTCTTGATTCATCACGAAAAAGACCATATCAGATATGAAAGCTTCATCCAAGAGTGCTCCACCTAGATCCACCCAAAGGCCCCATCCCTTTGGGAATCGAAGGAGGAGAACTCGATCTTCATCATCAGCAATCAAGCGCTTCATCTCCTCTCTATTCATTTGGAGAAACTCCGATCTAGTATTTCTTGCAAATATCTAGATCCTCGTTTTTGTTTATATTGATAAACCTTGTTCTTGTGGCAGCTTGTTGTCATCTCGGGAGCCCCCAATTCGTTTGTGGGTGTGTGCCCCGATAGTGTTGTAAAAGGCACCGGATAATGTTGCCAAGTTTCTAATGTCCGAACCAACGCATATAATTCTTTATCATAAGTAGAATAGTTCAGACTAGCCCCACTCAATTTCTCACTAAAATATGCAACAGGTTTTCCCTCTTGTAATAACACACCTCCCAAACCAATCCCACTAGCATCACATTCAAGCTCAAAAGTCTTATTAAAATCAGGAAGTTGGAGTAAGGGAGCATGTGTTAGCTTATCTTTCAATATGACGAAGGCCTATTGTTGTGCATCGCCCCAAACAAATGGCACATCCTTCTTGGTAAGTACATTCAGCGGCGCGACAATTGTATATCCTTTGTTTTACCCGTGGAAGCCATAGAAGATGCACAACGAGCAGGAGCATTGGATGACGGTGGAGGAGCAGCTGGAAATCTTGTGGTGGCCTTGGATGTGGTAGTAGCTGGTGGCGAATCACGAGAAGGAGGCGCTGATTGTCGGGATGTCCAAGTGGATGAGCGACCTGCAGAATTATTAGTCCTCCTCCATGGTGTTTGGCGATCCTGCACTTCATGTTCAGCTTTGCAAGCAAGATGAAACAAATGAGTGATAGAATTATATTCCTTATAATCTAATATGTGTTGAATGTCCTTGTTTAATCCACCAAAGAAACGTGGAAGCATTTGTTCAGTAGATTCAACAAGACCACACCGAACCATCCCCGTTTGCAATTCCTGATAATACTCTTCTACAGAATTTTTCCCTTGTTCTAAACATGTCAGATTCTTTAGTAAATCACGTTGATAAGTGGGAGGTACAAAACGAACACGCATATCAGTTTTTAAAGCAGTCCAAGTACGAGGAATAGTAGTACGATTTAAATGACAATACTCAGACCACCAAAGGGAAGCAAATTTAGTAAATTCACATGTAGCAGCACTAACACGCATATTCTCAGGATATTTTAAACATGCAAAACATTGTTCTACTTCCATCTCCCATGTAAGATATGCGTCAGGATTATATTTACCCTCAAAAGATGGAATATTTAATTTAAGCTTTGCAACATGATCATCATCACGTACCGGTGGTAGAGCGTTGCGGTGGTAATGTCGGGGACGACCAGCAGGGTGTGGAGGTTGCTCAACCTCCTCGTCAAACAGATCGTCGTCGTCGGGGTCATAGTAGTACCCGTCGTCTGTCCCCAATGTTGCAGCAGCAGCCGTGGCGGAAGTCTGAGGTGCGTCAGCTGCAGCGGTAGCCGCCTGAGGTGCGGCGGCAGCCGAACCAGCAGTCCGACCCGTGATCAGAATGCGTCGTGCGCCATGCCGAGGTGCCAATGGGACGGGTGCGGGTGCGGGTGCCGGCAATCTGGCCAAAACCTCCTTGAACTGAGCGTCAAGCTTGTCGTTGAAGGATTTCTCGAGCCCATCGATCTTGTCCATGGCGTTGGTGAGCTTGGTGTCAAACTCCCCTAGGCATGCATCCACATCTTCAGTGCGACCGACCAAGAGCTCAGAGAAGTGGGCATGTAGTTCTTGGTTGGTCATTGTGGCAGGGTTCCGCGAAGTATCTGTCATGGTTAGTCCTTTAAAAAGCACAGGTATATACTACGGAAATATGGTGGAAGGCACGCGTACTCCGTCAAGCAATATACGTAGCTCTTACAAGTTCTTACCAAACAGCAGGAAAAGGCGATGTGCAACCGCGAGGATCAGTGGGTCCAGAGATTGAACCGAGCGATTACCGGGAGTCGAAACACCGCACGTGGAGAATATCTGTGGAGCTCTGGGAAGGCTTAGCAAAGGGGTTAGAAATTATCAAAACAGCAATGCAAAAGTTGAAAGAATGGTCAACGACGGTACTGTGCTGGTCCTAGGCTAGACTGTACTAGAGACGCGAGCCTAGATCACCAACGATGTCACGACGAGACACAACAAGCAATGTATGATGATATGGCACCCTGAAAAGCGAACCGAGATGCTGGAAATCTCTATGATGGCGAGTGTCTAAAACTGATCTACGGGGTCTAAAAATAGGTTAGCCCCAAAATTTTTTTTGAAATTTTTGTATTATGCTCCGGAAAGCGCGCAGGCGCCAAAAAAATGTCGCTATAACGACCGATGGAGAAAAGTGATCCCCGGGGCCGAAAATCAGTATAGCCAGAATTTTTTTTTTGCTCTCCTTCTGGACTTATGACCGAACTCTGAGCTCGACACGGACTTTAGCTGAACACGGAAACAACAAAGAAGGAAAGTAAAAAGAAATAACTAGGAAATAATAACTCAACTCGGACTCGTGCCGTGGCAGGATAGGTGATCGGATCCGTGTCGCGGTAGGAAGGCGGTGGCGGAGTTTTAGGGTTTATGGCGGCGGAATATGGTGGCGGTGATCTGCGAGGGTGGCGGTGACTACTATGATCGGAACTCGAAACTCTACGGGACGAGACACTAAGACCAGCAACTTGACGCGACGATGCAGACACAAATTCAACAATGCAAAACTAAAAAGATAATGCAAGGCGTAGATTGGTGATGGGATGGATCTAAACTCTAACTGTGTTTTTGGCTTTTTCGTGGGTTATAGGTAAAAACAGATGTAATATATGAAAACAGTAAAATCTCACCGAGCAACCTGAAATCTGATACCACTTGATAGGGCAAAGGTGTCCGATCTTTCGATGAGATGGTGATAATCGATTTGGTGGAGTTCAGGCTTGACGATCCGACTACACGTGCGAGAACGAGCGCCAACGCAATCTCTAGGACAATCTCCTAGAGGTTACCGATCCTGCGGGAACACGATCAGCCTGACCAGCGAGGGTCTTAATTCCTACCTGAAATCAAGAACAAGTAAGAACCAATATTGCAATCAAGATATTGCGGATTAAGAGGAAAGATTTATTAAAAAGGTGGGATCCTGTATAGGGGCGAAGTACAAGAGGCCTCTGCGACGCTCGAGTCTTGGCGAAGTTGCTATGAAGGTTAACTTAATGTCTAAACAAAATCCGAGTCTATGGTGACGGCTATGGGGAGTATTTAAGGAGGAAAAGGTGGGGTTTCGGCCAGCCATGGAAGTGGTGGCCGAATCCAACCCTAGAAGTCCTTTTCCCCTCAAATACGGACTCTAAAAAGTGGCTAATTAAAATCCTGCGAAAATTACATGGGCCTGGCCCAAATTAAAGGTGTTGCAGCACCATATTAAGCTATGGACGAATTTGTGAAGTATTAATCTTGAATATTTCGTCCAAGCCTTCTTTCTTCATTATGGAGGCCTCAAAGTTCTGAAATCTTCATCCGTGGCCTTCTCTTGAAACATCACATGCTTGCTGCCATCTCCATGCATGACCATGCTCCAATGCTTGTCCCTCTCATCCATGCTTGGTCCATCATTCCTAAGAGTAAGAAATACATCTGATTCAGGCAGCATCATATTCTCATGTATGTGAGGAATAGTTCCAAGAAACGAAAGTACCTGATAGTTAAGTTGTTTGGCACGAGATCGAGTGATAGGTCCTTGTATGTGTGTAGCTGTAGGTACCACAGTTGTATCAATAGATGGGATGTCCACATCAATCATATAGGTGGTACTTATTGTGCATATGTTGTAGCCCACCAATTTTGTACAATCGAACTAGCGTCTCTCATTGTACTTGTGTGACATGAGCTTATAGTCTTCGTTAGGTAATCATTTGGTTCTTAGCTCACTTTCTCTGTCGCACAAGTCCCATTTATCCCACCGTGTGTGTTTCCTTGTACATATTTACTATCTTGTGGATTGACTTGTTTTGCTTTGTGATCATTGTGGTTCTTTACTTCCATTACAACATCTTGATTTCTGATTGTTTCTTGACATGCCACTTTCCATACCTATCCACCATAGGCCTTGTGTGTGTGTTTTTTGGTTAGTAGTTGGTTTCGGTGTTCCGTGTGAACTTCACTTTGCTTGGTTTATTGCTCTCAAGTGTGGCCACTTGCACGATACTATATTCCAAGGTAAAGTAAGGTTTGACGTTGCATCCCCAACACCCTCTACCACTTCCATATACAACACTTGGTCTTGTGAATCATCTCTACGGACTCTGGAACCGAGGATGATATCTATGAAGAATCCATGATGAGCCACCATGACTACGACTCCTCAAGTATAGAGGACATGATGGAGCACAACACCAATAAATGCTCCGCATGCTTTGAGGACTCGAAGCAATACACCTACGACGACTCAACATGCAGGGAAGACTTGGAGCTCTACATCGACAATGGCTCCTCATGCATGGAGGATATGGAGAACTACACCGAAAATGGCTCCACATGCTTGGGTGATATGGAGTACTACACCAACAATTACTCTCCAAGCATGGACGACTTCGAGTGTGACATCGACAATGCCTCGCCGAGCATGGATGACATGGAGAACTTCATCGACTTTGATGGCTCCTCCATGAGCCATGAAGAATTCCTCCACCGCTTGGAGATGGAAGACTACTACGCCAATCAAGAGGAGGCACATCATCAAGAATCCATGACCATCAAGGTCACGCGTGCCACATCGAAGGGCACTAGCTACTTCGATGATCCACCTCCAAGGCATCAAGCGCAACCACGTCCAAGGCGTCAAGCGCCACTATCTCCACGGCATCAAACGCCACCACCTAGATGGCGTCAAGCTCCACCATCTCCAAGCTGCCAACCAACACCTCCTCCTAGGCGTCAAGCACCCCCTACTTCAACAAAAATGGCGCCCCAACATCATCTTCCACAAGAGGTGCCACAAAGCAAGAATCTTCATCGACAAACATCCTATCATGAGCATCGCCACCATAAAGAGGATACAAGACATCGTCAAAAGCATCTTTGCCACCAATACGAAGAATTCATGATGAGCACCATCCATAGTGCTCAATCAAGCTCAAGAAGGCACCACAAGCACAAGAAGAGTGCTAAGGAAAATAATCATCGTCGCGAGCGTCATGTGAATGTCCAAGTGTTCCACCTACATCAACCAGCAAAGCACGCCAATGACCTCCGTCGACACCATCATAAGGCACTTTCAACTACTAGTTCCACCACCACAATGGCACCAAGAGAAAGCCTTCCTCCACGACATCAAGCTTCAACGCCTACGCTTGATTTCCGCGACCTCGCGAACGAGGAAAATGAAGACCTCTACTTCGCCAAGTTGTCTGAGTATGACAAGAGGATGTCTACAGTCTAAGATGGAGGAAACCAAGGCCAGATATGTGACGAAGTCAATCCGAGCACCGCTCTCGACAACAACATGAGCCGACTTCCACCACTACTACAACATGGCCACAAGACGGTTGAGCATGGGATTTTCCCTTAGACCATGGAGGCGAGCGATGATGCCCATATTATGGCATCCATCCTTGGAGGCGACAAGGTCAATAATGGTAAGCATGGGATTTTCCCTTCACCAAAGGAGGCGCATGGAGTTGACGAAACTGAGCCTACCCCTATATGCTTGAGTGATGATGTGGTACCAATCCCATGTGAGTATGAGAGCCACTTAGCCCACTTGAGTAAGAATAAGAGTGAGATGAGTGACTCCACCTTATGTGAGATTGAGTGCTTCCACTTTGAGGGCATGAGTGATACACCGAGTGAGTTGAGAGTGGTAGTTGATAGGTCAAGTGAGACCATTTCTATTTCTAATGACTTACCCTCTACCTCTAATGTGTTCTCTTATGTTATGATAGGTTCCATGGATGACGACACACCAAGCCATGAAGCAATGATGCCTCGAATGGAGAAGATGTACATGGTGGATGAAGAGGATGCTACACCATGGCTACATCCAAAAGACGAAGTCATCCACAAGGAGGCCACTACTACCACAACACCCACTTCATATGAGAGGTATGAACAAGGTAACACTAAGGGTGTTGATGATGCCATGATCCCACTAGTGGACATGATTGAATTGTGAGGATATGCATGTTTGCTTGATACTTGTGACATTACATATGCTTCATTCATATTTCCATGTGATGCTTTGCCTTTGCATAATATTGATCATGTGGAATTGTTTGATTGTGATATCATTGCCATAAACATGCCATGCTATGGATCTTGATATGGGGTGGCCCGATCTTCTCAGCAAGCACTTGTCGATGATGATGGTGGATGTAAGATAACTAGCCTATAGCTATGAACTCTCCCGCTCGAACCCTGATGCCAATGCAACAGATCTCGAACCCTGTAGGATATTCACAACACCACGCTCTTGCGCACACAGTCGTCGACCACGAACGATAGTTTGCAATCTACTGATTCCCAGTAGAACAACAGATCACACTCAATTGTAGTTGGTAGAATTCGATCACAAGTAATTCCAGAGGTTCTTGATATAAACAACTCTAAAATATTTTAACGTGGTCTAACTGGAAAGAAACGATACCCCCATCTATTTAAAAGAGAGAGGGCGGCTAGGCTAAGAGTCCAAGATGCAAACGACTACAACTAAGATACATGCCAACCCAGGTGGGATAGCTCTCTAGGCGCACAAGCCTGTTTCCTGTCGTGGAAGCAAATTGGGCCTAAAACGTGAAGCGACATGACTCTCTACCGTAGCAGGATTTCAGCCACTTTCTGTGCCGCGACAGCCTGTCGTGTCAGGATTTGGCATCGTTTCTCTGCCGCGGCAGAGACTCTGCCAGGTGTTGATCCCTTCCTTTGTAGCTCCTTGCGCTTCCTCCCTCTCCTCCCTCGCGCTTGCTTCATTGATCACCACACTTTGCTCCATGTGCTTCACCTCCTTTCTCCGTGCTATACCTTCTTCTCCAATGTACGTTATCATACAATAACACAAAGACTTAGGCAGTATAAAATTCTTATTAAGTAAAACATCAGGCTCATTAAGAAACAAATTCACCTGTTGTTCTAGTAGCTTAGCACGAGATCTTGTAATTGGTCCAATTCTAATCTCATTGGACTTATCCTTGTTAGTAGCAGCTGGAACATCATTAGTAGTAACTGGGGTAGGTGTAAGTATAGTGTTAGGGGTGACCCCTTGGGGTGGCCTGATCTTTCACGAATTCCGTGGGGATCGAGGGGAGAAGCGAGTGGACGGAGTAGGGGGATGAAATCCATGAACACACGCGCGAAGAACTCGATGAACACACACGCGAAAACACGATACAAGCCGTTATCTCACGCCGGTGGCAACCGGTCCAACACAATCCCTAGGATCAGCGTTGGGCAAGACACTCTCCCACGACCAACAACGGGGGTGAGAGGCTTGATGAGATCTTGACTACTTGGGGACGAGACACCGAGATCCCAAGGACTTGTACAACTTGAACGCACGAGGAAAAATCCAAGAGGTTGTGGATAATTTGGTGCTCCTTGTCAAGGATCATGAGACAAATAGTTGATAGATCCTCAAAGGGGTGTCTTCAACTACAATTATCCAAGTCTAGGGTTTACAATAGAGGGGTGGGGCTTTATATAGTCCAGCCACTTAAACAGGGGTAGTTTAGGGATAAAACTGGAAGTTGGGGCGAAACTGGGGGTTACATGGGCCAGGCCCAAAAGGCCTTCACATGCCTGGCATCGAGCAGGCCAGAGACTCTGGTGTTGGGTCCGGAGACTCCGGTCTGGGCCAGAGACTCTGGTCAATCTCTAGACCCGTCTCCGGAGGGGCCTTCTGACTGTCCCTGGTTTGGTTCCTGGGACCAGACCGGAGGATGGTCCGGAGACTCCGTTGTACAGGACCGGAGACTCCGATGTACACCAGAGATTCCTGTGTGTAGTGCTCCAGCAGCGTCTTATCCTGGTCCTTCTTCCTTGGGGGCTTGGTGCGGTGATGTTACTTCATAGCTGAGGATACACAACGTAGTCGCATGAAGTAGCAAGCCGTCCAAAGGTAGATCAAAATCACATGAGGAAAGGGGCGAGTTAACCTTAGCTTGTAGGAGCTTGGCTCGGGCATGAGTCATTGGTCCACTTGGGGGACTAGGTGTTGTAGATGGAGGTGCGTCCGTAGGACGGGCTGCATCAGCTCCCCCCTTGGGAAAGAGTCGTCCTCGACTCTTCATGGTTTACATCTTGATTCTCTCCATGGTATAGTGATAAGTCCTTGACGTCGACATCCCATCTATTGATACAACCGTTGTACCTACAGCTACACAAATACAAGGACCTATCACAAGATCTCGTGCCAAACAACTTAACTATTAGGTACTTTCGTTTCTTTGAACTATTCCTCACATACATGAGAATATGATGCTGCCTAAATCAGATCTATTTATTACTCTTAGGAATGAAGGACCAAGCATGGATGAGAGGGACAAGCATTGGATCATGGCCATGCATGGAGATGGCAGCAAGCATGAGATGATTCAAGAGAAGGCCACAGATGAAGATTTCAGAACTTTGAGGCCACCATGTTGAAGAAAGAAGGCTTGGACGAAATATTCAAGATTAATACTTCACAAATTCGTCCATAGCTTAATATGGTGCTGCGACACCTTTATTTTGGGCCAGGCCCATGTAATTTTCGCAGGATTTTAATTAGCCACTTTTTAGAGTCCGTATTTGAGGAGAAAAGGACTTCTAGGGTTGGATTCAGCCACTACTTCTATGGCTGGCCGAAACCCCACATTTTCCTCCATAAATACTCCCCATAGCCGTCACCGTAGACTCGGATTTTGTTTAGACATTAAGTTAGCCATCATAGCAACTTCGCCAAGGCTCGAGCGTCGCAGAGGCCTCTTGTACTTCACACCTTTACAAGATCCCACCTTTTCAATAAAGCTTTCATCTTAATCCGCAATATCTTGATTGCAATATTAGTTCTTACATGTTCTCGATTTCATGTAGGAATTAAGGCCCTCGCTGGTCAGGCTGATCGTGTTCCCGCAGGATCGGTAACCTCCAGGAGATTGGCCTAGCGATTGCATTGGCGCTCGTGCTCGCATGTGTGGTCGGATCGTCAAGCCCGAATTCCACCAAATTGACTATCACCATCTCATCGAAATATCGGACACCTTTGCCCTATCAAGTGGTATCAGATTTCAGGTTGCTCGGTGAGATTTTACTGTTTTCGTAGATTAGATCTGTTTTTTTACCTATAACCCATGAAAAAGCCAAAAACACAGTTAGAGTTTAGATCCATCCCATCACCAATCTACGCCTTGCATTATCTTTTTAGTTTTGCATTGTTGAATTTGTGTCTGCATCGTCGCGTCGATTTGCTGGTCTTACTGTCTCGTCCCTTAGAGTTTCGAGTTCTGATCACAGTAGTCACCGCCACCCTCGTAGATCACCGCCACCATATTCCGCCACCAATTTCCGCTGCCATATACCCAGCCACCATAAACCCTAAAACTCCGCTAACGCCTCCCTACCGCGACACGGATCCGATCACCTTTCCTGCTGAAAGGATACAGATGTCGCCTAGAGGGGGGTGAATAGGCGATTAAAACTTTTCCTAGAGTGGCTCAACAAAGGCGGAATAAAACTAGTGTTTACTTTGTAAAGGACAACTTAGAAACAACTAAGGTTTACCTATGTGCACCAACAACTTATGCTAAGCAATACAAGCAACAAGGTGATAGCAAGATATATATTACTTCAAGCACGAAGGCTATCACAATGTAAAGTGCATAAGTAAAGAGCTCAGATATAGAGATAACCGAGGCACGCGGGGACATCGATATTTTACCGAGTTCCTCCCAACATGGAGTACGTCTCGTTTGGAGAGGGGGTGGTATCAAACCACCAACGCCACAAAAGGCCTCCTTATTCTCCAGTGAATCTCACCTCAATGGGATCGATCCACGCTTCCACTATCGACGCACTTGTCGGTGACAACCGGAACCTCTCACAAGGTTGGGGCACAACTCCACAACTTAATTGGAGGCTCTCAACAAACGCCACAAAAGGCCTCAACAAATGCCACCAAGGCTACAATACCACCAAGGCCACAAAACCGTCTAGGATTCCAAGAACCCAAGAGGGACAAGATCCAATGAGCAATTCAAACCAAATCCTCCGAGGAGAACCCAAACCGATGCAACAAATGCAAATGGAAAAAACACCACAAAGATGCTCAAATCCCTAACTCTCAAGTTCCAACAAAGCTACCAAAGCTATTGGAAGAACAAGAGAGGAGAAATCAAAGAGAGACAAATCCCCCAAAATCTAGATCCCCAAAGATAC
Organism: Avena sativa; assembly: GCA_916181665.1. NCBI lineage: Eukaryota > Viridiplantae > Streptophyta > Magnoliopsida > Poales > Poaceae > Avena > Avena sativa. The sequence continues at coordinate 373,213,384 of OV702294.1, forward strand.
ACTCACAAAGAGATGTTTTGATTTGGTCAAAACGTGGATCTAGATCTCCTCCAACAACCCCTCAAAGATATGCAAAAATCAATGGAAGGGTATGTAGAAATCAAGTTTAAGGAGTAGAGCAAATAGAGACAAAGCTTGGACAAGAAAAGGAGGAAGAAGTAACCCTAAATGAAAATTAGGCAAAGCTATTTAAAGACACGGCTAAAATCTGACCGTTGGGGTGAGTTTTTTTGGACGGTCCGGTAGTACCGAAAAACCCGATACTACCGCACCCTGCGAGCTCATCCAGGAAAAACAAATCGATGGCAAGCAAGTGGAGTAGAATAAGCAGCAGCGATGCAGGGCAGCAGTAGAGCATGCGGCCATGTGCGGGGCAGAGCAGCTGCGCATGCGCAGCAGTCCCAATCGGCAGCAGCGGGCCCACCGCGCAGCAGCAGCGCATGCAGCAGCTCAGCAGCGCGCAGCAGCAGTGCACGCACGGAAAGCAAAACAGCAGCAGCAAGCAATGCGGCGGGCGGTACGGCACGCGCAGTGAGCAGCGCAAGCAGTGCAGCAGCAGAGCCGCAGCAGCGTACGCGGGGCTGCATGCGAGGCGAGCGGCGGCAACAGAGCGGGCCCAGCGGGCAGCCACACGCAGCGCGGCGGGTGGGCAAGCGGGCGGTGCACGCGCAGCGCAGCGAGGCAGCAGGGCAGGTCAACGCGCAGCGCAAATAGATCCAGATCTGGAAAAACGAAACTGGGTAAGAAAAACTAGTCCGGCCGGTAGTACCGGCCCATGCGGCGGTACTACCGGGCCGGCCGGTACTATCGCAAAAAGGTATCTAACGAGACAAAAAGAAAAGGGCCGTTCGGGCGGTACTACCGCTTGGCTCAGAAAATAGCTTGACAGGCAAATATTCAAACGGTCATAACTTTTAAACGGTAGCTCTGATTGACCCGATTCCAATTGCGTTGGATAAAGGGCGACAAGGGCTTTCCAATAAAAAATGGAAATATTGATTATCACCAAGTGAGAAAGTATCAAGTAGAATAATGTGATATACCTCACTTGGTGAGAATCCGAAAAGCCGCATAAATCAAAATTGCAACAAGATACAAATGGGAGATCCGATTTAGATGAACAAGAGCTTGTTATGGAGATTACCACAAGCTCTATATCATCACATGGATAAGACCAAATAACAACCAAATATGATGATGCAAGTATACAAAGGTTTGAGCTCTTTCCGAACGATGTGACCGAATTACTCATACGAGAGCCCCTCTTGATAGTACGGTTATCTATCCTAAACCCAATCTCACACACACAACGTGAGACCGGCAAAATGGAAAACCTATCAATATTATACCTTTGCCTTGAGCATTCCACTTGAGCTCGATGTAGACGATCTTGCCCTTCTCAAGATGGAACGCCTTTCTTGATTCCTCATCATCGACCTCTCGTATTGAGCTTGCCCAACATATCTTCTTTGCATTTCATCAACCTTGAAGCCAACACATGCTCCAAGCAATGCCAATGGACAAATCCTACAAGTATAACTTAATCCACACATTAGTCCATAAAGATTATCATTAATTACCAAAACCACACATGGGGGCCCAACATGTTCTTTCACCTGCCGTGGCACGAGTCCGAGTTGAGTTATTGTTTCCTAGTTATTTCTTTTTTACTTTCCTTCTTTGTTGTTTTCGGGTTGAGCTAAAGTCCGTGTCGAGTTAAAAGTTCGGTCGTAAGTCTGGAACCGCCTCCGAATTTTTTTTCTGGCTATACTGATTTTCGGCACTGGGATCACTTTTCTCCATCGACCGTTATAGCGATATTTTTTTGGCGCCTGTGCGCTTTCCGAAGCATAATACAAATTTTTTGGGGCTAACCTGTTTTTAGACCACGTAGATCAGTTCTAGACACTTTGCCATCATAGTGATTTTCAACATCTCGGTTCACTTTTCAGGGTGCCATATCATCATACATTGCTTGTTGTGTCGCGTCATGACATCGTTGGTGATCTAGGCTCGCGTCTCTAGTACGGTCTAGCCTAGGACCAACACAGTACCGTAGTTGAGCATTCTTTCAACATTTGCATTGTTGTTTTGATAATTGCTAACCCCTTTAATAAGCCTTCCCAGAGCTCCACAGATTTCTCCACGTGCGGTGTCTCGACACCTGGTAATCGCTCGGTTCAATCTCTAGACCTACTTCTCCTCTCGGTTGCACATCGCCTTTTTCCTGCTGTTTGGTAAGAACTTGTAAGAGCTTCGTATATTGCTTGCCAGATTACGCATGCCATCCACCATCTTTCCGTAGTTATGCATATATACCTGTGCTTTTTAAAGGACTAACCATGACAGATACTTCGCGGAACCCTGCCACAATGACGAACCAAGAACTACATGCCCACTTCTCCGAGCTCTTGGTCGGTCGTGCTGAAGATGTGGATGCACGACTAGAGGAGTTTGACACCAAGCTCACCAACGCCATGGACAAGATCGATAGACTCGAGAAATCCTTCAACGACAAGCTTGACGCTTGGTTCAAGGAGGTTTTGGACAGATTTCTGGCACCCGCTCCCGCACCCGCCCCATTGGAACCTCGGCATGGCGCACGGAGCATTCCCATCACGGTTCGTACTGCTGGTTCGGTTGCCGCCGCACCTCCGGCGCCTCCCGACGATGATCTGTTTGACGAGGAGGTTGAACAACCTCCACACGCTGCTAGCCGTCCCCGACATTACCACCGCAACGCTCGACCACCGGTACGTGATGATGATCATGTTGCAAAGCTTAAATTAGATATTCCATCTTTTGAGGGTAAATATAATCCTGATGCATATCTTACATGGGAGATGGAAGTAGAACAACGTTTTGCATGTTTAAAATATCCTGAAAATATGCGTGTTAGTGCTGCTACATGTGAGTTTACTAAATTTGCTTCCCTTTGGTGGTCTGAGTATTGTCGTTTAAATCCTACTACTATTCCTAGTACTTGGACTGCTTTAAAAACTGCTATGCGTATTCGTTTTGTGCCTCCCACTTATCAACGTGATTTACTAAAGAATCTGACACGTTTGGAACAAGGAAAAAATTATGTAGAAGAGTATTATCAGGAATTGCAAACGGGGATGGTTCGGTGTGGTCTTGTTGAATCTACTGAAAAAATGCTTGCACGTTTCTTTGGTGGATTAAATAAGGACATTCAACACATATTAGACTATAAGGAATATAATTCTATCACTCGTTTGTTTCATCTTGCTTGCAAAGCTGAACTGAAGTGCAGGATCGCCAAACACCATGGAGGAGGACTAATAATTCTGCAGGTCGCGCATCCACTTGGACATCCCGACAATCAGCGCCTCCTTCTCGTGATTCTCCACCAGCTACTACCACATCCAAGGCCACCACAAGATTTCTGTTGGAGATATGCCCTAGAGGTAATAATAAATGTAGTTATTATTATATATCTTTGTGTTTATGATAAATGTTTACATTCATGCTATAATAGTATTAACAAGGAAACCATTAATACTTGTGTGATTTGTAAACTTAATTTGAAGTCCCTAGTATGGCCTCTATACTTCACTAGCTTGTTGGTTGATTGATGATGTGGTTTCTTTGTCATGAACATTGAGATGTTATCAACAACAAGATCATATCGTTAGGAGAATGATATGGTGGACATACTCCTATAGACAAGCGTAGCATAAAGATCAAGTCATTTCAATAGTTCAATTGCTATATGCTTTCTGATACATAGTAACCTAATTCCTTCGACCATGAGATCATGCATATTGCCTTTACTGGATGGATGCTTTGATGTCATCAAACACCACACCGTAACAGGGTGGCTATAAAAGTGGCATTGGGTGTTCGGAAAGTATTGGTTGAAACACATGGATCAAGAGTGGGATTTGTCCATCCACATGACGGATAGATATTCTCTGGGCCCTCTCGGTGAAATGTCATCCAATTAGCTTGCAAGCATGTGACTTGGTCACAAGGGATCACATATCACGGGAACGAGAAAAGAGTACTTATCAGTAACGAGGTTGAACTAGGTATGCAGAGATACCGACGATCATGACCTCGGATAAGTAACATATCGTGAGACAAAGGGAAATTGGTATCGTATGTAAGTGGTTCATTCGATCGCAAAGTAATCGTAGAAATATGTGGGAGCCATATGAATTTCCAGATTCCTCTATTGGTTATTGTTCGGAGAAGTGTCTCGATCATGTCCGCATAATTCACGAACCGTAGGGAGACACACTTAAGGATTCGACGTTGTTTGAGTAGTTATGGTATTATGAGAAAGAGACCGAATGTTGTTCGGAGTCTCGGATGGGATCCGGGATATCACGAGGTGATCCGGAATGGTCCGGAGAATAAGATTCATATAAGGAAAGTCCCATTTCGGAGTTGGGGAATGGTTCCGGTGTTTTCATCGGGAACATTCTAGAAGGTCCCGGAATGTCCGGCACTCCGGGGGGGAAGGGGTACATGAATGTGTCATTGCAAGTTGGAATGATTGCATCATGTACTAGGTGTTCTCGCTGTCCAAAATAAAGGGTTTATTTAATTCCTAAATTGGAAAAGTCAAACGGCTAATTTGAAAGTCAAACTGCCAATTTTGGGAAGTGGGAAAAGAGGAGGATTGGTGGAGGCCGAATTGGGGGAGGACTCCTCCCTTGGCCGGCGCCCCACCAAGCCGACTTGGGGAGGGACTCTCCTCCCCATGGCGCAGCCAGCCCTCCCACCTATATAAGGAGGGGCAGGGCTCCCCTCCTAGTACACACAAGTTCCTATCCTCTAAACTAGAAACTAGACCTAGACCCCGGTTTAGAGCTGTTTCGGTTTAGAGCCTTCTAATTGGTTTAGAGCCCTCTAATTGGTGTGTCTAATTACTAGACCACTAATAGCCTCTCTCATAAGCTCCATCATACTCGCACCGGCTTAAGGCGAAGCCCTGCGGGATCTCCCCTCTACCTCCGGTACCACGCCGTTGTGCTGCCGGAATCGCGAGGAGAGTGCTACAACCTCCGCTGCCTGCTGGAACAAGGGAGAGGAAGGTCTTCGTCGAGTACCGAACGTGTGACCGACTGCGGGAGCGCTGCGGGAACGCGGCGCCGGAAGGATCGTCTACGCGATCTTGAGATCGGAAAGAGTACGACTACATCACCCACGAGAATCTGCTCTCGTTAAACACTTTGGAATCTTCGAGGGTGAGTTATTCCATCGACTCGTTGCTACAATCTAGTAGATAGATCTTGGCTTGTTTGTTTGTATGCGATAGAAAATTTTTGTTTTCCATGCTACGAACCCCTACAGTGGTATCAGAGCCGTGTCTATATGTAGATCTGTTGCACGAGTAGAACACAATGGTCATTGTGGGCGTTGATGCTTTTATTGTAGATTGCTTTTTGTGTACTTTGCATCTTGCGGTATGTTGGGATGAAGCGGCCCGGGCTAACCTTACATGACATCGTTCATGAGACTTGCTCCACGCTTGACATGCAACTCGTTTTGCATAAGTGGCTTTGCGGGTGCCTGTTTCTCCTAGCATAGTAAAGATCCAATTTACAACGGGTGATCAACAATGCTAGTATCAATGTTGTGGTTCTTGTTCGTAAGTTAGAACGACACTTATGGAAAGCCCCAAACCACGTAAAATATGCAAAGAAAGTAGAAGCGTCTAACTTTGTTTTGCAGGGGTGTGCAGTGATGTGATATGGCCATGATTGTGATTATATTTGATGTATGCAATGATCCTTATTGTAAGTTGGCAACCGGCAGGAGCCATATGGTTGTCTTTAATTTCTGTTAAGGCCTGCGTGTCTATTCAAAATAGTTGTAATAGTTGAAGTTGGCGGACGACAACCATGAAGAAGCGTCATTGACCTTGATGCTATGCCGGTGATGATGGAGATCATGTTCGTGCTTGAAGATGGAGATCGGAAGCACAAAGAAGAAAGGCCATATCATATCACATATTATGAATTGCATGTGATGTTAATCCTTTATGCATCTTGTATTGCTTAGTAGACGACGGTAGCATTATAAGATGATCCCTCATGCACATAAATTTCAAGTTCTAAAAGTGTTCACCCTTAGTATGCACCGTTGCCAAAGCTTGCTGCTTCGAAGCACCACGTGATGATCGGGTGTCTTTGATTCCGCGGGTGACTACAACGTAAGCAAGCCAGATTTGCTTATGCGGAAGCTAAGGTTTGATCTTGACGAGCCTAGCATGTACAGACATGGCCTCAGGAACACGGATCGCCGAAAGGCAAAGCATGAATCATATAGTAGATATGATGAACATGATGATTGTTCGCCATTAAAACTATATCAGCTCTCGTGATGATCGGTGTTGATGTAGTGGATTTGGTTCGTGTGATCACTAAAACAATGTGAGGGATGTTGTTTTGAGTGGGAGTTCACCTAGTTTAATTTCATTAATTAATTTGAACTCAATTTGTCATAAACTTAGTCTAAACTATTGCAAATATGTTGTAGATCAATGGCAGCCCCTACCATCAATTTTAATGCGTTCCTAGAGAAAGAAAAGTTGAAAAACAATGGAAGCAACTTCGCGGATTGGTTCCGCAATTTGAGGATTGTCCTCACAGCTGGTAATTTGACCTATGTGCTGGATGCACCGCTAGGTGACCCACCTGCAGCTGATGCTACCGATGAAGTAAAGAATGTTTACCTCGCTCGGAAGAATCAGTACTCCATAGTTCAGTGTGCTATCTTGTATGGTTTAGAATCGGAGCTTCAGAAAAGGTTTGAAGAGTCAGATCCATATGATATTGTCGAGGATCTCAAATTAATCTTTGAGACTCATGCGGCAATTGAAAGTTATGAAGCTTCTGAAAAGTTCTTTAACTGCAAGATGGAAGAGGGTAGCTCCGTCAGTGAGCATGTGCTTAAAATGTCTGGGCACGCAAATAAACTTCAAAGTTTGGGTATAGTGATTCCTAATACTTTGGGAGTTTACCGCATCCTCCAATCACTACCACCAAGTTACAAGAACTTTGTGATGAACTACAACATGCAGAACATGAACAAAGAGTTGCCAGAACTATTTGCTATGTTAAAATCTGCAGAAGTGGAGATCAAGAAAGAGCACCAAGTGTTGATGGTCAATAAGACCACCAAATTCAAGAAAGGCAAGTCTAAGCAGAAGGGACACTTCAAGAAGGGTGGTAAGAAAGTTACCACGCCGACGAAGAGGACCATGGCTGGACCCAAGCCTGATACTGAGTGCTTTTACTGCAAGGGAGAAGGTCACTGGAAGCGGAATTGCCCAAGGTACTTGGCGGATTTGAAGAACGGCAACATCAAGAAGAAAGGTATATCTGATATACATGTTATTGATGTGTATCTCACTAGTACTCGTAGTAGTGCCTGGGTATTTGATACTGGTTCGGTTGCTCATATTTGTAACTCGAAACAGGAGCTGCAGAATAAACGGAAGCTAGTGAAGAACGAGGTGACGATGCGCGTGGGAAACGGATCAAAGGTTGATGTGATCGCGGTCGGCACACTTCATCTACCATCGGGATTAGTTTTATACTTAAATAATTGTTATTTGGTGCCTGCGTTGAGCATGAACATTATATCGGGATCTTGTTTATTGCGAGACGGTTACTTGTTTAAATCCGAGAATAATGGTTGTTCGATTTATATGAGTAATATGTTTTATGCACATGCACCTTTGATAGATGGTCTATTCATATTGAATCTCGATAGTAGAAATACACATATTAATAACATTGAGGCTAAACGTTTGAAATCAAGCGATAATTTGACCTATATGTGGCACTGTCGTCTTGGTCACATTGGAGTGAAGCGTATGAAGAAACTCCATTCCGATGGACTTCTTGAATCACTTGATTTTGAATCACTTGAAAGATGCGAAGCATGTCTGATGGGTAAAATGACTAAGACTCCATTTTCTGGTATGATGGAGCGAGCTACAGACTTATTGGAAATCATACATACCGATGTGTGTGGTCCAATGAGTGTAGCATCGCGCAGTGGTTATCGTTATGTTCTTACCTTCACGGATGACTTGAGTAGATATGGGTATATCTATTTTAATGAAACATAAGTCCGAAACTTTCGAGAAGTTTAAGGAGTTTCAAAGTGAGGTAGAGAATCAACGTAACAAGAAGATTAAATTTCTACGATCTGATCGTGGAGGTGAATATCTAAGTTACGAGTTTGGCGAGCATTTGAAGAAATGTGGAATACTTTCGCAGTTGACACCGCCGGGAACACCACAGCGTAATGGTGTGTCTGAACGTCGTAATCGAACTCTCTTAGATATGGTTCGTTCTATGATGTCACTTACAGATTTGCCACTATCATTTTGGGGTTATGCATTAGAAACAGCCGCATTCACTTTAAATAGGGCACCGTCTAAATCCGTTGAAACGACACCGTATGAATTATGGTTTGGGAAGAAACCTAAATTGTCGTTCCTTAAAGTTTGGGGATGCGAAGCCTATGTAAAGAAGTTACAGCCGGACAAGCTTGAACCCAAAGCGGAAAAATGCGTCTTCATAGGATACCCGAAGGAAACTGTTGGGTATACCTTCTATCATAGATCCGAAGGCAAAATCTTCGTTGCTAAGAATGGATCCTTTCTAGAGAAGGAATTTCTCTCGAAAGAAGTGACTGGAAGGAAAGTAGAACTCGACGAGGTTGTCGAACCTTCTCTCGAAATTGCGAGTAGCGCAGCACCGGAAGAAGTTCCTGTGGTGCCTGCACCAATAAGAGAGGAAGCTAATGATGGTGATCATGAAACTTCGGTTGAAGTTACTACAGAGCCTCGGAGGTCAACGAGAACTCGTACCACTCCAGATTGGTATGATTCCGTTGTGAATGTCATGTTGGTGGACAACACCGATAACCCCGAGACATATGAGGAAGCGATGATGAGCCCAGATTCCAATAAATGGCAAGAAGCCATGAAATCCGAGATTGGATCCATGTACGAAAACCAAGTATGGACTTTGGTGGACTTACCGGATGGCCGGAAGGCTGTCGAGAACAAATGGATTTTCAAGAAGAAAACAGATGCTGATGGTAATGTTACTGTCTATAAAGCTCGACTTGTCGCAAAAGGGTTTCGACAAATTCAAGGAGTTGACTACGATGAGACTTTCTCACCGGTAGCGAAGCTAAAGTCTGTGAGGATTATGTTAGCAATCGCTGCATATTATGATTATGAGATATGGCAGATGGATGTCAAAACAGCATTCCTCAATGGAGACATTGATGAAGAGTTGTATATGATACAACCCAAAGGTTTTGTCGATCCTAAAGATGCTAACAAGGTATGCAAGCTTCAACGGTCCATCTATGGATTGAAGCAAGCATCCCGAAGTTGGAATCAACGTTTTGATAAGGTAATCAAAAGTTTTGGTTTTATACAAACTTATGGAGAAGCTTGTATTTACAAGAAAGTGAGTGGGAGCTCTGTAGCATTCTTAATACTGTATGTGGATGACATATTGTTGATTGGGAATGATGTAGACCTTCTTAATAGTGTCAAGGAATATTTGAATAATAGTTTTTCAATGAAGGATCTTGGCGAAGCAGCTTACATATTAGGCATAAAGATTTATAGAGATAGATCGAAACGCCAAATATCATTGTCACAAAGTACATATTTGGACAAAGTTCTAAAGAGGTTTGGAATGGAAGATAGCAAGAAAGGGTTCTTGCCCATGTTGCCCAATACGACCTTGAGTAAAACTCAAAGTCCGACATCGGCAGAAGATAGAGAAAAGATGAGTAAGACTCCCTATGCCTCAGCCATAGGATCTCTAATGTATGCCATGCTATGTACTAGACCCGACATCGCATATGCTGTTAGTCTAACTAGCAGATATCAAAGTGATCCAGGAGTGGATCATTGGACAGCGGTCAAAAACATCCTTAAGTACTTGAGAAGAACTAAGGATATGGTTCTTTCTTATGGAGGTGATGAACAGCTCGTTGTTAATGGTTACACCGATGCTAGTTGGAACACCGATCCGGATGATTCTAAATCACAATCTGGATACGTATTTATTTTGAATGGTGCAGCAGTTAGCTGGAGGAGTGCAAAGCAAAGCGTTGTGGCGAGATCTTCAACTGAATCGGAATACATGGCTGCTTCGGAGGCTTCACAAGAAGCGATATGGATGAAAGAGTTCATTACAGAGCTGGGTGTGGTTCCAAGTGCGCTGGACCCAATGTCTATCTACTGTGATAACATGGGCGCCATAGCCAATGCGCAAGAACCAAGGTCACACAAGAAGCTGAAGCATATCAAGCTGCGTTTCCACGCTATTCGAGAACATATCCAGGATGGGGATATAAAGATTTGCAAAGTACACACAGATCTGAATGTGGCGGATCCGTTGACTAAACCTCTCCCGAGGGCAAAACATGACCAACACCAAACTGCCATGGGTGTTCGGTATATTACCATGTAATCTAGATTAGATGACTCTAGTGCAAGTGGGAGACTGTTGGAGATATGCCCTAGAGGTAATAATAAATGTAGTTATTATTATATATCTTTGTGTTTATGATAAATGTTTACATTCATGCTATAATAGTATTAACAAGGAAACCATTAATACTTGTGTGATTTGTAAACTTAATTTGAAGTCCCTAGTATGGCCTCTATACTTCACTAGCTTGTTGGTTGATTGATGATGTGGTTTCTTTGTCATGAACATTGAGATGTTATCAACAACAAGATCATATCGTTAGGAGAATGATATGGTGGACATACTCCTATAGACAAGCGTAGCATAAAGATCAAGTCATTTCAATAGTTCAATTGCTATATGCTTTCTGATACATAGTAACCTAATTCCTTCGACCATGAGATCATGCATATTGCCTTTACTGGATGGATGCTTTGATGTCATCAAACACCACACCGTAACAGGGTGGCTATAAAAGTGGCATTGGGTGTTCGGAAAGTATTGGTTGAAACACATGGATCAAGAGTGGGATTTGTCCATCCACATGACGGATAGATATTCTCTGGGCCCTCTCGGTGAAATGTCATCCAATTAGCTTGCAAGCATGTGACTTGGTCACAAGGGATCACATATCACGGGAACGAGAAAAGAGTACTTATCAGTAACGAGGTTGAACTAGGTATGCAGAGATACCGACGATCATGACCTCGGATAAGTAACATATCGTGAGACAAAGGGAAATTGGTATCGTATGTAAGTGGTTCATTCGATCGCAAAGTAATCGTAGAAATATGTGGGAGCCATATGAATTTCCAGATTCCTCTATTGGTTATTGTTCGGAGAAGTGTCTCGATCATGTCCGCATAATTCACGAACCGTAGGGAGACACACTTAAGGATTCGACGTTGTTTGAGTAGTTATGGTATTATGAGAAAGAGACCGAATGTTGTTCGGAGTCTCGGATGGGATCCGGGATATCACGAGGTGATCCGGAATGGTCCGGAGAATAAGATTCATATAAGGAAAGTCCCATTTCGGAGTTGGGGAATGGTTCCGGTGTTTTCATCGGGAACATTCTAGAAGGTCCCGGAATGTCCGGCACTCCGGGGGGGAAGGGGTACATGAATGTGTCATTGCAAGTTGGAATGATTGCATCATGTACTAGGTGTTCTCGCTGTCCAAAATAAAGGGTTTATTTAATTCCTAAATTGGAAAAGTCAAACGGCTAATTTGAAAGTCAAACTGCCAATTTTGGGAAGTGGGAAAAGAGGAGGATTGGTGGAGGCCGAATTGGGGGAGGACTCCTCCCTTGGCCGGCGCCCCACCAAGCCGACTTGGGGAGGGACTCTCCTCCCCATGGCGCAGCCAGCCCTCCCACCTATATAAGGAGGGGCAGGGCTCCCCTCCTAGTACACACAAGTTCCTATCCTCTAAACTAGAAACTAGACCTAGACCCCGGTTTAGAGCTGTTTCGGTTTAGAGCCTTCTAATTGGTTTAGAGCCCTCTAATTGGTGTGTCTAATTACTAGACCACTAATAGCCTCTCTCATAAGCTCCATCATACTCGCACCGGCTTAAGGCGAAGCCCTGCGGGATCTCCCCTCTACCTCCGGTACCACGCCGTTGTGCTGCCGGAATCGCGAGGAGAGTGCTACAACCTCCGCTGCCTGCTGGAACAAGGGAGAGGAAGGTCTTCGTCGAGTACCGAACGTGTGACCGACTGCGGGAGCGCTGCGGGAACGCGGCGCCGGAAGGATCGTCTACGCGATCTTGAGATCGGAAAGAGTACGACTACATCACCCACGAGAATCTGCTCTCGTTAAACACTTTGGAATCTTCGAGGGTGAGTTATTCCATCGACTCGTTGCTACAATCTAGTAGATAGATCTTGGCTTGTTTGTTTGTATGCGATAGAAAATTTTTGTTTTCCATGCTACGAACCCCTACAATTTCCAGCTGCACCTCCACCGACATCCAATGCTCCTGCTCGTAGTGCATCTTCTATGGCTTCCATGGGTAAAACAAAGGATATACAATGCCGCAAGTGTTGGGGTTTTGGTCATATTGAGAGACAGTGCACAACACAACGTGTTATGATGGTGCGTGATGATGGTCAATATGATTCAGCGAGTGACTTTGATGAAGATACATTAGCCCTTATTTCTGCTCGAGATGGAGACAATTGTGATTCTGATGAAGAGACAGAGGTAATGGGGGCTGAAGCTGCTGATCAATACAAGAGATTAATTACACAATGTGTGTTGAGTGTGCAATTGAGCAAATCTGAGCAAGATCAACGCCACAACCTGTTCCAAACACGTGGTGTTGTCAAGGAAAGAGATATAAGGATAATCATTGATGGAGGGAGTTGTAATAATCTGGCTAGTGTTGACATGATAGAGAAGCTTGCACTTCCAACAAGACAACGCACACATTCATATTACATCCAATGGTTTGAGAGTTCTCGCAAGATCAAGGTAACACGAACGGTATGCGTGCATTTTACTATTGGTACATATTCTGATTTTGTTGATTGTGATGTTGTACCTATGCAAGCTTGTTCTTTGTTACTTGGTAGACCATGGCAATTTGATAGAGAATCTATTCATAATGGCAAAACTAATCACTATTCTCTTATGCATGATGGAAAGAAAATTGGTCTAAAACCTATGACTCCCGAACAGATTTTAAAAGATGATCTTGCTAGAGCTAGTAGAGCTAAAACTGAGGAGAAAAATAAAATTGAGAATCAGATTGTTGCTGCAGATTTTATACCACCAAAGAACACTAAATATGATTCTAAACATGCTACTGAAATTCGTTTGAAGAGTCCATGTATGCTTGCAAATAAAATTGATATTGCTGAACTAGATGTAAACAATACTCAATGTTATGCAATTATCTGCAAAGAGGTTTTGTTTTCATTTGAGGATATGCCTCCTTCCTTGCCACCCGCTATTGCTAACCTTTTGCAGGAATATGAGGACGTCTTTACCGCTGAGCTGCCACCAGGACTAACTCCTATTAGAGGAATTGAGCACCAAATTGATCTAATTCCTGGTGCTATGTTGCCCAACCACGCGCCATATAGAACCAATCTAGACGAGACAAAGGAGATACAACGCCAAATTCAGGAACTACTCGACAAAGATCATATTCGTGAGTCCCTTAGCCCCTGTGCTATTCCTATTATTTTGGTACCTAAGAAAGATGGTTCTTCGCGCATGTGTACTAATTGTAGATCTATCAATAATATTACTATTCGATATTGTCATCCTATTCCACGTTTGGATGACATGCTTGATGAATTGAGTGGATCTACCATGTTTTCTAAAGTTGATTTGCGTAGTGGTTACCACCAGATTCGTATGAAATTGGGCGATGAATGGAAAACAACATTTAAAACTAAGTTCGGTTTCGATGAGTGGTTAATGATGCCGTTTTGTTTAACTAATGCACCCAGCAATTTCATGAGATTAATGAACGAAGTTTTACGCGCTTTCATTGGACGTTTTGTGGTAGTATACTTTGATGATATTCTGATTTATAGCAAATCTTTAGAGGATCATTTGGACCATTTACATGATGTTTTCAATGCTTTACGTGATGCACGTTTGTTTGGTAATCTTGAGAAGTGCACCTTTTGCACCAATCGAGTTGCGTTTCTTGGCTATGTTGTTACATCAAAGGGTATTGAAGTGGATCCAGCCAAGATTGAAGCTATTGAGAATTGGCCGCAGCCCAAGACGGTCACACAAGTGAGGAGTTTTCTTGGCCTCGCTGGTTTTTATAGGCGCTTTGTCAAAGACTTTGGATCAATTGCCGCACCACTGAATGAACTTACCAAGAAGGATGTGCCCTTTGTTTGGGGCGATGCACAACAACAGGCCTTCGTCATATTGAAAGATAAGCTAACACATGCTCCCTTACTCCAACTTCCTGATTTTACTAAGACTTTTAAGCTTGAATGTGATGATAGTGGAATTGGTTTGGGAGGTGTGTTATTACAAGAGGGAAAACCTATTGCATATTTTAGTGAAAAATTGAGTGGGGCTAGTCTGAACTATTCTACTTATGATAAAGAATTATATGCGTTGGTTCGGCCATAGAAACTTGGCAACATTATTTATGACCTAAAGAATTTGTTATACATTCTGATCATGAATCTTTGAAGCATATTCGTAGTCAAGCTAAGTTGAATCTTCGTCATGCAAAGTGGGTTGAATTTATTGAGTCTTTTCCTTATGTTATCAAACACAAAAAGGGTAAAGATAATATTATTGCTGATGCTTTATCGTGCCGTTATACTTTGTTATCTCAACTTGACTTCAAAATATTTGGATTAGAAACTATTAAGGAACAATATGTGCATGATGCTGAATTTAAAGATCTGTTGCAGAATTGTAGAGATGGTAGAACATGGAACAAGTTCATCTTCAATGATAGATTTGTGTTCCGTGCTAACAAACTATGCATTCCAGATAGTTCTGTTCGTCTTTTGTTGTTACAGGAGGCGCATGGAGGAGGATTGAAGGGACACTTTGGTGTCAAGAAAGCGGAGGATGTTCTTGATGCACACTTCTTTGGCCATGTATGCGTCGAGATGTTGAGAGATTTGTGGCACGCTGCACTACTTGTCAAAAATCTAAGTCTCGCCTTAATCCACATGGTTTATATATGTCTCTTCCTGTTCCTAGTGTTCCTTGGGAGGATATTTCTATAAACTTTGTTTTGGGATTGCCACGTACACAGAAGGGGAGGGATAGTATTTTTGTTATTGTGGATCGGTTTTCTAAGATGACACACTTTATTCCTTGTCATAAAACGGATGATGCTGCGCATATTGCTGATTTGTTCTTTCGTGAAATTGTTCGTTTACATGGTGTGCCAAATACTATTGTTTCTGATCGTGATACTAAATTTCTTAGCCACTTTTGGAGATGTTTATGGGCTAAGTTGGGGACTAAATTGCTGTTTAGTACTACATGTCATCCCCAAACTGATGGACAAACTGAAGTAGTAAATAGAACTTTGTCTACTATGTTGCGGGCTGTTTTAAAGAAGAACTTAAAATTGTGGGAAGAGTGTTTACCTCATATAGAATTTGCTTATAATCGTTCGCTGCATTCTACCACAAGGATGTGCCCGTTTGAGATCGTGTATGGTTTTGTTCCTCGTGCACCTATTGATTTATTGCCTTTACCTACTTCGGTGCAAAATAATTTGTATGCTACACAACGCGCTGAAATGGTATTAAACTTGCATAAGACTACTAAAGATAACATAGAACACATGAATGCTAAGTATAAACTTGCTGGGGATAAAGGGAGAAAGCATGTTGTGTTTGATGTTGGAGATCTTGTTTGGTTACATTTGCGTAAGGATCGTTTTCCTGATTTACGCAAGTCTAAGTTAATGCCGCGTGCTGCTGGTCCCTTTAAGGTGTTATAGAAAATAAACGATAATGCATATAAACTTCAGTTTCCTGCAGACTTTGGTACGGTTAGTCCTACGTTTAACATTGCAGATTTGAAGCCTTACTTTGGTGAGGAAGATGAGATTGCGTCGAGGACGACTTCAATTCAAGAAGGGGAGCATGATGTGGACATCCCATCTATTGATACAACCGTTGTACCTACAGCTACACACATACAAGGACCTATCACAAGATCTCGTGCCAAACAACTTAACTATCAGGTACTTTCGTTTCTTGGAACTATTCCTCACATACATGAGAATATGATGCTGCCTAAATCAGATGTATTTCTTACTCTTAGGAATTATGGACCAAGCATGGATGAGAGGGACAAGCATTGGAGCATGGCCATGCATGGAGATGGCAGCAAGCATGTGATGATCCAAGAGAAGGCCACAGATGAAGATTTCAGAACTTTGAGGCCACCATAATGAAGAAAGAAGGCTTGGACGAAATATTCAAGATTAATACTTCACAAATTCGTCCATAGCTTAATATGGTGCTGTGACACCTTTATTTTGGGCCAGGCCCATGTAATTTTCGTAGGATTTTAATTAGCCACTTTTTAGAGTCTGTATTTGAGGAGAAAAGGACTTCTAGGGTTGGATTCGGCCACCACTTCTATGGCTGGCCGAAACCCCACCTTTTCCTCCATAAATACTCCCCATAGCCGTCACCGTAGACTCAGATTTTGTTTAGACATTAAGTTAGCCATCATAGCAACTTCGCCAAGGCTCGAGCGTCGCAGAGGCCTCTTGTACTTCGCACCTTTACAGGATCCCACCTTTTCAATAAAGATTTCATCTTAATCCGCAATATCTTGATTGCAATATTAGTTCTTACTTGTTCTCGATTTCAGGTAGGAATTAAGACCCTCCTGGTCAGGCTGATCGTGTTCCCGCAGGATCGGTAACCTCTAGGAGATTGGCCTAGCGATTGCATTGGCGCTCATGCTCGCACGTGTAGTTGGATCATCAAGCCGGAACTCCACCGAATCGACTATCACCATCTCATCGAAAGATCAGACACCTTTGCCCTATCAGTCCTTGACATTGAACGTATTGCTCACTAGGTATTTGGAGGTTGGTATGTCGATGACGTATGCATTGTTGTTGATTCTTTTGAGGACCTTGAAGGGGCCATCTCCCCTTGGTTTGAGCTTGGAGTCACGATCATTGGGAAAGCGGTCTTTACTCAAGTGTATCCACACAAGATCGCCTTCTTTGAAGATTAGCTCCTTCTTGTTCTTGTTTAGCCTTGATGCTTGGCGAAGTACTTGTTGCTCGACCGTAGCTCTTGTGTCTTCATGGAGTTTCTTCAATGTTTGGGCACGATTGTCAACGTCCATATTGGTGCGGTCATGAAGAGGAAGGGGGAGGATATCGAGCGCGGTGAGAGGCTCGAAGCCATAGACGATCATGAACGGGCTCCTCATGGTGGTGGAGTGTTTGGCGTGGTTATAGGTGAACTCGGTGTGTGGAATACATTCTTCCCAATCTTTAAGGTTCTTCTTTATCAACACACGTAGAAGTGTGCCAAGGCTTCGATTGACGACCTCGGTTTGTCCATCGGTTTGAGGATGCGAGGCGGACGAGAATAGGACCTTGATGCCGAGCTTGGCCATGAGTGTCTTCCAAAAGTAGCTCATGAATTTGACGTCGCGATCGGAGACGATTGTTCTTGGTACACCGTGTAGCCGAATTATTTTCCTGAAAAACAAATTTGCTACATGTGAAGCATCATCGGTCTTATGGCACGGAATGAAGTGTGCCATTTTGGAAAAGCGATTGACTACCACAAATATAGAATCATGTACATGTTTAGATCTAGGCAATCTTAACACAAAGTCCATGCTAATGTCTGACCAAGGTGCATGAGGAATAGGCAATGGCATATAAAGACCAAAAGGGTTAGACTTGGACTTAGCTTGGACAGAAGTAGTGTATCGTTCGAGGTGGCGCTCCACGTCACGCTTCATCTTTGGCCAATAGTAGTGAGTGGAGAGCATGTCATATGTCTTGTCACGGCCAAAGTGACCCATAAGTCCTCCACCATGGGACTCTTGAAGAAGCAAAATTTGGACAGACGACTTCGGAATGCAAAGCTTGTTTTGTTTGAAAAGAAAACCCTTATGCAAATAGAAATCATCAACCCCTTTGTCTATTGAACACTTTGCAAAAATTGATCCAAAGAATGGGTCGGACGCATACAAAGATTTGATGTCATCAAGACCCAAGACATTTACTTCGAGTATGGTAAGAAGGTTTGTGTTTTTGCGAGACAAGGCGTCCGCTACTACATTTTCTTTGCCCTTCTTGTACTTGACAATGTAAGGAAAAGATTCCATGAACTCAACCCATTTGGCGTGCCTTTTACTCAAAATTGGCTTGGCCCTTAAGATATTTCAACGACTCATGGTCGGAATGGATGATAAATTCTTTGGGCCAAAGGTAGTCTTGACACACTTGAAGGACAGGAACCAAGGCAAAAAGCTCTTTGTCATAAATTGGATAGTTAAGGCGTGCGCCATAAAGTTTCTCACTATGGTATGCAATAGGACGCCCATTTTGCATAAGGACGCCTCCAATGCCAATGCCACTAAGTTTTTGTGAAATCCGGTAACGTAAGAAGTGGTGCTTCGGTGAGTCTCTTTTTGAGCTCATCAAAAGCCTTTTGTTGTGCTTTACCCCAAACGAATGTGACATTTTTCTTGGTCAATTCGTTGAGAGGGCAAGCAATGGTAGAAAAGTCTTTCACAAAGCGATGGTAAAAACCAGCCAACCCATGAAAACTATGAAGTTCACTAACATCGGTAGGGATGGGCCAATCTCGTATGTCCTTAACTTTTGAGACATCAACTTCAATGCCATTAGAAGACACAACAAAACCAAGGAAAATCAGTTTGTCTTTCGCAAAGGTACACTTGGGGAGATTAGCGTATAGCTTTTCATGGCGAAGGATTTGAAGGACCTCCTTAACATGTGTAACATGCTCCTCTAGTGACCTGCTATAGACAAGAATATCATCAAAGTAAACAACGACACTCTTGCCAATGAGAGATCTCAAAATATGGTTCATAAGGCGCATGAAGGTAGATGGGGCATTAGATAAGCCAAAAGGCATAACCAACCATTCATAGAGACCAAGCTTGGTTTAGAAGGCGGTTTTCCACTCATCACCCTCGGCCATGCGTATTTGATGGTAACCACTACGAAGATCAATTTTCAAAAATTTAGTGGCTCCACATAACTCATCAAGCATGTCATCAAGGCGTGGTATAGGATGTCGATAACGCACGGTGATAGCATTGATTGGACGACAGTCCATGCATAACCGCAACGTATCATCAGTTTTTGGTACAAGAATCACGGGTACCGCGCTTGGGCTAGTGCTTACTTGGGTCAAACCTTTGGAGACGAGTTGGTTGATTTGTCGTTCTATCTCTTTCGTCTCTTCGGGGTTCCTGCGGTACGCGGCGCGGTTTGGAAGTGGTGCGCCGGGTATGAGGTCAATGCGGTGCTCGATTCCGCAAAGAGGAGGTAGTCCATGAGGAAGCTCTTCGGGAAATACATCTTGGAATTCCTGCAAAATAGCCATCAAAGAGGGAGGAACATTTGTCAAGTCATTAGTTTCTTGCGCTAGTCCCTTGCATATAAGGACATAGTGCAAGATGGATGGGTTGTTCCTCACTTCTCTCATCTCACTTTTGGTGGCAATAAGAACACTCTTAGTTTTTCCACTCGAGTTTGGCTTGTGGCTCTCACTCACTATAGTGTGGTTCTCTTGCTCATCGCTCTTCTCACAGGGTGGTTTTGTTCATTGCGCCCTCGCTAAAGCCTTTGCATTGTCCCCAATTATTTGGGTGGGAGTCATTGGTTGCAAAACACACGTCTTTTCAAGCCATTTGAAGGTATAAGTGTTTGTGTGACCATCATGCAAAGCACGCTTGTCATATTGCCACGGCCTTCCTAGCAACATATGGAAAACCGTCATGGGAACCACATCACATTCCACCGTGTCTTTGTATGGTCCAATTGAGAAAGTTACCGAGACGGTGTGCTTGATCTTGACGGACCCTTGGTCACTTAGCCATTGTATATGGTAGGGATGTTTGTGTGAATGGAGGGTGAGGTTGAGCTTCTCACACAATTCCGTGCTTGCAAGATTGTGGCAAGTCCCTCCATCGATGACAACTTTGATTGACTTCCCATTGATACCAGCATGAGTTTGGAAGATGTTTGATCTTTGGTCTTCATTCTCATTGACTTGAGTAGTTAAGACCCTTGTGACCACAAGCGATGGACTTGCGTCATGCTCACACACAAGTAGTTCTTGGTCATCTTCCAAATGTTGCCTTGCCAATGCTTCCTTGACTGTTGCATCAAACTCATCTTCACTCAAGTATTCTTCATCGCCATTGTCGTGGATGAACAAAACTTTCTTGTTTCGACAAGTGGCCGACTTGTGTCATTTTCCTCCACACTTGTAGCATTCACCATTGAATGGTTGATCATCCTTTGTGTATTTGCCACTTGGGGGCGGTTTTCCTTGAGGAAGTGTTTCCTTGAAAGGAAGCTTGGTTGTACTTGGTGAGCTTCCACTTGGAGTTGTTGAAGTAGTGGTTGGTGCTTGCTTGTAGGTGAAGTATGTCTTTGGCTTGTTGTACTTGATGTCCTCTTGCACTTGATGTTCGGCTTTTGATGCTATGTGTACAAGCTCAACCATGTTGTTGTACTTTTGGAACTCGGTGATGCGCTTGATTGGATGGTTCAAGCCATTGAGGAAACGTGCCATTGTTTGTTCATCCTGCTCTTCAATGTTGGCACGGATCATGTTGAGCTCCATTTGCTTGAAGTACTCTTCCACGGTCTTTGTCCCTTGACTAAGTGTTTGAAGCTTGTTGAAAAGGTCATGCGTGTAGTGCGAAGGGACAAAGCGGGATCTCATATGAGCCTTCATATCTTGCCAAGTTATGATTGGAGGCTCTTCTTTTGCTTCACGAGCGAGTTGGACTTGTTCCCACCAAAGGTTTGCATAATCATCAGACTCGAGGGACGCCATGGCCAGCATCTTCTCATTGCTATAGTTGTGCATGCGGAAGATCTTGTCAACCTTGAGTTCCCATGAGAGATATTCTTCGGGTTCATTGGAACCGGTGAACTTGGGCATGGTTAATTTGAGCTTACCGAAAGTTTCTTCTTCTTTGCGGTTCCAGTGTCGGCGGTTGCCATGGTTTTGGCGGCCATCTTCATCATCCGAGCTCTCATGTCTTTCTTGGTGATGGTTGCGTTGCCCTTGCGGTTGTTGAGGTGCCGCGTTTGGTGGTGGAACTTGATTTTGACAACGAGCTTGGGGATCTTGCTTGTGTTGTTGGCGCGGTTGAGGACGAGGTGGAAGTTGTTGGTCTTCACGACGAGCTTGGGGAGCTTGCTCTTGTTCTTGTCGTGGTTGATGATGATGAGAATTGTCTTGCGCCATGTGGCGAGGAGGACAACGAATCGCATGCGCACTGGGCTGCTCCCTTTCTTCTTGATGTGGAGGAGGCTCGTCATGATGATCATGTTGTCGACATTGACGTTCATGTCGATGATGACGCCTTGATGGGTCTTCGAGTGCTTCACGCCGACGGCCATCTTGTTCGTCCACTTCGGATGCTTCACTTGTTGAAGGTACATGTCGTTGGCGATGGGCTTGGTGGTCCACGTGAGGTTTCTCTTGTTGAATCATGAGTGCCCTTGGTTGTGGACGGTTCACTTCACATCTTGGAGGTCTTGCGGAGAGGTCACCATCATAGCTTGACGTCGCGGCGTGTCATGGAGATGGTACCGCTTGCGAAGTGCTCATGGAGTGAAGGACGGGTACATCTTGGTGCCTTGAAGCGTGACGGCGAGGAGCGCTTGATTCACTTGAGAGTGTCGTGATGAGCTTGAGTCGCGAGGTCGTGGCCTTGCTAGCCCATCAATGAGGCGTTGAAGCTTCTCATCCGTTGCAGCGAGGGAGCGACCAAGAGCTTCATTTTGATGGCCGAGGTTATGTTGCATAACATGCATTTGTCCTCGGACCTCCTCCAAGCGGTTGTCCATGATCTTGAACTCCACTCGGGTTTCGCTAAATTGTTCATCTTGGCGCCGCTCAAGGGCGTCACAACGATAGTTGAATTCTCCACGGATCTTCCAATGATCCCACCTTGTCATGTATTGTGCGTCTTCCTCTTGAGGTGGCGTTGGTTGGGACGACTCGCCATTCCTGTCCATGATGAAAAGCCACAAGGATTGTATATGGAGGAGAAACGTGGAGAGTTAGCCTTTTTACCTCACCTTGGAGATTGTATCAAACCAATTGCCACACAAGAGAGCTAAGAGCTTGCAAAGTGAAATCACAAAGAGACTCACACACAAGGAACTACACTCTCAAAAGCTTTTGGTGGAAAGGAGGGTGGAAAGCCAAAGAACCAACCAAACGAAAAGGATAGCAGGACTATACACACGAGAACCTACGACTACACACACGTGGAAAAAAATGGGGTTAGCAGGACTATGTAAGTGAGCACAAAAGGGCCTAATGAAGACTACGCTCGGTTGTCGTGCCAACTCAAGGAAAGACCACAACTCGTTTGCCAAAAGATGGTAAGCAACGGATTTGTGCACTTGCCTTGGCGCGCTTTTTCCTCTCTCTTTTGCTTACAAGCTTGATACTCTCTTTGTATTGGGAGACTAAGTATCTTTCTATTTTTCTTTTTCTTCTTTCTTTTTTTTTGATTTATTTTCTCTTTTTCTCCTTTTCTATGCTACGATGTTAATTTTTGTATTTGCCCTCACACTCTCACTTTCCAATGGCAAGTGCACAATGCTTAGACAAACACAAAATGAGTTACTCTCATAGGATAGGTACACACAAAGGAAGATATGGCTACAAGGGTTGGCACAAGTTATACCTTAGTTGTTGATGATGATCTTGTGTCGATGGAGCGGGGAAGAGTTTGGGGTCCGTGGTGTCGAAGAGCGCGGGCGATGTTGCGGAAGCTATCTATTAGTTGGTGACATGCACATGGAACACAAACAACAAGCAGACAGATTAGCCAATGCAGACAAGAGGAAAAGTCAAAACTGGCGTCCAGGGCCGAAGACTCCGGTCTAGGCTGGAGACTCCGGTCTAGGCCGGAGACTCCGGTTCACAGCGCCGGAGACTCCGATGTGGAAAATCAGGTCGTGTTCTTGAGCGGAAATTCATGGCTAGAGTCCTCAAATCCGCAAAAATTTGGCCAAAATTGGGCTGGGAAACGCAGGCAAAAGCTGGACAAACACCTTAGAAAAGATTTGGTCGGATCAAAACCACAAATAACGTTCCAAATCGATAGATCGATCCAAAGGCAAATCGGGGCTATTTTTTGGGAAATTTTTGAATTTATGATGGATAGAAGAAAAATTGAGGAGAAATTCGTCATCAACCTTGCTCTTGATACCAATATGTTAGGGGTGACCCCTTGGGGTGGCCTGATCTTTCACGAATTCCGTGGGGATCGAGGGGAGAAGCGAGTGGATGGAGGAGGGGGATGAAATCCACAAACACATGCGCGAAGAACTCGATGAACACACACGCGAAAACATGATACAAGTCGTTATCTCACGCCGGTGGCAACCGGTCCAACACAATCCCTAGGATCAGCGTTGGGCAAGACACTCTCCCACGACCAACAACGAGGGTGAGAGGCTTGATGAGATCTTGACTACTTGGGGACGAGACACCGAGATCCCAAGGACTTGTACAACTTGAACGCACGAGGCAAAATCCAAGAGGTTGTGGATAATTTGGTGCTCCTTGTCAAGGAGCATGAGACAAATAGTTGATAGATCCTCAAAGGGGTGTCTCCAACTACAATTATCCAAGTCTAGGGTTTACAATAGAGGGGTGGGGCTTTATATAGGCCAGCCACTTAAACAGGGGTAGTTTAGGAATAAAACTGGAAGTTGGGGCGAAACTGGGGGTTACAAAGGCCAGGCCCAAAAGGCCTTGACATGCCTGGCGTCGAGCAGGCCGGAGACTCCGGTGTTGGGTCCGAAGACTCAGGTCAATCTCCGGACCCATCTTAGGAGGGGCCTTCTGACTGTCCCTGGTTTGGTTCCTGGGGCCCGACCGGAGGATGGTCCGGAGACTCTGTTGTACAAGACCGGAGACTCCGGTGTACACCGGAGATTCTGGTGTGCAGTGCTCTAGCAGCGTCTTCTCCTGGTCCTTCTTCCTTGGGGGCTTGGTGCGGTGATGTTGCTTCATAGCTGAGGATACACAACATAGTCGCATGAAGTAGCAAGTCGTCCAAAGGTAGATCAAAATCACATGAGGAAAGGAGCGAGTTAACCTTAGCTTGTAGGAGCTTGGCTCGGGCGCGAGTCATTGGTCCACTTGGGGGACTAGGTGTTGTAGATGGAGGTGCGTCTGTAGGACGGGCTGCATCATATAGGGTTGTCCTCATCATCTCCCCCTTCAAAAGGCGTCGACCTCGACGCTCCAAGGTCTTCTCCATCGTATGGTGATAAATCAACAACATTGAAATTGTTGCTAGCTCCACCAAATTCAACAATAGGTATATCAATCGAGTAGGCATTATCATTAATCTTGGCTAACACCTTGTAAGGACCAGCACCACGCGGCTTCAACTTGGATTGGCGCAGCAATGGGAACCTATCCTTGCGCAGATGTACCCAAACCATATCACCAGGCTTGAACAACACTTCCTTCCTTGCTTGATTTCTAGCAGCAGCAATGTTCTTGCCTTTCTTCTCAATAGCCTCTCGAGTCTTCTCATGAATCTTCTTCACATATTCTGCACGTCTTGATGCCTCCATATCAACTCTCTCATGTAATGGTAGAGGCAACAAATCCAGTGGCGTCAATGGCTTGAAACCATACACCACCTCAAAAGGACAAAGCTGGGTGGTTGAATGCACTGCCCTATTGTAAGCAAACTCGACATGTGGCAAACACTCTTCCCACTCCCTCAGATTCTTCTTTATCATAGTTCTGAATAGTTATGACAATGTTCTATTCACCACCTCTATCTGACCATCTGTCTGGGGATGACAAGTAGTACTGAATAGTAGCTTTGTTCCCAGCTTCCCCCATAAAGTCTTCCAAAAGTAGCTCATAAACTTCACATCTCGATCAGAAACAATTGTTCTTGGTACTCCATGTAATCTCACAATGTCCCTGAAAAACAGGTTAGCAACATAAGACGCATCGTCGCTTTTGTGGAAGGAAATAAAATGAGCCATCTTAGAAAATCTATCTACTACCAAAAATATAGAATCATGCCCTCTCTGGGTTTTAGGTAGACTTAGCACAAAATCCATACTAATGTCTTCCCATGGTGCAGTTGGCGCAGAGAGAGGGGTATACAAACCATGAGGCTTCAGTTTGGATTTCGACTTGTGGCATGTAATGCATCAACTTACAAATCTGTACACATCACGCCTCATCTTGGGCCAATTAAAATGACCAGTAAGCATGAGTAATGTCTTCTCATGCCCAAAGTGACCCATCAAACCACCAGCATGTGATTCCTGCACTAAGAACAAACGCAACGACGATTCCGGAATACATAGTTTGTTAGCTCGAAACAAATATCCATCATGTATATGATACTTATCCCATGCGTTTCTAAGAGCACACAAACGATATGGTTCAGCAAAATCATTGTCAGTTGCATAAAGTGCACAAATACTCTCTAATCCAGGAATTTTAACATCAAGATTCGTTAATAGCATGTTTTTCCTAGACAAAGCATCAACAACTACATTCTCTTTCCCCTTCTTATATTGAATGATGTATGGAAAAGATTCAATAAACTCAACCCATTTAGCTAATCTCCTATGCAAGTTTTATTGAGCTTTTAGATACTTTAAAGCTTCATGATCAGAATGTATGATAAACTCTTTTGGCCACAAATAATGTTGCCAAACTTCTAGTACTCTAACAAGTGCATACAATTCTTTATCATATATAGGATAGTTCAATCTAGCACCAGTAAGTTTCTCAAAAAAATATGCTATAGGGCGACCCTCTTGCATCAAAACGCCACCAATACCTATACCACTAGCATCACATTCAACTTCAAATTGCTTTAAAAAATCCGGCAATGCAAGTAATGGTGCAGATGTAAGCAAACGTTTCAATGTATCAAATGTAATGTCTTGGGCTGCACTCCACACAAATGGCACACCTTTCTTAGTCAAATCATTCAATGGTGCAGCAATAGTGCTAAATCCTTCACAGAGCGTCTATAGAATCCAGCTAATCCATGGAAACTACGCACTTGACTAACATTCATGGGAATAGGCCAATTCTGAATTGATTCAATTTTAGATTGATCTACTTCTACCCCATGCTTAGATACAACATACCCCAACAATATGACCTTTTCTTTTGCAAATGTGCACTTCTCACGATTAGCATACAATTGATTATCATGCAACACTTGCAAAACTTGTCGGATATGATTACAATGTTTAGTTTCGTTGTGGCTATAGATAAGACTATCATCAAAATAAACAACCACAAAACGACCAATGAAATCTCTCAAAACATGATTCATTAATCTCATGAATGTACTAGGTGAATTAGTAAGCCCAAAAGGCATGACTAGCCATTCATATAAGCCAAATTTAGTTTTGAAAGAAGTTTTCCACTCATCCCATTCTTTCATCCTAATTTGATGATAACCACTACGCAAATCAATCTTAGAGAAAATAGCAGCACCACTCAATTCATCAAGCATATCTTCTAGGCGTGGAATAGGATGACGATATCAAATAATGATGTTATTAATAGCTCTACAATCTACACACATGCGCCATGTACCATCTTTCTTAGGAACTAAAATAACAGGAACAACACAAGGGCTAAGAAAAACACGAATGTACCCTTTGTCGAGTAGTTGGTAGGGCAAAGGTGTCCGATCTTTCGATGAGATGATGATAATCGATTTGGTGGAGTTCGGGCTTGACGATCCGACTACACGTGCGAGCACGAGCGCCAATGCAATCGCTAGGCCAATCTCCTAGAGGTTACCGATCCTGCGGGAACACGATCAGCCTGACCAGCGAGGGTCTTAGTTCCTACCTGAAATCGAGAACAAGTAAGAACCAATATTGCAATCAAGATATTGCGGATTAAGACGAAAGCTTTATTGAAAAGGTGGGATCCTGTATAGGTGTGAAGTACAAGAGGCCTCTGCGATGCTTGAGCCTTGCCGAAGTTGCTACGATGGCTAACTTAATATCTAACAAAATCCGAGTCTAGGGTGACAGCTATGGGGAGTATTTAAGGAGGAAAAGGTGGGGTTTCGGCCAGCCATGGAAGTGGTGGCCGAATCCAACCCTAGAAGTCCTTTTCCCCTCAAATACGGACTCTAAAAAGTGGCTATTTAAAATCCTGCGAAAATTACATGGGCCTGGCCCAAAATAAAGGTGTCGCAGCACCATATTAAGCTATGGACGAATTCGTGAAGTATTATTCTTGAATATTTCGTCCAAGCCTTCTTTCTTCATTATGGTGGCCTCAAAGTTCTGAAATCTCCATCTGTGGCCTTCTCTTGGATCATCACATGCTTGCTGCCATCTCCATACATGGCCATGCTCCAATGCTTGTCCCTCTCATCCATGCTTGGTCCATCATTCCTAAGAGTAAGAAATACATCTGATTTATGCAGCATCATATTCTCATGTATGTGAGGAATAGTTCCAAGAAACGAAAGTACCTGATAGTTACGTTGTTTGGCACGAGATCTTGTGATGGGTCCTTGTATGTGTGTAGCTGTAGGTACAATGGTTGTATCAATAGAAGGGATGTCCACATCATGCTCCCCTTCTTGAATTGAAGTCGTCCTCAACGCAATCTCATCTTCCTCACCAAAGTAAGGCTTCAAATCTGCAATGTTAAACGTAGGACTAACCGTACCAAAGTCTGCAGGCAACTCAAGTTTATATGCATTATCATTTATTTTCTCTAACACCTTAAAGGGACCAGCAGCACGCGGCATTAACTTAGACTTGCGTAAATCAGGAAAACGATCTTTACGCAAATGTAACCAAACAAGATCTCCAACATCAAACACAACATGCTTTCTCCCTTTATCCCCAGCAAGTTTATACTTAGCATTCATGTGTTCAATGTTATCTTTAGTAGTCTTATGCAAGTTTAATATCATTTCAGCGCGTTGTGTAGCATCCAAATTATTTTGCACCGAAGAAGGTAAAGGCAATAAATCAATAGGTGCACGAGGAACAAAACCATACACAATCTCAAATGGGCACATCTTTGTGGTAGAATGCAGCGAACGATTATAAGCAAATTATATATGAGGTAAACACTCTTCCCACAATTTTAAGTTCTTCTTTAAAACAGCCTGCAACATAGTAGACAAAGTTCTATTTACTACTTCAGTTTGTCCATCAGTTTGGGGATGACATGTAGTACTAAACAGCAATTTAGTCCCCAACGTAGCCCATAAACATCTCCAAAAGTGGCTAAGAATTTAGTATCACGATCAGAAATAATATTATTTGGCACACCATGCAAACGAACAATTTCACGAAAGAACAAATCAGCAATATGCGCAGCATCATCCGTTTTATGACAAGGAATAAAGTGTGCCATCTTAGAAAACCGATCAACAACAAGAAAAATACTATCCCTCCCCTTCTGTGTTCGTGGCAATCCCAAAACAAAGTCCATAGAAATATCCTCCCAAGGAACACTAGGAACAGGAAGAGGCATATATAAACCATGTGGATTAAGGCAAGACTTAGCTTTTTGACAAGTAGTGCAGCGTGCCACAAATCTCTCAACATCTGGACGCATACGTGGCCAAAAGAAGTGTGCAGGAAGAACATCCTCCGTCTTCTTGACACCAAAGTGTCCCATCAATCCTCCTCCATGCGCCTCCTGTAATAACAAAAGAAGAACAGAACTATCTGGAATGCATAGTTTGTTAGCACGGAACACAAATCCATCATTGAAGACGAACTTGTTCCAACTTCTACCATCTCTACAATTCTGCAACACATCTTTAAATTCAGCATCATGCACATATTGTTCCTTAATAGTTTCCAATCCAAATATTTTGAAGTCAAGTTGAGATAACAAAGCATAACGGCGCGACAAAGCATCAGCAATAATATTATCTTTACCCTTTTTGTGTTTGATAACATAAGGAAAAGACTCAATAAATTCAACCCACTTTGCATGACGATGATTCAACTTAGCTTGACTACGAATATGCTTCAAAGATTCATGATCAGAATGTATAACAAATTCTTTAGGCCATAGATAATGTTGCCAAGTTTCTAATATCCGAACCAATGCATATAATTCTTTATCATAAGTAGAATAGTTCAGACTAGCCCCACTCAATTTCTCACTAAAATATGCAACAGGTTTTCCCTCTTGTAATAACACCCCTCCCAAACCAATTCCACTAGCATCACATTCAAGCTCAAAAGTCTTAGTAAAATCAGGAAGTTGGAGTAAGGGAGCATGTGTTAGCTTATCTTTCAATATGATGAAGGCCTGTTGTTGTGCATCGCCCCAAACAAAGGGCACATCCTTCTTGGTAAGCTCATTCAGCGGCGCGACAATTGATCCAAAGTCTTTGACAAAGCGTCTATAAAAACCAGCGAGGCCAAGAAAACTCCTCACTTGTGTGACCGTCTTGGGCTGCGGACAATTCTCAATAGCTTCAATCTTGGCTAGATCCACTTCAATACCCTGTGATGTAACAACATAGCCAAGAAACGCAACTCGATTGGTGCAAAAGGTGCACTTCTCAAGGTTACCAAACAAACGTGCATCACATAAAGCATTGAAAACAGCACGTAAATGGTCCAAATGATCCTCTAAAGATTTGCTATAAATCAGAATATCATCAAAGTAGACTACCACAAAACGTCCAATGAAAGCACGTAAAACTTCGTTCATTAATCTCATGAAAGTGCTAGGTGCATTAATTAAACCAAACTGCATTACTAACCACTCATATAAACCGAACTTAGTTTTAAATGTTGTTTTCCATTCATCTCCTAATTTCATATGAATCTGGTGGTAACCACTACGCAAATCAACTTTAGAAAACATGGTAGAGCCACTCAATTCATCAAGCATGTCATCTAAACGTGGAATAGGATGACGATATCGAATAGTAATATTATTGATAGCTCTACAATCAGTACACATGTGCGAAGAACCATCTTTCTTAGGTACCAAAATAATAGGAATAGCACAGGGGCTAAGGGACTCACGAATATGATCTCTGTCGAGTAGTTCCTAAATTTGGCGTTGTATCTCCTTTGTCTCCTCTGGATTGGTTCTATATGGCGCGCGGTTGGGCAACGTAGCACCGGGAATTAGATCAATTTGGTGCTCAATTCCTCTAATAGGAGGTAGTACTGGTGGCAGCTCAGCGGGAAAGACGTCCTCATATTCCTGCAAAAGGTTAGCAATAGCGGGTGGCAAAGAAGGAGGCATATCCTAAAATTAAAACAAAACCTCTTTGCAGACAATTGCATAACATTGAGTATTGTTTACATCTAGTGCAGCAATATCAATTTTATTTGCAAGCATACATGGACTCTTCAAATGAATTTCAGTAGCATGTGTAGAATCAGATTTAGTGTTCTTTGGTGGTACAAAATCTGCAGCAACAATCTGATTCTCACTTTTATTTTTCTTCTCAGTTTTAGCTCTACTAGCTCTAGCAGGATCATCTTTTAAAATCTGTTCGGGAGTCATAGGTTTTAGATCAATTTTCTTTCCATCATGCATAAGAGAATAGTGATTAGTTTTGCCATTATGAACAGATTCTCTATCAAATTTCCATGGTCTACCAAGTAACAAAGAACAAGCTTGCATAGGTACAACATCACAATCACCAAAATCAGAATATGTACCAATAGTAAAATGCACGCGTACCGTTCTTGTTACCTTGATCTCGCGAGGAATCTCAAACCATTGGATGTAATATGAATGTGTGCGTTGTCTTGTTGGAAGTGCAAGCTTCTCTACCATGTCAACACTATCCAGATTGTTACAACTCCCTCCATCAATGATGATCCGTATAGCTCTTTCCTTGACAACACCACGTGTTTGGAACAGGTTGTGGCGTTGATCTTGCTCAGATTTGCTCAATTGCACACTCAACACACGTTGTGTAATTAAGCTCTTGTATTGATCAACAGCTTCATCTCCCATTACCTCTATCTCTTCATCAGCATCAGAATTGTCTCCATCTCGAGCAGAAATAAGGGCTAATGTATCTTCATCAAAGTCACTCGCTGAATCGTATTGACCATCATCCTGCACCATCATCACACGTTATGTTGTGCACTGTCTCTCAATATGACCAAAACCCCAGCACTTGCGGCATTGTATATCCTTTGTCTTACCCGTGGAAGCCATAGAAGATGCACTACGAGTAGGAGCATTGGATGACGGTGGAGGAGCAGCTGGAAATCTTGTGGTGGCCTTGGATGTGGTAGTAGCTGGTGGCGAATCACGAGAAGGAGGTGCTGATTGTCGGGATGTCCAAGTGGATGTGCGACCTACAGAATTATTAGTCCTCCTCCATGGTGTTTGGCGATCCTGCACTTCACGTTCAGCTTTGCAAGCAAGATGAAACAAACGAGTGATAGAATTATATTCCTTATAATCTAAGATGTGCTGAATGTCCTTGTTTAATCCACCAAAAAAACGTGCAAGCATTTGTTCAGTAGATTCAACAAGACCACACCGAACCATCCCCGTTAGCAATTCCTGATAATACTCTTCTACAGAATTTTTCCCTTGCTCTAAACGTGTCAGATTATTTAGTAAATCTTGTTCATAAGTGGGAGGTACAATACGAACACGCATAGCAGTTATTAAAGCAGTCCAAGTACTAGGAATAGTAGTAGGATTTAAACGACAATACTCAGACCACCAAAGGGAAGCAAATTTAGTAAAGTCACATGTAGCAGCACTAACACGCATATTCTCAGGATATTTTAAACATGCAAAACGTTGTTCTACTTCCATCTCCCATGTAAGATATGCATCAGGATTATATTTACCCTCAAAAGATGGAATATTTAATTTAAGCTTTGCAACATGATCATCATCACGTACCGGTGGTCGAGCGTTACGGTAGTAATGTCGGGGACGGCCAGCAGGTACCTGTGGAGGTTGTTCAACTTCCTCGTCGAACAGATCGTCGTCGTCGGGGTCGTAGTAGTACCAGTCGTCTGTCCCCAATGTCGCTACAACAGCCGCGGCGGAAGTTCTAGGTGCGTCAGCTGCAGCGGTAGCCGCCAGGGGTGCGGCGGCAGCCGAACCAGCAGTCCGACCCGTGATCGGAATGCGCCGTGCGCCAGGTGCGGGTGCGGGTGCGGGCAATCTGTTCAAAATCTCCTTGAACCGAGCGTCAAGCTTGGTGTTGAAGGATTTCTCGAGTCCATCGATCTTGTCCACGGCGTTGGTGATCTTGGCGTCAAACTGCCCTAGGCGTGTATCCACGTCTTCAGCGCGACTGACCAAGAGCTCGGAGAAGTGGGCATGTAGTTCTTCGTTCGTCATTGTGGCAGGGTTCCGCGAAGTATCTGTCATGGTTAGTCCTTAAAAAGCACAGGTATATACTACGGAAATATGGTGGAAGGCACGCGTAATCCGTCAAGCAATATACAAAGCTCTTACAAGTTCTTACCAAACATCAGGAAAAGGCGATGTGCAACCGCGAGGATCAGTGGGTCCAGAGATTGAACCAAGCGATTACCAGGAGTCGAGACACCGTACATGGAGAATATCTGTGGAGCTCTGGGAAGGCTTAGCAAAGGGGGTTAGCAATTATCAAAACAGCAATGCAAAAGTTGAAAGAATGCTCAACGACGGTACTGTGCTGGTCCTAGGCTAGACCGTACTAGAGACGCGAGCCTAGATCACCAACGATGTCACGACGCGACACAACAAGCAATGTGTGATGATATGGCACTCTAAAAAGCGAACCGAGATGCGGAAAATCACTATGATGGCGAGTGTCTAAAACTGATATACGGGGTCTAAAAATAGGTTAGCCCCAAAATTTTTTTTTCGAAATTTTTGTATTATGCTCCGGAAAGCGCGCAGGTGCCAAAAATGTCGCTATAACGGCCGATGGAGAAAAGTGATCCCAGGGTCGAAAAACAGTATAGCCAGAAAAAATTTTTGAAGGCGGTTCCAGACTTTTTTTGCTCTCCTTATGGACTTACGACCAGACTCTGAGCTCGACACGGAATTTAGCTTAACACGGAAACAACAAAGAAGGAAAGTAAAAAGAAATAACTAGGAAACAATAACTCAACTCGGACTCGTGCCGCGACAGGATAGGTGATCGGATCCGTGTCGCGGTAGGAAGGCGGTGGCAGAGTGTTTAGGGTTTATGGTGGCTGGGTATATGGTGGCGGAATATGGTGGCGGTGATCGACGAGTGCGGCGGTGACTACTATGATCAGAACTCGAAACTCTAAGGGACGAGACACTAAGACCAGCAACTCGACGCAACGATGTAGACACAAATTCAACAATGCAAAAACTAAAAAGATAATGCGAAGCGTAGATTGGTTATGGGATGGATCTAAATTCTAACTGTGTTTTTGGCTTTTTCGTGGGTTATAGGTAAAATAGATCTAATCTACGAAAACAGTAAAATCTCACCGAGCAACCCGAAATCTGATACCACTTGGTAGGGCAAAGGTGTCTGATCTTTCGATGAGATGATGATAATCGATTTGGTGGAGTTCGGGCTTGATGATCCGACTACACGTGCGAGCACGAGCGCCAATGCAATCGCTAGGCCAATCTCCTGGAGGTTACCGATCCTGCGGGAACACGATCAGCCTGACCAGCGAGGGTCTTAATTCCTACCTGAAATCGAGAACAAGTAAGAATCAATATTGCAATCAAGATATTGCGGATTAATAGGAAAGCTTTATTGAAAAGGTGGGATCCTGTATAGGTGCGAAGTACAAGAGGCCTCTGCGACGCTCGAGCCTTGGCGAAGTTGCTACGATGACTAACTTAATGTCTAAACAAAATCCGAGTCTAGGGTGACGGCTATGGGGAGTATTTAAGGAGGAAAAGGTGGGGTTTCGGCCAGCCATGGAAGTGGTGGCCGAATCCAACCCTAGAAGTCCTTTTCCCCTCAAATATGGACTCTAAAAAGTGGCTATTTAAAATCCTGCGAAAATTACATGGGCCTGGCCCAAAATAAAGGTGTCGCAGCACCATATTAAGCTATGGATGAATTCATGAAGTATTATTCTTGAATATTTCGTCCAAGCCTTCTTTCTTCATTATGGTGGCCTCAAAGTTCTGAAATCTCCATCCGTGGCCTTCTCTTGGATCATCACATGCTTGCTGCCATCTCCATACATGGCCATGCTCCAATGCTTGTCCCTCTCATCCATGCTTGGTCCATCATTCCTAAGAGTAAGAAATACATCTGATTTAGGCAACATCATATTCTCATGTATGTGAGGAATAGTTCCAAGAAACGAAAGTACCTGATAGTTAAGTTGTTTGGCACGAGATCTTGTGATGGGTCCTTGTATGTGTGTATCTGTAGGTACAACGGTTGTATCAATAGAAGGGATGTCCACATCAGTAGTGCGTGTACTTGTTTCTGTATCTCCTTATTTTCTTCGGGGTTGGTCCTGTAGGGTGCACGGTTAGGTAATGTGGCGCCTGGAATAAGATCAATCTGATGCTCTATGCCACGAATGGGAGGTAGTCCAGCAGGTACATCTTCTAGAAAAACATCACCAAAGTCCAGCAAAACAGTAGAGACACCAAGAGAAATAGGGGTCATGTCGTTAGAAACTAAAACCTCGCCCTTATACATGAGCACAAGCGGCATGGCACTATGATCCTCTCGAAACTCTCTCATATCTTCCTTGGTGGCTAGCATTAATAGGTTAGGCACTCTCTCTCTTTTCTTTATATCACTCTTTGTAGGCTCTATGACATCATGTACAGCTGCAACACTCTCACGGCCTCCAACAGATGCATCTTTCAAATTCACCTCTATTTTCTGTCTAGACTCATTGACAATATGTTGTGGTGTCATTGGTTGCAGGTTAATCTTCTTGCCTTTAAACTCCAAGTGATAAGTATTGGCACGGCCATTGTGTTTCACATGGCGATCATATAACCAAGACCGACCCAATAACAAATGGCAAACAGTCATAGGAACCACATCAAAATCAATAGAATCTTTGTATGGCCCTATTTCAAAATTCACTCTCACCAGATGGTTTACCTTCATCTCACCACTGTCACTTAACCACTATAAGTAGTATGGCTTGGGATGAGGCAAATTAGATAAATTCAGCTTGGCACATAACTCCTTGCTTGCAAGATTCCTGCAGCTACCTCCATCAATAATTACTTTGCAAGCTTTTTTAGTGCCAACGAGAGCTTTTGTTTGGAACAAAGTGCAGCGCTGAGAGTCAACAATGGGCTGCACACTAAGAATGCGTGGAGATACCACTATAGTAGGCGCATGCTCAGGAAAGGCATCCATACCTTCCTCTTCATAATCAGCACCATGATCATCAGGATCAACATCATCTCCACTCTCATACTCTCCTTGATCATTGAAAAACATCACCTTGCGGTTTGGACAATCTCTCTTGTAGTGACCTCTACCTCCGCAAGTGTGAAACTCCACATCGCGAGTACGCGCAGTTGACATATTCGATCCCGAACTAGCAGCAGGAGCAGCTAGTTTCTTTGCATTAGAACCAAAAGAGGGCAAAGGAACAGGCTTGGCGGCTGATGTAGCAGGGTAGCTGGTCGCTGGAGGCGGCGCCATAGGAGATGACGTGGCCCTGTGGAACCGGCTAGTAGCTGGAAAATGACGTGCCTTCGCTTCCTCCGCGAGTTGTGACTCGGCCTCTCTAGCATGATGCAACAGCTCATTCATGTTCTCATACTTGTGATGACGTACTATGCTCTTTATTGGTAACCTCAAATTGTTGAGAAATCGCTGCATGGTCATCTCAAGGGATTCTCGGATTCTAGCACGTTGTATAAGCATCTCCATCTCCATGTAGTACTCATCAACTATCAAGTTCCCTTGCTTCAATTGTGTCAACTTGTCAAAAATGGAGCGCAAGTAATTGGTGGGTACAAAACGTTCCTTCATGATACGCTTCATCTCTCGCCAAGTCATCACCAGAAGGTCCTTGTCATCCCTTCTATGCTGAACAAGAGCATCCCACCAACGTAAAGCATAACCATCAAATTCTAACGCTGCAAGCTTGACCTTCTTTTCTTCAGTATACTCATACAAGTGCCAGAGCTTCTCTATCTTCAACTCCCATATCAAATAATCTTCAGGATCAATGGAACCATCAAACTTGGGAATTGAGAATTTAGGCTTGCCCAAAGCATCATCAACCGGCTATAGAGGTACATGCTGAGCACGACCGATAGGTTCAAAACCACGACCATGTAATGGTCCAGGTGCAGGAGCATTAGGGCGTCCCCTGCCAAGTGGCGCAGCCCCCGCAACACTGCCATCAGCTTCATCCTCGAGCTCCTCATGCATTGGTTGTTGTTGCCGTTGCTCAATAGCAAGTGCCAAGGCCTCTATGGAACGCTGCAAAGCTGTCACATTGGTGTTGAGGTCTGTCACTTGTGTCTTGATAGTAGCCATGTCCTGAACGTTTGCTTCCAAAGTCACTTGCACGTCCTGAAGATTCTTGTCAATGGCATCTGTTGTGTTGTTAAACACTAGTATCAAATGGGATCTCAATGCTTCATATTCCCGCCAATTGACAAGATCATCATCCTTCTTTTTCTGTGCTACAACATCAAAAGCACTAGTAGACATGATTAGTAGATTAGTGCAATAAATAAAATCTATTTGGTGGAACACTCAACTCACTCACAACTAACAAGAAAGTAGATCTTATCGTTCCAAAGTGAATAGAGATGCGTACCCAAAATGAGATCAAGACTGATGCACTAATGTGATGAAGTGAATATCAAGGGTATAGAGAACGATCACAAGGCACACATGTTATTTATGGTGGATCTGTAGGTATGGAATCCTAACTACACCGCAAATAAGTCCTAGTGCTGATCGTACAAACACCCAAGAAACACACACGTGGATATAAAAGTGGCAATGCAACTATGAAGGGTGTTGCACTACACTGGAGAGACACTAGCAAGGCTCAATGTCACAGGCACAAGATTGCTCAATCTACCGATGCATAAAGAAATTAGTTGGCCTCTTGCACAATTCACTTCTCCTTTGCTCTTTTTTTGATATAATCCTTTTTATTTTCGCTTTTTCTTTTGCTCTATTCTCTTTTTTTTATACTATGAAGCACACGTTGATCATGGCCAATTCACAAACACAACACCACAACCTATGAGCAGCCTGGAGGAGCGGAAACTAGTCTCAGTGGGAAAGTTCCTAACACCTAAGTATGAATGGTTGTGGCTAAAGGTTGCAAGAAAACAATGATCAAAAGTTTATGTGTCAAGTTGTCGTGGCAGAAAAACAGGGCAAAAATGTGCCGTGGCAGAAATCTGGCAGCCCTGTCGCGGCAGAAAAAGAGGCCTTTTCTCTGCCGTGGAAGACCAGGACTCAATTTTTTTTGAGAATCCGAATTGGCAATAGTAATCTAAGAGGACTCTTTGCTTGGATCGGATCTGAGGTGATGGCAGCGGAAAAAAGAATGGGAAATACGACTAGAAATAGAAACTAACTATTAGAAGAAAGCTAGATTGGATCTAATGGAAGAACACGACCAGCAACTAAAACTCGAAAGCAATGTAATCTAGTCTATGGAAAATCTTTTTGTGAGGCTTTTCCTGTATAGGACGAAAAAATAAACTAATCTATGGATGGATTTGTGGATGCTCACCGAGTAAACAAGGAAATTTGATACCAAGATGATATGGGGTGGCCCGATCTTCTCAGCAAGCACTTGTCGATGATGATTTTGGATGTAAGATAACTAGCCTATAGCTATAAACTCTCCCGCTCGAACCCTGATGCCAATGCAACAGATCTCGAACCCTGTAGGATATTCACAACATCACGCTCTTGCGCATGCAGCCGTCGACCATGAATGGTAGTTTGCAATCTACTGATTCCTAGTGGAACAACAGATCACACTCAGTTGTAGTTGGTAGAATTCGATCACAAGTAATTCTAGAGGTTCTTGATAGAAACAACTCTAAAATATTTTAACGTGGTCTAACTGGAACGAAACGGTACCCCCATCTATTTAAGAGAGAGGGGGCGGCTAGGATAAGAGTCCAAGACGCAAACGACTACAACTAAGATACATGCCGACCCAGGTGGGATAGCTCTCTAGGCGCATAGGCCTGTTTCCTGCCGTGGCAGCATATTGGGCCTAAAACGTGCCGCGGCAGGACTCTTTGTCGTGGCGGGATTTTAGCCACTTTCTGTGCCGCGGCGGCCTGTTGTGGCAGTATTTGGCATCGTTTCTCTGCCGCGGCACAGACTCTGCCAGGTGTTGATCCCTTCCTTTGTAGATCCTTGTGCTTCCTCCCTCTCCTCCCTCGCGTGATATAGCCCGTCCTACGAACGCACCTCCATCTACAACACCTAGTCCCCCAAGTGGACCAATGACTCGCGCCCGAGCTAAGCTCCTACAAGCTAAGGTTAACTCGCTCCTTTCCTCATGTGATTTTGATCTACCTTTGGATGGCTTGCTACTTCATGCAACTACATTGTGTATCCTCACCTATGAAGCAACATCACCGCACCAAGCCCCCAAGGAAGAAGGATCAGGAGGAGACGCTGCTGGAGCACTGCACACCGGAATCTCCGGTGTACACCGGAGTCTCCGGAGACGGGTCCGGAGATTGACCGGAGTCTCCGGCCTGCTCGACGCCAGGCATGTCAAGGCCTTTGGGCCTGGCCCATGTAACCCCTAGTTTCGCCCCAACTTCTAGTTTTATTCCTAAACTACCCATGTTTAAGTGGCTGGCCTATATAAAGTGATGTGGACATCCC
Source organism: Avena sativa (assembly GCA_916181665.1). NCBI lineage: Eukaryota > Viridiplantae > Streptophyta > Magnoliopsida > Poales > Poaceae > Avena > Avena sativa. The sequence goes on from OV702294.1 coordinate 373,252,406, forward strand.
TACTATTGATACAACCGTTGTACCTACAGCAACACACATACAAGGACCCATCACAAGATCTCGTGCCAAACAACTTAACTATCAGGTACTTTCGTTTCTTGGAACTATTCCTCACATACATGAGAATATGATGCTGCCTAAATCAGATGTATTTCTTACTCTTAGGAATGATGGACCAAGCATGGATGAGAGGGACAAGCATTAGAGCATGGCCATGCATGGAGATGGCAGCAAGCATGTGATGATCCAAGAGAAGGCCACGGATGAAGATTTCAGAACTTTGAGGCCTCCATAATGAAGAAAGAAGGCTTGGACGAAATATTCAAGATCAATACTTTACGAATTCGTCCATAGCTTAATATGGTGCTGCGACACCTTTATTTTGGGCCAGGCCCATGTAATTTTCGCAGGATTTTAATTAGCCACTTTTTAGAGTCCGTATTTGAGGGGAAAAGGACTTTTAGGGTTGGATTCGGCCACCACTTCCATGGCTGGCCGAAACCCCACCTTTTCGCCCTTAAATACTCCCCATAGCCGACCCCATAGACTTGGATTTTGTTTAGACATTAAGTTAGCCATAGTCACAACTTCGCCAAGGCTCGAGCGTCGCAGAGGCCTCTTGTACTTCGCACCTATTCAGGATCCCACCTCTTCAATAAAGCTTTCCTCTTAATCCGCAATATCTTGATTGCAATATTCGTTCTTACTTGTTCTCGATTTCAGGTAGGAATTAAGACCCTCGTTGGTCAGGCTGATCGTGTTCACGCAGGATCGGTAACCTCCAGGAGATTGGCCTAGCGATTGTATTGGCGCTCGTGCTCGCACGCGTAGTCGGATCGTCAAGCCCGAACTCCACCAAATCGATTATCATCATCTCATCGAAAGATCGGACACCTTTGCCCTATCAAGTGGTATCAGATTTCAGGTTGCTCGGTGAGATTTTACTGTTTTCGTAGATTAGATCTGTTTTTACCTATAACCCACGAAAAGCCAAAAACACAGTTAGAGTTTAGATCCATCCCATAACCAATCTACGCCTCGCATTATCTTTTCAGTTTTTGCATTGTTGAATTTGTGTCTACATCGTCGCCTCGAGTTGCTGGTCTTAGTGTCTCGTCCCTTAGAGTTTCGAGTTCTGATCATAATAGTCACCACCACACTCGCCGATCACCGCCACCATATTCCGCCACCATATTTCGCCGCCATATACCCTGCCACCATAACCCTAATACTCCGCCACCGCCTTCCCACCGCGACACAGATCCGATCAGTTTCCTGCTGTGGTACGAGTCCGAGTAGAGTTATTGTTTCCTAGTTATATCTTTATACTCTCCTTCTTTGTTGTTTCCGTGTTAAGCTAAAGTCCGTGTCGAGCTCCGAGTCCGGTCGTAAGTCCAGAAGGAGAGCAAAAAAAAAAAATCGAGCTCCGAGCTCCGAGTCTGGAACCGCCTCCGAAAAAAATTTCTGGCTATACTAGTTTTCGACCCCGGGGATCACTTTTCTCCATCGGCCGTTATAGCGATATTTTTTTGGCACCGGCACGCTTTCCGGAGCAAATTAAAAAATTTCGAATTTTTTTTTTGGGGCTAACCAATTTTTAGACCCCGTAGATCAGTTCTAGACACTCGCCATCATAGTGATTTTCTGCATCTCGGTTCGCTTTTCAGGGTGCCATATCATCATACAGTGCTTGTTGTGTCGCGTCGTGACATCGTTGGTGATCTAGTACGGTCTAGCCTAGGACCAGCACAGTACCGTCGTTGAGCATTCTTTCAACTTTTGCATTGCTGTTTTGATAATTGCTAACCCCCCTTGCTAAGCCTTCCCAGAGCTCCACAGATATTCTCCACGTGCAGTGTCTCGACTCCTGGTAATCGCTTGGTTCAATCTCTGGACCCACTGATCCTCGCGGTTGCACATCGCCTTTTCCTGCTGTTTGGTAAGAACTTGTAAGAGCTTCGTATATTGCTTGACGGATTACGCGTGACTTCCACCATATTTCCGTACTATATACCTGTGCTTTTTAAGGACTAACCATGACAGATACTTCGCGGAACCCTGCCACAATGACGAACGAAGAACTACATGCCCACTTCTCCGCGCTCTTGGTCAGTCGCGCTAAAGACGTGGATACGCGCCTCGGGGAGTTTGACACCAAGCTCACCAACACCATGGACAAGATCGATGGACTCGAGAAATCCTTCAACGCCAAACTTGACGTTCGGTTCAAGGAGCTTTTGAACCGATTGCCCGCACCCGCACCGGCACCCACACATGGCGCACGGCGCATTCCGATCACGGGTCGGACTGCTGGTTCGGCTGCAGCCGCACCCCCGGCGGCTACCGCTACGGCTGACGCTCCTCAGACTTTCGCCGCGGCTGCTGCTGCGACATTGGGGACAGACGATGGGTACTACTACGACCCTGACGACGACGATCTGTTTGACGAGGAGGTTGAACAACCTCCACAGGTACCTGCTGGCCGTCCCCGACATTACTACCGCAACGCTCGCCCACTGGTACGTGATGATGATCATGTTGCAAAGCTTAAATTAAATATTCCATCTTTTGAGGGTAAATATAATCCTGATGCATATCTTACATGGGAGATGGAAGTAGAACAACGTTTTGCATGTTTAAAATATCCTGAGAATATGCGTGTTAGTGCTGCTACATGTGACTTTACTAAATTTGCTTCCCTTTGGTGGTCTGAGTATTGTCGTTTAAATCCTACTACTATTCCTAGTACTTGGACTGCTTTAAAAACTGCTATGCGTATTCGTTTTGTGCCTCCCACTTATCAACGTGATTTACTAAAGAATCTGACACGTTTGGAACAAGGAAAAAATTATGTAGAAGAGTATTATCAGGAATTGCAAACGGGGATGGTTCGGTGTGGTCTTGTTGAATCTAATGAACAAATGCTTGCACGTTTCTTTGGTGGATTAAACAAGGACATTCAACACATATTAGATTATAAGGAATATAATTATATCACTCGTTTGTTTCATCTTGCTTGCAAAGCTGAACGTGAAGTGCAGGATCGCCAAACACCATGGAGGAGGACTAATAATTCTGCAGGTCGCACATCCTCTTGGACATCCCGACAATCAGCGCCTCCTCATGATTCGCCACCAGCTACTACCACATCCAAGGCCACCACAAGATTTCCAGCTGCTCCTCCACCATCATCCAATGCTCCTTCTCGTAGTGCATCTTCTATGGCTTCCACGGGTAAGACAAAGGATATACAATGCCGCAAGTGCTGGGGTTTTGGTCATATTGAGAGACAGTGCACAACACAACGTGTGATGATGGTGCGAGAAGATGGTCAATACGATTCAGCGAGTGACTTCGATGAAGATACACTAGCCCTTATTTCTGCTCGAGAGGGAGACAATTCTGATGCTGATGAAGAGCCAGAGGTAATGGGAGCTGAAGCTGCTGATCAATACAAGAGCTTTATTACACAACGTGTGTTGAGTGTGCAATTGAGCAAATCTGAGCAAGATCAACGCCACAACCTGTTCCAAACACGTGGTGTTGTCAAGGAAAGAGCTATCCGGATCATCATTGATGGAGGGAGTTGTAATAATCTGGCCAGTGTTGACATGGTAGAGAAGCTTGCGCTTCCAACAAGACAACGCCCACATTCATATTACATCCAATGGTTTGAGAGTTCTCGCAAGATCAAGGTAACAAGAACGGTACGCGTGCATTTTACTATTGGTACATATTCTGATTTTGTTGATTGTGATGTTGTACCTATGCGAGCTTGTTCTTTGTTACTTGGCAGACCATGGCAATTGGATAGAGAATCTGTTCATAATGGCAAAACTAATCACTATTCTCTTATGCATGATGGAAAGAAAATTGGTCTAAAACCTATGACTCCCGAACAGATTTTAAAAGATGATCTTGCTAGAGCTAGTAGAGCTAAAACTGAGGTGAAAAATAAAAGTGAGAATCAGATTGTTGCTGCAGATTTTATACCACCAAAGAACACTAAATCTGATTCTACACATGCTACTCAAATTCGTTTGAAGAGTCCATGTATGCTTGCAAATAAAATTGATATTGCTGAACTAGATGTAAACAATACTCAATGTTATGCAATTGTCTGCAAAGAGGTTTTGTTTTCATTTGAGGATATGCCTCCTTCTTTGCCACCCGCTGTTGCTAACCTTTTGCAGGAATATGAGGACGTCTTTCCCGCTGAGTTGCCACCAGGACTACCTCCTATTAGAGGAATTGAGCACCAAATTGATCTAATTCCTGGTCCCACATTGCCCAACCGCGCGCCATATAGAACCAATCCAGAGGAGACAAAGGAGATACAATGCCAAATTCAGGAACTACTCGACAGAGATCATATTCGTGAGTCCCTTAGCCCCTGTGCTGTTCCTATTATTTTGGTACCTAAGAAAGATGGTTCTTCGCGCATGTGTACTGATTGTAGAGCTATCAATAATATTACTATTCGATATCGTCATCCTACTCCATGTTTAGATGACATGCTTGATGAATTGATTGGCTCTACCATGGTTTTCTAAAGTTGATTTGCGTAGTGGTTACCACCAGATTCGTATGAAATTAGGAGATGAATGGAAAACAGCATTTAAAACTAAGTTCGGTTTATATGAGTGGTTAGTAATGCCATTTGGTTTAACTAATGCACCTAGAACTTTCATGAGATTAATGAACGAAGTTTTACGTGCTTTTATTGGATGTTTTGTGGTAGTCTACTTTGATGATATTCTGATTTATAGCAAATCTTTAGAGGATCATTTGGACCATTTACGTGTTGTTTTCAATGCTTTAGTGATGCACGTTTGTTTCGTAACCTTGAGAAGTGCACCTTTTGCACCAATCGAGTTGCGTTTCTTGGCTATGTTGTTACATCACAGGGTATTGAAGTGGATCCAGCCAAGATTGAAGCTATTGAGAATTGGCCGCAGCCCAAGACGGTCACACAAGTGAGGAGTTTTCTTGGCCTTGCTGGCTTTTATAGGCACTTTGTCAAAGACTTTGGATCAATTGCCGCGTCGCTGAATGAGCTTACCAAGAAGGATGTGCCCTTTGTTTGGGGCGATGCACAACAACAGGCCTTCGTCATCTTGAAAGATAAGCTAACACATGCTCCCTTACTCCAACTTCCTGATTTTACTAAGACTTTTGAGCTTGAATGTGATGCTAGTGGAATTGGTTTGGGAGGGGTGTTATTACAAGAGGAAAAACCTATTGCATATTTTAGCGAGAAATTGAGTGGGGCTAGTCTGAACTATTCTACTTATGATAAAGAATTATATGCGTTGGTTCGGACATTAGAAACTTGGCAACATTATCTATGGCCTAAGGAATTTGTTATTCATTCTGATCATGAATCTTTGAAGCATATTCGTAGTCAAGCTAAGTTGAATCGTCGTCATGCAAAGTGGGTTTAATTTATTGAGTCTTTTCCTTATGTTATCAAACACAAAAAGGGTAAAGATAATATTATTGCTGGTGCTTTGTCGCGCCGTTATGCTTTGTTATCTCAACTTGACTTCAAAATATTTGGATTGGAAACTATTAAGGAACAATATGTGCATGATGCTGAATTTAAAGATGTGTTGCAGAATTGTAGAGATGGTAGAACTTGGAACAAGTTCGTCTTCAATGATGGATTTGTGTTTCGTGCTAACAAACTATGCATTCCAGATAGTTTTGTTCGTCTTTTGTTGTTACAGGAGGCGCATGGAGGAGGATTGATGGGACACTTTGGTGTCAAGAAGACGGAGGATGTTCTTGCTGCACACTTCTTTTGGCCCCGTATGCGTCGAGATGTTGAGAGATTTGTGGCACGCTGCACTACTTGTCAAAAAGCTAAGTCTCGCCTTAATCCACATGGTTTATATATGCCTCTTCCTGTTCCTAGTGTTCCTTGGGAGGATATTTCTATGGACTTTGTTTTGGGATTGCCACGAACACAGAAGGGGAGGGATAGTATTTTTGTTGTTGTGGATCGGTTTTCTAAGATGTCACACTTTATTCCTTGTCATAAAACGGATGATGCTGCGCATATTGCTGATTTGTTCTTTCGTGAAATTGTTCGTTTGCATGGTGTGCCAAATACTATTGTCTCTGATCGTGATACTAAATTTCTTAGCCACTTTTGGAGATGTTTATGGGCTAAGTTGGGGACTAAATTGCTCTTTAGTACTACATGTCATCCCCAAACTGATGGTCAAACTGAAGTAGTAAATAGAACTTTATCTACTATGTTGCGGGCTGTTTTAAAGAAGAATTTAAAATTGTGGGAAGAGTGTTTACCTCATATAGAATGTGCTTATAATCGTTCGTTGCATTCTACAACAAAGATGTGCCCATTTGAGATTGTGTATGGTTTTGTTCCTCGTGCACCTATTGATTTATTGCCTTTACCTTCTTCGGTGCAACATAATTTGGATGCTACACAACGCGCTGAATTAATATTAAACTTGCATAAGACTACTAAAGATAACATTGAACACATGAATGCTAAGTATAAACTTGCTGGGGATAAAGGGAGAAAGCATGTTGTGTTTGATGTTGGCGATCTTGTTTGGTTACATTTGTGTAAAGATCGTTTTCCTGATTTACGCAAGTCTAAGTTAATGCCACGTGCTGCTGGTCCCTTTAAGGTGTTAGAGAAAATAAATGATAATGCATATAAACTTGAGTTGCCTGCAGACTTTGGTACGGTTAGTCCTACGTTTAACATTGCAGATTTGAAGCCTTACTTTGGTGAGGAAGATGCGATTGCGTCGAGGACGACTTCAATTCAAGAAGGGGAGCATGATGTGGACATCCCTACTATTGATACAACCGTTGTACCTACAGCAACACACATACAAGGACCCATCACAAGATCTCGTGCCAAACAACTTAACTATCAGGTACTTTCGTTTCTTGGAACTATTCCTCACATACATGAGAATATGATGCTGCCTAAATCAGATGTATTTCTTACTCTTAGGAATGATGGACCAAGCATGGATGAGAGGGACAAGCATTGGAGCATGGCCATGCATGGAGATGGCAGCAAGCATGTGATGATCCAAGAGAAGGCCACAGATGAAGATTTCAGAACTTTGAGGCCTCCATAATGAAGAAAGAAGGCTTGGACAAAATATTCAAGATCAATACTTTACGAATTCGTCCATAGCTTAATATGGTGCTGCGACACCTTTATTTTGGGCCAGGCCCATGTAATTTTTGCAGGATTTTAATTAGCCACTTTTTAGAGTCCGTATTTGAGGGGAAAAGGACTTTTACGGTTGGATTCGGCCACCACTTCCATGGCTGGCCGAAACCCCACCTTTTCGCCCTTTAATACTCCCCATAGCCGACCCCATAGACTCGGATTTTGTTTAGACATTAAGTTAGCCATAGTCGCAACTTCACCAAGGCTCGAGCGTCGCAGAGGCCTCTTGTACTTCGCACCTATTCAGGATCCCACCTCTTCAATAAAGATTTCCTCTTAATCCGCAATATCTTGATTGCAATATTAGTTCTTACTTGTTCTCGATTTCAGGTAGGAATTAAGACCCTCGTTGGTCAGGCTGATCGTGTTCACGCAGGATCAGTAACCTCCAGGAGATTGGCCTAGCGATTGCATTGGCGCTCGTGCTCGCACGCGTAGTCGGATCGTCAAGCCCGAACTCCACCAAATTGATTATCATCATCTCATCGAAAGATCGGACACCTTAGCCCTATCATAAAGCCCCACCCCTCTATTGTAAACCCTAGACATGGATAATTGTAGTTGAAGACACCCCTTTGAGGATCTATCAACTATTTGTCTCATGCTCCTTGACAAGGAGCACCAAATTATCCACAAACCTCTTGGATTTTGCCTAGTGCGTTCAAGTTGTACAAGTCCTTGGGATATCGGTGTCTCGTGCCCAAGTAGTTAAGATCTCATCAAGCCTCTCACCCCTGTTGTTGACCGTGGGAGAGTGTCTTGCCCAACGCTGATCCTAGGGATTGTGTTGGACCGGTTGCCACCAGCGTGAGCTATCGGCTTGTATCGTGTTTTCGTGTGTGTGTGTTCATCGAGTTCTTCGCGTGTGTGTTCGTGGATTTCATCCCCTTCCCCCTTCCACCGCTTCCCCTCGATTCCCACAGAATTCGTGAAAGATCGGGCCACCCCAAGGGGGTCACCCCTAACATATTGGTATCAAGAGCAAGGTTGATCACGAATTTCCCCTCAATTTTTCTTCTATCCACCATAAATTCGAAATTTTCCCAAAAATAGCCCCAATTTGTCTTTGGATCGATCTATCGTTTTGGAGCGTTATTTGTGGTTTTGATCCGACCAAATCTTGTCTAAGGTGTTGGTCCGGCTTTTGCCTGCGTTTCCCAGCCCAATTTTGGCCAAATTTTCGCGGATTTGAGGACTCTAGGCGTGAATTTCCTCTCAAGAATACGAGCTGATTTCCCACACCAGAGTCTCCGGCCTACACCAGAGTCTCCGTCCGAGACCGGAGTCTCCGGCCCTGGACGCCAGTTTTGACTTTTCCTCTTGTCTGCATTGGCTAATCTGTCCGCTTGTTGTTTGTGTTCCGTGCGCGTGTCACCAACTAACAGATAGCTTCCACAACATCGCCCGCGCTCTTCGACACCACGGACCCCAAACCCTTCCCCGCTCCATCGACACAAGATCATCATCAACAACTAAGGTATAACTTGTGTCAACCCTTGTAGCCATATCTTCCTTTGTGTGTACCTATCCTATGAGAGCAAATCATTTTGTGTTTGTCTAAGCATTGTGCACTTGCCATTGGAAAGTGAGAGTGTGAGGGCAAATATAAAAGTTAACATAGTAGCATAGAAAGGGAGAAAAAGAAAAATAAAAAAAAGAAGAAAAAGAAAAATAGAAAGATACATAGTCTCCCAATACAAAGAGAGTATCAATCTTGTAAGCAAAAGAGAGAGGAAAAAGCGCGCCAAGGCAAGTGCACAAATCCGTTGCTTAACCTATTTTGGCAAACGAGTCGTGGTCTCTCCTTGATTTGGCACGACAAGCGAGCGTAGTCTGCGTTAGGCCCTTTTGTGCTCACTTACATAGTCGTGCTAACCCCATTTTTCTCCACGCGTGTGTGTAGTCGTAGGTTCTCGTCACCTTTTGAGTTGACCATTTCCTTTTGACTTGAGTTTTGTTGGATCTTATCCACTTTTGACTATCCTTTTTGTTTGGTTGGTTATTTGGCTTTCCACACTCCTTTCCACCAAAAGCTTTTGAGTGTGTAGTTCCTTGTGTGTGAGTCTCTTTGCGATTTCACTTTGCAAGCTCTTAGCTCTATTGTGTGGCAATTGGTTTGATACAATCTCCAAGGTGAGTAAAAAGGCTAACTCTCCACGTTTCTCCTCCATATACAATCCTTGTGGCTTTGCATCATGGACAGGAATGGCCAGTCGTCCCAACCAACGCCACCTCAAGAGGAAGACGCACAATACATGACAAGGTGGGATCATTGGAAAATCCATGGAGAATTCAACTATCGTTGTGACGCCCTTGAGCGGCGCCAAGATGAACAATTTAGTGAAACCCGAGTGGAGTTCAAGAGCATCAACAACCACTTCGAGGAGGTCCGAGAAAAAATGCATGCTATGCAACATAACCTCGGCCATCAAAATGAAGCTCTTGGTCGCGCCCTTGCCACAACGGATGAGAATCTTCAACGCCTCCTTGATGGGCTAGCAAGGCCACGATCTCGCGACTCAAGCTCGTCACGACACTCCTCAAGTGAATCAAGTGCTCCTCGTCGTCACGCTTCAAGGCACCAAGATGGACCCGTCCTTCAGTCCATGAGCTCTTCGCAAGCGGTACCATCTCCGCGACACGCCGCGACTTCAAGCTATGATGGTGACCTCTTTGCAAGACCTCCAAGACTTGAAGAGAACCGTCCACAACCAAGGGCGCTCGTGATTCAACAAGATCAACCTCACGTGGACCACCAAGCCCATCGCCAACGACATGTCCCTTCAACAACAAGTGAAGCATCCGAAGTGGACGAACAAGATCGCCGTCGGCGTGAAGCACTCGAAGACCCACCAAGGCGTCATCATCGACATGAACGTCAACGTCGACAACATGATCATCATGACGAGCCTCCTCCACATCAAGAAGAAAGGGAGAAGCCCATTGCGCATGCGGTTCGTCGTCCTCCTCGCCACATGGCGCAAGACAATGCTCATCGTCATCAACCATGACAAGAACAAGCGCAAGCTCCCCAAGCTCGTCGTGAGGACCAACAACCTCCTCCTCGTCCTCAACCGTGCCAACAACACGAGCGCAAGCTCCCCAAGCTCGTCGTGAGGACCAACAACCTCCTCCTCGTCCTCAACCGTGCCAACAACACGAGCAAGCTCCCCAAGCTCATCGTCAAAATCAAGTTCCACCACCAAACGTGGCACCTCAACAACCGCAAGGGCAACGCAACCATCACCAAGCAAGACATGAGAGCTCGGATGATGAAGATGGTCGCCAAAATCATGGCAATCGCCGATACTGGAACCGCAATGAAGAAGAAACTTTCGGCAAGCTCAAATTCACCATGCCCAAGTTCACCTGTTCCAATGAACCCAAAGAATATCTCTCATGGGGACTCAAGGTTGACAAGATCTTCCGCATGCACAACTATAGCAATGAGAAGATGATGGCCATGGCATCCCTCGAGTTTGATGATTATGCCAACCTTTGGTGGGAACAAGTCTAACTCACTCGTGAAGCAAAAGAGGAGCCTCCAATCACAACTTAGCAAGATATGAAGGCTCATATGAGATCCCGCTTTGTTCCTTCGCACTACACGCGTGACCTTTTCAACAAGCTTCAAACACTTAGTCAATGGGAAAAGACCGTGGAAGAGTACTTCAAGCAAATGGAGCTCAACATGATCCGTGCCAACATTGAAGAGCGGGATGAACAAACAATGGCACGTTTCCTCGATGGCTTGAACAATCCAATCAAGCGCATCACCGAGTTCCAAAAGTACAACAACATGGTTGAGCTTGTACACATAGCATCAAAAGCCAAAAGCCAAGTGCAAAAGGACATCAAGTACAACAAGCCAAAGACGCACTTCACCTATAAGCAAGCATCAACCACTACAACAACTCCAAGTGGAAGATCATCAAGTACCACCAAACTTCCTTTCAAGCCAACACTTCCTCAAGGAAAACCGCCCCCAAGTGGCAAATACACAAAGGATGATCAACCATTCAATGGTGAATGCTACAAGTGTGGAGGCAAAGGACACAAGTCGGACACATGTGGAAACAAGAAAGTTTTGTTCATCCACGACAATGGAGATGAAGAATACTTGAGTGAAGATGAGTTTGATGCAAGGGTCAAGGAAACATTGGCTAGGCAACATTTGGAAGATGACCAAGAGCTACTTGTGTGTGAGCATGATGCAAGTCCATCGCTTGTGGTCACAAGGGTGATGAGGACATCCCTATATTTACACCTGCCCCAATTACTACTAAAGATGTTCCAGCCAATGCTAAGAAGGATCCGTCCAATGAGATTAGAATTGGACCCATTACACGGGCTCGTGCAAATCTACTTGAACAACAGGTGAATTCACTCCTAAATGAATCTGATGTTTATGATAGTGAGAACGTTATACTGCCTAAATCTATGCACTTGTGTATGATCAGGTTCGTTGAGGAAACAAGCTTGACACGAGAAGGATAACGGTTACAAGAGGATCCTAGCATGATGATCGCCAAGGATGCGCGAGGGCGGAGCGGGAGGAAGGCGCAAGAGAAGATCATCAAGAAGGAAGGTTTAGTTCGGACAGACAGAAGCCCTGAAATTGAAACGGACGTGGATTCTTCATACGAACTCCAAATCAAGCAAATAAGTACTTGTTGGAAAGATCACTCCGAGAGCTTTCCAATGAGTACTTACATGTCCCCAGGGGGCGGATAATCCGGCCCTGCTCCAGGAATTCTGCTAAGGACTTCAGGTGCAAGGCTCAATAAGGGGGCGAATAATCCGCCCCAGGGGAGGATAATCCGCCCCTACTTAGGGCGGAAAGTCCGGCCCTAAAAGTTATAATCAGATCTGGACGGATCTGACTGTATAAAACACATTTTGTTTCGCGATTTTGGCCGCCCCAGCCGCCCTTATAAGCCCTGGGACGTCCCCATAGTTAGGGTTAGACCACGTTTAAACTATTTTGGAGTTGTTTCTTATCAAGAACCTCTGGAATTACCCTGTGATTGAGTTATACTACTGCAATTGAGTGTGATCTGTTGTTCCATTGCAAATTAGTAGATTGTAAACTACCGTTCGTGGTCGACGGCTGCGTGTGCAAGAGCGTGGTGTTGTGAATATCCCAAAGGGTTCGAGTGTTGTTGCATTGGCATCAGGGTTCGGGCGGGAGAGTTCATAGCTACATGCTAGTTATCTATCATCCACCATCATCATCGACAAGTGCTTGCTGAGAAGATCGGGCCACCCCATATCATCTTGGTATCAGATTTCCTCGTTTACTCGGTGAGCATCCACAAATCCATCCATAGATTAGTTCTTGTTTTCGTCCTATACAGAAAAATCCATACAAAAAGATTTTCCCTAGCCTAAATTGCATCGTTTTTCAAGTTTTAGTTGCTGGTCGTGTCTTCTCATAGATCCGATCTGCGGGTTTTTCTCATAGGAGTCTAGTTTTCGTTTGTGTTTAAGTTTAGGGTTTTGATCTTGTTTTCCGCCGAGTCCACCATCACCATTTTCCGCAAGTTTCCATCTACTTTTCTGAGTCCACATAGCGTACCTTTGTGTTTCAAACCTAGCTACAGCCTATCTACTGCATCCGTGCCTAGGAACTTACCCACGAGACTAGTTGCTTTGCTCTGACAGGCTGCTCATTAGGGTTTTGAAAGTGCAAAATTTTCGCCTCGCCAAACCGGATTATCCGGCCCCCGACAAACCGGATTATCCGGCCCCTCCTAGTTTGCATTCGTTTTGCATTGAGTCATATAGTTAAAAAAACAAAAAAAATAGAAAAGAAAAAGAGATTCAGTATCAAAAAAAAAGAGAGCGAATAGAGCTACAAGCGTGACAAAAAGAGATATCAAAGTGTGCTTTATTGGAGGCCTAGTTGATCATAGCACTTGTAGATTGAGCAATCTTGTGCCTGTTTATTTTGAGCTATTACTAGCGTTTCTCTTGTGCATTGCAATATTCCTGTTCCTAAGTTGCTTTTCCACGCTTATCTCCACTGTGTGTGTTTCTTGGGTTATCATAACGATCAGCACTAGGACTTGTTTGCGGTGTAGTTAGGATACCATACCTACAGCTCTACCATAAATAACCTGTGTGCCCTGCGATCGTTCTCCATACCCTTGATATTCATTTCATCACATCAGTGCATTAGTTGTTGATTTCGAATTGGTAAAGCATCTCTATTCACTTTGGAACGCTAAGATCTACTTTCTTGTCAGTTGGAGTGAGTTGTGAGTGTTCCACCATATCGATTTTGCTTTTTGCACTAATCTACTAATCATGTCTACTAGTGATGATGTTGTGTCACAGAAAAAGAAGGATGACGAGCTTGTCAACTGGCGGGAATATGAAGCATTGAAGTCCCATTTGACACGTGTGTTCAACCATACAACAGATGCCATTGACAAGAATATTCAGGACGTGCAAGTGACTTTGGGAGCAAATGTTGAGGCAGTCGCTACCATACAAACACAAGTAACAGCTATCAACAACAATGTCATAGCTTTGCAACGTTCTCTTGATGCTCTCACAATAGCAATTGGACAAAGGCAGCAATATAATGATGCCCATGACGATGAAGAATCAAGTAATGCAGGGGATGGTCAACAACCACAAGTTGGCCGTGGCCGCGCTCCTCAACCTGTTCATGGACGTGGCTTTGCTCCAATTGGGCGTGCTCAGCGTATACCTCACCAACCGGTTGATGATGGATTGGGCAAGCCCAAGTTTTCAATTCCCAAGTTTGATGGCTCCATTGATCCTGAAGATTACCTCACATGGGAGTTGAAGATTGAGAAGCTCTGGCGCTTGTATGAGTACACTGAAGAAAAGAAGGTCAAGCTTGCAGCGTCAAAATTTGATGGTTATGCTTTGCGTTGGTGGGATGCCCTTGTGCAGAATAGAAGGGATGACAATGACCTTCCGGTGATGACTTGGCGAGAGATGAAGCGTATCATGAAGGAACGCTTTGTACCCACCAACTACATGCGCTCAGTTTTTGATAAGTTGACAAACTTGAGACAGGGAACCATGTCGGTTGATGAGTACTACATGGAGATGGAGATGCTTATGCAGCATGCTAGAGTTCCTGAATCTCTTGAGATGACCATGCAATGATTTCTCAATAATTTGAAGCTACCAATCAAGAGCATTGTTCGTCATCATAGGTATGAGACTATGAATGAATTGTTGCATCATGCAAGGGAGGCCGAATCACAACTTGCTGAAGAGGCAAAGGCGCGTGAAAAATACCCTTCCACAGGCCGCTTTTCAGCAAGGTCTACACCACTGCCACAAGTTTCTACACCTAATGCGGCTGCTGGCCATACTACTACACCATCTTCCAAGCCAACACCTCAGTCATCCTATGGTTCTCAAGCTAGGAAACCTATTGCTCCTGCTGCTAGCATGGGTTCCAATATGTCAACATCTCGTACTCGTGATGTGGAGTGCCATACTTGTGGAGGAAGGGGACATTTCAAGCGAGATTGTCCAAACCGCAAGGTGATGTTTGTTAATGATCAAGGAGAGTATGAGAGTGGAGATGATGTTGATCCTGATGATCATGGCGCTGATTATGAGGAGGAAGGTATGGATTCCTTTCCTGAGCATGCGCCTACCATAATGGTCTCTCCACGTATCCTTAGTGTGCAGACCGTTGTTGACTCTCAGCACTGCAACTTGTTCCAAACAAAAGCTCTAGTTGGCCCAAACAAAGCTTGCAAAGTAATCATTGATGGAGGTAGCTGCAGAAATCTTGCAAGCAAGGAGTTGTGTGCCAAGCTGAATTTGAAATATTTACCTCATCCCAAGCCATACTACATACAATGGTTGAGTGACAGTGGTGAGATGAAGGTAAACCATATGGTACGTGTGAACTTTGAAATAGGGCCATACAAGGATTCTATTGATTTTGATGTGGTTCCTATGACCGTGTGCCATTTACTATTGGGTCGGCCTTGGCTTTATGATCGCCATGTGCAACACAATGGCCGAGCTAATACATATCATTCGGAGTTCAAGGGCAAGAAAATCAATTTGCAGCCTATGACACCACATCAGATTGTGAATGAATCTCGTCAGAAGATTGAAGTGAACTTGCAAGATGCACCTAGGCGAGAGAGTGTTGAAACTGTGAGTGTTGTAAATGAGCCCCAAAAGAATGATATAATGAAAAGTGAGCGAGTGCCTAATCTAGTCATACTAGCCACCAAAGAGGATATGAGAGAATTTAGTGAGGATCCTACAGCCATGCCACTTGTGCTCATGTATAAGAGCGAGGTTTTGGTTTCTAACGACATGACCCCTATTTCTCTTGGTGTATCTACTGTTTTGCAGGATTTTGGTGATGTGTTTCTAGAAGATGTGCCAGCTGGATTGCCTCCATTGCGTGGCATTGAGCATCAAATAGATTTGATCCCTGGCGCTACATTACCTAACCGGGCACCATACCGAACCAACCCCGAAGAAACTAAGGAGATACAGAAACAAGTACAAGTGTTGCTCGACAAAGGGTACATTCGTGTTTCTCTTAGCCCTTGTGTTGTTCCTGTTATTTTAGTACCTAAGAAAGATGGTACATGGCGCATATGTGTAGATTGTAGAGCTATTAATAACATCACTATTCGATATCGTCATCCTATTCCACGCTTAGAGGATATGTTAGATGAATTGAGTGGTGCTGCTATTTTCTCTAAAATTGATTTGGGTAGTGGATACCATCAAATTAGGATGAAAGAAGGGGATGAATGGAAAACTACTTTCAAAACAAAATTTGGTTTGTATGAATGGTTAGTTATGCCTTTTGGTCTTACTAATGCACCTAGTACATTCATGAGATTAATGAATCATGTTTTGAGAGAATATATTAGTTGTTTTGTGGTTGTTTATTTCGATGATATACTCATATACGGCCGCAATGAATCTGAACACTCTGATCATATTAGACAAGTTTTGCAAGTGTTGCATGATAATTAATTATATGCTAATCTTGAGAAGTGCACATTTGGAAAAGATAAGGTCATATTTCTGGGATATGTTGTATCTCAGCATGGGGTAGAAGTAGATCAATCTAAAATTGAAGCAATTCAAAATTGGCATATTCCCATGAATGTGAGTCAAGTGCGTAGTTTCCATGGTTTAGCTGGTTTCTATAGGCGCTTTGTGAAGGATTTTAGCACTATTGCTGCACCATTGAATGAATTGACTAAGAAAGGTGTGCCATTTGTATGGGGCGCATCCCAAGATATTGCATTTGATACATTAAAAGGTTTGCTTACTATTGCACCTTTGCTTGCATTACCTGATGTTTCAAAGCAATTTGAAGTTGAATGTGATGCTAGTGGTATAGGAATTGGTGGCGTTTTGATGCAAGAGGGTCGTCCAATAGCATACTTTTCTGAGAAACTTGCTGGTGCTAGACTAAATTATCCTGTTTATGATAAAGAATTGTATGCACTTGTTAGAGTTCTTGAGGTTTGGCAACATTATTTGTGGCCAAAAGAATTTATCATACATTCTGATCATGAAGCATTGAAGTATCTTAAAGCTCAATCAAACGTGCATAGACGCTTAGCTAAATGGGTTGAGTTTATTGAATCATTTCCTTACATTATAAAATATAAGAAAGGAAAAGAAATGTGGTTGCTGATGCTTTGTCTAGGAAGAATATGTTATTGACACATCTTCATGTTAAAATTCCTGGATTAGAGAGTATTTCTGCACTTTATGCAACTGTCACATCCCAAGATTTTCCAAATCTTGTAATGTGAAAAATAAATAAACAAAATAAATTATTATTGAATTTTAGGGTGAAAAGAAACTTTTTGTTTCTAAATAACTTAAAATCCCATCTTGAACAAACTTTAATTAAAAGTTTGAATCCAACTAAATTCAAATCAAGTGAATTGCATTCTTCATAAAATGCATCTGGAAATTTAAACACTTGGAAAATAAATCCAAACCCTAAACCCTAATGGAATAAAATCATTTCCAAGTTATCTCCAAGCCTATGGATTTGATCCATATAAAAATTGGTCAAACAAACATTTCAAAATGATCAAGAATGACAAATGGAAATATTATAAAGCCATATAAATTGATTTCATTCAATTTGGAGCCATAAATAAAATCTTATGAATTTAATAAGATAAGGAAATTAAAATTCCAAAGCAAATAAAGAACCTATCTATAAATCCATACCAAATGGTGAGCAAATAATCCTAAAGATATTTAAAAAGATAAATAAACATTAAATAAGATTTTACAAATTGGAATCACCAAGTTTGGATCTCTAAATAAAAAGATATGGATTTTATAAGATGAAGAAAGAAATATTAAATAAAGAATATTTAAAGACCAAATCAAATCTTGGCCAAATCCATAAGCAAATGGAATGATTTATAATCCAAATCCAAATAAAATAATGGATAAGGAATTCTCCAAATAAAATAAAATGGCATGAACCAAATTCTATTTGAATAAAGACAAATCTCTAATAAGAATAATTATATAATTCATGAGAAAATAGTATTTTGGAATTTACCCAAGTGGTATAAAAAAACTGTTTAATTAATTTAAATAAAATAAAACTTCCAAATAAAATTTAGGGAATTAAAACTATATTAATTTCCATTGGAACTAAAACAAATACCCAATTCAAATGATTTAAGAATCATATTAAATACTTTCCAAATAATTCAAGATGAATATTTTGACACCCTAATAATCAAATAAAAACCTACTGAAAAGATTTGGAAAGTTTAAAGAATTTAAATGGTGTTTGAAAATATTATTAAATCCTATTTGATTTAAAACAAGGGCTTATTTGAATAATTAAAAGACCCCAAAAAGAATAAAGTTTTATTCAAAAATTGACTTCAGATTATATTACTAATTAGTATTTAAACCTACACAAATTTTGGTTAAGGTTTGAATTCAAATGAGTGTTTGAATTGTTTATTCAAAATAAAAACAGAAAAATCAAATGAGAAAAAGAAAAACAATCAGATCAAAAAAAATGGAACCAGCCAGCGAGCCCACTAGGCCCAGCAGCCCATCTTTCCTCTCACCCTGAGCGAAACGTTTCTCACCGCAGAACTCACCCACTCAGTCGCTGAACGCCTGGACCCACTCCCCCTCTGTAACACCCTCAGAATCGGCCCTATGCAAGTTTTAGCGAAACCCGCCAAACCCGCATAGAAACGATTCAAAGGTGCCCACCAGGCACTTCGTGCGGGTGGAAAACGAAGTAATAACATTACACAACAGTCCTCGATGGGACCCACAGAACAGATATATACAAAAGCGACTCAATGAGTCAAGAATACAGATATAATATACAAAGATCCAAATCACCTTGAAAATGATAGAGCGTCCGACTACGGACAAGATGCAAATGGGGCTAAGAGCCCTGAAGAATAACCAATGGCGTCCATAACCCTGCCCAGGCCAAGCCGGAAGGGTAACCCTGCTAACGACGTCGATCTCAAAACCTGCTTAAACAAAAAGGGGTGCCGACAAAGGGCGAAGGAAAAAGGAGAGAGCGGTCAGTACTGAGGCCAGTACACGGCGAGGCTAGAATTCGGCGGTCCTCGCCTACATAGGTATGGTGGACTGAAGCGGCAGCGTAGCATGCACTAAACAACCTATAGAGACTCGATACAGCTAGCGGCTATCAGAGAGGGGAAAGAAAGACCTATTCGGAACCAACCTGGTACTAACACCAAACAATCCCATCCTGGTATTCCCCCTCGAGACCAAACGAGGAAGTCAACCGAGGAACTCACACAGTTGGCAGTTTTATTTATTCAGTTATCGTTGCAGCAATTACTAGTCAGGTATAGATAATCGTCCTGATAAAATAAGCAGTGGGCAATTTTAGTTAACCATTCCGTTGTAGTGACAACACTTACTAGTCAGATACAATTAGCATGAGATAACCCCAAAAACCCAGCAGTTGGTGGTACTTTTATTTAGCCATTCCATGGTAGTGAAGCTGATTACTAGTCACATTGGATACAAGTCAAATTATAACAGTAAACTTTAGTTATAGTTGTCTATGATCGAGAACTGTGCTCCAAGTCGTCCATAACCGCGGACACGGCTTTTCGAAAAGATTTAACCCTGCAGGGATGCACCAAAGTATCCACACGCGATTAGCATGAGATATCCACACGCACTTCGACCCTTTTTGCCAGATCAATTAACATACACCCATCGGTATGTCGGCGGGGCCTAAGTCATGACGTTTCCCAGACCCAAAGTAAGTACATGGGGGCCACCCCACTAAGTCGAACCCGCAACGAAGTCGGCCGGTCTCCGAGACGGACTTAGGGTTTGTGGAGCCGGCTGTAAACGACTGGGAACCCGAAACTCTCGGGCTTGTCGATACAGCGAAAACGGGTCACGATCCTAAACAGTACAGTGTGCTATCCATCGCACAATCGTAAATAAAGCAGTAAAGCATGGAATAAGTACAGAATAGTAAATAAAACCTCAAACTAGTTTGTGGCCCCCAGTACAATACTTTGAAATCAGGTACTAATCAATGGGAGGCCCATATCTCCCCACCTGTGGTTAGCGCGCTCGATCTCGGAACAGGTGTCAAGAACTCGGGGTCCTACGGGACACAAGTGGGCGGTCGGAAACCAACATTATCTATCACCCACCGATGCCTCTGCTTACTTACTTCAATTTTAGTTGTTAAACAGTAATTAAGTGAACGAAAAGTAAAGCCATGATCATCTCCAACATCAACATGCGGCAATTACTCCAACACTGTGGTTCTTGGCGACACGCAACAGCGCTTGAGCAAGCGACTACGACGCGCAAGTCCAACTATCTACCAAACAACAGGTAATAGGATGTGTCCAAGGCAATATGAGGCTGCAAGGGATATCACGGGTACGAGAACTAGAGCAACGCAACACAAATAGCAATAGATCAACAGGAGGGAATAAATACTATAAAAGTAAGATAGGTAGAAAGGGGGAGATGCTCGCCTGAAAATGTTGCCGAAGGTTCAACCCAAGATCGGGGCGAAGCTCACATCAACTCAACGGCCTTATCCGCGAAGAAGCAAAACACTAGAACAAACACCGGATGCAATATTTAATACAACGGCAAAAGATCGGGCATGATGCATGCATGATGCATGACATGGCAAAGGTGCGATGCAATTAGGCAAGATTAAGCGGAACCGGGGTCCCGACAATTAATTATTAGGTTCGAGTTATTTAGAACCCCCGCAATTTAATTGTTGTTTTAACATGGTAAAATATAGCACCGGTTCGCTACACCAATTTAAATGAGGCCAATATGAGACTAGATTTGCCCGCATATGGGCCCCATATTTAATTATAGGGTGAACCGGCATAAGGCCCCCCCAAACCACGCAAATATGCATGCTAGTATGACAATTTAATATGCAACAATTTGTTATTACATTTATAAAATAGGGCTCGAGAAAGGGGTCACACATTAGGGTTCGGCGATCTTGGGGTTCCGGGGTTCGGGGTTGGTCTCAGGTTCAGGGTTCGACGGAAACGGCGGGAGCGGATACAAGACGGAGAACTTGTCGTGACGCGCCGGAGATCTTGGTTCCAAGCGGTCGATCTTGTCGGGTTCACGGATCGGCCGGTCTTGTCGTATCCGCGGTCGCCGGGTCGTGTCGAGGGTTTTGTCGTGCGGGATGCAGAACTTGGTGTTCCGTGTCGGGGCGCATCGGATTCTTCCGGGTCGGCGCCGATCTTGTTGTCGCCGCGGTCTTCGGGTCCGGGGTGAAGTACTCGGCGCCCTTTGGTTCCATGTCGACGGTCTTGGCGTTCGGGTTCGGTCTTGGGACCCGGGAAGGCGCTCTTGGTGTCCTTGTCGAAGGCCTTCGGGTACCACAATTTCTCAGTGTGGTTTTCCTCAGGTCGATAAAGATCTTGACGAAAGCTCTTCGTTAAAGACGACAACCAAGAGGATGGAAACTGGCACCGTTAGGATGTCACACCCAGGCCCTAGCTGAAGCGTTTACAGGAACACACATACAAGCACGTACGTGTATCGAGCCAGAACATATGACACATGAACCCATCAGGTACCTGTTACCAAACATGGCAGAACATGGTGGCCCTGGGTGGTGGCGGCGGCACGGCACAGGCAACGCGCGGCCAGAGAGGGGGCCGGGCCCGGAGACAGAGGAGAGGCGGCCCTGGCCTCACGCGGCGCGGAGGCAGACACCGGGCGGCGGCGGCCGGTGGAGATGAGGGCGAGGGGGCGGGAGCCCGCGGTGGCGCCGAAGAGGGGGAGCAGGGGGCGAGGCGGAGCGGCGGAGGCGGGTGGCCGGCGAGGTGGGGCCTGGGGCGAGCGGCGAAGGCGGGAGGAGCGCCGGGGAGAGGAGGGTTCGCCGGCGCGGCGGCGGGCGAGGAGGAGCAGAGCGGAGGGGCGCAGAGACGGGGCGGGGCAGACGGGGTGCGGCCGGAGGCGGTTGACAGAGGTGGGGGTCGGCGAGCTCGGGCGGCCGTCGCGGAGGAGGCAGCGCCGCGGGTTCGGCCGGAGGCGGGCGCCAGAGGGGAGGCGGGGCGCCGCGGCTCGACGGAGGCGGGCGGGGGCGCGACCGGGGAGAGGGTGGGGGCGGTGCAAGCGGGGGAGGTGAGAGCGCGCGGCAGGGGAGGGGTCGGTTGCGGGAGCGGCTAGGGAGAGAGAGGGAGCGGAAGGTGGGGGACGGGGGCCGCTCTGGTGGGGCCGGGGCGGGCCAGGGGGTAGCGGGGTGGTGGGGTTGACCGGGTGAGGTGGGGTCAGACGGGGGTGGGGCCAGGCTGGTAGAGGGGGAGAGAGAGAGGGGTGGGGAAAGGGATAGGATTAAGTGGCGGCCTGGGATAGGTTAGGGGGAAGGGGCAGGGTGACGTGGCGAGAGCCGATTGGAGGGAGTGAGGTGGCTGGAGGGGTGGGTAGATAGGACTGGGGTAAGAAAAGATTTGGGGTGGGGTCTAAGCTGGACCGATTTTTATTCTGGGGGTGGTCGTTCGGGTCGAATCGGCCCGTTCGACTGCCCCACTAAAAATAATTAACTATTTTATTTATTTCAAACCGGGATTTTGCAAATCGATAGCAGACAAAACAAAATAATCCGGTGACCCGGGTTTTGCGTTTGAACAAAGACGGGGCGTTTAGAAAACACAAACAGGTTTTTCCGAAATTAGTTTTATGCAAGCAAATGCAAGATGATGACGATGCTCAAATGCAATGTGGCATGATGACATGAGCATGCGGTCATGACGATGCAATGCACAAAAACAACGCGATTTTCTAGTAGTGGTTTTGCGGGATGCCACAATTCGACACCACTAACAATGGATCTCGCCCTCGAGATCCGCCTCATGGTACCAGAAAGGAAGGTCGGCGATCTGCGTCTTCTCGCTTCGTGTAGATCCTCGCGACACCACTAACAAGAGGTCGTTGTCCGTGATCGTCAGAGAACACTCCGGGGACAAAGGGCGAAGGTAGAGGTATCCACAAATAAAGCCACCTCTAGCTTCCGTGGACGGAGTAAAATTGCATCGATCCACCATTCAATATACAAAGCAAATGATAAGAGTAGTGGTATGGTCGCGACTCCATCCCGCACTCAAAGCATTACTCTGTACACGAACAGATAGGTTATGCAACCAACCCTCAGGATTCAGACTGAAGATATCGACAAACAAGGTTCAGGAACAAAGGGGTGATGCAGACTCTGCATCGGATCTGGCGTAGACGATGTCGTCGCGTCGGAAAACACCGGTAGGCACGAGAAGGAACAAAGAGAAATCCAACAGATGAAGGATTCCTCTGATAGCATGAACACCGGATGGCAGAACACCGTTAACAAAGGAGGAAGCGAAACCCTGAAGGTACGACGGAACCCAACCACGAGAAATCCTGGACTCGAAGAGAGAGAAGAGAGCGGATTCAAAACATGTCGAGATAAGAGGAGAATGCAGAGGGGTAAGGAGTAAAATCAGGCCTAATCAGAACTATCCAACCAATTTTGCAAAAATAGTTTTGACACTCTACTTCGGCCGTTAGCTAGGTTATCCTACAGGCTGGACTTGTGGGGTATCGCAACTGCTGAGCTCTGATACCACTCTGTAACACCCTCAGAATCGGCCCTATGCAAGTTTTAGCGAAACCCGCCAAACCCGCATAGAAACGATTCAAAGGTGCCCACCAGGCACTTCGTGCGGGTGGAAAACGAAGTAATAACATTACACAACAGTCCTCGATGGGACCCACAGAACAGATATATACAAAAGCGACTCAATGAGTCAAGAATACAGATATAATATACAAAGATCCAAATCACCTTGAAAATGATAGAGCGTCCGACTACGGACAAGATGCAAATGGGGCTAAGAGCCCTGAAGAATAACCAATGGCGTCCATAACCCTGCCCAGGCCAAGCCGGAAGGGTAACCCTGCTAACGACGTCGATCTCAAAACCTGCTTAAACAAAAAGGGGTGCCGACCAAGGGCGAAGGAAAAAGGAGAGAGCGGTCAGTACTGAGGCCAGTACACGGCGAGGCTAGAATTCGGCGGTCCTCGCCTACATAGGTATGGTGGACTGAAGCGGCAGCGTAGCATGCACTAAACAACCTATAGAGACTCGATATAGCTAGCGGCTATCAGAGAGGGGAAAGAAAGACCTATTCGGAACCAACCTGGTACTAACACCAAACAATCCCATCCTGGTATTCCCCCTCGAGACCAAACGAGGAAGTCAACCGAGGAACTCACACAGTTGGCAGTTTTATTTATTCAGTTATCGTTGCAGCAATTACTAGTCAGGTATAGATAATCGTCCTGATAAAATAAGCAGTGGGCAATTTTAGTTAACCATTCCGTTGTAGTGACAACACTTACTAGTCAGATACAATTAGCATGAGATAACCCCAAAAACCCAGCAGTTGGTGGTACTTTTATTTAGCCATTCCATGGTAGTGAAGCTGATTACTAGTCACATCGGATACAAGTCAAATTATAACAGTAAACTTTAGTTATAGTTGTCTATGATCGAGAATTGTGCTCCAAGTCGTCCATAACCGCGGACACGGCTTTTCGAAAAGATTTAACCCTGCAGGGGTGCACCAAAGTATCCACACGCGATTAGCATGAGATATCCACACGCACTTTGACCCTTTTTGCCAGATCAATTAACATACACCCATCGGTATGTCGGCGGGGCCTAAGTCATGACTTTTCCCAGACCCAAAGTAAGTACATGGGGGCCACCCCACTAAGTCGAACCCGCAACGAAGTCGGCCGGTCTCCGAGACGGACTTAGGGTTTGTGGAGCCGGCTGTAAACGACTAGGAATCCAAAACTCTCGGGCTTGTTGATACAGCGAAAACGGGTCACGATCCTAAACAGTACAGTGTGCTATCCATCGCACAATCGTAAATAAAGCAGTAAAGCATGGCATAAGTACAGAATAGTAAATAAAACCTCAAACTAGTTTGTGGCCCCCAGTACAATACTTTGAAATCAGGTACTAATCAATGGGGGGCCCATATCTCCCCACCTGTGGTTAGCGCGCTCGATCTCGGAACAGGTGTCAAGAACTCGGGGTCCTACGGGACACAAGTGGGCGGTCGGAAACCAACATTATCTATCACCCACCGATGCCTCTGCTTACTTACTTCAAGTTTAGTTGTTAAACAGTAATTAAGTGAACGAAAAGTAAAGCCATGATCATCTCCAACATCAACATGCGGCAATTACTCCAACACTGTGGTTCTTGGCGACACGCAACAGCGCTTGAGCAAGCGACTACGACGCGCAAGTCCAACTATCTACCAAACAACAGGTAATAGGATGTGTCCAAGGCAATATGAGGCTGCAAGGGATATCACGGGTACGAGAACTAGAGCAACGCAACACAGATATCAATAGATCAACAGGAGGGAATAAATACTATAAAAGTAAGATAGGTAGAAAGGGGGAGATGCTCGCCTGAAAACGTTGCCGAAGGTTCAACCCAAGATCGGGGCGAAGCTCACATCAACTCAACGGCCTTATCCGCGAAGAAGCAAAACACTAGAACAAACACCGGATGCAATATTTAATACAACGGCAAAAGATCGGGCATGATGCATGCATGATGCATGACATGGCAAAGGTGCGATGCAATTAGGCAAGATTAAGCGGAACCGGGGTCCCGACAATTAATTATTAGGTTCGAGTTATTGAACCCCCGCAATTTAATTGTTGTTTTAACATGGTAAAATATAGCACCGGTTCGCTACACCAATTTAAATGAGGCCAATATGAGACTAGATTTGCCCGCATATGGGCCCCATATTTAATTATAGGGTGAACCGGCATAAGGCCCCCCAAACCACGCAAATATGCATGCAAGTATGACAATTTAATATGCAACAATTTGTTATTACATTTATAAAATAGGGCTCGAGAAAGGGGTCACACATTAGGGTTCGGCGATCTTGGGGTTCCGGGGTTCGGGGTCGGTCTCAGGTTCAGGGTTCGACAGAAACGGCGGGAGCGGATACAAGACGGAGAACTTGTCGTGACGCGCCGGAGATCTTGGTTCCAAGCGGTCGATCTTGTCGGGTTCACGGATCGGCCGGTCTTGTCGTATCCGCGGTCGCCGGGTCGTGTCGAGGGTTTTGTCGTGCGGGATGCAGAACTTGGTGTTCCGTGTCGGGGCGCATCGGATTCTTCCGGGTCGGTGCCGATCTTGTTGTCGCCGCGGTCTTCGGGTCCGGGGTGAAGTACTCGGCGCCCTTTGGTTCCATGTCGACGGTCTTGGCGTTCGGGTTCGGTCTTGGGACCCGGGAAGGCGCTCTTGGTGTCCTTGTCGAAGGCCTTCGGGTACCACAATTTCTCGGTGTGGTTTTCCTCAAGTCGATGAAGATCTTGACGAAAGCTCTTCGTTAAAGACGACAACCAAGAGGATGGAAACTGGCACCGTTAGGATGTCACACCCAGGCCCTAGCTGAAGCGTTTACAGGAACACACATACAAGCACGTACGTGTATCGAGCCAGAACAGATGACACATGAACCCATCAGGTACCTGTTACAAAACATGGCAGAACATGGTGGCCCTGGGTGGTGGAGGCGGCACGGCACAGGCGACGCGCGGCCAGAGAGGGGGCCGGGCCCGGAGACAGAGGAGAGGCGGCCCTGGCCTCGCGCGGCGCGGAGGCAGACACCGGGCGGCGGCGGCCGGTGGAGATGAGGGCGAGGGGGCGGGAGCCCGCGGTGGCGCCGAAGAGGGGGAGCAGGGGGCGGGGCGGAGCGGCGGAGGCGGGTGGCCGGCGAGGTGGGGCCTGGGGCGAGCGGCGGAGGCGGGAGGAGCGCCGGGGAGAGGAGGGTTCGCCGGCGCGGCGGCGGGCGAGGAGGAGCAGAGCGGAGGGGCGCAGAGACGGGGCGGGGCAGACGGGGTGCGGCCGGAGGCGGTTGACAGAGGTGGGGGTCTGCGAGCTCGGGCGGCCGTCGCGGAGGAGGCGGCGCCGCGGGTTCGGCCGGAGGCGGGCGCCAGAGGGGAGGCGGGGCGCCGCGGCTCAACGGAGGCGGGCGGGGGCGCGGTCGGGGAGAGGGTGGGGGCGGTGCAAGCAAGGGAGGTGAGAGCGCGCGGCGGGGGAGGGGTCGGTTGCGGGAGCGGCTAGGGAGAGAGAGGGAGCGGAAGGTGGGGGACGGGGGCCGCTCTGGTGGGGCCGGGGCGGGCCAGGGGGTAGCGGGGTGGTGGGGTTGACCGGGTGAGGTGGGGTCAGACGGGGGTGGGGCCAGGCTGGTAGAGGGGGAGAGAGAGAGGGGTGGGGAAAGGGATAGGATTAGGTGGCGGCCTGGGATAGGTTAGGGGGAAGGGGCATGGTGACGTGGCGAGAGCCGATTGGAGGGAGTGAGGTGGCTGGAGGGGTGGGTAGATAGGACTGGGGTAAGAAAAGATTTGGGGTGGGGTCTAAGCTGGACCGATTTTTATTCTGGGGGTGGTCGTTCGGGTCGAATCGGCCCGTTCGACTGCCCCACTAAAAATAATTAACTATTTTATTTATTTCAAACCGGGCTTTTGCAAATCGATAGCAGACAAAACAAAATAATCCGGTGACCCGGGTTTTGCGTTTGAACAAAGACGGGGCGTTTAGAAAACACAAACAGGTTTTTCCGAAATTAGTTTTATGCAAGCAAATGCAAGATGATGACGATGCTCAAATGCAATGTGGCATGATGACATGAGCATGCGGTCATGACGATGCAATGCACAAAAACTACGCGATTTTCTAGTAGTGGTTTTGCGGGATGCCACACCCTCTCTCCCTCACGCTGACGAGACGACCCCACCGCCAGCTCCCTTCTTCCCCACCCGCCGCTGACCGCGCCCCTCTTTCCTCCTCGCCGTTTCTGGCCGTTGAAGCCGGCGTGAATACGCTTTATTGACTGCGTTACTCCATCCCGCGACCATGCCCTCTTATTCGCATGCGTCCTCTCTCTTTCCCCTCCGTCGCCACGCCCTCCTCGCCATCGGGATGCACTAATTCGTCCAGATACCACACACTGCTCCGACGAGCTCCGCGAGGAATTCCGGCAGCTCCGCGTCGCCCCCTGCCCCTTGAGCACACGAGCATCTTCCCAGCCTCTGACGCACCTCACTGTACCTCCCGTTCGTCCCCGCGCGCCCCAGAACCTCGGCAACGACAACGACCACCACCCACCGTCTGTTTCCTCTCCGGCGAAGTCTCGGGTAAGAACCTGACCGCCCCTCTCTTTCTCTTTCACGCGCGCATCCTCGCCACGTCTTTGCGCATCTAACCATACTCTCCTCTCCCTATGACATGCACCGAAGCCCCGTCCCCGTCGACAAGCAGAAGCTCCTGGCGCCACCCCTAACTCCGGCGAGCGATTCTCATCGACCCCGTGCGCCCCCTGCTACCCGAAGACCATGTTGAGCTTCCCCACGGCACGGCGATCTCGGTGATCCAATCCCGTTCCTCCCTCGCTTCCTGTAACATCGCCACCATCGTCGTCTGACCGCTCCGCCACCACCTGCCACCGCCAGCGCCGCCCATCTTTGACTAGCTCATGTGTACCGTTCGATCTGGATCCGACGTGTGTGATAGAAACTTAACTGAAAGGGTACGCTTGCTTCTGAGCTGTGTGATCCCACTTAAATCCAACGGCTGCCATCGCACGATCCAACCGAAGCGGTACAGACGAATAAAATCACGCCACGTGGCCCAGAGTCTGTTTTAAAAACCAGAAATGATCTATGTGTTGTTCCAATTTGAAAAATTCATAACTTTCAAACCACACGTCCAAATTTTGCAAATTTTATATCACTGGAATCAGCAAGACAATACCTATCCAACCATGCACTTTGTTTAATAAAAAGCTTCTGTTAAATTGTTTGTTTTTACAGAAACTTGTGTATGCATGTTTAGAATATAAAAATTGTTCTAAAATGATTTTGGGGATACAATCTTTGGCAAATGGTTTGTTTTGAACCTACTGACCATAGGAATCAATCTGTGGTTCCAAAAATTTATTTGGTGAAGCAAAAGAATAAAATCTTGAATTAAAACATTTCTAGCCAAATAAAAATATGGTTTAATTGTTAAAAATGATTTTGGAAGAAAACCTTTGGGAAATGTTTTGTTTTAAACTCTCTGACCCTAAACACCAAGTTTTATGACTTAAAAATATATTTGGTAAACCCTATAAAGATTGCTACTTTGATAAAGGCATTTTCAACCACATAAAATAATGATTTGGTTTAAAAATGGTTTATAAATAAAATCTTTTGCAAATAGTTTTTCCACTTTATAAAATGACCAATAAAGTGTTTTAGAATAGTGTCCCAACCTTTATTAACATAAGGTGGTGTCCCCTGTGTTTACAATGCTAGTCCCTGGATCAATAGCTAGCATCCACAGTTTTAGATGTAACATCGAGAAACAAAGGTCATAATGTAACTTTATAACCAGGAATAACATAATTTTTTTTACATCTTTCCATAGCTCATTTGGCTATTACAATACATTGCAGCGGAGTAACTATAAGCATGGGTCCTTCATCTTCAAAGTGCCACAGGCAGATGTTGGTTGTAGACTTTGTATTCCTAATCAATCAATCTTCACTAAAACAATCAAACCTGCAACATTACAAGTTACAGCCACAAGGGTCAATACATTTGAATTGTATTGGCAAGTCTCACTACTATGTTGAATATAAGTGGATCCTGTTATTACATGCATATTTGGCTAAGTAGAGTTTAGGCTTGTTTGCATAAAGCAATATTTTATCCTGTCTTTTCAAAATGGTTTTGGTCCTTTGTCAAATCTTTGAAAACTTCTTGGTAAAGTCCAAGGGTTTAAGTTGTTATCAAAAATCTCCTTGAACTACTTGGTAGAAACTCAAGTATTCAAGTCCTTGTCAAAATCCCTTCAGCTCCTTGGTAACCCCAAGTGCATCAAGTTTTATCACAATCTCTTGAGCTCCTTGGTAACCCCAAGTGCATCAAGTTTTATAAAATCTCTTGAGCTCCTTGGTAACCCCAAGTGCATCAAGCTTTAACAAAATCTCTTTGAATTCCTTGGTACCCCCAAGTGCATCAAGTTTTTATTTTAGAAATTGGAATGTCGAGATCTCCCATAGTTCAAACTTTAGTTGCTCAGTATTGTCCATAACCGGGGACACGTCTAAGTACTTAGATTTTATTATCTTCTGCAGAAGGAGTACACTTTACCCACATGTCACAATCCCATCCTTTTGCCACCAGTGGCCACTTGATTAGTGCTCACCAAGATGGAGCACTGGCAGATTGAGAATGTGACGAAGTCTTTCCAAAAGGTCCTCCCATACACCATTGCTAGCTTGTCTTCAGCACCCATGAAGGATTCCAGGTCCCCATGTCCAGTAAACTAAAGACAATGTATGGGTCTTCCTAATGCAGTTGACTAAGCCAGAGCCATAATAGCATGTGGTTGCACACGAAAGCCACAATTGGAGAAACATGTTCAATCTCTAAGTTTCCTGGGTGGTTTCCTTTGGAGCACAACACAAAGTGATTGCCATAGACATGGTTACTTTTGTTGCCACCTTATCCAAAACTCAAAGTATCCTTGGCCACCCAGGTGGTTCATTGAGTCCTTGTTTTATTATATAAAACACAAGTCCTTTTCTCAACCTCATAAAATCTCAACATGTATCTCTTTTCAAAATATAGCATGGCTAAGCATATAACAACTACAATGTTTTCTCTAAGGAATGTAAAGGGTATCCTATTAGGATTTAGCATAGAATAAGTATAAAATAGTTTTCACGCATGTTTCAAAATCCACTAAGTATAATGAAAATAGTAGGACTTTTAGAT
Organism: Avena sativa; assembly: GCA_916181665.1. Lineage (NCBI taxonomy): Eukaryota > Viridiplantae > Streptophyta > Magnoliopsida > Poales > Poaceae > Avena > Avena sativa. The sequence continues at coordinate 373,283,016 of OV702294.1, forward strand.
GATAGTGTCACTTGCCTTTTTGGTAGGGAATGTTGGTTCACTCCTTGATCTTGCTAGTCTCACACTTTTCTAACTTCACTACAATCAATCAAGCAAACACAATATCAACTAGCATTCCAAAACAATAATCAATCAAACAATTCACACACAAAAATAATGGAATTCTAAGTCATGCATGGGAGCATGCACAAGATAGTTTTATTTGCAAAGATGGTCTCCACTAGGCTTCTAAACTTGGTAAGGTCCAAAGTGGTCATTTACCAAAATGGCAAAGTCATTTGCAAAGGGTTTTATCCAAAAACCATTTTCAAATCCATTCATCATTTTATGTGGTGGAAAATATTTTTATCAAGGCAACAACTTTAAGTGGTTCACCAAATAAGTTGTTGTTTTCTCAAAACTTGGTGTTTAGGGTTAGTAGATTTTATCCAAATCATTTTCCCAAATCTTTAATTCCAAACCATTTTCATAATGAAACCATTATTTTTAAATGGCTAGAAATGACCAAATCAAGTTTTTATTCCCAAACTTTCACAAAAACCATTTTAAAATCCATGGGTTGGTTCCTAGGGTCAGTAAGTTTACAACAACCCATTTTGCAAAGGTTTTAACCCTAAAAACATTTTTGAATCATTTTTCTACTCTAAACAAGCACACAAAAGTTTCTGCAAAAACAAACACTCTAATGGATACTATTTGCTAAACCAAGGGCATGGTTGGCTAGGGCTTGTTCCACTGATTCCAATGATACCAAATTTGCAATTTTTGGACGTGTGGATCAAAAGTTACAAAGGTTTGAAAATCACAAACAAATCTGTTTTCTAAATTCTGTTTTTAAACAAGCTGGCCACACGTCGCTTTCTGGTTGGATGATACCGGTTCGGGTGGATCGGCAACGTGGACCGCAGGATCTAAAGTGGAACGTGCGGCGCAGGATCGATCTTACCCTTTCGATAAGTCAATCAGTCGTGTGCATTGGATCTAGATCGGATGGCTCCTACTGACTTGCCAAAAGCTGGCGACGCTAGGACAACGGCGAGCGGCGGAGCGGCCAGATAGTGGCGGCGCTGGCGAGGCAGGAAGCGAGAAAGGGAGGGAGTAAGCTTACCAGAATCGCGAGGATGTGGTGATGCTCAAAGTACTGTTGGCTTAACAAGGGGCGCTTAGGTAATTCCTCGCCGGAGTTAGGTCTGGCGACGGTTGCACGTGGTCGAGGTCGAGGACGATGCTACGGGCCACAAGAAGACAAACAGAGGATATGGTTAGCTGCACATGGTCGAGGCGAGTGAGGGAGCGTGAACGAGGAGGCGCGGGGCGGTCTGGTTTACCTGGGAATTGTCGTCGCAGTTGAAGACAGACGGCGGCGCTCAGAGCTTGGTCGGAGTCGACGCTCAGGGACGCCCGCGGTCAAACGAGGGGCATGGATAGATGCGTCAGGAGGTGGGGAAGGTGTGAGCTAGGTCGAGGAGGCACGGGGTGGCAGGTACTGGCCGGAATTGGAGAAGGAAGCTCGTCGGAGCAGCGGCGGTTTGGAGATGATTCCGAGCACCCTGGTGGCGAGGAAGGGTTGGCGTTTGAGGGGAATGACAGAGGGAGGAGAGGTGCTTATGTACGCATGGTCAGGGGCGAGATTAACGCGGCCATTACTCGTGAATTAACGCGCGGAATCACTGGCAGAAACGGCCGGCGTGGTCGTCGCGAGGAAGAAGAGGGGCGAGTTGGCATGTGTGGGTCCCTGCTGTCAGCGAGGAAAGGGAGTGGGGGAAGGGTCCACCAGTCAGTCTCTTTGCGGGTCAGGAAGTTGGTGCGAACCGTTTTCTTTCGGGGAGGGAAGCTGGGCTGGTTTGTTGGGCTTCCTGGGCTTGGCCAATTGGGCTGAGTCCTTGTTCTATTTTTTTTTCTGTCTGAAACCTTTTTCTTTTTCCAATTCTAATTCTGTTTTGAATTTCAATCAACACTCAAACATTCAAAAACAATTCGAAACTTCACCAAATTTTAAAACTATGAACTTGGTTCTGTTCAGCAGTATAATCCAAATTTCCAAAACAAATTAATAATTTTAATTTAGGGTCCATTTTAATTAAGTAAATAGACCTTTGTTTAATAAATCAAATAGATTTGGGTTTATTTAAAACCCCATTTTGAAATCTAAATATTGCCAAAACCAAAACAGTAGGTTTTATTTGGAAATATAAATACTTTGAAAACTTATTTTAAATAAATAAATAAGTTTTGATGTTTTGGAAATAGTAAAACCTTTATTAATAAATCTTGGATATTAAATCCTTATTAATTTTATTTAATAAACCTTTACTATTTTTATCAAAAAAAAGCAATTTATTTCATAAGCTTTGGCCAAGGTTTAATTTGGCTTTATAAAATAATCTTTATTTATAACACTTCTATTTCATTTGAAAACCAAATTCTTTTATTTAAAAGATCCAAAATAGTAATTTTTAAATATTTTTATTTTCCTTTAATAAATGTTTTATCTTTTTAAATCCCTTTAGGATCTATTTGATTCAACTTGGTTTGAATTTCCAATTGAATTCAAAAAGTTTCTTCTGGCCCTAAAAATCAAACAAAGTTTTATTTTATTCATTTATTTTTCACATTACAAGATTTGGAAAATCTTGGGATGTGACAGGCTACCACCCTTAAAATAAATCTTGTCCCGAGATTTGGGAAGGCTAGGGTTACAAGTAGGCTCAAAACAACTAGGGTACTACCACCCTTAAAAATTTTCAAACAAAAATTACATATTGTCCTTCTTGGGATCCTGGGAAGGCTTCTCTAGGCAAACATTTGCATTGTGTCTTTGGTTTCCACACTTGACTCATGGGCCAAGGTTGAGTTTCTCCATAGGCTTGGTGATCTTGTTCTTCATCTTTTCTGGATAGTTGCTTGCATAATGTCCTGGGTTTTTGCAATTGAAACAGTGGATGTCTTGGAGTTCTTTACGTGGCTCTTGTGGGCAAGTTGCTACATAGTGGCCTAATTCTTTGCAGTTGTTGCACACCACTTGGCCAATCTCTTTATTCTTCTTGTTCTCTGGGCATCCACTGGAGTAGTGTCCCATTTCCTTACATTTACGACATTGCACAAGGCTCATGTCCTGCTTTTGTTTCTTGGGTTTCTTTAGTCCTTTGAATTGGGTTGTCTTGTTTGGAGGTATAAGTGGTCCTTTTCCTTTCTTGGTAGACTTGGATCCTTCTTGTTTCCTTTGTTCCACAATAGAGTAGATGGGGCATTGGATAGGGACATGGTTGTTTCCTTCACAAAGATAACAAGTAGCTTGAGAGGTGGGACATTGTCCAACAGGATGTTTCTCTTCACAGTTGGGGCATTGATCTCCATGCTCCCTGGAAGTATGGTCCTTGTCTCCACAAATAATGCAAGCTGGGGCTCCATCTAAAATAACATTTCTGTCATCCTTGTTGTCACAAACTTTCTTGGGATAGTTTTCTTCCATTTTGATCATTTGATCAGTCACCTTAAGCATCAGTTGGCCTTGAGTTTCCAAAAATCCTTGCAGTGTTGGATCTTCTCCACTAGAGTTGGCTATGAACTGAGCTGTCACTTGGTTCAACTGGTGTTGAGTTGCTATGAGCTCTTTCATGCTGTCCTCTTGGTTGGTGTTGGTGTCATCAACCTTGATGTTGGAGTCTCTTGGAGTAGTCATCTGTTTGGGTTGAATGGAGATTAGAATAGGCAAGATATTTCTAAGGAATCAATTTCAATCACACATATCACAATTCACACAATCAATGTGCATGCAATCACAAACCAAACATTTCACTCAAACAACAAAGTTCAAGCACACACTTTAGGCAACAAAATATTTTGTTACACCACATGAGTTGGTGTGTTTGACTTAACTAAAATATGGTGGTCCATCTATATGGTTCACTTGTGATCTTTCCATCATTCTTGGTTGCTTCTTCTTACATGAGATCATGCTTTCCTTGGGAAAAACTCCTTGGTCACAAAGTTTCAAGTGATGTGGGCTCCTTCTAACTTTTGCATTCCCTCAGTCTCTAAATCTTGAGCAAGATTTCCTATTTCACTTGTAATCCTTAGTGATATCCAAGTTGGAAGTCCTTGATGATCATGCTGAAGATGTTGAAGTCATTAGAGTTGAAGAAGTTGAAGTCATTAGAGTTGAAGAAGTTGAAGTCATTTGAGTTGAAAGTGTTGAGGAAGTCCTTTGCACATGGTGTAGTCTTTGGCCATGGGGTAGGTTTTTCCATCAAGTTGAAAATAGAAGAGATGTAGAGTTGAAACCAAAATGGTTGAGGAAAGGGTTTACAAGTATGTTTGTAAATAAGTTTTTGGAACAAGTACAACTCCTATTTTTCTAAGGGTTTTTGTCCAATCCTAGGTTTACAAATCCTACAGGCAACATAATGCTCTGATACCATCTGTAGAGGGAGTGTCCCAACCTTTATTAACATAAGGTGGTGTCCCCTGTGTTTACAATGCTAGTCCCTGGATAAATAGCTAGCATCCACAGTTTTAGATGTAACATCGAGAAACAAAGGTCATAATGTAACTTTATAACCAGGAATAACATATTTTTTTTTTACATCTTTCCATAGCTCATTTGGCTATTACAATACATTGCAGCGGAGTAACTATAAGCATGGGTCCTTCATCTTCAAAGTGCCATAGGCAGATGTTGGTTGTAGACTTTGTATTCCTAATCAATCAATCTTCACTAAAACAATCAAACCTGCAACATTACAAGTTACAGCCACAAGGGTCAATACATTTGAATTGTATTGGCAAGTCTCAGTACTATGTTGAATATAAGTGGATCCTGTTATTACATGCATATTTGGCTAAGTAGAGTTTAGGCTTGTTTGCATAAAGCAATATTTTATCCTGTCTTTTCAAAATGGTTTTGGTCCTTTGTCAAATCTTTGAAAACTTCTTGGTAAAGTCCAAGGGTTTAAGTTGTTATCAAAAATCTCCTTGAACTACTTGGTAGAAACTCAAGTATTCAAGTCCTTGTCAAAATCCCTTCAGCTCCTTGGTAACCCCAAGTGCATCAAGTTTTATCACAATCTCTTGAGTTCCTTGGTAACCCCAAGTGCATCAAGTTTTATCAAATCTCTTGAGCTCCTTGGTAACCCCAAGTGCATCAAGCTTTAACAAAATCTCTTTGAATTCCTTGGTACCCCCAAGTGCATCAAGTTTTTATTTTAGAAATTGGAATGTCGAGATCTCCCATAGTTCAAACTTTAGTTGCTCAGTATTGTCCATAACCGGGGACACGTCTAAGTACTTAGATTTTATTATCTTCTGCAGAAGGAGTACACTTTACCCACATGTCACAATCCCATCCTTTTGCCACCAGTGGCCACTGGATTAGTGCTCACCAAGATGGAGCACTGGCAGATTGAGAATGTGACGAAGTCTTTCCAAAAGGTCCTCCCATACACCATTGCTAGCTTGTCTTCAGCACCCATGAAGGATTCCAGGTCCCCATGTCCAGTAAACTAAAGACAATGTATGGGTCTTCCTAATGTAGTTGACTAAGCCAGAGCCATAATAGCATGTGGTTGCACACGAAAGCCACAATTGGAGAAACATGTTCAATCTCTAAGTTTCCTGGGTGGTTTCCTTTGGAGCACAACACAAAGTGATTGCCATAGACATGGTTACTTTTGTTGCCACCTTATCCAAAACTCAAAGTATCCTTGGCCACCCAGGTGGTTCATTGAGTCCTTGTTTTATTATATAAAACACAAGTCCTTTTCTCAACCTCATAAAATCTCAACATGTATCTCTTTTCAAAATATAGCATGGCTAAGCATATAACAACTACAATGTTTTCTCTAAGGAATGTAAAGGGTATCCTATTAGGATTTAGCATAGAATAAGTATAAAATAGTTTTCATGCATGTTTCAAAATCCACTAAGTATAATGAAAATAGTAGGACTTTTAGATGATAGTGTCACTTGCCTTTTTGGTAGGGAATGTTGGTTCACTCCTTGATCTTGCTAGTATCACACTTTTCTAACTTCACTACAATCAATCAAGCAAACACAATATCAACTAGCATTCCAAAACAATAATCAATCAAACAATTCACACACAAAAATAATGGAATTCTAAGTCATGCATGGGAGCATGCACAAGATAGTTTTATTTGCAAAGATGGTCTCCACTAGGCTTCTAAACTTGGTAAGGTCCAAAGTGGTCATTTACCAAAATGGCAAAGTCATTTGCAAAGGGTTTTATCCAAAAACCATTTTCAAATCCATTCATCATTTTATGTGGTGGAAAATATTTTTATCAAGGCAACAACTTTAAGTGGTTCACCAAATAAGTTGTTGTTTTCTCAAAACTTGGTGTTTAGGGTTAGTAGATTTTATCCAAATCATTTTCCCAAATCTTTAATTCCAAACCATTTTCATAATGAAACCATTATTTTTAAATGGCTAGAAATGACCAAATCAAGTTTTTATTCCCAAACTTTCACAAAAACCATTTTAAAATCCATGGGTTGGTTCCTAGGGTCAGTAAGTTTACAACAACCCATTTTGCAAAGGTTTTAACCCTAAAAACATTTTTGAATCATTTTTCTACTCTAAACAAGCACACAAAAGTTTCTGCAAAAACAAACACTCTAATGGATACTATTTGCTAAACCAAGGGCATGGTTGGCTAGGGCTTGTTCCACTGATTCCAATGATACCAAATTTGCAATTTTTGGACGTGTGGATCAAAAGTTACAAAGGTTTGAAAATCACAAACAAATCTGTTTTCTAAATTCTGTTTTTAAACAAGCTGGCCACACGTCGCTTTCTGGTTGGATGATACCGGTTCGGGTGGATCGGCAACGTGGACCGCAGGATCTAAAGTGGAACGTGCGGCGCAGGATCGATCTTACCCTTTCGATAAGTCAATCAGTCGTGTGCATTGGATCTAGATCGGATGGCTCCTACTGACTTGCCAAAAGCTGGCGACGCTAGGACAACGGCGAGCGGCGGAGCGGCCAGATAGTGGCGGCGCTGGCGAGGCAGGAAGCGAGAAAGGGAGGGAGTAAGCTTACCAGAATCGCGAGGATGTGGTGATGCTCAAAGTACTGTTGGCTTAACAAGGGGCGCTTAGGTAATTCCTCGCCGGAGTTAGGTCTGGCGACGGTTGCACGTGGTCGAGGTCGAGGACGATGCTACGGGCCACAAGAAGACAAACAGAGGATATGGTTAGCTGCACATGGTCGAGGCGAGTGAGGGAGCGTGAACGAGGAGGCGCGGGGCGGTCTGGTTTACCTGGGAATTGTCGTCGCAGTTGAAGACAGACGGCGGCGCTCAGAGCTTGGTCGGAGTCGACGCTCAGGGACGCCCGCGGTCAAACGAGGGGCATGGATAGATGCGTCAGGAGCTGGGGAAGGTGTGAGCTAGGTCGAGGAGGCACGGAGTGGCAGGTACTGGCCGGAATTGGAGAAGGAAGCTCGTCGGAGCAGCGGCGGTTTGGAGATGATTCCGAGCACCCTGGTGGCGAGGAAGGGTTGGCGTTTGAGGGGAATGACAGAGGGAGGAGAGGTGCTTATGTACGCATGGTCAGGGGCGAGATTAACGCGGCCATTACTCGTGAATTAACGCGCGGAATCACTGGCAGAAACGGCCGGCGTGGTCGTCACGAGGAAGAAGAGGGGCGAGTTGGCATGTGTGGGTCCCTGCTGTCAGCAAGGAAAGGGAGTGGGGGAAGGGTCCACCAGTCAGTCTCTTTGCGGGTCAGGAAGTTGGTGCGAACCGTTTTCTTTCGGGGAGGGAAGCTGGGCTGGTTTGTTGGGCTTCCTGGGCTTGGCCAATTGGGCTGAGTCCTTGTTCTATTTTTTTTTCTGTCTGAAACCTTTTTCTTTTTCCAATTCTAATTCTGTTTTGAATTTCAATCAACACTCAAACATTCAAAAACAATTCGAAACTTCACCAAATTTTAAAACTATGAACTTGGTTCTGTTCAGAAGTATAATCCAAATTTCCAAAACAAATTAATAATTTTAATTTAGGGTCCATTTTAATTAAGTAAATAGACCTTTGTTTAATAAATCAAATAGATTTGGGTTTATTTAAAACCCCATTTTGAAATCTAAATATTGCCAAAACCAAAACAGTAGGTTTTATTTGGAAATATAAATACTTTGAAAACTTATTTTAAATAAATAAATAAGTTTTGATGTTTTGGAAATAGTAAAACCTTTATTAATAAATCTTGGATATTAAATCCTTATTAATTTTATTTAATAAACCTTTACTATTTTTATCAAAACAAAGCAATTTATTTCATAAGCTTTGGCCAAGGTTTAATTTGGCTTTATAAAATAATCTTTATTTATAACACTTCTATTTCATTTGAAAACCAAATTCTTTTATTTAAAAGATCCAAAATAGTAATTTTTAAATATTTTTATTTTCCTTTAATAAATGTTTTATCTTTTTAAATCCCTTTAGGATCTATTTGATTCAACTTGGTTTGAAGTTCCAATTGAATTCAAAAAGTTTCTTCTCGCCCTAAAAATCAAACAAAGTTTTATTTTATTCATTTATTTTTCACATTACAAGATTTGGAAAATCTTGGGATGTGACAGGCTACCACCCTTAAAATAAATCTCGTCCCGAGATTTGGGAAGGCTAGGGTTACAAGTAGGCTCAAAACAACTAGGGTACTACCACCCTTAAAAATTTTCAAACAAAAATTACATATTGTCCTTCTTGGGATCCTGGGAAGGCTTCTCTAGGCAAACATTTGCATTGTGTCTTTGGTTTCCACACTTGACTCATGGGCCAAGGTTGAGTTTCTCCATAGGCTTGGTGATCTTGTTCTTCATCTTTTCTGGACAGTTGCTTGCATAATGTCCTGGGTTTTTGCAATTGAAACAGTGGATGTCTTGGAGTTCTTTACGTGGCTCTTGTGGGCAAGTTGCTACATAGTGGCCTAATTCTTTGCAGTTGTTGCACACCACTTGGACAATCTCTTTATTCTTCTTGTTCTCTGGGCATCCACTGGAGTAGTGTCCCATTTCCTTACATTTACGACATTGCACAAGGCTCATGTCCTGCTTTTGTTTCTTGGGTTTCTTTAGTCCTTTGAATTGGGTTGTCTTGTTTGGAGGTATAAGTGGTCCTTTTCCTTTCTTGGTAGACTTGGATCCTTCTTGTTTCCTTTGTTCCACAATAGAGTAGATGGGGCATTGGATAGGGACATGGTTGTTTCCTTCACAAAGATAACAAGTAGCTTGAGAGGTGGGACATTGTCCAACAGGATGTTTCTCTTCACAGTTGGGGCATTGATCTCCATGCTCCCTGGAAGTATGGTCCTTGTCTCCACAAATAATGCAAGCTGGGGCTCCATCTAAAATAACATTTCTGTCATCCTTGTTGTCACAAACTTTCTTGGGATAGTTTTCTTCCATTTTGATCATTTGATCAGTCACCTTAAGCATCAGTTGGCCTTGAGTTTCCAAAAATCCTTGCAGTGTTGGATCTTCTCCACTAGAGTTGGCTATGAACTGAGCTGTCACTTGGTTCAAATGGTGTTGAGTTGCTATGAGCTCTTTCATGCTGTCCTCTTGGTTGGTGTTGGTGTCATCAACCTTGATGTTGGAGTCTCTTGGAGTAGTCATCTGTTTGGGTTGAATGGAGATTAGAATAGGCAAGATATTTCTAAGGAATCAATTTCAATCACACATATCACAATTCACACAATCAATGTGCATGCAATCACAAACCAAACATTTCACTCAAACAACAAAGTTCAAGCACACACTTTAGGCAACAAAATATTTTGTTACACCACATGAGTTGGTGTGTTTGACTTAACTAAAATATGGTGGTCCATCTATATGGTTCACTTGTGATCTTTCCATCATTCTTGGTTGCTTCTTCTTACATGAGATCATGCTTTCCTTGGGAAAAACTCCTTGGTCACAAAGTTTCAAGTGATGTGGGCTCCTTCTAACTTTTGCATTCCCTCAGTCTCTAAATCTTGAGCAAGATTTCCTATTTCACTTGTAATCCTTAGTGATATCCAAGTTGGAAGTCCTTGATGATCATGCTGAAGATGTTGAAGTCATTAGAGTTGAAGAAGTTGAAGTCATTAGAGTTGAAGAAGTTGAAGTCATTTGAGTTGAAAGTGTTGAGGAAGTCCTTTGCACATGGTGTAGTCTTTGGCCATGGGGTAGGTTTTTCCATCAAGTTGAAAATAGAATAGATGTAGAGTTGAAACCAAAATGGTTGAGGAAAGGGTTTACAAGTATGTTTGTAAATAAGTTTTTGGAACAAGTACAACTCCTATTTTTCTAAGGGTTTTTGTCCAATCCTAGGTTTACAAATCCTACAGGCAACATAATGCTCTGATACCATTTGTAGAGGGAGTGTCCCAACCTTTATTAACATAAGGTGGTGTCCCCTGTGTTTACAATGCTAGTCCCTGGATCAATAGCTAGCATCCACAGTTTTAGATGTAACATCGAGAAACAAAGGTCATAATGTAACTTTATAACCAGGAATAACATAATTTTTTTTTACATCTTTCCATAGCTCATTTGGCTATTACAATACATTGCAACGGAGTAACTATAAGCATGGGTCCTTCATCTTCAAAGTGCCATAGGCAGATGTTGGTTGTAGACTTTGTATTCCTAATCAATCAATCTTCACTAAAACAATCAAACCTGCAACATTACAAGTTACAACCACAAGGGTCAATACATTTGAATTGTATTGGCAAGTCTCAGTACTATGTTGAATATAAGTGGATCCTGTTATTACATGCATATTTGGCTAAGTAGAGTTTAGGCTTGTTTGCATAAAGCAATATTTTATCCTGTCTTTTCAAAATGGTTTTGGTCCTTTGTCAAATCTTTGAAAACTTCTTGGTAAAGTCCAAGGGTTTAAGTTGTTATCAAAAATCTCCTTGAACTACTTGGTAGAAACTCAAGTATTCAAGTCCTTGTCAAAATCCCTTCAGCTCCTTGGTAACCCCAAGTGCATCAAGTTTTATCACAATCTCTTGAGATCCTTGGTAACCCCAAGTGCATCAAGTTTTATCAAATCTCTTGAGCTCCTTGGTAACCCCAAGTGCATCAAGCTTTAACAAAATCTCTTTGAATTCCTTGGTACCCCCAAGTGCATCAAGTTTTTATTTTAGAAATTGGAATGTCGAGATCTCCCATAGTTCAAACTTTAGTTGCTCAGTATTGTCCATAACCGGGGACACGTCTAAGTACTTAGATTTTATTATCTTCTGCAGAAGGAGTACACTTTACCCACATGTCACAATCCCATCCTTTTGCCACCAGTGGCCACTGGATTAGTGCTCACCAAGATGGAGGCAGATTGAGAATGTGACGAAGTCTTTCCAAAAGGTCCTCCCATACACCATTGCTAGCTTGTCTTCAGCACCCATGAAGGATTCCAGGTCCCCATGTCCAGTAAACTAAAGACAATGTATGGGTCTTCCTAATGTAGTTGACTAAGCCAGAGCCATAATAGCATGTGGTTGCACACGAAAGCCACAATTGGAGAAACATGTTCAATCTCTAAGTTTCCTGGGTGGTTTATTTTGGAGCACAACACAAAGTGATTGCCATAGACATGGTTACTTTTGTTGCAACCTTATCCAAAACTCAAAGTATCCTTGGCCACCCAGGTGGTTCATTGAGTCCTTGTTTTATTATATAAAACACAAGTCCTTTTCTCAACCTCATAAAATCTCAACATGTATCTCTTTTCAAAATATAGCATGGCTAAGCATATAACAAATACAATGTTTTCTCTAAGGAATGTAAAGGGTATCCTATTAGGATTTAGCATAGCATAAGTATCAAATAGTTTTCATGCATGTTTCAAAATCCACTAAGTATAATGAAAATAGTAGGACTTTTAGATGATAGTGGTACTTGCCTTTTTGGTAGGGAATATTGGTTCACTCCTTGATCTTGCTAGTCTCACACTTTTCTAACTTCACTACAATCAATCAAGCAAACACAATATCAACTAGCATTCCAAACCAATAATCAATCAAACAATTCACACACAAAAATAATGGAATTCTAAGTCATGCATGGGAGCATGCACAAGATAGTTTTATTTGCAAAGATGGTCTCCACTAGGCTTCTAAACTTGGTAAGGTCCAAAGTGGTCATTTACCAAAATGGCAAAGTCATTTGCAAAGGGTTTTATCCAAAAACCATTTTCAAATCCATTCATCATTTTATGTGGTGGAAAATATTTTTATCAAGTCAACAACTTTAAGTGGTTCACCAAATAAGTTGTTGTTTTCTCAAAACTTGGTGTTTAGGGTTAGTAGATTTGATCCAAATCATTTTCCCAAAGCTTTTATTCCAAACCATTTTCATAATGAAACCATTATTTTTAAATGGCTAGAAATGACCAAATCAAGTTTTTATTCCCAAACTTTCACAAAAACCATTTTAAAATCCATGGGTTGGTTCCTAGGGTCAGTAAGTTTATAACAACCCATTTTGCAAAGGTTTTAACCCTAAAAACATTTTTGAATCATTTTTCTACTCTAAACAAGCACACAAAAGTTTCTGCAAAAACAAACACTCTAATGGATACTATTTGCTAAACCAAGGGCATGGTTGGCTAGGCTTGTTCCACTGATTCCAATGATACCAAATTTGCAATTTTTGGACGTGTGGATCAAAAGTTACAAAGGTTTGAAAATCACAAACAAATCTGTTTTCTAAATTCTGTTTTTAAACAAGCTGGCCACGCGTCGAGGCGAGTGAGGGAGCGTGAACGAGGAGGCGCGGGGCGGTCTGGTTTACCTGGGAATCGTCGTCGCAGTTGAAGACAGACGGCGGCGCTCAGAGCTTGGTCGGAGTCGACGCTCAGGGACGCCCGCGGTCAAACGAGGGGCATGGATAGATGCGTCAGGAGGTGGGGAAGGTGTGAGCTAGGTCGAGGAGGCACGGGGTGGCAGGTACTGGCCGGAATTGGAGAAGGAAGCTCGTCGGAGCAGCGGCGGTTTGGAGATGATTCCGAGCACCCTGGTGGCGAGGAAGGGTTGGCGTTTGAGGGGAATGACAGAGGGAGGAGAGGTGCTTATGTACGCATGGTCAGGGGCGAGATTAACGCGGCCATTACTCGTGAATTAACGCGCGGAATCACTGGCAGAAATGGCCGGCGTGGTCGTCGCGAGGAAGAAGAGGGGCGAGTTGGCATGTGTGGGTCCCTGCTGTCAGCGCGGAAAGGGAGTGGGGGAAGGGTCCACCAGTCAGTCTCTTTGTGGGTCAGGAAGTTGGTGCGAACCGTTTTCTTTCGGGGAGGGAAGCTGGGCTGGTTTGTTGGGCTTCCTGGGCTTGGCCAGTTGGGCTGAGTCCTTGTTCTATTTTTTTTCTGTCTGAAACCTTTTTATTTTTCCAATTCTAATTCTGTTTTGAATTTCAATCAACACTCAAACATTCAAAAACAATTCGAAACTTCACCAAATTTTACAACTATGAACTTGGTTCTGTTCAGCAGTATAATCCAAATTTCCAAAACAAATTAATAATTTTAATTTAGGGTCCATTTTAATTAAGTAAATAGACCTTTGTTTAATAAATCAAATAGATTTGGGTTTATTTAAAACCCCATTTTGAAATCTAAATATTGCCAAAACCAAAACAATAGGTTTTATTTGGAAATATAAATACTTTGAAAACTTATTTTAAATAAATAAATAAGTTTTGATGTTTTGGAAATAGTAAAACCTTTATTAATAATTCTTGGATATTAAATCCTTATTAATTTTATTTAATAAACCTTTACTATTTTTATCAAAACAAAGAATTTTATTTCATAAGCTTTGGCCAAGGTTTAATTTGGCTTTATAAAATAATCTTTATTTATAACACTTCTATTTCATTTGAAAACCAAATTCTTTTATTTAAAAGATCCAAAATAGTAATTTTTAAATATTTTTATTTTCCTTTAATAAATGTTTTATCTTTTTAAATCCCTTTAGGATCTATTTGATTCAACTTGGTTTGAAGTTCCAATTGAATTCAAAAAGTTTCTTCTGGCCCTAAAAATCAAACAAAGTTTTATTTTATTCATTTATTTTTCACATTACAAGATTTGGAAAATCTTGGGATGTGACACATCTTAACTGTGGATGCTAGCTATTAATCCAGGGACTAGCATTGTAAACACAGGGATCTCTACCTTATTAAAGGTTGGGAACCTTACAGCAACTGATCATGATTTTGCTGAACCATATCGTTTGTGTGCTTTGAAACATGCTTGGGATAAGTATCATATACATGATGGCTATTTGTTTAAAGCTAACAAACTATGCATTCCAGAATCGTCTTTGCGTTTGTTTTTAGTGCAGGAATCACATGCTGGAGGTTTGATGGGTCACTTTGGGCGTGAGAAGACTTTGCTCATGCTCGCTGATCACTTTTATTGGCCCAAGATGAGGCGTGATGTCTATCGATTTGTGAGTCACTACATTACATGCAACAAGTCCAAATCAAAGTTGAAGCCTCAAGGTTTGTATACACCTCTCTCTGCACCTACTACACCTTGGGAAGATATTAGCATGGACTTTGTGTTATGTTTACCCAAAACTCAGAGAGGTCATGATTCTATATTTGTGGTAGTGGATATATTCTCTAAGATGACTCATTTTATTGCCTGCCACAAAAGCGACGATGCGTCGCATATTGCTAACTGTTTTTCAGGGACATCGTGAGACTACATGGAGTACCCAAGACGATTGTTTCTGACCGTGATGTGAAGTTCATGAGCTACTTTTGGAAGACCTTATGGGGGAAGCTTGGAACAAAGTTGCTTTTTAGTACTACTTGTCATCCCCAAACAGATGGTCAGACGGAGGTGGTGAATAGAACATTGTCACAGTTATTGAGGACTATGATCAAGAAGAATCTGCGGGAGTGGGAAGAGTGTTTGCCACATGTAGAATTTGCTTACAACAGGGCTGTGCATTCTACTACTCAGCTTTTTCCTTTTGAGGTGGTGTATGGATTCAAGCCATTGACGCCACTTGATTTTTTGCCTCTACCATTGCATGAGAGAGTTGATATGGTGGCATCAAAACGTGCTGATTATGTGAAGAAAATTCATGAGAAGACTCGAGAGGCTATTGAGAAGAAAGGCAAGAACATTGTTGTTGCAAGGAATCAAGCAAGAAAGCAGGTTTTGTTCAAGCCTGGAGACATGGTATGGGTGCATCTGCGCAAGGATAGGTTCCCCAAGCATCGACAATCCAAATTGAAGCCCCGTGGTGCTGGTCCTTACAAGGTGTTAGCCAAGATCAATGATAATGCCTACTCGATTGATATTCCTATTGCTGAGTTTGGTGGAGTTAGCAACAGTTTCAACGTTGCTGATTTGTCACCATATAATGGAGAAGACCTTGGAGCGTCAAGGTCGACGCCTTTTGAAGGGGGGGAGATGATGAGGATATCCCTATATTTACACCTGCCCCAATTACTACTGAAGATGTTCCAGCCAATGCTAAGAAGGATCAGTCCAATGAGATTAGAATTGGACCCATTACACGGGCTCGTGCAAAGCTACTTGAACAACAGGTGAATTCACTCCTAAATGAATCTGATGTTTATGATAATGAGAACTTTATACTGCCTAAATCTATGCACTTGTGTATGATCAGGTTCGTTGAGGAAACAAGCTTGACACGAGAAGGAGAAGGATTACAAGAGGAGCCTAGCATGATGATCGCCAAGGATGCGCGAGGGAGGAGCGAGAGGAAGGCGCAAGAGAAGATCATCAAGAAGGTTCAGTTCGGACAGACAGAAGCCCTGAAATTGAAACGGACGTGGATTCTTCATACGAACTCCAAATCAAGCAAATAAGTACTTGTTGGAAAGATCACTCCGAGAGCTTTCCAACGAGTACTTATACGTCCCCAGGGGGCGGATAATCCGGCCCCCACAAGGGTGGATAATCCGGCCCTGCTCCAGGAATTCTGCTAAGGACTTCAGGCGCAAGAATCAGTATGGGGGCGGATAATACAGGGGGAGGGGCGGATAATCCGCCCCTACTTAGGGCGAGAAGTCCGGGCCTGAAAGTTATCATCAGATCTGGACGGATCTGACTGTATCAGACACGTTTTGTTTCGCGATTTTGGCCGCCCCAGCCGCCCTTATAAGCCCTGGGACATCCCCATAGTTAGGTTTAGACCACATTAAAACAATTTCGGAGTTGTTTCTTATCAAGAACCTCTGGAATTACCCTGTGATCGAGTTATACTACTGCAATTGAGTGTGATATGTTGTTCCATTGGGAATTAGTAGATTGCAAACTACCGTTCATGGTCGACGGCTGCGTGCGCAAGAGCGTGTGTTGTGAATATCCCACAGGGTTCGAGAGCTGTTGCATTGGCATCAGGGTTCGAGCGGGAGAGTTCATAGCTACATGCTAGTTATCTATCATCCACCATCATCATCAACAAGTGCTTGCTGAGAAGATCGGGCCACCCCATATCAAAGGGTCTTAACTACTCAAGTCAATGAGAATGAAGACTAAAGATCAAACATCTTTCAAACTAGTGCCTGTATCAATGGGAAGTCCATCAAAGTTGTCATTGACGGAGGGAGTTTCCATAATCTTGCAAGCACGGAATTGTGTGAGAAGCTCAACCTCACCCTCCACCCACACAAGCATCCCTACCATATACAATGGCTAAGTGACCAAGGGTCCGTCAAGATCAAGCACACTGTTTCAGTAACCTTCTCAATTAGACCATACAAAGACACGGTGGAGTGTGATGTGGTCCCAATGACGGTTTGCCATATGTTTCTCGGTAGGCCGTGGCAATATGACAAGCGTGCCTTGCATAATGGTCACACCAACACTTATACCTTCAAATGGCTTGACAAGACTTGTGTTTTGCAACCAATGACTCCTAGCCAAATAATTGCGGACAATGCAAAGGCTTTAGCGAAGGCGCAAAGCACAAAACCACCTTGTGAGAAGAGCGGTG
This sequence comes from Avena sativa, assembly GCA_916181665.1. Taxonomy (NCBI): domain Eukaryota; kingdom Viridiplantae; phylum Streptophyta; class Magnoliopsida; order Poales; family Poaceae; genus Avena; species Avena sativa. The sequence continues at coordinate 373,300,009 of OV702294.1, forward strand.
AGCGAGTGAACCACACTATAGTGAGTGAGAGCCACAAGCCAAACTCGAGTGGAAAAACTAAGAGTGTTCTTCTTGCCACCAAAAGTGAGATGAGAGAAGTGCGGAACAACCCATCCATCTTGCACTATGTCCTTATATGCAAGGGACTAGCGCAAGGAACTAATGACTGACAAATGTTCCTCCTTCTTTGATGGCTATTTTGCAGGAATTCCAAGATGTATTCCCCGAAGAGCTTCCTCATGGACTACCCCCTCTTCGCGGAATCGAGCACCGCATTGACCTCATACCCGACGCACCACTTCCAAGCCGCGCCGCGTATCGCACGAACCCGGAAGAGACGAAGGAGATAGAACGACAAATCAACCACCTCATCTCCAAAGGTTTGATCCAAGTAAGCACTAGCCCAAGCGCGGTACCCGTGATTCTAGTTCCAAAGACGGATGATACGTTGCGGTTATGCATGGACTGCCGTCCAATAAATGCTATCACCGTGCTTTATCGACATCCTATACCGCGTCTTGATGACATGCTTGATGAGTTGTGTGGAGCCACTATATTTTCAAAAATTGATCTTCATAGCGGTTACCATCAAATACGCATGGCCGAGGGTGATGAATGGAAAACCGCCTTCAAGACCAAGCTTGGTCTCTATGAATGGTTGGTTATGCCTTTTGGCTTATCTAATGTCCCATCTACCTTCATCCGCCTTATGAACCATATTTTGAGATCTCTCATTGGCAAGAGTGTCGTTGTTTACTTTGATGATATTCTTGTCTATAACAAGTCACTACAAGAGCATGTTACACATGTTAAGGAGGTCCTTCAAATCCTTCTTCATGAAAAGCTATGTGCTAATCTCCCCAAGTGTACCTTTGCAAAAGACAAACTGATTTTCCTTGGATTTGTTGTGTCTTCTAATGGCATTGAAGTTGATGTCTCAAAAGTTAAGGACATACGAGATTGGCCCATCCCTACCAATGTTAGTGAACTTCGTAGTTTTCATGGGTTGGGCGGCTTTGACCGTCGCTTTGTGAAAGACTTTTCTACCATTGCTTGTCCCCTCAACGAATTGACCAAGAAAAATGTCACATTCGTTTGGGGCAAAGCACAACAAAAGGCTTTTGATGAGCTCAAAAAGAGACTCACCGAAGCACCACTACTTGCGTTACCGGATTTCACAAAAACTTTTGAGATTGAATGTGACGCTAGTGGTATTGGCATTGGAGGCGTCCTTATGCAAAATGGGCGCCCTATTGCATACCATAGTGAGAAACTTGATGGCGCACGCCTTAACTATCCAATTTATGACAAAGAGCTTTTTGCCTTGGTTCGTGTCCTTCAAGTGTGGCAACACTACCTTTGGCCCAAAGAATTTATCATCCATTCCGACCATGAGTCGTTGAAATATCTTAAGGGACAAGCCAATTTGAGTAAAAGTCACGCCAAATGGGTTGAGTTCATGGAATATTTTCCTTAGATTGTCAAGTACAAGAAGGGCAAAGAAAATGTAGTAGCGGACGCCTTGTCTCGCAAAAACACAAACCTCCTTACGCGACTCGAATTAAATTTCTTGGGTCTTGATGACATCAAATCTTTGTACGCGTCCGACCCATTCTTTGGATCAATTTTTGCAAAGGGTTCAATAGACAAAGGGGTTGATGATTTCTATTTGCATAAGGGTTTTCTTTTAAAACAAAACAAGATTTTCATTCCGAAGTCGTCTCTCCAAATTTTGCTTCTTCAAGAGTCCCATGGTGGAGGACTTATGTGTCACTTTGGTCGTGACAAGACATATGACATGTTCTCCACTCACTACTATTGGCCCAAGATGAAGCGCAACGTGGAGCGCCACGTCCAACGATGCACTACTTGTGTCCAAGCTAAGTCCAAGTCTAACCCCTTTGGTCTTTATATGCCATTGCCTATTCCTCATGCACCTTGGTCGGACATTAGCATGGACTTTGTGTTAGGATTGCCTAGATCTAAACATGGACATGATTCTATATTTGTGGTAGTGGATCTCTTTTCCAAAATGGCGCACTTCATTCCGTGCCATAAGACCGATGATGCTTCACATGTAGCAAATTTGTTTTTTAGGGAAATAATTCGGATACACGGTGTACCAAGAACAATCGTCTCCGACCGCGACATCAAATTCATGAGCTACTTTTGGAAGACACTCATGGCCAAGCTCGACATCAAGACCCTATTCTCGTCCGCCTCGCATCCTCAAACTGATGGACAAACCGAGGTCGTCAATCGAAGCCTTGGCACACTTCTACGTGTGTTGATAAACAAGAACCTTAAAGATTGGGAGGAACCTCACGCCGAGTTCGCCCACAACCGCGCCAAACATTCCACCACCATGAGGATCCCGTTCATGATCGTCTATGGATTCGAGCCTCTCACCGCGCTCGATATCCTCCCCCTTCCTCTTCATGACCGCACCAATATGGACGTTGACAAACGTGCCCAAACAATGAAGAAACTCCATGAAGACACAAGAGCTACGGTCGAGCAACAAGTACTTAGCCAAGCATCAAGGCTCAACAAGAACAAGAAGGAGCTAATCTTCGAAGAAGGCGATCTTGTGTGGATACACTTGAGCAAAGACCGCTTTCCCAATGATCGCGACTCCAAGCTCAAACCAAGGGGAGATGGCCCCTTCAAGGTCCTCAAAAGAATTAACAACAATGCATACGTCATCGACATACCAACCTCCAAGTACCTAGTGAGCAATACGTTCAACGTCAAGGACCTATCATTATACCATGGATATAATCAAGATGTAAACCATGAAGAGTCGAGGACGACTCTTTCCCAAGGGGGAGAGCTGATGCATCCCGTCCTACGGACGCACCTCCATCTACAACACCTAGTCCCCCAAGTGACCAATGACTCGCGCCCGAGCTAAGATCCTACAAGCTAAGGTTAAATCACTCCTTTACTCATGTGATTTTGATCTACCTTTGGATGGCTTGCTACTTCATGCAACTACGTTGTGTATCCTCAGCTATGAAGCAACATCACCGCACCAAGCCCCCAAGGAATAAGGATGATATGGGGTGGCCCGATCTTCTCAGCAAGCACTTGTCGATGATGATGGTGGATGATAGATAACTAGCCTGTAGCTATGAACTCTCCCGCTCGAACCCTGATGCCAATGCAACAGCTCTCGAACCCTATGGGATATTCACACCACCACGCTCTTGCGCACGCAGCCGTCGACCATGAACGGTACTTTGCAATCTACTAATTACCGATGGAACAACAGATCACACTCAATTGTAGTATATAATTTGATCACAGGGTAATTCTAGAGGTTCTTGATAAGAAACAACTCCAAAATAGTTTTAACATGGTCTAACCCTAACTATGGGGACGTCCCAGGGCCTATAAGGTCGGAGACTCTGGTGTTGGGTCCGGAGACTCCGGTCTGGGCCAGAGACTCCGGTCAATCTCCAGACCCATCTCGTGAGGGGCCTTCTGACTGTCCCTGGCTTGGTTCTTGGGGCCGGACCGGAGGATGGTCCGGAGACTCTGGTGTACAGGACCGGAGACTCCGGTGTACACCGGAATGCAGTGCTCCAGCAGCGTCTCCTCCTGATCCTTTGATGAGGATATAATCATGGATCATGCTGATTCTAGTTATCTCAGCTGGAATGAAATATTAAACCTTATTGAAAAATATCACAAGGTGACTTCATTCCTAGTTGTACAAGATACGTTGATTTATAAGAACTTTATACCACCTAAATCATGGTGTTATTATTTGACTAGATTCAATATCCATTGGACTAACGACAGCGGGAAGGAGAGGGAGGAAGGCAAGGAGTCCAACATGATGATCACCAAGGATGCGCGAGGGAGGAGCGGGAGGAAGGCGCAAGAGAAGATCATCAAGAAGGAAGGTTCAGTTTGGAAAGACAGAAGCCCTGAAATTGAAACGGACGTGGATTCTTCATACGAACTCCAAATCAAGCAAATAAGTACTTGTTGGAAAGATAATTCCGAGAGCTTTCCAACGAGTACTTACACGTCTCCAGGGGGCGGATAATCTGGCCCCCACAAGGCCGGATAATCTAGCCCTGCTCCAGGAATTCTGCTAAGGACTTCAGGCGCAAGGCTCAGTATGGGGGTGGATAATCCGCCCCAGGGGAGGATAATCCGGGGGGCGGATAATCCGCCCCTACTTAGGGCAGAAAGTCCGGCCCTGAAAGTTACCATCAGATTTGGACAGATCTGACTATATCAGACACGTTTTGTTTCGCGATTTTGGCCGCCCCAGCCGCCCTTATAAGCCCTGGGACGTCCCCATAGTTAGGGTTAGACCACCTTAAAACTATTTTGCAGTTGTTTCTTATCAAAAACCTCTGGAATTACCTTGTGATCAAATTATCTACTACAATTGAGTGTGATCTGTTGTTCCATTGGGAATTAGTAGATTGCAAACTACCGTTCGTGGTCGACGGCTGCGTGCACAAGAGCGTGGTGATGTGAATATCCCATAGGGTTCGAGAGCTGTTGCATTGGCATCAGCGCTCGAGCGGGAGAGTTCATAGCTACAGGCTATTATCTATCATCCAACATCATCATCGACAAGTGCTTGCTGAGAAGATCGGGCCACCCCTTATCATCTTGGTATCAGATTTCCTCGTTTACTCGGTGAGCATCCACAAATCCATCCATAGATTAGTTCTTGTTTTCGTCCTATATAGAAAAAGCCATACAAAAAGATTTGCCCTATCCTAGATTGCATCGTTTTTCAAGTTTTAGTTGCTGGTCGTGTCTTCTCGTAGATCCGATCTATAGGTTTTTCTCGCAGGAGTCTAGTTTTCGTTTGTGTTTAAGTTTAGGATTTTGATCTTGTTTTCCGCCGAGTCGACCATCACCGTTTTCCGCAAGTTTCCATCTACTTTTCCGAGTCCACATAGCGTACTTTTGTGTTTCAAACCTAGCTACAGCCTATCTACTTCATCTGTTCCTAGGAACGTACCCACAAGACTAGTTGCTTTGCTCTGACAGGCTGCTCATTAGGGTTTTGAAAGTGCACAATTTTCGTCCCGACAGTCCAGATTATCCGGCCCCCGAAAAACTGGATTATCCGGGCCCCTAGTTTGCATTCGTTTTGCATTGAGTTATATAGTTGAAAAAAAAATCAAAACAAAAGAAAAACATAAAAGGAAAAGAGATTCAGTATCAAAAAAAAGAGAGAGAGAATAGAGCTACAAGCGTGAAAAAAAGAGATATCAAAGTGTGCTTTATTGGAGGCCTAGTTGATCATAGCACTTGTAGATTGATCAATCTTGTGCCTGTTTATTTTGAGCTATTACTAGCGTCTCTCTTGTGTATTGCAATATTCCTGTTCATAAATTGCTTTGCCACGGTTATCTCCACCGTGTGTGTTTCTTGGGTTATCATAATGATCAGCACTAGGACTTGTTTGCGGTGTAGTTAGGATTCCATACCTACAGCTCCACCATAAATAACCTGTGTCCTCTGTGATCGTTCTCTATTCCCTTGATATTCACTTCATCACACCCGTGCATAAGTTGTTGATTCGAATTGGTAAGCATCACTATTCACTTTGGAACGGTAAGATCTGCTTTCTTGTTAGTTTTGAGTGAGTTCTGAGAGTTCCACCACCAGATTTTATTTATGCACTAACCTACTAATCATGTCTTCTAGTAGTGTTGATGTGATGCAAAAAAAGGATACATATGATTATCCCTTTCCATTACAATACCACTGCAGTAATACATTTTGGGAGGAGGAGTCAGGAGTAGTGCCTAATCCGGGTTTGTTCCACTTCACGACGGAAATTTGTGGTGGACATGCTGCTACTACCATTGATACTTGTTCTTTCATAAATTTGGTTAGTGTTGAGGTTGTTGAAAAGCTACAATTATACACACGTGCATTAACAATCCCATTTATGTTAGAAACTTCTGGTCATGCACTACCAGTTACTTAGATCGCATGTGTTCCACTCACCATTTATGGCCCTAGTAGATATGTTTCTTGTTTTGTCGTTCCTAGAGCGTTTAACACCTGCCATATCATGTTGGGAACAAACTGGTGTAATAAATTCCAGGTTGTGTTTGGTAATGAGTATTTTGATCCTTCCATATTTTGGAATGATAAGCACACTTGGTTATCACGTACACATATTAAGCAATTTCAATAGATTAGGCGTCAGAACCTCTGTCCACCTGTAACCACCAACATAAACCCACATGTTGATCTTATCATAGAAGAACCGAGACTGAAAGTTGGTGAGACAAATGAGGTTTCTACTAATATAATTGTCTCTACTCCTAGTGTTGTTTCTTGTGATATGCAGGATGCTTTTGAAGAAAGTGAGCCATCTATTTTATAGCCTGCATCGCTGGACTGTGCATTGTCACTTGAGGAGGATGTTCCAGTGCCTACTACATGTGAGGAGCATACTAAAGATATTGGTATTGATTTGGAGCTACAGCCAACAAGCACAACATTTTGTGAGTCTATTTCTTTGTTGCTTCCTCCTTGTGACTTATTGTGCAATAATGTTACATCACCATGTGATAGTTTGCCAAATTCGCATTTTGATCATGTGGTACTGATTACACATAAGGAAATACTTGCTCGAATACCACCTACTGATATTGTATATTCCATAATGCTAAATAAACCAATGAATATGAGTTGTGTTGTGGATAAGATTTCTGAAATTTCATGTCTAAATTCAAGCACATATTCTCCATATTTCATCTTTATTCTAATTGGTGAATATAGCATGGATGAAAATTTTCTTGTGGATCACATATGCATTACATGTGATAGAATTGCTGAATTGAAACTTGCTGTGTTTAGCCATATATGCTATCTGTCAAGATATCTTTATGGTGGGATAGATACTACAATTTTTGATAATATGAAAGTACATTCACACCTAGTTGATATAGTCCACCCAACAAAATTAACTTTACCTATGTTGGATTTTTCCAATCTTTCTAGATTTGAATCAGATTTTTCATACCCCTTGTGTTTGTCCCACAATGTATTGCATAAGTGTGCTACTGATGTATACTTCACTTATATTTGCAAATTGAGTTGTATGTTACATACTAAACAAAATGATTATGTTCCTACTAATCAGAGTAGCGTAGTTGAAGCATGGCATGAATCAATTTGGTTTTCACATATTTTGAATTGGTTTGATTTTGTTCATCACAAATTTGATCATAGATCTTCTTTGAGAAAACTGAATTTAGTAATGAACAACAAGACTATATATCTATTTGTTTTTCAACATGATCATGATTCTTTGTACTTCACTTGTACCTACAATTTAAGTTGCTTGATGTATAGTAAACATATTATTCACGTGAACACAAATAATACAACATGTTATGTATACATATACTCTGCGTACACGTTGTTCTTTTTATTCATTCCACTTTCAGCTTACCCAAAGCCGAGGACGGCTTTTCTTGAAGAAAGGGAGGATGATGAGGATACAATCATGGATCATGATGATTCTAGTTGTCTCAGCTGGAATGAAATATTAAACCTTATTGAAAAATATCACAAGGTGACTTCATTCCTAGTACAAGATACGTTGATTTATAAGAACTTTATACTACCTAAATCATGGTGTTATTGTTTGAGTAGATTTAATATCCATCGGACTAACGCCAGCGGGAAGGAGAGGGAGGAAGGCAAGGAGTCCAGCATGATGATCACCAAGGATGCGCGAGGGAGGAGCGGGAGGAAGGCGCAAGAGAAGATCATCAAGAAGGAAGGTTCAGTTCGAACAGACAGAAGCCCTGAAATTGAAACTGACGTGGCTTCTTCATACGAACTCCAAATCAAGCAAATAAGTACTTGTTGGAAAGATAATTCCGAGAGCTTTCCAACGAGTACTTACATGTCTCCAGGGGCGGATAATTCGGCCCCCACAAGGCCGGATAATCCAGCCCTGTTCCAGGAATTCTGCTAAGGACTTCAGGCGCAAGGCTCAGTATGGGCCGGATAATCCGCCCCTACTTAGGGCGGAAAGTCCGGCCCTGAAAGTTACCATCAGATCTAGATGGATCTGACTATATCAGACACGTTTTGTTTCGCGATTTTGGCCGGCCTAGCCGCCCTTATAAGCCCTGGTATGTCCCCATAGTTAGGGTTAGACCACGTTAAAACTATTTTGGAGTTGTTTCTTATCAAGAACCTCTGGAATTACCCTGTGATCGAATTATCTACTACAATTGAGTGTGATCTGTTGTTCCATTGGGAATTAGTAGATTGCAAACTACCGTTCGTGGTCGACGGTTGCATGCGCAAGAGCGTGGTGTTGTGAATATCCCATAGGGTTCGAGAGTTGTTGCATTGGCATCAGGGTTCGAGCGGGAGAGTTCATAGCTACAGGCTAGTTATCTATCATCCACCATCATCATCGACATGTGCTTGCTGAGAAGATCGGGCCACCCCATATCAAATCCGCAATATCTTGATTGCAATATTAGTTCTTACGTGTTCTCGATTTCAGGTAGGAATTAAGACCCTCATTGGTCAGGCTGATCGTGTTCCCGCAGGATCGGTAACCTCCAGGAGATTGGCCTAGCGATTGCATTGGCGCTCGTGCTCGCACGTGTAGTCGGATCATCAAGCCCGAACTCCACCAAATCGACTATCACCATCTCATCGATAGATCGGACACCTTTGCCCTATCAAGTGGTATCAGATTTCAGGTTGCTCGGTGAGATTTTACTGTTTTCTTAGATTAGATCTGTTTTTCCTATAACCCACGAAAAAGCCAAAAACACAGTTAGAGTTTAGATCCATCACATCACCAATCTACGCCTTGCATTATCTTTTTTCAGTTTTGCATTTTGAATTTTTGTCTGCATCGTTGCGTCGAGTTGCTGGTCTTAGTGTCTCGTCCCTTAGAGTTTCGAGTTCTAATCACAGTAGTCACCGCCACACTCGCAGATCACCGCCACCATATTCCGCCACCATATTCTGCCGCCATACACCCAGCCACCATAAACCCTAAAACTCCGCCACCGCCTTCCTACCGCGACACGGATCCGATCATCTTTCCTGCCGCGGCACGAGTCCGAGTTGAGTTATTGTTTCCTAGTTTTTCTTTTTACTTTCCTTCCTTGTTGTTTCCGTGTTGAGCTAAAGTCCATGTCGAGCTAAGAGTTCAGTCCTAAGTCTTGAAGGAGAGCAAAAAAGAATTCTGGCTATACTGTTTTTCGGCTCCGGGGACCACTTTTCTCCATCGGCCGTTATAGCGGTATTTTTCTGGCGCCTGCGCACTTTCCAGAGCATAATACAAAATTTTCGAAAAAAATTTTGGGGCTAACCTATTTCTAGACCCCGTCGATCAGTTCTAGACACTCGCGATCATAGTGATTTTCAACATCTCGGTTCGCTTTTTAGGGTGCCATATCATCATACATTGCTTGTTGTGTCGCGTCGTGACATCGTGGGTGATATGGGGTCGCGTCTCTAGTACGGTCTAGCCTAGGACCAGCACAGTACCGTCGTTGAGCATTCTTTCAACATTTGCATTGCTGTTTTGATAATTGCTAACCCCTTTGCTAAGCCTTCCCAGAGCTCCACAGATTTCTCCACGTGCGATGTCTCGAATCCTGATAATCGCTCGGTTCAATCTCTGGACCCACTGCTCCTCGCGGTTGCACATCGCCTTTTCCTGCTGTTTGGTAAGAACTTGTAAGAGCTTCGTATATTGCTTGACAAATTACGCGTTCCTTCCACCATATTTCCGTAGTTATAGGAATATATACATGTGCTTTTTAAAGGACTAACCATGACAGATACTTTGCATAACCCTGCCACAATGACGAACCAAGAACTACATGCCCACTTCTCCGAGATATTGGTCGGTCACGCTAAAGATGTGGATGCACAACTAGAGGAGTTTGACACCAAGCTCACCAACGCCATAGACAAAATCAACGGACTCGAGAAATCCTTCAACGACAAGCTTGACGCTCGGTTCAAGGAGGTTTTGGACAGATTGCTGGCACCCGCACCCGCCCCATTGCCACCTCGACATGGCGCACGGCGCATTCCGATCATGGGTCATACTTCTGGTTCAGCTGCCGCCGCACCTCAAGCGGCTACCGCTGCAGCTGAGGCACCTCAGACTTCCACCACGGCTGCTGCTGCGACATTGGGGGAAAACGACAGGTACTACTATGACCTCGACGACGACGATCTATTTGACGAGGAGGTTGAACAACCTCCACAACCTGCTGGCCGACCCCGACATTACCACCGCAACGCTCGACCACCGGTACGTGATGATGATCATGTTGCAAAGCTTAAATTAAATATTCCATCTTTTGAGGGTAAATATAATCCTGATGCATATCTTACATGGGAGATGGAAGTAGAACAATGTTTCGCATGTTTAAAATATCCTGAGAATATGCGTGTTAGTGCTGCTACATGTGAATTTACTAAATTTGCTTCCCTTTGGTGGTCTGAGTATTGTCGTTTAAATCCTACTACTATTCCTCGTACTTGGACTGCTTTAAAAACTGCTATGCGTGTTCGTTTTGTGCCTCCCACTTATCAACGTGATTTACTAAAGAATCTGACACGTTTCAAACAAGGGAAAAATTCTGTAGACGAGTATTATCAGGAATTGCAAACGGGGATGGTTCGGTGTGGTCTTGTTAAATCTACTGAACAAATGCTTGCACGTTTCTTTGGTGGATTAAACAAGGACATTGAACACATATTAGACTATAAGGAATATAATTCCATCACACGTTTGTTTCATCTTGCTTCCAAAGCTGAACGTGAAGTGCAGGATCGCCAAACACCATGGAGGAGGACTAATAATTCTGCAGGTCGCACATCCACTTGGACATCCCGACAATCAACGCCTTTTCTCGTGATTCTCCACCAGCTACTACCACATCCAAGGCCACCACAAGATTTCCGTCAGCTGCTCCTCCACCGTCATCCAATGCTCCTGCTCGTAGTGCATCTTCTACGGCTTCCACAGGTAAAATAAAGGGTATACAATGCCGCAAGTGCTAGGGTTTTGGTCATATTGAGAGACAGTGCACAACACAACGTGCTATGATGGTGCGTGATGATGGTCAATATGATTCAGCGAGTGACTTTGATGAAGATAAATTAGCTCTTATTTCTGCTCGAGATGGAGCCAATTGTGATTCTAATGAAGCGACAGAGGTAATGGGAGCTGAAACTGCTGATCAATAGAAGAGCTTAATTACACAAAGTGTGTTGAGTGTGCAATTGAGCAAATCTGAGCATGATCAACACCACAACCTATTCGAAACACGTGGTGTTGTCAAGGAAAGAGCTATAAGGATCATCATTGATGGAGGGAGTTGTAATAATCTGGCTAGTGTTGACATGGTAGAGAAGCTTGCACTTCCAACAAGACAACGCACACATTCATATTACATCCATGGTTTGAGAGTCCTCGCAAGATCAAGGTAACAAGAACGGTACGCGTGCATTTTGCTATTGGTACAAATTCTGATTTTGTTGATTGTGATGTTGTACCTATGCAAGCTTGTTCTTTGTTACTTGGTAGACCATGGAAATTTGATAGAGAATCTATTCATAATGGCAAAACTAATCACTATTCTCTTATGCATGATGGAAAGAAAATTGGTCTAAAACCTATGACTCCCGAACAGATTTTAAAAGATGATCTTGCTAGAGCTAGTAGAGCTAAAACTGAGGAGAAAAATAAAAGTGAGAATCAGATTGTTGCTGCAGATTTTGTACCACCAAAGAACACTAAATCTGATTCTAAACATGCTACGGAAATTCGTTTGAAGAGTCCATGTATGCTTGCAAATAAAATTGATATTGCTGAACTAGATGTAACCAATACTCAATGTTATGCAATTATCTGCAAATAGGTTTTGTTTTCATTTGAGGATATGCCTCCTTCTTTGCCACCCGCTATTGCTAACCGTTTGCAGGAATATGAGGACATTTTTCCCGCTGAGCTGCCACCAGGACTACCTCCTATTAGAGGAACTGAGCACCAAATGGATCTAATTCCTGGTGCTACGTTTCCCAATCGCGCGCCATATAGAACCAATCCAGAGGAGACAAAGGAGATACAACGCCAAATTCAGGAACTACTCGACAGAGATCATATTCATGAGTCCCTTAGCCCCTGTGTTCTTCCTATTATTTTGGTACCTAAGGTTCTTCGCGCATGTGTACTGATTGTAGAGCTATCAATAATATTACTATTCGATATCGTCATCCTATTCCATGTTTGGATGACATGCTTGATGAATTGAGTGGCTCTACCATGTTTTCTACAGTTGATTTGCGTAGTGGTTACCACCAGATTCATCTAAAATTGGGAGATGAATGGAAAACAACATTTAAAACTAAGTTTAGTTTGTATGAGTGGTCAGTGATGCCATTTGGTTTAACTAATGCACCCAACACTTTCATGAGATTAATGAACGAAGTTTTACGTGCTTTCATTGGACGTTTTGTGGTAGTCTACTTTGATGGTATTCTGATTTATAGAAAATCTTTAGAGGATCATTTGGACCATTTACGTGCTGTTTTTAATGCTTTACGTGATGCACGTTTGTTTGGTAATCTTGAGAAGTGCACCTTTTGCACCAATCGAGTTGCGTTTCTTGGCTATGTTGTTACATCACAGGGTATTGAAGTGGATCCAGCCAAGATTGAAGCTACTGAGAATTGGCCGCAGCCCAAGACGGTCACACAAGTCAGGAGTTTTCTTGGCCTCGCTGTTTTTTTATAGGCGCTTTGTCAAAGACTTTGGATCAATTGCCGCACCGCTGAATGAACTTACCAAGAAGGATGTGCCCTTTGTTTGGGGCGATGCATAACAACAGGCCTTCGTCATATTGAAAGATAAGCTAACACATGCTCCCTTACTCCAACGTCCTGATTTTACTAAGACTTTTGAGCTTGAATGTGATGCTAGTGGAATTGGTTTGGGCGGTGTGTTATTACAAGAGGGAAAACCTGTTGCATATTTTAGTGAGAAATTGAGTGGGGCTAGTCTGAACTATTCTACTTATGATAAAGAATTATATGCATTGGTTCGGACATTAGAAACTTGGCAACATTATCTATGGCCTAAAGAATTTGTTATACATTCTAATCATGAATCTTTGAAGCATATTCGTAGTCAAGCTAAGTTGAATCGTCGTCATGCAAAGTGGGTTGAATTTATTGAGTCTTTTCCTTATGTTATCAAACACAAAAAGGGTAAAGATAATATTATTGCTGATGCTTTGTCGCGCCGTTATACTTTGTTATCTCAACTTCACTTCAAAATATTTGGATTAGAAACTATTAAGGAACAATATGTGCATGATGCTGAATTTAAAGATGTGTTGCAGAATTGTAGAGATGGTAGAACATGGAATAAGTTCATCTTCAATGATGGATTTGTGTTCCGTGCTAACAAACTATGCATTCCGGATAGTTCTGTTCGTCTTTTGTTGTTACAGGAGGCGCATGGAGGAGGATTGATGGGACACTTTGGTGTCAAGAAAGCGGAGGATGTTCTTTGTAAGATCCCTCCTTTATAAAGGAAAAGGATCCCTGTGATTGCAATGCTAGTCCCTGGATCATTGCTAGCATCCACAGTTTAAGATGAAGTACACAGAAACAAAGGTCATTATTACAGTCATTCCAGAGACAAACATAGCCTTTACAACTCCAAGGCCACAGGCCTAGTACAAGAGTTTGAATAAGTAAATAAATAAAAGTCTTCATCTTTATGTGCCACAGGCAAACATGTTGAGTGTAGACTCATGACTCCTAATCCTCATCTGAGTAACCTGCAACATCACAAGTTACAGCCACAGTGGGTCAATACATTGGAATAGTATTGGCAAGTGATACCTTAGTATAATTTTGGTGGACTAGATACTATATGCAATTTGGCTAAGTGTAGCTTGGCTTGCTTTGCTCAAAATAGGTTTTGCCTATTAGTTGAAAACACTAAGTTTTTCTTTGTCAAAACTTTTCCCAAGGAACCACCAATAGACATTGAGGTCCTACACCCTTGTTCACCCACAAGTTTTTACTTAGAAATTGGGATGAGGATATTCTTGATAGCTTCCATGTCTTGATGCTCAAGTTGTTCTTTTCCAGGGACATGGCTAAGTACTTAGATTCTTCCATCTGCAGAGGTTGTGCACTTTCCCCACCAGACTTGATTTTCACCAAGACAGGACCTTTCAGAAGCCTTCCCTTAGACCAAATGGACGCGTTCCAACCTATCATCCCACTACCACCAACTGTCCAAATGGCTAAGTTCTAGCAACCTATGTGATCCAGGCAGAGCCCATATTGCCAAGTGGCTGCACTAGAAGCTTCTTAACATTTGGCCTCTAAAATCTCTTTGTTCCTGGGTGGCTTTCCACAAGTGAGATACACAAGGTAAACCATAGAAATGGGCCTTGTGTAACCACTCAACATAAACCATTCCTTCCATTCCACCCAGGTGTTTCATTTACTTAGTTGTTTTATTAGGCAAAACACAAGTCCAAAGACTTAGAAATATTTTCATCATAGCATGTATATTTCACCAACCCTTGGTTGCTACTAGCTAGGCTAAGCATGGCATAGATAAGCATCTTAACTTAGAAATTTCTAGCAATTCTACAACTACTAGGATTTCCCAACATGGCATATAAGCAAAATATAGCAAGATATTTCTAATGCTTAGTAGAAAACATAGGGATAAAATATTCATGAAGCACCACTTTCCTTGGTAGTTTGGAGAGTAGCTACACTCCTCACAATCACAATCACTATTGGCACCAAAATCTACACATGAAATCATAACAACAAATCACACACAAAACATATACAAACAAAAATATATGCATGCATTCAATATGATATGTGATGATTTTTAAAACTCAACAAAGCAAGTGTACAGTACTGGTTCATAAACAAGTTCAAAACTTGCCAAACAACATTTATTTATACCTTAAAACATTTCTTAAACAATTTATAAACTCAAATTAGCCCTATACATGTTTCTGTAATTTAACCCATTTTAACAGAAGCAAAACATTAAACACATTCCATAATTAGAAAGGGCTTGCTCTCCTGATTCCAATGATATAAAATTTTTCAAATTCTAACGTGGGAATCAAAAGTTATAGCTAAAACAAATTCAAACAACTAATAGATTCAAATTCTGTTTTTAAATCTAATTCCTGGCCACGCGTCACACTCTGATTGGCGCGTACCGGTTCGCTCAAGATCGCGTATGTGAGCCGTTCGATCTACTTAACCTGCACGGCCCAGATCTACTCATAACGTTTCGATAAGTGATCTAATTTCACGCGCTGGATCCAGATCCAACGGTCCTGGTGTAGCATCCCAATTGTCTAACAATTGCAATGCTACTAGCCTAGTCTATATAATGGCTACTTCATATATATAATTGTTGCATCATAATTATATCATGCTCATGTCATCATGCCACCTTGCATTTGAGCATCATATAAATCCCCTTTTTGTTTGGTTCTTATCTCATATGCATTGTTAATTGTATTTGCCTCTTGATATTGTATTTGGTTCTTGATATATTGTTTAATGCCCAAGTTGAGTTGGGGGCATATCTCTTATTAACTCCACCACCTTTCTTTCACCACCTTATAATTCCACCATCCAACTAAATATGAGCTTGGCACTTATTGGTTTTACCTCTAGCTCATGTGGGTTGGGATGGATCCAATTCTTTTCCACATGCTCTCATCTTGGCATCATGTTGTTTTCACATCATTGATATATGAGAGCCACATGGCCACCTTTGCATGCCTTGTGAGTGGGACCCTTTTTCCTAGCTTCCATATGGATTAACATGGGATTATGCTCATGTTGGAATATTTTTGGGACTATTAAGCATCTAGTGGCCCATACACACTAGCAAGTCCCAATTATAATCAAATGTGACCATCTCCATCTACTCCACTTGGGACTTTCTTTTAAATTCTTTTGCTTAGGCCTTACTCCACATTTTTGGAATGCATAAGAATAATGCCATGTAAATAACCTTGTTTTCACAAAATAAGCATGGAATTAATTATTATGCATGGCCCATGCAAGTACCACCTTTTGCTTGTCATTTGGATTTTATTTGATTCTTGAGTGGTTCATCTCTATCTCTATCCCTTCTTTTGGGCTTGATATATTTTGATCTTGCTTAAACCTCATCACCATCTCTATCCACCCCATCACCACCTTTCCTTCTCTTCTCTCTTTTGGCTATCTTGTTTGAGCTTGTGTTGATCATGCTTGATCTAGTCAAAAGAAACCACTCCATCTATCTCTCTCTCTAAACCTAAACCATACACTCATCTCTCCTCTCTTTGCCACCCTCTCTAAACCACACCCCCCTCATCTAACCCTAAACCTACCTCACCCTCTCCTCTTCATCTATGTCGAGCCCTCTCTCCCTGGCCCCACCTGGCCACCCCCTCTCCCTGGCCCCACCTAGCTACCCCTTCCCACACTAAACCCTAACCCGAGGCTCCTCCCAACCCTAGCTCCAACCTAGCCGAGCCTCCCCTCTCCTCCTTTCTCCTCTCTCTCTGCATGGTGTGCCCCACCCCGAGCCTGGCCTGCCCTACCCCACCTGGAAGCCCCAGCTGCCCCTGCCCTGCCCTGCCCGACCGAGCACGTGAGGAGAGGAAGGAGGGAAAAAGGTGGCCGAGCCACCTTTTAACCTACCTGCTTCCACACGGCACCTCCCTCTCTCTCTCTGCTTTATCCACCACCCCCACACCTCTCTGCCTCGCCAGATCCAGCCCCAGCGCCCCTGCATCTCCTCTCCTTCCTCTCCACCGACGCCACCCTCCCTCTCGCCGGCCACCGTCTACCCCCTGCTACTCGTCGTTCCGGCTCGCAAGCACGTCGTGGAGGAGGCCTGGTAGACCGAGGAGGCCCTCTGCAGCAGCGCGGAGCACGACGTCGAGGAGGAGGAGGCCTGTACCCCTGCACACCGTCATCGCCCGCGCGAAACCCTAGATCTTCTGGGCGCCTGCCTCGCCGTCGATCCACTGCTCGCCGACCCGATCCAACACCGCCGACCCCTCACGGTGAGCTGGCCAACCTCCCTGACACCTCCGTTTCCCCTGTCGTCGCCTGTGCTCGCCGTTAGTTTCATCGAGCACCCTCTGCGCGCCGCTGCTCGTTTCTGTCCGCTCACTTTCGCCCCGCATAGCACCCTATCTACGCCGCACCGACCGCCCTGTTCCTCGCCCTGCCCCACGCGCCACAGCCCACCCCCGTAGTCGCTCCCTGCACGAAACTTGTAGACCGATGTCCCCTCTGTGTCTTTCCTTTTTGCGTCGTGGCGAGATACGCCGTCGTTTAGTCGCCATCGTCGTCGAAACTCCGGCCTGTTCCCCTGTTCGCTGCAGACGGCGTGCAGCAGACAGCCGGCGTCGGCGACGCTTTTCCAGAAAACCCCCTGTAGTTTTTCCCGCCTCAACCCGAGCTCCCTAGTGCCCACCTGTCAGTCTCGGTGTTTCTTTTGCAAGGAACCCCTTGGCAGTTGTTTTCCAGCACGGACAGACCCTCCCCGCGCTCTGGGATCGCCCACGTGTCACGCCCTAGCTGGGTCGCGCGAGGTGTGGCCCCGCCAACCTCTGGGCCCGCACGTCAGTCTCTGGAGCTGGACACCGCCGTGGTGCAGAAAGCCCCGTGCAGAACCCCGCTGGCCGCCGCGCTGACTCAGCATCGTGGGCCCAACCGTCAGTGGGTGTGGCTAGCTTCCTCTGAGTAACAAAAGTTTCTGTCTGTTTCTGTTTTAATTCAAATCTTTTCCAAATTATTTCAAATTCAAAATTCAAATCTGTTTTATAATAACTTTTAAATTATAAATCCAAATTAAACAAATAATATATGTTTTGAACTCAGAAAAATATGAGGAATTCAAATATGGCCTTCAAAATATATTTTGAACATTTAAAATTCCAAGTTGATTAAAATTACATAAAATGCCCTTTTATCTTAATTAATTAATAACTTTTGTTTTATAACTCCAAATTTAACAAATAATATGTCTAAAATGATTAGCTCGACGAGACACTTCTGTTTATGCATTCCACCATCAGTTTTGCAGCATGCATCATATAAATATAAAGTATACAGCAACTATTATGAGGTTAAAATGGGGCCAAAACTCAATAAAATGCTTTATTAATGTATTCCACACCTCACCCATGCCATGCTACTTCATTGCCATGCAAATTGTGCATCATTCATCATGGCATGATTGTTTGCTTGTCGCATTTAATTCATATGCTTGTGCACTTTATTTATGTTGGCCCTTGTTTGTTTGGTTCTTCTCCGAATAGACGCTGAGCAGGGGATATATCAAGATACCCAGGAGCACTACCCAGATCCTTCTCTTGCTTCAATTGAGCTGCCAGGAAAGCACTACCACATGCTTGCATACATATAGTACCTACTGCCTCTATCTTATTTCTTGCATCACCGAGTCGCGAATGCATTAATCTGAATCCCAAGTATTGCATAGCCTTTACTTTTAAACCCCACCGAAGCTTGTTCCTCCATCCCATGAGCCATTACTACAGGAGTTGTTTGAGCCATGCGAGTCGTAGAACAGCATGTGTAGGGTATGTGAGTGTCTGATGGAAAACGAGGTACCTAAACAACTTAACCTGAGTAGTAATGGGATAACTAATGAAAGTGGCATCGATGAGCCATATTCTCTATTTGGTTTTCAGGCTCACTTGTGTCCCGTAGGACCCTGAGTACTTGATTCCTGTTCCTTGAATATTCGCGCTATCCACATCCGGGAGGCTTATGAACCCCCCTGAGCCAGAGCTTGATTCATTCTTATTTCTTGGGGCCACAAACTAGTTTGGGGTTTTATTTACTATCCTGTACTTATGCCATGCTTTACTGCTTTAATTTAAATTGTGCGAGGTACTACACACTGTACTGTTTAGGGCCGTGACCCGTTTTCGCTGTATCGACAAGCCCAGACACACTTTCGGGTTCCCAGTCGTTTACAGCCGGCCACACAAACCTTGAGTCCGTCTCGTAGCCGGCCAGCTTCGTTGCGGGTAGCTTAATAGGGTGGCCCCCTGAAATATTTCTGAATCCTGTGATCGCTTTGTCGTGACTGCCTCGTTGGGTTTTGATTTGGTTTTTCCGAGGCATATCGAGTGTGTGTTGCTATTTGTGCACCCCTGCAGGGTAAAACTTTCTGAAAGCCGTGTCCGCGGTTATGGACGACTAGGAGCACAGTTTCTCGATCATAGACAAGCATAACTAAAGTACCGCCTTTAATCTGACTAAGTACCTGACTAGTAAATAGTGCAACACTCATGGAATGGATAATAAAACTGCCAACGGATGGGGGGTTGTTCGTCTGCTTCCTCGTCGGTAAGCGAGGAGGAGGATGGATCTGTGGATATTACCGTTATAACTGTTATAACTGTTGTTCTTAATTCACGGACATCCGTCTATCTCTGGTTAGGTGGATGGTTAGGGAGTATCTATAGAATTGCTAGGGTTTATCTTTTGCTGCAATTGCGTCACCCTAGGTTGTGTCCCCTTTAGAGGCATAAAGACTTGTTGAGTACCCCTAGGGTCTCACACGATAAATTATTGGTTCAGATGAACAGGTACACTCGCAAGATGGATACTGGGTGGAAGAGACGGACGTTGTGGGCAACGATCATTCGGTGTAGAGATTCCAGGAACAGGGATCCGTGAGATCTGTGGGCGAGATGTGTTTATTTACGGGGCATCTTATGCCGATTTGTTTCTTATCCGTACTCGGATTTTGTCTTCCGCTTCCGCCTGATACTCTGATGTTTGATGTATGAGGAGATATCCTAAACTATTATATCTATCTAGGATATTTGGATCTTGCCGTATGGCGTTGCTATATTTCCTTTCTTTTTAGATGGAATGGCTCTGATGTACTGTTGTATGGTGGCTTGCATACATACTCATTTGTGTATGTAGTTGATCCCTTCGCCTGCCGATTACGCCGCCCGTTCTTGTTCCGATGTTTAGAAATGGTTGGGACGGACGAAAGGTCTACCTGTGAGTGGCATTTGGGCCCCATCGTACTATTTCAACCATTTCTGCTCATCCAGGCTTGTAACTAGGAGCGTAATTCACCGAGGTAGTTACAATTGGTATCAGAGCCATCCCGACCTTCAGGGTCTCAGCCAAATGGTCGTTGTCAGTCTAGCAAATATTTTGGTAGTTATGTATACTAGGGAAAAACAAAACGCGAGAGTAGGACTGCTTCCATTTTTCTTCTTACCCACCCACCACCCTTTTCTGGTAAGGAAGTGTAACGTTTTCAATCCTCTTCTTAACATTCAAACTAGGATTCACGTGTTCTGTGTTTCCGTAGTATCATAGAAAGTGTGTGTGTGTGTGTAATTCCTTGTCTATCTGTTGCATCCAACATGTTATCTCTATCTGCCTTTGGTTATCAACTGTTGGTACATTCCATACTGACAGGCTTTTGAAAACCGGTGCGATCTATCTGACTCCTTGTTAACCGGTGCCATATTCTTAAGGGTGTCCTTCCTTCTAGCAACCCCACATTCTGTGCAATCATCAGTTGCTAATCTCTACCTGATAAGTGATTTTGCGCATCTATTGGTATTTTAATTCCGAAAAATGCGGAAAATTTTTCTTTGATACATCTGTGTTTCCACACTCCTTTCCAGTCGCGTGTGAAACATTATCTATCTCTCTTTTATCAGCATGTCCATGCTAACTCATTCTTTTGTCACCGGCGCTTAATCCTAGAGTTCTTTTCATCTTTTTTTTATTCTCTTGGGCTAATTACATAACATGTGTCGATCCGATGCTGGTGATTGTACTTTGGTTCTCGGCATAGCTATATTCCACTCATGATAAGTGTGGATTGGAATATGGAAAATGCTATCCTCCAAATGGTGACGGTTTTCTCCTGTGATTTTGAGTACACCGTGATCATATCTATGCATATTCAAGTATCTTTGGCAATCCGGAGTTTCCAAGGCACTACGGCGGTCGATCATCTGTTCATCATGCTGCACATATTTTTGAACTCCATATCTGCGAAATTCTCTTTGAGACGAGGGAATTGCATCCTTTAGCTTCTGATAGCTTTTCTTAGGGTTTGATCTATCATCTTTCTTTATCCAAGATCTCTTTATCTTTGTAACCGGTGATCCGATCGACAATGAGAATCAGGTGACATCTCTTTTTCTTCCGAAGGACCAGATAATCTATTCTTCCAGTGCATCTTCTTCAACACGAACCCGTGCTCTTAATATTGATCTTTCTGAGAGCGTTGAGCTCAGGAAGTGTTCGAGCATTTGTTCGTTTCTCTCGTCTCTTGAACTTGATATTCTGAGAATATCCTGTTAATCCATGGTGGTATATGTTGATAACATGCTTGCCTATTCGATATCAATGGAAGGACATGGAAGATCATCTGTGTCTCTTTCCCTCAAGCT
Source organism: Avena sativa (assembly GCA_916181665.1). Classification (NCBI taxonomy): domain Eukaryota; kingdom Viridiplantae; phylum Streptophyta; class Magnoliopsida; order Poales; family Poaceae; genus Avena; species Avena sativa. The sequence continues at coordinate 373,321,542 of OV702294.1, forward strand.
TCGTGAACACTGCCTGTGTGCAAAGTCTCAAAGTGAGAATTCTGACTTTTTGAAGTCACCTATCTCGGCCACGTCCTTCTGCTAAATAGATCGCTTCAATTCTGGAATCAGCAAGTCCATTGTTAATTCCATCTCCATCTTCAACCAATCCGGAGTTTTTCCTTGTTGGCAAGTTATCATCGTCGTTCCGCTGAAGATTTTCCTCAGGACTGCTAAATCTTCCTCAATCATTTCAAGAAGAACATGGAGTTCTCTCACCTCAGTCTCGTCAAGTAATCTCTTGAAACCCTCTCGCTCTATCGTCTATGCTCAATCCACCGGAGGCCATGAAGACTTTCCAGATCTTGTATCCTTATGTGCAAGTGGTGCTATCTTTTTCTTTATTTGTGGAATCTTGCAGTTATTCTCCGTAATCTTCCTTCATATCTTTCCGGTGGCTTGGTACTTCCGACATGACGACAACATCATCACCCTTATCTATCTTGAATCCGGCGTATCGTTTGCATCAAATCCTTGTTTTCTTACGGAGCTTCATGAGATTCTCTTTGTCAAGACCTACAGTCTGTTTCGGTAGTTGGGTTGCATGGTTTTCCTATTCATGTGCGGAGTAATGCTTTGAGTGCGGGATGGAGTAGCTACCATACCACTACTCTTATCATTCGCTCTTGTACATCGGATTGGTGAATTAATGTGATTCCACTCATTCCACGGAAGTTAGAAGTGGCCTTTATCCCTCGATACTTTTAATTCCGTCTTTGTTTTTCCGGAGTGCTCTCTCCAAGAGAGTAATCAATAATCTCTTGTTGGTGATCTCGTCCTTTCTACACGGAGCAAAATCTTCAATTATCTGGTGGAAACAAACGCAAACTCTTTTCTGTCCTCGTCATTCTACCGGTGCTCGACATCCCCGAACAAGATGAAAGGAAACTATCTTTCTCTTTGTTTCATCAATTCTTTTTCCGTGGTAAAGCCAATTATGGTTGAGGCCATCAGCCGCAAATCTATTGTGTTAGCCTCAAGGCTAAAGAAAGCAATAAGTATCTCTACAATAAACTCCAGATCCTCCATATTCTTGGCTTCTCGGGATTCCACCATGATCTGGCATCACATCCGTCTCTGGAAGTTATATCCGCGCACCTCAATTGCGTGATCCTTCGTTCTTACCGGCGCAACAAGAATCTAATCCGACGATGTCTAACTAAATCTTTCTGTTGATATCAAGGGACTCTATTGTTTGAAGGCAATATTGTTTCCGTACTTCATTTCTCAAATCCGAGAGGAGATACGATGCTATTGTCATAGTGGTTCAAACCTCTCCAACCTAGCTATTTTCTTCCGGCGAGACAAAGATTTATCCTCTCTCGTATCAGTAAATCTTTAATCTTAACGGTGTGTCTTTCTTTATCCTTGATACATCATCTTGTCCTTTCTTTCGCAAGTGGTTCCATTCCTTTACCATGTTTCTTGAGAAAACCGGAGCTATGTCCATCCTATCCTTCTTGTCTCACGACCATCCTTCAACTCTTCTGACCATTGTTTCTCAAGCAAACGCAAGACTCGCAACAAGTCTAGCAAGTTTTGCAAGCTGTAGTGGTCGCACCATTCCGTTGTTCATCAACTTGGGAACGTGAGGGTCACCTTCGTTCCGAACACCCGCCTCTCCTTGTGTTGTTTTCTTTTTCCTAGGAATCTCGGGGCGAGATTCTTGTTTAGTGGGGGAGAGTTGTAGCATCCCAATTGTCTAACAATTGCAATGCTACTAGCCTAGTCTATATAATGGCTACTTCATATATATAATTGTTGCATCATAATTATATCATGCTCATGTCATCATGCCACCTTGCATTTGAGCATCATATAAATCCCCTTTTTGTTTGGTTCTTATCTCATATGCATTGTTAATTGTATTTGCCTCTTGATATTGTATTTGGTTCTTGATATATTGTTTAATGCCCAAGTTGAGTTGGGGGCATATCTCTTATTAACTCCACCACCTTTCTTTCACCACCTTATAATTCCACCATCCAACTAAATATGAGCTTGGCACTTATTGGTTTTACCTCTAGCTCATGTGGGTTGGGATGGATCCAATTCTTTTCCACATGCTCTCATCTTGGCATCATGTTGTTTTCACATCATTGATATATGAGAGCCACATGGCCACCTTTGCATGCCTTGTGAGTGGAACCCTTTTTCCTAGCTTCCATATGGATTAACATGGGATTATGCTCATGTTGGAATATTTTTGGGACTATTAAGCATCTAGTGGCCCATACACACTAGCAAGTCCCAATTATAATCAAATGTGACCATCTCCATCTACTCCACTTGGGACTTTCTTTTAAATTCTTTTGCTTAGGCCTTACTCCACATTTTTGGAATGCATAAGAATAATGCCATGTAAATAACCTTGTTTTCACAAAATAAGCATGGAATTAATTATTATGCATGGCCCATGCAAGTACCACCTTTTGCTTGTCATTTGGATTTTATTTGATTCTTGAGTGGTTCATCTCTATCTCTATCCCTTCTTTTGGGCTTGATCTATTTTGATCTTGCTTAAACCTCATCACCATCTCTATCCACCCCATCACCACCTTTCCTTCTCTTCTCTCTTTTGGCTATCTTGTTTGAGCTTGTGTTGATCATGCTTGATCTAGTCAAAAGAAACCACTCCATCTATCTCTCTCTCTAAACCTAAACCATACACTCATCTCTCCTCTCTTTGCCACCCTATCTAAACCACACCCCCCTCATCTAACCCTAAACCTACCTCACCCTCTCCTCTTCATCTATGCCGAGCCCTCTCTCCCTGGCCCCACCTGGCCACCCCCTCTCCCTGGCCCCACCTAGCTACCCCTTCCCACACTAAACCCCAACCCGAGGCTCCTCCCAACCCTAGCTCCAACCTAGCCGAGCCTCCCCTCTCCTCCTTTCTCCTCTCTCTCTGCATGGTGTGCCCCACCCCGAGCCTGGCCTGCCCTACCCCACCTGGAAGCCCCAGCTGCCCCTGCCCTGCCCTGCCCGACCGAGCACGTGAGGAGAGGAAGGAGGGAAAAAGGTGGCCGAGCCACCTTTTAACCTACCTGCTTCCACACGGCACCTTCCTCTCTCTGCTTTATCCACCACCCCCACAACCTATCTGCCTCGCCAGATCCAGCCCCAGCGCCCCTGCATCTCCTCTCCTACCTCTCCACCGACACCACCCTCCCTCTCGCCGGCCACCGTCTACCCCCTGCTACTCGTCGTTTCGGCTCACAAGCACGTCGTGGAGGAGGCCTGGTAGACCGAGGAGGCCCTCTGCAGCAGCGCGGAGCACGACGTCGAGGAGGAGGAGGCCTGTACCCCTGCACACCGTCATCGCCCGCGCGAAACCCTAGATCTTCTGGGCGCCTGCCTCGCCGTCGATCCACTGCTCGCCGACCCGATCCAACAACGCCGACCACCTCACGGTGAGCTGGCCAACCTCCCTGACACCTCCGTTTCCCCCGTCGTCGCCTGTGCTCGCCGTTAGTTTCATCGAGCACCCTCTGCACGCCGCTGCTCGTTTCTGTCCGCTCACTTCCGCCCCGCATAGCACCCTATCTACGCCGCACCGACCGCCCTGTTCCTCGCCTTGCCCCGCGCGCTACAGCCCACCCCCGTAGTCGCTCCCTGCACGAAACTTGTAGCCCGATGTCCCCTCTGTGTCTTTCCTTTTTGCGTCGTGGCGAGATACGCCGTCGTTTAGTCGCCATCGTCGTCGAAACTCCGGCCTGTTCCCCTGTTCGCTGCAGACGGCGTGTAGCAGACAGCCGGCGTTGGCGACGCTTTTCCAGAAAACCCCCTGTAGTTTTTCCCGCCTCAACCCGAGCTCCCTAGTGCCCACCTGTCAGTCTCGGTGTTTCTTTTGCAAGGAACCCCTTGGCAGTTATTTTCCAGCACGGACAGACCCTCCCCGCGCTCTGGGATCGCCCACGTGTCACGCCCTGGCTAGGTCGCGCGTGGTGTGGCCCCGCCAACCTCTGGGCCCGCACGTCAGTCTCTGGAGCTGGACACCGCCGTGGTGCAGAAAGCCCCGTGCAGAACCCCGCTGGCCGCCGCGCTGACTCAGCATCATGGGCCCAACCGTCAGTGGGTGTGGCTAGCTTCCTCTGAGTAACAAAAGTTTCTGTCTGTTTCTGTTTTAATTCAAATCTTTTCCAAATTATTTCAAATTCAAAATTCAAATCTGTTTTATAATAACTTTTAAATTATAAATCCAAATTAAACAAATAATATATGTTTTGAACTCAGAAAAATATGAGGAATTCAAATATGGCCTTCAAAATATATTTTGAACATTTAAAATTCCAAGTTGATTAAAATTACATTAAAATGCCCTTTTATCTTAATTAATTAATAACTTTTGTTTTATAACTCCAAATTTAACAAATAATATGTCTAAAATGATTAGCTCGACGAGACCCTTCTGTTTATGCATTCCATCATCAGTTTTGCAGCATGCATCATATAAATATAAAGTATACAGCAACTATTATGAGGTTAAAATGGGGCCAAAACTCAATAAAATGCTTTATTAATGTATTCCACACCTCACCCATGCCATGCTACTTCATTGCCATGCAAATTGTGCACCATTCATCATGGCATGATTGTTTGCTTGTCGCATTTAATTCATATGCTTGTGCACTTTATTTATGTTGGCCCTTGTTTGTTTGGTTCTTCTCCGAATAGACGCTGAGCAGGGGATATATCAAGATACCCAGGAGCACTACCCAGATCCTTCTCTTGCTTCAACTGAGCTGCCAGGCAAGCACTACCACATGCTTGCATACATATAGTACCTACTGCCTCCATCTTATTTCTTGCATCATCGAGTCGCGAATGCATTAATCTGAATCCCAAGTATTGCATAGCCTTTACTTTTAAACCCGACCGAAGCTTGTTCCTCCATCCCATGAGCCATTACTACAGGAGTTGTTTGAGCCATGCGAGTCGTAGAACAACATGTGTAGGGTATGTGAGTGTCTGATGGAAAACGAGGTACCTAAACAACTTAACCTGAGTAGTAATGGGATAACTAATGAAAGTGGCATCGGTGAGCCATATTCGCTATTTGGTTTTCAGGCTCACTTGTGTCCCATAGGACCCCGAGTACTTGATTCCTGTTCCTTGAATATTCGCGCTATCCACATCCGGGAGGCTTATGAACCCCCCTGAGCCAGAGCTTGATTCATTCTTATTTCTTGGGGCCACAAACTAGTTTGGGGTTTTATTTACTATCTTGTACTTATGCTATGCTTTACTGCTTTAATTTAAATTGTGCGAGGTACTGCACACTGTACTGTTTAGGGCCGTGACCCGTTTTCGCTGTATCGACAAGCCCAGTCACACTTTCGGGTTCCCAGTCGTTTACAGCCGGCCACACAAACCTTGAGTTCGTCTCGTAGCCGGCCAGCTTCGTTGCGGGTAGCTTAATGGGGTGGCCCCCTGAAATATTTCTGAATCCTGTGATCACTTTGTCGTGACTGCCTTGTTGGTTTTGATTTGGTTTTTCCGAGGCATATCGAGTGTGTGTTGCTATTTGTGCACCCCTGCAGGGTAAAACTTTCTGAAAGCCGTGTCCGCGGTTATGGACGACTTGGAGCACAGTTTCTCGATCATAGACAAGCATAACTAAAGTACCGCCTTTAATCTGACTAAGTACCTGACTAGTAAATAGTGCAACACTCATGGAATGGATAATAAAACTGCCAACGGATGGGGGGTTGTTCGTCCGCTTCCTCATCGGTAAGCGAGGAGGAGGATGGATCTGTGGATATTACCGTTATAACTGTTATAACTGTTGTTCTTAATTCACGGACATCCGTCTATCTCTGGTTAGGCGGATGGTTAGCGAGTATCTATAGAATTGCTAGGGTTTATCTTTTGCTGCAATTGCGTCACCCCAGGTTGTGTCCCCTTTAGAGGCATAAAGACTTGCTGAGTACCCCTAGGGTCTCACACGATAAATTATTGGTTCAGATGAACAGGTACACTCGCAAGATGGATACTGGGTGGAAGAGACGGACGTTGTGGGCAACGATCATTCGGTGTAGAGATTCCGGGAACGGGGATCCGTGAGATCTGTGGGCGAGATGTGTTTATTTACGGGGCATCTTATGCCGATTTGTTTCTTATCCGTACTCGGATTTTGTCTTCCGCTTCCGCCTGATACTCTGATGTTTGATGTATGAGGAGATATCCTAAACTATTATATCTATCTAGGATATTTGGATCTTGCCGTATGGCGTTGCTATATTTCCTTTCTTTTTAGATGGAATGGCTCTGATGTACTGTTGTATGGTGGCTTGCATACATACTCATTTGTGTATGTAGTTGATCCCTTCGCCTGCCGATTACGCCGCCCGTTCTTGTTCCGATGTTTAGAAATGGTTGGGACGGCCGAAAGGTCTACCTGTGAGTGGCATTTGGGCCCCATCGTACTATTTTAACCATTTCTGCTCATCCAGGCTTGTAACTAGGAGCGTAATTCACCGAGATAGTTACACCTGGATCAAACGACCATAGCTGGGCGGCACTGGCGGTGGCTACTGGCGGTGGCGAGCTCTGCCTACGGTGGTGCGGCGCTACACGTGGCTCTGGGGTCGTCGGAGGTGCTTACCAGAACCGTGGCGAAGCATTGATGCTCATCCTGGCGATGGCTTGGCAAGGGGCGCACGGACACGGCTGCACGGGATCGTCGGAGTTGCCGTCAGCGTCGGGCTCGGGTGGACGACGACGTTGGCGACGCTCCTGGTCACCCTAGCACGAACAAACGACATCAGGAGACGCACAAGACTACGGCGAACGTGTTCGCGTGAAACAGATGCGAAGGGGAACAAGGGGCTCACCGAATTTGATCGCCGGAGTTGAGGATATCGTCGGGAGCTTGCAGCGTTTGACGAAGCCGACGACCTGGGGCAGTACAGGACGAACTAGTGGGGTTAGAAGGTGTGCAAGGAAGTTGTGAAGCGGCTCGTATGAACCAGAGGGAGAGGGGCGCACAGGGCTCACCGGGATTGGTCGCCGGAGTGAGCTCTGTCTGCGGCGGTGCGAGGATGATTGCGGGCAGCCTAGGGGCGTATCTGTCTGGCTTTGTTGGGGGAAATGGCCGCGAGGGGGAGGTGGTCTTATAGCCAGAGCGGGGGCGAAGATCGCGTGCGGTATCAAGGGAATTTAAGCGAGGAATCAACGCGGCAGTGAAGGGCGGAGGAAACGGCCGGCAACGTGGTCGTGGGCGCGATTTGGGGAAGATGAGGATGAGCTGGCGAGGTCCACCAGTCAGCGAGTGTAACAGAGAGGGGGTGGGGTCGTGTGTTCAGTGACCTGGTGGGCTCGTCTGCGAGTGAGAGAGAGGGGGAACCCGGGTGGGCTTACTGGGCTGGATTCGTAGTTGGGCCAGATAGGTGGCGCTGGCCTTTTTCTATTTCTTTTCTCCTTTTCTTTTTCTGTTTTGATTTTCTGAATTGATTTTCAACTTCAAACCAAATGAGTTTGAATTCAAATCTTCTCTAGGTTTTTATACTGCAAACCTTGCATTCAAATGTGTGTCAAACACTACTGTTTATTCAAAACACTTTGGTCAAATGAAAATAAAAACAAAACCAAGCCTTTATGTGATATATACAATAGGCATAATATTGGTTTTATTTACTTATTTTGTTTTGAAACTTTGTTCAACTTTTGATGGTGCCTAAGTTTGAAATCAAACCTTACTGAACAAAACAAGTACTCTTCTGTAACTACCTCGGTGAATTACGCTCCTAGTTACAAGCCTGGATGAGCGAAAATGGTTAAAATAGTACGGTGGGGCCCAAATGCCACTCACAGGTAGACCTTTCGGCCGTCCTAACCATTTCCAAACATCGGGACAAGAACGGGCGGCGTAATCGGCAGGCGAAGGGATCAACTACATACACAAATGAGTATGTATGCAAGCCACCATACAACAGTCCTCTGAGCCATTCCATCTAGAAAAATAGAAATATTGCAACGCCATACGGCAAGATCCAAAAATCCTAGATAGATATAATAGTTTAGGATATCTCCTCATACATCAAACATCAGAGTATTAGTCGGAAGCGGAAAACAAGATCCGAGTACGGATAAGAAGCAAATCGGCATAAGATGCCCCATAAATAAACACATCCCGCCCACAGATCTCACGGATCCCCGTTCCCGGAATCTCTACACCGAATGATCGTTGCCCACATCGTCCGTCTCCTCCACCCAGTATCCATCTTGCGAGCTTACCTATTCATCTGAATCAAACAATTTATCATGTGAGACCCTAGGGGTACTCAGCAAGTCTTTGTGCCTCTAAAGGGGACACAACCTGGGGTGACGCAATTGCAGCAAACGATAATACCTAACAATTCTATAGATACTCGCTAACCATCCGCCTAACCAAAGATAGACGGATGTCCGTGAATTAATAACAACAGTTATAACAGTAATATTAACAGATCCATCCTCCTCCTCGCTTACCAACGAGAAAGCGGACGAACAACCCCCCATCCGTTGGCAGTTTTATTATCCATTCCATGAGTGTTGCACTATTTACTAGTCAGGTACTTAGTCAAATTAAAAGCGGTACTTTAGTTACTTGTCTATGATCGAGAAACTGTGCTCCAAGTCGTCCATAACCGCGGACACGGCTTTCAGAAAGTTTTACCCTGCAGGGGTGCACAAATAGCAACACACACTCGATCAACCTCGGAAAAACCAAATCAAAACCCAACGAGGCATTCACGACAAAGCGATCACATGATTCAGAAATATTTCAGGGGGCCACCCCATTAAGCTACCCGCAACGAAGTTGGCCGGCTCCGAGACGGACTCAAGGTTTGTGTGGACGGCTGTAAACGACTGGGAACCCGAAAGTGTGACTGGGCTTGTCGATACAGCGAAAACGTGTCACGGACCTAAACAGTACAGGTGCTCCACGCACAATCTTAAATAAAGCAGTAAAGCATGGCATAAGTACAGGATAGTAATAAAGCCCCAAACTAATTGTGGCCCCAAGAAATAAGAATGAATCAAGCTCTGGCTCAGGGGGTTCATAAGCCTCCCAGATGTGGATAGCGCGAATATTCAAGGAACAGGAATCAAGTACTCGGGGTCCTACGAGACACAAGTGAGCATAAAAAACCAAATAGCAGATATTGCTCACCGATGCCACTTTCATTAGTTATCCCATTACTACTCAGGTTAAGTTGTTTAGGTACCTCGTTATCCATCAGACACTCACATACCCTACACATGTTGTTCTACGACCCGCATGGCTCAAACAACTCCTGTAGTAATGGCTCATGGGATGGAGGAACAAGCTTCGGTGGGGTTTAAAAGTAAAGGCTATGCAGTACTTGGGATTCAGTTTAATGCAATCGCGACTCAATGATGCAAGAATAAGATAGGGGCAATAGGTACTATATGTATGCAAGCATGTGGTAGTGCTTGCTTGGCAGCTCAGTTGAAGCGAGAGAAGGATCTGGGTAGTGCTCCTGGGTTTCTTGATAAATCCCCTGCTCAGCGTCTATTCGAAGAAGAACCAAACAAACAAGGGCCAACATAAATAAATTGAATAAAATGCGACAAGCAAACAATCATGCCATGATGAATGATGCACAATTTGCATGGCAATAAAGTAGCATGGCATGGGTGACGTGTGGAATACAAGAAATAAGCAATTTTATGGATTTTTAACCACATTTTATACTCGAATAAGTTGCTGTATACTTTATATTTATATGATGCATGCTGCAATTCAGAACATGGAATGCATAAACAGAAAGGTCTCGTCGAGCTAATCATTTTAGACATATCATTTGTCAAATTTGGAGTTATAAAACAAAAGTTATTAATTAAATAAGGAAAAGGGCATTTTATTGTAATTTTTAATCCACTCGAAAATTAAAGTGTTCAAAATATATTTTGAAGGGCATATTTGAATTCCTCACATTTTTCTGATCTCAAAACATATATTACATGTTTAATTTGGAATTGTAATTCAAAAGTTATTTAAAAACATATTGAATTTGAATTTTAAACAAATTTGAAAAGGTTTAAATTTTAAACAGAAATCCTTTTTCTTACTCAACCCAGATCTAGCCACAGCCACAGACAAGTGGGGCCAGGCTGACTTGGCAAAACAGCGCGCAGAAAAAGGGTTTTCTCACCGCGGCTTTATCTAGCCACAACAAATGACAGGTGGGGCCGGAGCACACGCGGACCCACACGCGGGCGCGCCAGCCGGGGCGTGACACGCGGCAGATCCGAGGGAGTGCGGGTTAAGTGCTCAAAACTGCGGGGGTGTTTCTGCAAAACGGACAGAGAGGCTGACGGTGGGCTCGGTGGTACCGCGGGTTGAGCAGAAAAACAGAAAGGGGGCTATATGCAAAACAACCACAGGCCCGTACTGTGGATCTTCTCTGCGCTGATACCTGATCGGTGCGCGACCGACGCAGGCGCGGCGCGTGGGGGATTCGATCCGAGGACCTAGGGCTCGCGCGCGGAGGCGGCAGCCACTGCGGTAGGCTTAGGCTTGGTGACAGCATGGTGGTTGGCGCCTAGGTAGGCCGTCTGCGAGGCGCTACGCCGCGTGAACGCAGCGACCGCCGGCGCGCAGAGGGTGCTCGGCGTAAGGTACGGCGTGGCCAGACAACGACAGCGAAGAGGGGCGTGTCTGGGAGGGAGAGAGGCTCACCGCGGTTGGGTTGGTGGGGTCGGATCGGGCTGGGACGCGGTGGATCGACGGCGATGCAGACGCTCCCGCGGCTAGGGTTTCGTCGGGGCGTCTCGGCCCTGGCGAGCCTAGGGTCCTTCTCCTCCTCGCTGGCGGGGTCCAGGGTGAAGTAGAGGTACTCCTCGGTCTCTTCGGTCACCTCCACGACGTGCTCACCGGCTGGATCGACGGGGGCGGCGCGGTGCTGGCGGTGATCGGCGTCGGCTGTTGGTGTCGGAGAGGAGGAAGGAGGAGGGGAGGGCTGGCTCGGGACAGATCTGGGCGAGGCCAGAGGAGGCGGGAGAGGGAGGTAGGTAGCAGAGGGAGAGGGGAGGGTGCCGTGGGGAAAGGTGGAGGAAAAGGTGGTCTCGGCCACCTTTTTCCTTCTCCTCTTCACGTGCTCGAGCTGGAGCTCGTCTAGGGCAGGTAGGGCAGCTGGCAGGTGGGCCAGGGGAGGCAAGGCAGGCTGTCTCGGGCTGGTGGGGTCGCACGGCAGGGAGAGAGGGAGAGGGAGGCTCGGGTAGAGCTAGGGTTAGAGGGAGGCTCGGGTTAGCTAGGGCTTGGCTAGGAGGAGGGGTAGATGGGGTGTGGGACCAGGGAGAGGGGGTAGCCAGGTGGGGTCAGCATGGCAGAGGGAGGAGAGAGGCCGAGAGAGAGGAGAGGGCTAGGGAGGCTCGGTTTAGGGTTTTGGAGAGAAGGGGGGGATATGGTAGATGGGGATAGTGGGTAGGTGATTAAGGTTAGGGTTTTGGATAGAGGATAGAGAGAGAGAGGGTGTGGTGTGATAGATATGGTTTGAAACATGACCAAACAAGGGGTGTTTGGTGTTAGGAGAGAGGATTAGGGTTTTAGAGATAAAGGTGGAAATGCTCACACATGGCTTGCATGGATGGGAAAAGGTGTAGGATTTTAACAAGAACCAACAAGATCAAGCATGAAGGGAGGTAGAGAGAGAGATGGGAGATGATCCACTCAAAGATTCAAATAAAAACCCAAAAGACTAGAATGTGGTGGTACTTGCATGGCCCATGCAAATTAATTAATGCCATGTTTATTCTTGTGAAAACAATAATATTATCATGGCATTATTCTTATGCATTCCCAAAAGTGGAATAAAGCCAAGCAAAAGAATTTATAGAAGTAGGTCCATCCTATCTCCCATGAGCTAGATTAAATACCAAAAGAAAATAAAATACAAGCTCATGGATAATGGGATGGTGGAATTATAAGGTGGTGAAAGAAAGGGTGGTGGAGTGAAGTAAAAGATATGCCCCCAACTCAACTTGGGCATTAAACAATATATCAATAACCAAATACAATATCAAGAGGCAAATACAATTAATAATGCATATGAGAGAAGAACCAAAACACAAAGGGTTTTATATGATGCTCAAATGCAAGGTGGCATGATGACAATGAGCATGATATAATTATGATGCAACAATTATATATATGAAGTAGCCATTATATTACTAGACCAAGTAGCATTACAATTGTTAGACAATTGGGATGCTACATCTTCTCATTGAAAGGTAGCACTAAGGCTAGAGCAACTTACATGAAATGATAAGCATAAATGCTTCTGTTTTGAAATGATTTGTTTGAAATGAAATTCATATGATCATGGATATATGGATGATATGCATGAGTTTGAAACATGATTTTAGGGATGTTACATTCTTGTTGCACACTTCTTTTTGCCACGTATGCATCAAGATGTTGAGAGATTTGTGGCACGCTGCACTACTTGTAAAAAAGCTAAGTCTCGCCTTAATCCACATGGTTTATATATGGCTCTTCCTATTCCTAGTGTTCCTTGGGAGGATATTTCTATGTACTTTGTTTTGGGACTGCCACGAACACAGAAGGGGAGGGATAGTATTTTTGTTGTTGTGGATCGGTTTTCTAAGATGGCACACTTTATTCCTTGTCATAAAACGGATGATGCTGCGCATATTGCTGATTTGTTCTTTCGTGACAATGTTCGTTTGCATGGTGTGCCAAATACTATTGTCTCTGATCGTGATACTAAATTTCTTAGCCACTTTTGGAGATGTTTATGGGCTAAGTTGGGGACTAAATTGCTGTTTAGTACTACATGTCATCCCCAAACTGATGGACAAACTGAAGTAGTAAATAGAACTTTGTCTACTATGTTGCGGGCTGTTTTAAAGAAGAACTTAAAATTGTGGGAAGAGTGTTTACCTCATATAGAATTTGCTTATAATCGTTTGCTGCATTCTACCACAAAGATGTGCCCATTTGAGATTGTGTATGGTTTTGTTTCTCGTGCACCTATTGATTTATTGCCTTTACCTTCTTCGGTGCAAAATAATTTGGATGCTACACAACGCGCTGAAATGATATTAAACTTGCATAAGACTACTAAAGATAACATAGAACACATGAATGCCAAGTATAAACTTGCAGGGGATAAAGGCAGAAAGCATGTTGTGTTTGATGTTGGAGATCTTGTTTGGTTACATTTGCGTAAGGATCATTTTCCTGATTTACGCAAGTCTAAGTTAATGCCGCATGCTACTGGTCCCTTTAAGGTGTTACAGAAAATAAACAATAATGCATATAAACTTGAGTTGCCTGCAGACTTTGGTACGGTTAGTCCTATGTTTAACATTGCAAATTTGAAGCCTTACTTTGGTGAGGAAGATGATATTGCGTCGAGGACGACTTCAATTCAAGAAGGGGAGCATGATGTGGACAACCCATCTATTGATACAACCGTTGTACCTACAGCTACACACATACAAGGACCTATCACTCGATCTCGTGCCAGACAACTTAACTATCAGGTACTTTCGTTTCTTGGAACTATTCCTCACATGCATGAGAATATGATGCTGCCTAAATCAGATGTATTTATTACTCTTAGGAATGATGGACCAAGCATGGATGAGAGGGACAAACATTGGAGCATGGTCATGCATGGAGATGGCAGGAAGCATGAGATGATTCAAGAGAAGGCCACGGATGAAGATTTCAGAACTTTGAGGCCACCATAATGAAGAAAGGAGGCTTGGACGAAATATTCAAGATTAATACTTCACAAACTCGTCCATAGCTTAATATGGTGCTGCGACACCTTTATTTTGGGCCAGGCCCATGTAATTTTCGCAGGATTTTAATTAGCCACTTTTTAGAGTCCGTATTTGAGGAGAAAAGGACTTCTAGGGTTGGATTCGGCCACCACTTCTATGGCTGGCCGAAACCCCACCTTTTCCTCCTTAAATACTCCCCATAGCCGTCACTTTAGCCTCGGATTTTGTTTAGACATTAAGTTAGCCATCATAGCAACTTCGCCAAGGATCGAGCGACACCGAGGCCTCTTGTACTTCGCACCTATACAGGATCCCACCTTTTCAATAAAGATTTCCTCTTAATCCGCAATATCTTGATTGCAATATTGGTTCTTACTTGTTCTCGATTTCAGGTAGGAATTAAGACCCTCGCTGGTCAGGCTGATCGTGTTCCCGCAGGATCGGTAACCTCCAGGAGATTGGCCTAGCGATTGCGTTGGCGCTCGTGCTCGCACGTGTAGTCGGATCATCAAGCCCGAACTCCACCAAATTGATTATCACCATCTCATCGAAAGATCGGACACCTTTGCCCTATCAGGTGCCGCGACACCTTTATTCTGGGCCAGGCCCATGTAATTTTCGCATGATTTTAAATAGCCACTTTTTAGAGTCCGTATTTGAGGAGAAAAGGACTTCTAGGGTTGGATTCGGCCACCACTTCTATGGATGGCCAAAACCCCACCATTTCCTCCTTAAATACTCCCCTTAGCCATCACCATAGACTCGGATTTTGTTTAGGCATTAAGTTAGCCATCATAGCAACTTCGCCAAGGCTCGAGCGTCGCAGAGGCCTCTTGTACTTCGCACCTATACAGGATCCCACCTTTTCAATAAATTTTTCATCTTAATCCGCAATATCTTGATTGCAATATTAGTTCTTACTTGTTCTCGATTTCAGGTAGAAACTAAGACCCTCGCTGGTTAGGATGATCGTGTTCCCGCAGGATCGGTAACCTCCAGGAGATTGCCCTAGCAATTGCATTGGCGCTCGTGCTCGCATGTGTAGTCGGATCGTCAAGCCCGAACTCCACCAAATCGACTATCACCATCTCATCGAAAGATCGGACACCTTTGCCCTATCACACTAGTTGACAAAAAGTGCTCTAGAGAGCATCCCACAAGTGAGTTCAAGATCGAACCCATCTCTAATACCTTTTGCATGATTTGCATCTTTCATGTTGACAAATTGCTCTTTCCTATGGTTTGCTTGCAAGCATCTTAATGGTATTATCTCCCCTTATGACAATCATGTTTCTTTGCTATTGGATTTTGATGCTTTGTGTGTTGCAACAAAATTGTTGAACAATTTCCCTTTCCGATGTTTTATGTGCAACCATAATGCCATTAAGAGCATGTATTGTCATGAGAGCTTCCAGGAATCTCGTCTTGTTGTTGCAACAAACATAAGGACCACTTTCTCTTTCATTTGGTTTGTTTGCAAACATGTTGTTTTTGCTTTCGCGTGGAATACTCATATTCCCATGATATTTGGTATTGATGATATGTGTATGGCATCCAACATAATGAACAATATCTCTTTCCAAGATTGTGATGTGGACATCCCTTCTATTGATACAACCGTTGTACCTACAGCTACACACATACAAGGACCCATCATAAGATCTCGTGCCAAACAACTTAACTATCAGGTACTTTCGTTTCTTGGAACTATTCCTCACATACATGAGAATATGATGCTGCCTAAATCAGATGTATTTCTTACTCTTAGGAATGATGGACCAAGCATGGATGAGAGGGACAAGCATTGGAGCATGGCCATGCATGGAGATGTCAGCAAGCATGTGATGATCCAAGAGAAGGCCATGGATGGAGATTTCAGAACTTTGAGGCCACCATAATGAAGAAAGAAGGCTTGGACGAAATATTCAAGATCAATACTTCACGAATTCGTCCATAGCTTAATATGGTGCTGCGACACCTTTATTTTGGGCCAGGACCATGTAATTTTCGCAGGATTTGAAATAGCCACTTTTTAGAGTCCGTATTTGAGGGGAAAAAGACTTCTAGGGTTGGATTAGGCCACCACTTCCATGGCTGGCCGAAACCCCACATTTTCCTCCTTAAATACTCCCCATAGCCGTCACCGTAGAGTCGGATTTTGTTTAGATATTAAGTTAGCCATCATAGCAACTTCGCCAAGGCTCGAGCGTCGCAGAGGCCTCTTTTACTTCGCACCTATACAGGATCCCACCTTTTCAATAAAGCTTTCCTCTTAATCCGCAATATCTTGATTGCCATATTGGTTCTTACTTGTTCTCGATTTCAGGTAGGAATTAAGACCCTCGCTGGTCAGGCTGATCGTGTTCCCGCAGGATCGGTAACCTCCAAAAGATTGGCCTAGCGATTGCATTGGCGCTCGTGCTCACACGCGTAGTCGGATCGTCAAGCCCGAACTCCACCAAATCGATTATCACCTTCTCATCGAAAGATCGGACACCTTTTCCCTATCAAGTGGTATCAGATTTCAGGTTGTTCGGTGAGATTTTACTATTTTCGTAGATTAGATCTGTTTTCCCTATAACCCACGAAAAAGCCAATAACACAGTTAGAGTTTAGATCCATCCCATAACCAATCTACGCCTCGCATTATCTTTTCAGTTTTTGCATTGTTGAATTTGTGTCTACATCGTCGCGTCGAGTTGCTGGTCTTAGTGTCTCGTCCCTTAGAGTTTCGATTTCTTATCATAGTAGTCACCGCCACACTCGCCGATCACCGCCACCATATTCCGCCACCATATTCCGCCGCCATACACCCAGCCCCATAAACCCAAATACTCCACCACCGCCTTCCTACCGCGACACAGATCCGATCAGTTTTCTTGCCGCGGCACGAGTCCGAGTAGAGTTATTGTTTCCTAGTTATTTCCTTTTACTTTCCTTCCTTGTTGTTTCCGTGTTGAGCTAAAGTCCGTGTCGAGTTAAAAGTTCGGTCGTAAGTCTGGAACCGCCTCCGAATTTTTTTTATGGCTATACTAGTTTTCGGCTCTGGGGATCACTTTTCTCCATCGGCCGTTATAGCGATATTTTTTTGGCGCCTGCGCGCTTTCCGGAGAAAAATACAAAAATTTCGAAAAACTATTTGGGGCTAACCTATTTTCATACCCCGTAGATCAGTTCTAGACACTCGCCATCATAGTGACTTTCAACATCTCGGTTCGCTTTTCAGGGTGCCATATCATCATACATTGCTTGTTGTGTCGCGTCGTGACATCATTGGTGATCTAGGCTCGCGTCTCTAGTACGGTCTAGCCTAGGACCAGCACAGTACTGTCGTTGAGCATTCTTTCAACTTTTGCATTGTTGTTTTGATAATTGCTAACCCCTTTTCTAAGCCTTCCCAGAGCTCCACAGATATTCTCCACGTGCGGTGTCTCGACTCCCGGTAATCGCTCGGTTCACTCTCTGGACCAACTGATCCTCCTGGTTACAAATCGCCTTTTCCAGCTGTTTGGAAGAACTTGTAAGAGCTTTGTATATTGCTTGACGGATTACGCGTGCCTTCCACCATATTTCCGTAGTATATACCTGTGCTTTTTAAAGGACTAACCATGACAGATACTTCGTGGAACCCTGCCACAATGACGAACGAAGAATTACATGCCCACTTCTCCGAGCTTTTGGTCAGTCGCGCTGAAGACGTGGATACACGCCTAGGGGAGTTTGACACCAAGCTCACCAACGCCATGGACAAGATCGATGGACTTGAGAAATCCTTCGACGCTAAGCTTGACGCTCGGTTCAAGGAGATTTTGAACAGGTTGCCTGCACCCGCACCCGCACATGGCGCACGGCGCATTCCGATCACGGGTCAGACTGCTGGTTCGGCTGCCGCCGCACCCCAGGCGGCTATCGCTGTAGCTGACGCACCTCAGACTTCCGCCGTGGCTGCTGCTGTGACTTTGGGGACAGACGACTGGTACTACTACGACCCCGACGACGACGATCTGTTTGACGAGGAGGTTGAACAACCTCCATAGGTACCTGCTGGCCGTCCTCGACATTACTACCGCAACGCTCGACCACCAGTACGTGATGATGATCATGTTGCAAAGCTTAAATTAAATATTCCATCTTTTGAGGGTAAATATAATCCTGATGCATATCTTACATGGGAGATGGAAGTAGAACAACGTTTTTCATGTTTAAAATATCCTGAGAATATGCGTGTTAGTGCTGCTACATGTGAATTTACTAAATTTGCTTCCCTTTGGTGGTCTGAGTATTGTCGTTTAAATCCTACTACTATTCCTAGTACTTGGACTGCTTTAAAAACTGCTATGCGTGTTCATTTTGTACCTCCCACTTATCAGCGTGATTTACTAAAGAATCTGACACGTTTAGAGCAAGGGAAAAATTCTGTAGAAGAGTATTATCAGGAATTGCAAACGGGGATGGTTCGGTGTGGTCTTGTTGAATCTACTGAACAAATTCTTGCACGTTTCTTTGGTGGATTAAACAAGGACATTCAGCACATATTAGATTATAAGGAATATAATTCTATCACTCGTTTGTTTCATCTTGCTTGCAAAGCTGAACGTGAAGTACAGGATCGCCAAACACCATGGAGGAGGACTAATAATTCTGCTGGTCGCACATCCACTTGGACATCCCGACAATCAGCGCCTCCTTCTCGTGATTCGCCACCAGCTACTACCACATCCAAGGTCACCACAAGATTTCCAGCTGCTCCTCCATCGTCATCCAATGCTCCTGCTCATAGTGCATCTTCTATGGCTTCCACGGGTAAGACAAAGGATATACAATGCCGCAAGTGCTGGGGTTTTGGTCATATTGAGAGACAGTGCACAACACAACGTGTGATGATGGTGCAGGATGATGGTCAATACGATTCAGCGAGTGACTTTGATGAAGATACATTAGCCCTTATTTCTGCTCGAGATGGAGACAATTCTGATGCTGATGAAGAGACAGAGGTAATGGGAGCTGAAGCTGCTGATCAATACAAGAGCTTAATTACACAACGTGTGTTGAGTGTGCAATTGAGCAAATCTGAGCAAGATCAATGCCACAACCTTTTCTAAACACGTGGTGTTGTCAAGGAAAGAGCTATACAGATAATCATTGATGGAGGGAGTTGTAATAATCTGGCTAGTGTTGACATGGTAGAGAAGCTTGCACTTCCAAAAGGACAACGGACACATTCATATTACATCCAATGGTTTGAGAGTTCTCGCAAGATCAAGGTAACAAGAACGATACGCGTGTATTTTACTATTGGTACATATTATGATTTTGTTGATTGTGATGTTGTGCCTATGCAAGCTTGTTCTTTGTTACTTGGTAAACCATGGCAATTTGATAGAGAATCTGTTTATAATGGCAAAACTAATCACTATTCTCTTATGCATGATGGAAAGAAAATTGGTCTAAAACCTATGACTCCCGAACAGATTTTAAAAGATGATCTTGCTAGAGCTAGTACAGCTAAAACTGAGGAGAAAAATAAAAGTGAGAATCAGATTGTTGCTGCAGATTTTGTACCACCAAAGAACACTAAATCTGATTCTACCCATGCTACTGAAATTCGTTTGAAGAGTCCATATATGCTTGCAAATAAAATTGATATTGCGGAACTAGATGTAAACAATACTCAATGTTATGCATTTATTTGCAAAGAGGTTTTGTTTTCATTTGAGGATATGCCTCCTTCTTTGCCACCGCTATTGCTAACCTTTTGCAGGAATATGAGGACATCTTTCCCGCTGAGCTGCCACCAGGACTACCTCCTATTAGAGGAATTGAGAACCAAATTGATCTAATTCCTGGTGCTACGTTGCCCAACCGCGCGCCATATAGAACCAATCCAGAGGAGACAAAGGAGATACAACGCCAAATTCAGGAACTACTCGACAGAGATCATATTCGTGAGTCCCTTAGCCCCTGTGCTGTTCCTATTATTTTGGTACCTAAGAAAGATGGTTCTTCGCGCATGTGTACTGATTGTAGAGCTATCAATAATATTACTATTCAATATCGTCATCCTATTCCACGTTTAGATGACATGCTTGATGAATTGAGTGGCTCTACCATGTTTTCTAAAGTTGATTTGCATAGTGGTTACCACCAGATTCGTATGAAATTAGGAGATGAATGGAAAACAGCATTTAAAACTAAGTTCGGTTTATATGAGTAGTTAGTGATGCCGTTTGGTTTAACTAATGCACCCAGCACTTTCATGAGGTTAATGAACGAAGTTTTACGTGCTTTCATTGGACGTTTTGTGGTAGTCTACTTTGATGATATTCAGATTTATAGCAAATCTTTAGAGGATCATTTGGACCATTTACGTGTTGTTTTCAATGCTTTACGTGATGCACGTCTGTTTGGTAACCTTGAGAAGTGCACCTTTTGCACCAATCGAGTTGCGTTTCTTGGATATGTTGTTACATCACAGGGTATTGAAGTGGATCCAGCCAAGATTGAAGATATTAAGAATTGGCCGCAGCCCAAGACGGTCACACAAGTAAGGAGTTTTCTTGGCCTCGCTGGTTTTTATAGGCGCTTTGTCAAAGACTTTGGATCAATTGCCGCGCCGCTGAATGAGCTTACCAAGAAGGATGTGCCCTTTGTTTGGGGCGATGCACAACAACAGGCCTTCGTCATATTAAAAGATAAGCTAACACATGCTCCCTTACTCCAACTTCCTGATTTTACTAAGACTTTTGAGCTTGAATGTGATGCTAGTGGAATTGGTTTGGGAGGGGTGTTATTACAAGAGGGAAAACCTGTTGCATATTTTAGTGAGAAATTGAGTGGGGCTAGTCTGAACTATTCTACTTATCATAAAGAATTATATGCGTTGGTTTGGACATTAGAAACTTGGCAACATTATCTATGGCCTAAAGAATTTGTTATTCATTCTGATCATGAATCTTTGAAGCATATTCGTAGTCAAGCTAAGTTGAATCGTCGTCATGCAAAGTGGGTTGAATTTATTGAGTCTTTTCCTTATGTTATCAAACACAAAAAGGGTAAAGATAATATTATTGCTGATGCTTTGTCGCGCCATTATACTTTGTTATCTCAACTTGACTTCAAAATATTTGGATTAGAAATTATTAAGGAACAATATGTGCATGATGCTGAATTTAAAGATGTGTTGCAGAATTGTAGAGATGGTAGAACATGGAACAAGTTCGTCTTCAATGATGGATTTGTGTTCCGTGCTAACAAACTATGCATTCCAGATAGTTCTGTTCGTCTTTTGTTGTTATAGGAGGCGCATGGAGGAGGATTGATGGGACACTTTGGTGTCAAGAAAATGGATGATGTTCTTGCTGCACACTTCTTTTGGCCACGTATGCGCCGAGATGTTGAGAGATTTGTGGCACTCTGCACTACTTGTCAAAAAGCTAAGTCTCGCCTTAATCCACATGGTTTATATATGCCTCTTCCTATTCCTAGTGTTCCTTGGGAGGATATTTCTATGTACTTTGTTTTGGGACTGCCACGAACACAGAAGGGGAGGGATAGTATTTTTGTTGTTGTGGATCGGTTTTCTAAGATGGCACACTTTATTCCTTGTCATAAAACGGATGATGCTGCGCATATTGCTGATTTGTTCTTTCGTGACAATGTTCGTTTGCATGGTGTGCCAAATACTATTGTCTCTGATCGTGATACTAAATTTCTTAGCCACTTTTGGAGATGTTTATGGGCTAAGTTGGGGACTAAATTGCTGTTTAGTACTACATGTCATCCCCAAACTGATGGACAAACTGAAGTAGTAAATAGAACTTTGTCTACTATGTTGCGGGCTGTTTTAAAGAAGAACTTAAAATTGTGGGAAGAGTGTTTACCTCATATAGAATTTCCTTATAATCGTTTGCTGCATTCTACCACAAAGATGTGCCCATTTGAGATTGTGTATGGTTTTGTTTCTCGTGCACCTATTGATTTATTGCCTTTACCTTCTTCGGTGCAAAATAATTTGGATGCTACACAACGCGCTGAAATGATATTAAACTTGCATAAGACTACTAAAGATAACATTGAACACATGAATGCTAAGTATAAACTTGCTGGGGATAAAGGGAGAAAGCATGTTATGTTTGATGTTGGAGATCTTGTTTGGTTACATTTGCGTAAAGATCGTTTTCCTGATTTACGCAAGTCTAAGTTAATGCCGCGTGCTGCTGATCCCTTTAAGGTGTTAGAGAAAATAAATGATAATGCATATAAACTTGAGTTGCCTGCAGACTTTGGTACGGTTAGTCCTACGTTTAACATTGCAGATTTGAAGCCTTACTTTGGTGAGGAAGATGAGATTGCGTCGAGGACGCCTTCAATTCAAGAAGGGGATCATGATGTGGACATCCCTTCTATTGATACAACCGTTGTACCTACATCTACACACATACAAGGACCCATCACAAGATCTCGTGCCAAACAACGTAACTATCAGGTACTTTCGTTTCTTGGAACTATTCCTCACATACATGAGAATATGATGCTGCCTAAATCAGATGTATTTCTTACTCTTAGGAATGATGGACCAAGCATGGATGAGAGGGACAAGCGTTGGAGCATGGCCATGTATGGAGATGGCAGCAAGCATGTGATGATCCAAGAGAAGGCCACGGATGAAGATTTCAGAACTTTGAGGCCACCATAATGAAGAAAGAAGGCTTGGACGAAATATTCAAGATTAATACTTCATGAATTCGTCCATAGCTTAATATGGTGCCGCGACACCTTTATTTTGGGCCAGGCCCATGTAATTTTTGCAGGATTTTAAATAGCCACTTTTTAGAGTCCGTATTTGAGGGGGAAAATACTTCTAGGGTTGGATTCGGCCACCACTTCCATGGCTGGCCGAAACCCCACCTTTTCCTCCTTAAATACTCCCCATAGCCGTCACCCTAGAGTCGGATTTTGTTTAGATATTAAGTTAGCCATCGTAGCAACTTCGCCAATGCTCGAGCGTCGCAGAGGCCTCTTGTACTTCGCACCTATACAGGATCCCACCTTTTCAATAAAGCTTTCCTCTTAATCCGCAATATCTTGATTGCAATATTGGTTCTTACTTGTTCTCGATTTCAGGTAGGAATTAAGACCCTCGCTGGTCAGGCTGATCGTGTTCCCGCAGGATCGTAACCTCCAGGAGATTGGCCTAGCGATTGCATTGGCGCTCGTGCTCGCACGTGTAGTCGGATCGTCAAGCCCGAACTCCACCAAATCGATTATCACCTTCTCATCGAAGATCGGACACCTTTGCCCTATCAGATTGGTTTGCACACATAATGATGTTGCTTTGGATATCTTTTGATGCAGCCCATCCTACGGACGCCCCTCCATCTACACCACCTAATCCCCCAAGTGGACCAATGACCCGCGCCTGAGCCAAGCTCCTACAAGCTAAGGTTAACTCACTCCTTTCCTCGTGTGACTTTGATATGTCTTTGGATGGCTTGCTACTTCATGCAACTACACTATGTATCCTCTGCGATGAAGCACCTGTACCTCGCCAAGCCACCAAGGAAAAAAAACCAGGAGAACCCGCTGATGGAGCTCACCACACTGGAGTCTCCTGTCGACACTGGAGTCTCCGGCCTACACCGGAGTCTCCGGACCGACCCCCCGTCCGACCCCAGGAACCGACCCGGTGATAGTCTATATGCCCCTCTGGAGACGGGTCCAGAGATTGACCGGAGTCCCCAGCCTAGAATGGAGTCTCCGGACCCTACACCGGAGTCTCCGGCCTGCGCGACAACTGGCATGTTAAGGCCTTTTGGGCCTGGCCCATGTAACCCCCAGATTCGTCCCAACTTCCAGTTTTATCCCCAAATTACCCCTGTTTATGTGGCTGGCCTATATAACCCCACCCCTCTATTGTAAACCCTAGACTTGGATAATTGTAATTGAAGACACCCCTAGAAGATCTATCAATTGCTAGTCTCATGCTCCTTGACAAGGAGCACCAATTATCCCCCTCCTCTTGGATTTTGCCTCGTGCGTTCAAGTTGTACAAGTCCTTGGAGTTCGGTGTTCGTCTCCAAGTAGTCAAGATCTCATCAAGCCTCTCACCCCCGTTGTTGGTCGTGGGAGAGTGTGTTGCCCAACGCCGATCCTAGGGATTGTGTTGGACCGGTTGCCACCGGCGTGAGCTATCGGCTTGTATCGTGTTTTCGTGTGTGTGTGTTCATCGAGTTCTTCGCGTGTGAGTTCGTGGATTTCACCCCTCTCCTCACCCCCCTCACCCCCCCTCGATTTCCACGGGATTCGTGAAAGAGCAAGGTTGATCACGAATTTTCCCTCAATTTTTCTTCTACCCACCATAAATTCGAAAATATCCCATAAATTCTCCGGCCCAGACCGGAATCTCCGGCCCTAAACGCCAGTTTTGTCTTCTTAGTCTTATTCCGCATTGGCTGATTTGTCCGCTTGTTGTTTGTGTTCCGTGTGCGTGTCACCAACTAACAGATAGCTTCCGCAATATCGCCCGCTCTCTTCGACACCATGGACCCCAAACTCATCCCCGCTCCATCGACACAAGCTCATCATCAACAACTAAGGTATAACTTGTGTCAACCCTTGTAGCCATATCTTCCTTTGTGTGTACCTATCCTATGAGAGCAACTCCTTTTGTGTTTGCCTAAGCATTGTGCACTTGTCCTTGGAAAGTGAGTGTGTGGAAGCAAAGACAAAAGTTAACTTAGTAGCATAGAAAGGGAGAGAAGAATTAAAAAAAGATAAAAAACAAAAGAAAAATAGAAAGGTACATAGTCTCCCAATACAAAGAGAGTATCAAGCTCGTGATAAGGGTGGCCCGATCTTCTCGTTGAGCACGTCATAGATGATGGTGGATATAATGGAGATAACTTGTGGGATGCTATGAATCACTGGCTGTCCCCCCGCTGCCAATGCAACAGATCTCAACCCAGATGGTATTCACAACTTCACACACTTGCGCACGTAGCCGCTGACCACGAAGCGGTTTGCATTCTACCAATTCCCAATGGAATAGCAGAAAACACGAAAACTTTCATTAGCAAACTCTAGATCAAATCAAAGTGGAGGTATGGTAGATATTCCTGATCGAATCAAAGAGGAACATAAAATTTCAGATGAATGCTTGCAGCAGTTCAACGAAACAAGTATTGGTTTAATCTAAACGTGGTCTAACCCTAATTGCGACAGCTGCTGGGGTATATATGAGGGCTGGGGCTTCCTCCCTCATAAAAACAGTCATAACTTGGCCCAAACTGACTCGAACTGATACATACCGACCCATAGATGGATTCGGCCTAATTGGCACGCAGGCCAAACATTGTGGAACACCTCAAACATGTATTTCTTGGTGCTCCTCGTCCCTCTCTTGATCATACGTGATTCCTCATTGTCTCCTAGTGCGCCTGCCTCCCTCTCCTCCCTCACGCACTTGCTGATATTGGAAATCAGTGCTTGTTCTTCTTGTTGCAACTCTCCTTCTCCATGTGCAACGCTTGTGTTATCAACAAACCTGATCATACAAATATGCATAGACTTAGGCAGTATAAAGTTATCATCAATTAAAATATCAGATTCAATTAAGAGTGAATTCACCTGTTGGCCTAGTAGCTTTGCACGTGCCCTTGTAATTGGTCCAATTCTGATTTCATTGGACTTGTCTTGTGCAGCAACATCATCATCATCATTGGGAGTTAATGGTAAAGGACTAGAGATATCCTCATCATCCTCCCCCCTTCAAAAGGCGTCGACCTCAACGCTCCAAGGTCTTCTCCATCATATGGCGTCATATCAACAATATTGAATGAATTACTGACGCCAAACTCATCAATAGGAAGATCAATCTTGTAGGCATTATCATTTATCTTGGAAAGCACTTTATATGGACCAACACCTCTTGGCTGCAACTTGGACTTGCGTTGTTGTGGAAATCTGTCTTTGCGAAAATGCACCCATACCATATCACCTGGCTGGAACAGCACCTCCTTTCTCTTATTATTAACACGATCAGCGGTGTACTTGCCCTTCTTCTCAATTGCTTCCTTTGTTCTCATGTATCTTCTTCACAAAATCTGCCCTCTTGGATGCCTCCATGTTAACTCTCTCTTGAAGTGGAAAGGGCAGCAAATCAAGTGGTGTAATTGGTTTAAAACCATAGACAAGCTCAAACGGACAAAGCTGCGTTGTTGAATGGACTGCCCTGTTATATGAAAACTCCACATGCGGCAAACAGTCCTCCCACACACGCAGGTTCTTCTTGATCATTGATCGCAGCAACGTTGAAAGTGTGTGATTTATCACCTCCGTTTGACCATTAGTTTGGGGATGACAAGTGGTGCTAAATAGTAACTTTGTTCCTAGTTTTCCCCAAAGTGTCTTCCAGAAATAACTCATAAACTTCACATCACGGTCAGAAACAATCGCCTTTGGTAGTCCATGTAAGCGGACGATGTCCCTGAAAAACAGATTAGCAACATGCGACACATCGTCGCTTTTGTGGCAGGCAATAAAATGTGCCATCTTAGAAAATCGATAAACTACCACAAAAACGAAATCATGTCCTCTCCTAGTTCTAGGTAGTCCTAACGCAAAATCCATGCTTATATCTTCCCATGGTGTAGTAGGAGTAGGAAGAGGAGTATACAAACCGTGAGGCTTCAGTTTTGATTTTGACTTGTTGCAAGTAATGCAACGCTTCACAAATCTGTCCACATTACGCCTCATCTTAGGCCAATAAAAGTGATCAGCGAGCATGAGCAAAGTCTTCTCTCGTCCAAAGTGACCCATTAAACCACCGGCATGTGATTCCTGCAACAATAGCAAACGCACGGATGATTCTGGAACACATAGTTTGTGATGCAACCCAACACATGGCATTCACCATTGGCCCACACCATGCTACATCAACCATACCCTCAAAGGTGAACTCATTCCATATGTCACCCTCCTTTGGTTATCATGTGAATGGGATCCTACTTGAGACAAGTGCCCATGCTATGACCAGGCCCATGACCATGACACCAAGAGGATATGACAAGAATACCCTAGAAACCAAGACCCCCAAGAAAGAGGCCTGGAAGAGAAGACGCAAGAAGCTGCTGAAGCCAAACAGGAGTCTCCGGTTTACCACACCAGAGTCTCCGGCCCATCTCCGGACCAACCCCCAAACCAGCGCCCAGGACAGTCAGTAGGCCCCTTCGGAGACGACACCGGAGATTGACCGGAGTCTCCGGTCCAGATCAAAGTCTCCGGACCTCTACACCAGAATCTCCGGTTTGAACGTATCGGGCATGCGCGCCTCGGGTTGGGCCTGGCCCATGTAACGCCCAGAACTTCCTGTTTATGCGTGTTTTACCCTTACCTCGTGGCTGGCCTATATATAAGCCCCCACCCTCCTTGAAACCCTAGAGTTGATGATGAATGAAGGCTTGTGCCTAACCCAAGATGGGAACCCCTCTCTATAGTTAATCTATGAGTTGTACAAGGCCTTGGAGTTCGGTGTTCGTCTCCAAGTCGTCAAGACCCTCCTCAAGTGTTTGGTCTCTCCTCATCAAGGATTATAGTAGTGCTAGGTCTCTCCCCTTTGGGATTCTACTTGGTTGCTACTCTCTCCTTTTATTTGGATTCTATCATCCGCTTTCCGATCTCTCCTTAGGTTATTCTACCTAACGGTCTCTCGCCGACGATTCTATTGGATTGGTTGTTCGATCCAACGGGAGAAAATCGAATTGGGTTGTGTTTGCATGCGTTTGTATCTTTTCCTTGCGTTTGTGTTGCGTTCATCGTGTTCATAGAGTTTCCCCCTCACTCCCCACCTCAAATCCGTGAAGATCGGGCCACATTAGGGTGAATCCCACAAGGGATACCTTATCAACTAGTATCAGCAGCTTTTGGTTGGCACGGATTTGACTTCGTTTCCCCATATCCACCACAAATTCGAAAATACCAAAAATATTAGCCCCAAATTGCTTTTGGGTCGATCTCTTGATTTGGTGAGTTGATTGTGGTTTTGGTCCATTAGAAACTTGTCCTTGGATTTGGTCTACCTTTGCCCTGCATTTCTCAGCCCAATTTGGTCGAAATTTTCTGGATTTGAGGGTTAAAGGGCCGAATTTCCGCTCACGAACTCGAGTTGTTTGTCGTGCTGGAACCAGACCGGAGTCTCCGGCCATCACACCGAATCTCCGGACCACACCGGAGTTTCCGGCCCCAACACACCGGAGTCTCCGGCCCTGAACAAAAAATTTGACCCCTCTTCCTTTTTCGACTAATTTCCTTTGTATGTTTGTGTTTCGCCTGAGTGTCTATCAACTAACAAGCTTCCGCAATGCCAACAACACCTCGTGCTCGACATCGACACCGCGGAACTCGAACTATCCCTACACCAATGATTGCAAGTACAACATCATCACAAGGTATAACTTGCACCACCATTGTTAACCCCCCCTTCTTCATGTGTGTGTTACCCAACCTATCGAGAGTAGCCCTCTTATGTTTGCCGAAGCATTGTGCGCTTGCTCTTGCATAGTCATGATATAGAGGCAATAACAAAATTGACTCAATAGTACCCAAAAAAAGCTTCTAAGCAAAAGAAACAAAGAAAGATACCAATGGCTAAAGACAGTCCAAAGCTTCTAAGCAAGAGTGCGAACAAGAGCAAGGCAAGCGTACAAATCCGTTGCTTCTCAACCTTGTTGCGAACGGGCTATGGTCTCTCCTAGCGTTGGCACGACACCGAGCACTAGTCTTCGTTAGGTCCAATTTTGTTCGTTGCTCATTTTTCATAGTCGTGCTAGCCACATTAATCTCCACTGTGTGTATAGTCGTAGGTTCTCGTCACCCTTTTTGACCTTTTCCTTTGACTTTGTTTTTGTTGGATTTTACCCACTTTTGACAAAAACCCTTTTCTTTTGATTGTTCCATTTGCTATCCACCTTTCTAACCCACCACCATAGGCCTTTGTGTGTGTGTCTTGTGTACTCGCTATTCTCTTTGCTCTCGGCAAGAACAATCTTTACAATTATTGACTCCGGTGAGGCAAGGTAGCAATTACCATTCCACCAATCTCACCATATCTATCAAGTGTGTTTGTGCACCATGTCTAGGGCAAGTGAAGCTAGTGGAGATAGCAATTTCAACAACCAAGATGGCTTTGCCATGCGCCACAACTTATGGGCGCAACGTCAAGAATTCAACAATCAATTTGAGATGAGCACTGTCTTGATGATACTTTTTGAGAATTTGAGTACCGTGAGCGGCAACGTCAAGAGGAACACCATGCTCAATTCCAAGCTCTTCACTAGGCTATTGCCAACCTTGGCAACCGGCATGGTCATTGTTCAATGTCGCCAAGTTCCTCCCGTACGCACTCCTCAAGTCGACATGGCGAGTCTTCAAGGCCACACTCCCGCCGCGGAGAACCCCACCACCATAATGGGGACCAACAAGCTCGTCATCGTCACCATCAAGCGGTGGACCCAAATGCTCCTCAACCTCAACAACAACGCCAAGAGCATGGTCCACCACCACACCAAGCAATGATCGACGTGCACCAACCTCGGGAACGCCATGATGAAGCGAACCACAATGATAGGCGTCGTCACTCTCCTCATGACCACCATGTGCAACTTCAACACAATCAAGCACCGGCATGGGATACAAGCGATGATGATGAGGATGCACGCCAAGCTCGACACAACAACCGGCATGCACAACACCACCACCGACACCGTCAAGCTATGAATGTCAATGATGCCGACCAACGGCGAAGAAGAGACTTCGAGCATCATCAAGCTCATCCACCACAACAACCTCAAGGCAATCAAGAGCCTCCTCCTCCGCCTCCACGCCCTCCAAGTGACGCAAGTATGCACCAAGAACGTCGCAACAACCACCATGAGCGTGATGATGGCAAGTTTGGAAAGCTCAAGTTCGTTATGCCCAAGTTCAAAGGAGAAGAAAATGTCGATGCATACCTTGAATGGGAGCTCAAAGTCGACACGATCTTCCGAGTCCACAACTTTTCCGAAGAGAAGAAAGTGGCAATGGCATCTCTTGAGTTTGAGGATTACGCCAATGTTTGGTGGGAAGACAACCAAAGCAATCGTGAGAAGCAAGAAGAACCACCGGTCTCCACTTGGACCGAGATGAAGAATGTGATGTATGCAAGATTTGTCCCCGAGCACTATCGCCAAGACCTCTTCGACAAGCTACAAAACTTGAAGCAAGGCACAAAGACAATTGAAGAGTTTTATAAGGAGATGGAGATGACTATGATGAGAGCCGATGTGAAGGAGCTCGAAGAGCAAACAATAGCACGGTTCCTCAATGGTTTGAACCGCCCAATACGCAAAATAGTCGATTTCCAACCTTACAAGACTCTCGTCAACCTTCTTCACCAAGCAACCAAGGCCGAACGCCACTTGCAAAAGAAACATGCTTATGATAAGCAAAGGGCGTACTTCGCTTCCATCAACTCGAATACCCCCTCCAAGCCAACAAACCAAGAACCAAGCTCCTCCAAGCAATCCAAGACGCCTATGGCATCCTCCTCAAACACAACAACGGATAATCAAGTAGTTTGCTACAAGTGTGGAGGAAAGGGCCACAAGTCTTACGAGTGCCTCAACACAAGAGTCATGCTAACGGATGAGAACGGCGCAACATACTCCGTGAGCGAAGATGAATTTGAAGCTTTGACTCAAGCCGCTATCACAAAGGATGCCGCAATACAAGATGAGGACACGCTTCTATGTGAACATGGTCCAAGCCCCTCACTTGTCATTGCCCAAGTCTTGACGACCAACTCCATCCCTAGAGAGGACCAACGCCTAAACATCTTCCAAACCCGATCCGGAATTGATGGCAAGTCTATAAAAGTTATCATTGATGGAGGAAGTTGTCACAACCTTGCGAGCATCGATCTTTGTGAAAACTCAAGTTATCATACATGGAGCATCCTCATCCCTATCATGTCAAGTGGCTTGATGACAATGGTACCATTCAAATCAAACACAAGGTCAATGTCTCCTTCAAGATTGGTCCATATCAAGACACCGTCGAGTGTGATGTCGTGCCTATGACCGTGTGTCACATGCTCCTTGGAAGACCATGGCAATACGACAAGGGCGCACTACATGATTATACCTCCAACCAATATTCCTTTAAGTGGAATGACTAGACGTTTGTGCTCCAACCTATGATGCCAAGCCAAATTATCACATCCAACATGACGTCGTTGCCCAAGATAAAACAAGCTAAGGACCCTTGTGAGCTGAGAGGTGAGAGAGTGATCCACCAACACATGATGAGTGCTACAAGCCTCAAATGAGTGGAAAAATCATGAGTGCCACGTCGCATGCCACCACACGTGAGAAGAGTGATTTGAGTGTGACCAATACTAACAGTCAATCATACAACTCTTTCTCCTTGTTGTCGGTTTTGCAGGATACACAACCTCACCCACCACCTACAAGGAACACGGTACAAGATCTCCAACCACATCTTGATGACAAGCTCAACTTCAATAACTTCAACCAATTCGAACAAGGCTACGACACGGGAGATCCAACAACTTACGCACTCAAGACCATGTGCACACCTCTCTCCCTATATGATGATGGAACTTCATCGAGGACGACTCGTTTTGAAGCGGGGGGAGATGATGCAGCCCAACACATGGCATTCACCATTGGCCCACACCATGCTACATCAACCATACCCTCAAAGGTGAACTCATTCCATATCTCACCCTCCTTTGGTTATCATGTGAATGGGATCCTACTTGAGACAAGTGCCCATGCTATGACCAGGCCCATGACCATGACACCAAGAGGAGATGACAAGAAGACCCCAGAAACCAAGACCCCCAAGCAAGAGGCCTGGAAGAGAAGACGCAAGAAGCTGCTGAAGCCAGACCGAAGTCTCCGGTCTACCACATCGGAGTGTCCGGCCCATCTCCGAACCAACCCCCAAACCAGCGCCCAGGACAGTCAGTAGGCCCCTCCGAAGACAACATCGGAGATTGACCGGAGTCTCCGATCTAGACCGATGTCTCCGTACCTCTACACCGGAATCTCCGGTCCGAATGTATCGGGCCTGCGCGCCTCGGGTTGGGCCTGGCCCATGTAACACCCAGAACTTCCTGTTTATGCTTATTTTACCCTTAGCTCGTGGCTGGCCTATATATAAGACCCCACCCCCTCCTTGAAACCCTAGAGTTGATGATGAATGAAGGCTTGTGCCTAACCCTAGATGGGAACCCCTCTCTATAGCTAATTTATGAGTTGTACAAGGCCTTGGAGTTCGGTGTTCATCTCCAAGTCATCAAGACCCTCCTCAAGTGTTTGGTCTCTCCTCATCAAGGATTCTAGTAGTGCTAGGTCTCTCCCCTTTGGGATTCTACTTGGTTGCTACTCTCTCCTTTGATTTGGATTCTATCATCCGCTTGCCGATATCTCCTTTGGTGATTCTACCTAACGGTCTCTCGCCGAGCATTCTATTGGATTGGTTGTTTGAGCCAACGGGAGCAAATCGAATCGGGTTGTGTTTGCGTGCGTTTGTATCTTTTCCTTGCGTTTGTGTTGCGTTCATTGTGTTCATCGAGTTTCCCCCTCACTCCTCGCCTCAAATCCATGAAGATCGGGCCACCCTAGGGTCAATCCCACAAGGGATACCTTATCAGTTTGTTAGCTCGAAACAAAAAGCCATCATGTATATGGTATTTTTCCCATGCTTTCCCATCAGTACACAAACCATATGGTGCTGCAAAATCATGATCGGTAGCATATAAAGCACGCAAACTCTCTAAACCAAGAACCTTTACATCCAAGTGTGTCAACAACATATTTTTCCTAGATAGAGCATCAGCAACAACATTATCTTTACCCTTCTTATCCTTAACGATGTATGGGAAAGACTCAATGAATTCAACCCACTTAGCAAGATGTCTATGCAAGTTGGATTGAGCTTTTAAATAATTCAAAGCCTCATGATTATAATGTATAATAAATTATTTTGGCCACAAATAATGTTGCTAAACCTCAAGAACTCTAACAAGCACATACAATTCTTTGTCATAAATAGGATAATTTAACTGTGCACCACTCAATTTCTCAGAAAAATATGCAATTGGTTTACCCTCTTGCATGAGAACACCTCCAATACCAATTCTACTAGCATCACATTCAATCTCAAAGTGTTTATTAAAATTAGGAAGTGCAAGTAATGGTGCAGTAGTTAACAAACGTTTCAGTTCATCAAAAGCATGATCTTGGGCTCGGCCCCAAACAAATTCAACACCTTTCTTAGTAAGTTCATTCAAAGGGGCAGCAATAGTACTAAAATCTTTCACAAAACGCATGTAGAAACCGGCAAGACCGTGAAAGCTTCGTACTTGACTAACATTCATAGGAGTAGGCCAATTTTGTATAGCTTCAATTTTAGATGCATCGACCTCAACTCCATTTTTAGAAACAGCATATCTCAAAAATATGGCCTTTTCTTTGCAAAAAGTGCACTTATCAATATTGCCATAAAGCTTATTATCACGCAACACTTGCAAAACTTGTCGGATATGAGCACTATGTTCAGATTCATTGCGGCTGTAAATTAATATATCATGAAAGTACACAACCACAAACTTGCCAATGAAATGCCTTAAAACTTGGTTCATCAATCGCATGAAAGTACTAGGTGCATTAGTTAACCCAAATGGCATTACTAACCACTCATATAATCCGAACTTAGTTTTAAAGTCTATTTTCCACACATCCCCTTCTTTCATCCTAATTTGATGATAACCACTATGCAAATCAAATTTAGAGAAAATAGCAGCACCACTCAGTTCATCCAGCATATCCTCTAAGCGTGGGATAGGATGGCGATACCAAATAGTGATGTTATTAATAGCTCTACAATCTACACACATGCGCCATGTACCATCTTTCTTAGGAACTAAAATAACAAGAACAACACAAGGACTTAGGCTCACACGAATATACCCTTTGTCGAGAAGTTCTTGCACTTGCTTCTGAATTTCCTTCGTTTCTTTGGGGTTGGTGCGGTAGGGGGGCTCGATTGGGCAACGATGCTCCTGGTATAAAATCAATTTGATGCTCAATACCTCACACTGGTGGCAAACCTGCAGGTACCTCGCTTGGAAACACGTCGTTGTATTCCTGTAATACATGAGAAACACCAAGAGAGAGGGGGGTCATGTCATTAGAAACTAAAATTTCACCATTGTACATAAGCACAAGTGGGACAGCAGTAGGATCCTCACGAAACTCTCTCAGATCAGATTTGGTGGCTAACATTACTAAGGAATGCACTCGCTCACCTTTCTTTTTACCACTCATATTTGGCTTTTGGCTCTCACTCACCGAAGGTGTAGTCTCTCGTCTATCTACTCTCTCAGTTTCTTTCTCAAGATTCACTTCAATCTTTTGACGAGATTCATTTATAATATGTTCTGGTGTCATGGGCCGCAAAATAATGTTTCTACCATGCCAATTCAAATGATATGTATTGGCTCTCCCATTGTGTTGCACATTGCGATCATATTGCCATGGGCGTCCTAACAACAAATGACACACGGTCATAGGAACCACATCAAATTCAATGGTATCTTTATATGGTCCAATCTGAAATTCACACGCACCATGTAGCTAACCTTCATCTCTCCATTATCACTCAACCACTGAATATAATATGGATTGGGGTGCGGTAAATACTTCCATTTTAGCTTTGCACAAAGCTCTTTACTAGCCAAATTGCGATGGCTACCACCATCAACTATCACTTTGCACGCCTTGCCAGGACCAACAACAACCTTTGTTTGGAACTGATAGGACAAAGGTGTCCGATCTTTCGATGAGATGGGGATAGTCGATTTGGTGGAGTTCGGGCTTGACGATCTGACTACACGTGCGAGCACGAGCGCCAATGCAATCGCTAGGCCAATCTCCTGGAGGTTACCGATCCTGCGGGAACACGATCAGCCTGACCAGTGAGGGTCTTAATTCCTACCTGAAATCGAGAACAAGTAAGAACTAATATTGCAATCAAGATATTGCGGATTAAGTTGAAAGCTTTATTGAAAAGGTGGGATCCTGTATAGGTGCGAAGTACAAGAGGCCTCTGCGACACTCGAGCCTTGGCAAAGTTGCTATGATGGCTAACTTAATGTCTAAATAAAATCCGAGTCTACGGTGACGGCTATGGGGAGTATTTAAGGAGGAAAAGGTGGGGTTTCGGCCAGCCATAGAAGTGGTGGCCGAATCCAACCCTAGAAGTCCTTTTCTCCTCAAATACGGACTCTAAAAAGTGGCTAATTAAAATCCTGCGAAAATTACATGGGCCTGGCCCAAAATAAAGTTGTCGCAGCACCATATTAAGCTATGGACGAATTTGTGAAGTATTAATCTTGAATATTTCGTCCAAGCCTTCTTTCTTCATTATGGTGGCCTCAAAGTTCTGAAATCTTCATCCATGGCCTCCTCTTGAATCATCACATGCTTGCAGCCATCTCCATGCATGGCCATGCTCCAATGCTTGTCCCTCTCATCCATGCTTGGTCCATCATTCCTAAGAGTAATAAATACATCTGATTTAGGTAGCATCATATTATCATGTATGTGAGGAATTGTTCCAAGAAACGAAAGTACATGATAGTTAAGTTGTTTGGCATGAGATCTTGTGATAGGTCCTTGTATGTGTGTAGCTGTAGGTACAACGGTTGTATCAATAGATGGGATGTCCACATCATGCTCCCCTTCTTGAATTGAAGTCGTCCTCGACGCAATCTCATCTTCCTCACCAAAGTAAGGCTTCAAATCTGCAATGTTAAACGTAGGACTAACCGTACCAAAGTCTGGAGGCAACTCAAGTTTATATGCATTATCGTTTATTTTCTCTAAAACCTTAAAGGGACCAGCAGCACGCGACATTAACTTAGACTTGCGTAAATCAGGAAGTTTATACTTAGCATTCTCCAACATCAAACACAACATGCTTTCTCCCTTTATCCCCAGCAAGTTTATACTTAGCATTCATGTGTCCTATGTTATCTTTAGTAGTCTTATGCAAGTTTAATATCATTTCAGCGTGTTGTGTAGCATCCAAATTATTTTGCACCGAAGAAGGTAAAGGCAATAAATCAATTATTTTGCGTTGTGTGTGGCATCATATTATCATGAATGCAGCGAACGATTATAAGCAAATTCAATATGAGGTAAACACTCTTCCCACAATTTTAAGTTCTTCTTTAAAACAGCCCGCAACATAGTAGACAAAGTTCTATTTACTACTTCAGTTTGTCCATCAGTTTGGGGATGACATTGTAACATCCCTAAAATCATGTTTCAAACTCATGCATATCATCCATGCATCCATGATCATATAAATTTCATTTCAAACAAAACATTTCAAAACAGAAGCATTTATGCTTAATGTTTCATGTAAGTTTGCTCTAGCCTTAATGCTATCTTACAAGGAGAAGAATACTTGTTTAGGTTCAGTAAGGTTTGAAATTCAAACTTAGGCACTTTCAAAAGTTTGAACAAGTTTGAAAACAAAATGAGTAATAAAACCAATATTATGCCTATTGAATATATATCATAAAGGCTTGGTTTTATTTTTATTTTCACTTGATCAAAGTGTTTGGAATGGACAATAGTGTTTGACACACATTTGAGTGCAAGGTTTGCAGTATAAAAACCTAGAGAAAATTTGAATTCAAACTCATTTGATTTGGATTTGAAAATCATTCCAGAAAATCAGAACAGAAAAAGAAAAGGAGAAAAGAAATAGATAAGGGCCAGTGCTACCTATCTGGCCCAACTACTAATCCAGCCCACTAAGCCCACCCAGGGTCTCCCTCTCTCTCGCTCACCCGCAGACACACCCCCCAGGTCACTGACTGCATGGTCCCACCCCCTCGCTGTTTAACTCGCTGAAGAGTGGACCCTGCGACCACGTCGCCTTCGTCGTCAATCACGCGCGCCTGCGACGCTCGCTCCGCCGTTACCTCGCCGCTATTACTGCGCGCTTAATTTCCATTGATACGCCGCGCGATCCTCGCCTCCGCTCTGGCTATAAGACCCCCTTTGCACCGCGGCCATTTCCCCTCACCTAGCGCCACCTCTACGCCCCCAGGCTGCCCGCAATTGCCTCTGCACCGCCGCAGACAGAACAACTCCGGCAGGCGATTCTGGTAAGCTCCGACCGCCCCTCTGTCTCTGGTTCAAACGAGCGTGACCGCCACATCCTTGTGCATCTGCTAACACCCCTGGTTTGCCTGCTCGTGACCAAGGTCGCCGTCTTCGTTCACGCCCGCAACCACCAGAGCCGCCGCTCGACTCCGACGAGCAATAGCAGTAAGAATCGAGCGCCCCTTGCCTTCCCTTTGGTACTGTCCTGTTCGCCAGACCCTTGCGCGTCTCCTAAACCCTCTGGCTTGTGCTAGGTCGACGCAGAGCCTCAGCAACGACCTCGACAGCAAGCAACAGACGCCGCCCGCAACTCCGACGAGCTCCAGCGACTGTGTCTGTGCGCCCCTTGCCAAGCTGTCGCCAGGTTGAGCATCAGCACGTCGTCGCGTTTCTGGTAAGCGTCTCCGATGACCCCCTAGCCATCTGTAGCGCCGCGCCGCCGCCAGTAGCCACCGCCAGCGCCGCCCAGCTTTGGTCGTTTGATCCAGAGCCATTGGATCTGGATCCAGCGTGCGAGATTAGATCACTTAACGAACCATTAAGTTTAGATCTGAGCCGTGCGATTAAGTCAGATCCAGCGGCTCAGAAGTGGTACGCACCAATAAGATTAAGACGCGTGGCATCTGTTTAGGTTTAAAAACAGAATTTGAATCTATTAGAAGTTTGATTTTGTTTTGGCTATAACTTTTGATCCCCACGTTTGAATTTGACAAATGTTATATCGTTGGAATCAGGAGAACAAGCCCTTTTTAAATATGCAATGTGTTTAATGTTTTGCTTCTGTTAAAATGGTTTTATTTGCAGAAACTTGTGTAGGGCTAATTTGAGTATATGAATTATTCAAGAATTGATTTAGGGTTTAATTAAATGTTGTTTGGCAAGTTTTTAACTTGTTTATGAACCAGTACTGTACACTTGCTTTGTTGAGTTTTAAAAATCATCACATATCATATTACATGCATGCATATATTTTTGTTTGTACATGTTTTTTTATGTGATTTGTGGCTATGATTCTTTGTGTAGATTTTGGTGCTAGTGATTGTGATTGTGAGGAGTGTAGCTACTCTCCAAACTACCAAGGCAAGTGGTACTTCATGAATATTTTATCCCTATGTTTTCTATTAAGCATTAGATATATTTTGCTAGTCTTGCATGCTATATTTTTCTTATATGCCATGTTGGGAAATCCTAGTAGTTGTAGAATTGCTAGGAAATTTCTAAGTTAAGATACTTATCTATGCCATGCTTAGCCTAGCTAGTAGCAACCAAGGGTTGGAGAAATATACATGCTATGATGAAAATATTACTAAGTCTTTGGACTTGTGTTTTGCCTAATAAAACAACTAAGTAAATGAAACACCTGGGTGGAATGGAAGTAATGGTTTGTGTTGAGTGGTTACCACGGGAACGAGAAAAGAGTACTTATCGGTAACGAGGTTGAACTAGGTATGCAGAGATACCGACGATCATAACCTCGGATAAGTAAACTATCGTGAGACAAAGGGAAATTGGTATCATATGTAAGTGGTTCATTCGATCACAAAGTAATCGTAGAAATATGTGGGAGCCATATGAATTTCCAGATTCCTCTATTGGTTATTGATCGGAGAAGTGTCTCGATCATGTCCGCATAATTCACGAACCGTAGGGAGACACACTTAAGGATTCGATGTTGTTGAGTAGTTATGGAATGATGAGTAAGAGACCGAATGTTGTTCAGAGTCTCGGATGGGATCCGGGATATCACGAGGAGATCCGGAATGGTCCGGAGAATAAGATTCATATAAGGAAAGTCCTGTTTCGGAGTTGGGGAATGATTCCGGTGTTTTCATCGGGAATGTTCTAGAAGGTTCCGGAATGTCTGGCACTCCGGAGGGGAAGGGTACATGAATGTGTTATATCAAGTTGGTATGATTGCATTATGTACTTGGTGTCATCGCTGTACCAAATAGAGGGATTAGTCAAATCCTAGTTTGAAAAGTCAAACGGCTAGTTTGAAAAGTCAAACGGCTAGTTTTGGGAAAGAGGAGAAGGAGGTTTGAAACCGACTTGGGGGAGGAGTTCCTCCTCCCACCGCCGGCCCACCTTGGGTCCGAGTTGGGGAGGGACTCCCCTCCCCAGGCGCGCCTCCCTCCACCTATAAGAGGAGGGGCAGGGCTCCCCTCCTAGACACAAGTTGCCTCCCTCTAAACCTAAACCCTAGCCACAGCCTAGGGATTTCTCCCAAGCCGCCGAGTTAGAGCTTCTAATTTCCCTAGCCGCTGGTTTATCCCCTTCTAATTGGTGTGTCTAAACCCTAGATCACCAAGGCTCTTTCATAGTCCACCATACTCGCTCCGGCTTAAGGCGAAGCCCTGCGAGATCTCCCCTCTACTTCTGGTACCACGCCGTCGTGCTGCTGGAATCGCGAGGAGAGTGCTACAACCTCCGCTGCCTGCTGGAACAAGGGAGAGGAAGGTCTTCATCAAGTACCGAACGTGTGACCGACTGCGGAAGCGCTGCCGGAACGCAGCGCCGGAAGGATCGTCTACGCGATCTTGAGATCGGCAAGTGTACGACTACATCACCCACGAGAATCCGCTCTCGTTAACCGCTTCACAATCTTCGAGGGTGAGTTCCTCTATCGACTCGTTGCTACAATCTAGTAGATAGATCTTGGCTTGATCATAGATTAGATCTTTATTGTGTGTTCATGCGGTAGAAATTTTTTGTTTTCCATGCTATGAACCCCTATAGTGGTATCAGAGCCGTGTCTATATGTAGATTTGTTGCATGAGTAGAACACAATGGTCATTGTGGGCGTTGATGCTTTTGTTGTTGATTGCTTCTTGTGTACTTTGCATCTTGCGGGATGGTGGGATGAAGCAGCCCGGGCTAACCTTACATGACATCGTTCAGGAGACTTGCTCCACGCTTGACATGCAACTTGTATTGCATAAGTGGCTTTGCGGGTGCCTGTTTCTCCCAACATAGTTAAGATTCAATTTACAACGGGTGATTGACAATACTAGTATCAATGTTGTGGTTGTTGTTCGTAAGTTACAACGACACTTATTGAAAGCCCCAAACCACGTAAAACATGCAAAGAAAATTAGAGACGTCTAACTTTGTTTTGCTAGGGTGTGCTGTGATGTGATATGGCCATGATTGTGATTATATTTGATGTATGCAATATTCCTTATTGTAAGTTGGCAACCTGCAGGAGCCATATGGTTGTCTTTAAATTCTGTTAAGACCCGCGTGTCTATTCAAAGTAGTTGTAATAGTTGAAGCCGGTGGACGACAACCATGGAGCGGCGTCATTGACCTTGATGCAATGCCGGTGATGATGGAGATCATGTTCGTGCTTGAAGATGGAGATCGGAAGCACAAAGAAGAAAGGCCATATCATATCACATATTATGAATTGCATGTGATGTTAATCCTTTTATGCATCTTGTATTGCTTAGTTCACGATGGTAGCATTATAAGATGATCCCTCAAGCACACAATTTCAAATCATAAAGTGTTCACCCTTAGTTAGCACCGTTGCTAAAGCTTGTTGTTTCGAAGCACCACGTGATGATCGGGTGTGTTAGATTCCGCAAGTGTATACAACGTGAGCAAGCCAGATTTGCTCATGCGGAAGCTAAGGTTTGATCTTGACGAGCCTAGCATGTACAGACATGGTCTCGGAACACGGATCACCGAAAGGTAAAGCATGAGTCATATAGTAGATATGATGAACATGTTGATTGTTCGCCATTGAAGCTACATCAACTCTCGTGATGATCGGTTTTGATATGGTGGATTTGGTTCGTGTGATCACTAAAACAATGTGAGAGATATTGTTTTGAGTGGGAGTTCAATAGCAATTTGATTAAAAGTTGAACACTATTTATCATCAATTAAATCAAAGTGAATTTGCATAGTTGTTGTAGTCATTGGCATCCGTTTACCACCTTGCGCTTAGTTTTAATTGAGATGATAGAACTATAGAATTCTGGTTAGTTACTTTACGAACTGGTATCGTATTGTTTTGAAGTGTTAATCTAAAGTTTAGAAGTCCTATTGCAAACTTTCAGTAAAGTTCCAGTTACTCCATGAAGTTTAATAATTGGTATTAAAAACAAGAGTGACAATTCCAAGTGTTAGTGTATGAGTATCATGTTTGTCTCCATGATTCTTGATATTCAAAGGATTGTCTTAATATCAAGGTTATCTAGGATCTGAAAGAGTTGTTTCAGAAACCATGATGTGTGGAAGATATTGTGATATCTGAAACAAAGTTTTGGTTGCAACATGATAGAGTATAATATGGCAAAAGTCATGTTCTCGTATTTGATGAGAATTTGCAAAAGGTTGAAGACACTAGTTGTCCTAATCCTCCAAAATGTTTTGGAGAGCAACATTATACTCGCAGTTCACCGTTATAAGCTAAAAGTAGCTTGATCATGGATAATTCCATGATAAGGGTGAATATTTGATGTAGGTAAAGTGTTTACTACACCAATAGATTACTAAAGAAAGGAATTTGAAAGAACACCAAACATTTGATGATGGTGATCTATTTCAAAGTGCAAGTCCAAAGACATTGGTATTTAATTATACATGCTTTGGACTATGTGTCATATGTATGACTCCACTGTTGATGTTGATAGATTCTTTCAAACAGAAAAGGAAATACTGAAAGAGAATCTCATAAGTATATGGCAGAAAAGAAAAGACTAGAATTGTTCAGTTTAAGTATACAGAAGATATACATGTTATGGCTATATTCTTTGCTTATTGAACAATGTGGTTCTTAAGTATTTGATACTGAATTTGTTGGTGTGAATCGTCATACGAAACAACACAATTCATGAACTACAATGTCCTAAGTAACTAGCAAAAGAATATGTGATGATGTTCATCGAGAACAAATAAAGGGTTATTGTGTTGCTCGTTAAACATCAAAGCTTGCCTTCAAGATTTGTTTTATCAGGTATTATGAGAACAAAAGGGTTGTTCAAATAATTGCCGTAATCCATAAAAGATGGATGATTCACAAATCTCGTTGGAGAAATCACATCCATAAAACTAGTGCTAAAAATGTCGAAAGACAAATTGATTGAAAGATCACTTAGGAAGTGACATCGCCGTTTAAATTATATTGGAAAGAAAACATGAAGAAACTCCATGTGGATGGAATTTTGGAGTCTTTTGATTTTTGATCACATGACGCTTGTGAAACTTTCCTAGAGATAATTAAAACTTCGTTCATAGGCCAAAAGGGAACAAATGACTAGCTTATTGGAACTTGTACATATTGTTGTACGAAATCCATTATGTGTAGTCAAGAGCGATGGATTTCAACTTCATATGCTTTCTCCGAAAATTTGAGTGAATATATGAATATTTACTTAATAAGGATGAAGTATGAAACATTTGAAAAGTTCAAAGACTTTCAAGATGAAGTGCAAAATCATTGTAACAAGAATGTAAATAGTTTATGATAAGATCATAAAGGAAGATATTTGAGTTACAAGTTTAGCATAATACCTAAGATTTAAGGAATCGTTCTGTGAATTTGAATGTCC
Source organism: Avena sativa (assembly GCA_916181665.1). Taxonomy (NCBI): domain Eukaryota; kingdom Viridiplantae; phylum Streptophyta; class Magnoliopsida; order Poales; family Poaceae; genus Avena; species Avena sativa. The sequence goes on from OV702294.1 coordinate 373,364,143, forward strand.
CGAAACACCATAAGAGTATGGAGCGTTCGAGATATGTAATTAAACCTTGTTTGACATGGTGAGATCGAAGGTGTAATACACAAAACTGCCATTATATTTTAAAGATTAAAAGCTTTAGAGACTACCGTTTTCCACTGAAAAGAGCTCCATCATAATCCGCTGAAATGACACCATATAAAGTTATGGTTTGGGATAAAACCCAAGTAGTCCTTTCTTAAACATTGGTATGCTATGCATAAGAAAGATGTTTGCAACCAAAGTCGGATAAACCTGTCTTTGTATTACTGTTAAGTATTCCTCCATAGACACCGGAGACAAAAGTGTTTGTCACTTAGAACGTCAAGTTTCTTTGAGAAGGAATTTTTCGTGAAAAGATAAGTGGGAGGACAATAGAACTTTGATAAGGTTAAAGGAACCTTAGCTATATGTGCAAAGTTGCGCAGCGCCGAAAAGTGTTCCGGAGGCAGCAACAATGCTCATGGCTCACGTGCCTCAAAGGTTGCGATCACGGAGGTCTAAGTTTCTATTGAACCAAGTAGGTCGAGTAAACAATCAAATACCAAGATTTGAGGGTTGAATCATTATTTGAGAATAATGAACGGACTACATGGAAAGAAGCGACGATGGGCCCTGACTCCGTCAAATGGCTTGAAGCCATAAAATCCGTGATAGTTCCATACACGAGAAATCAAGTTTTGAACTTGAAGGACCCTCGAGAAAGGTGTAAGACCTTACAGTTGTGTTTGGATCTATAAAGAAGTAGACATGGATGTTTCACATCTATGAAATAGTCGACATGTTGGGAAAGAGTTCACAAAATGTTCAAAGGTTGACTATGACAAGATTTTGATCTTTCATAGCGATATTTAGTCTAGACGGATTAATGTAGCAACCACTACATATAATTTTGTTATGTGGTAGTTGAATAAACAAAACAAGTTCTTCTAATAGAAGGGTTACCTAGGACGTGTGCATGACACGGTCCAAAGGGTTTTGTTAATTCAAAGGATGCTAAAAGCATATGCAAACTTCAATGGTTGAAGTAAGCATCGCAGAGTTGGAATCTTCACTATGATGAAATTGTTAAAAGAGTTTGATTTCATCACAGACAATGAAGATACTTGCATTTGCAAGAAATTAAGTGGGAGCGCTAAGACATATTTCTAATACATTATGTGGAAGACATATTGTTGATTAAAAATGATGTATCTTTTATTAACACATATTAAGAATTTCATCCCGATGAAAGACTTAGGCAAAACCCAAATATTTGGCATCAATAGATGCTAATATGGTTGTGCCAAAAGTACATAGATGATATATTGAATAAGTTCAATATATAAACTACAAGAAAGGTTCTTGTCACACAGAAAGGATTGAATGAGTTCAATATTGATGATATATTCAAGTGTATTGACATTTGGTAAGTGAAACAAAGATTCAAGTATAGATTGATACTTGATGTATGAAATCACAAAGAGTATTTATATCAATCATGTTGTGATATGTACAAATCCAGATATGTCCTATGCTCTAAATGTTATGAGCATATACCAGAATGATTCATAAGATGATTATTGGACGATAGTAAAGATATTCTTATGATCTTGTAAAAGAACTAAGAATATATTATTTTGTAGAAGTGACAAATAGATGGTTAGTTCATTGTAAATGAATTACATTGATACTAGTTTTGTCATAAAGTACAAATTAAGTTTATCTCAATCTAAACTAAGGGTGGCACAATATAATGGAAAGTAAGTTCCATAATGGATTTGGATGAGTTCCAAAGTTAAGACATTATGACAGATACTACAACAAAAGGCTAAGTATATGACTGCTATAATAGCAGCTAAAGAGGGCATTTGTGTCAAGTAGTTTGTTATCAAACTAGGTGTAGTTCATAGCGGGATAATACTATGAAGATATATTGTACGACAATATTATCAACATGTTTTAACCCCAAAGAACTAAAGGTCTCGCCAAAGGACCAAAATTATACAAAGCCATATCATTAGAGAATGAGTGATGCGTAGAGACGCAAAGACATGCAATTACACACGGACCTGGAAGTGTCAGATCCGGAGATCAGTTGACCACTAGCAATCGTGTACATACAACACTGGAAATCCATAGGTGTTGAATACACAAAGGTATAAAACTAGATTATTGACTCTAGTGCAAGTGGGAGACTGTTGGAGATATGCCCAAGAGGCAATATTAAAGTGGTTATTATCATATCTTCATACTTATGATAAATGTTTACATACCATGCTATAATTGTATTAACCGGAAACATTAATACTTGTGTGATTTGTAAACATAAAAGAGTCCCTAGTAAAGCCTCTTGTTAAACTAGCTTGTTGGTTAATATATGATCATGGTTTCCTGATCATGAACATAGAGATGTTATTAACAACAGGGTCATATCATTAGGAGAATGATGTGATGGACATACTCCTATAGTTAAGCGTAGCATAAAGATCAAGTCATTTAATATAGTTCATTTGCTATAAGCTTTCTGATACATAGTAACCTAATTCCTTCGACCATGAGATCATGCATATCACCTTTTCCGGAAGGATGCTTTGATGACATCAAACACCACACCGTAACAGGGTGGCTATAAACGTGGCATTGAGTGTTCAGAAAGTATTGGTTGAGACACATGGATCAAGAGTGGGATTTGTCCATCCATATGACGGATAGATATACTCTGGGCCCTCTCGGTGGAATGTCATCCAATTAGCTTGCAAGCATGTGACTATCTCACAAGGGATCACATACCACGGGAACGAGAAAAGAGTACTTATCGGTAACGAGGTTGAACTAGGTATGCAGAGATACCAACGATCATAACCTCGGATAAGTAAACTATCATGAGACAAAGGGAAATTGGTATCATATGTAAGTGGTTCATTCGATCGCAAAGTAATCGTAGAAATATGTGGGAGCCATATGAATTTCCAGATTCCTCTATTGGTTATTGATCGGAGAAGTGTCTCGATCATGTCCGCATAATTCACGAACCGTAGGGAGACACACTTAAGGATTCGATGTTGTTGAGTAGTTATGGAATGATGAGTAAGAGACCGAATGTTGTTCGGAGTCTCGGATGGGATCTGGGATATCACGAGGAGATCCGGAATGGTCCGGAGAATAAGATTCATATAAGGAAAGTCCTGTTTCGGAGTTGGGGAATGATTCCGGTGTTTTCATCGGGAATGTTCTAGAAGGTTCCGGAATGTCCGACACTCCGGAGGGGAAGGGTACATGAATGTGTTATATCAAGTTGGTATGATTGCATTATGTACTTGGTGTCATCGCTGTACCAAATAGAGGGTTTATTCAAATCCTAGTTTGAAAAGTCAAACGGCTAGTTTGAAAAGTCAAACGACTAGTTTTGGGAAAGAGGAGAAGGAGGTTTGAAACCGACTTGGGGGAGGAGTTCCTCCTCCCACCGCCGGCCCACCTTGGGTCCGAGTTGGGGAGGGACTCCCCTCCCCAGGCGCGCCTCCCTCCACCTATAAGAGGAGGGGCAGGGCTCCCCTCCTAGACACAAGTTGCCTCCCTCTAAACCTAAACCCTAGCCACAGCCTAGGGATTTCTCCCAAGCCGCCAAGTTAGAGCTTCTAATTGCCCTAGCCGCTGGTTTAGCCCCTTCTAATTGGTGTGTCTAAACCCTAGATCACCAAGGCTCTCTCATAGTCCACCATACTCGCTCCGGCTTAAGGCGAAGCCCTGCGAGATCTCCCCTCTACTTCTGGTACCACGCCGTCGTGCTGCCGGAATCGCGAGGAGAGTGCTACAACCTCCGCTGCCTGCTGGAACAAGGGAGAGGAAGGTCTTCATCGAGTACCGAACGTGTGATCGACTGCGGAAGCGCTGCCGGAACGCAGCGCCGAAAGGATCGTCTACGCGATCTTGAGATCGGCAAGTGTACGACTACATCACCCACGAGAATCTGCTCTCGTTAACCGCTTCACAATCTTCGAGGGTGAGTTCCTCTATCGACTCGTTGCTACAATCTAGTAGATAGATCTTGGCTTGATCATAGATTAGATCTTGATTGTGTGTTCATGCGGTAGAATTTTTTTGTTTTCCATGCTACGAACCCCTACATCACTTGCCAATACTATTCCAAAGTATTGACCCACTGTGGCTGTAACTTGTGATGTTGCAGGTTACTCTGATGAGGATTAGGAGTCATGAGTCTACACTCAACATTTTTGCCTGTGGCACATGAAGATGAAGACTTTTATTTATCTACTTATTCAAACTCTTGTACTAGGCATGTGGCCTTGGAGTTGTAAAGACTATGTTTGTCTCTAGAATGTCTGTAATAATGACCTTTGTTTCTGTGTACTTCATCTTAAACTGTGGATGCTAGCAATGATCCAGGGACTAGCATTGCAATCACAGGGATCCTTTTCCTTTATAAAGGAGGGATCTTACAGATGGTATCAGAGCACTGTGTTGCCTGTAGGATTATGACCCTAGGATTGGAAAACCACTAAGGAAAAAAATTTCAACAATTTCTACACTTGTCTATTCTTCTCGTAAACTTTTCTAATCTTCTTTCTCATCTCTAATTGTAGATGAACTCCATCAACGAAGCCGTGAGGAAAGGACCACTCATGACAATGACTTTGGAATGTGAGACAGAATTCCCCAAGGCTCTCAAGGACCTCACGGTTGCAATGGAAATACATGGTGCAGCTGTGTATAAAGGTTTTCCTGTGATGGATGAAGGAGTTGAGTACTGGTGGGTGCAACTTCACTTGTACAAAAACAAGGAAGACAACCACAAGGACTCAGGATTCTGCATGTTCACCAATTCAGTGATGCACCCTACATTCTTTGACTCAGCAAGGGATGCAGCTTGGAATACCATCAAAGAACTTGGTGAAAGAGTCAAGTGCAGAATGTTCAACATCCAAAATAGCCTAGAAGAAGAGAAGAAACATACCCAAGAGTTGGAGGCTACCAACCAAACTTTAAGAGGAGACATTATAGACTTAGTGATGGAGTCATGTGAACAAGATAGATTGCTTGCTTCTAGAAACATTATGTTAGCCAACAGATCCAGTGAGATAGGATTGTAAACGTACTACGTTAGTTGGACCACCACTTATCACCTTATTTTCCAAATGTTACCTCAAATTAGTTGAACCTTGGTTGATGTAATGGATTCTTGTATGCCATGACTTGTGTGTTTTGATTTCCAAGGTTATGTATGCGATGTTTTGCCTTGTGTTTCATCTTAAATTGTGTTGTTCTAACTTTTCTATCTTATAAATAGATGCCTACTGTTACCATCAGCACTGTTGAGGAGTTCCAGGGAACTCGCTTTGGTCCTCGTATTGTTGAGCTTACTACTTTGCTCAATCTCCCTCTTCCTACCATCATGGTGCTTCCCCTCACCAAGTTTGAGAGGAAAGACCTCTGGGGTTTCAAGGTCAACCATCCCGGATGCCAGACTGAGCCTACCACGGAGGCCATCGTCTTCAAGCTCATGCACGATGACAAGGAGAGAGGCCTTGAGGTAGTCATGCAGGATCTGATAGGACGTCTGCTGGGGAGACACTCCCAACAGGTTAGAGGTACTCACTTCCACGTCTTCGGTAGACGTGATGAGGATGGAGAGTCCATCGACTTCGAGGACACTTCGAGGGAGATAGCGGAGCCCATTCGTCTATACCTCCAGGACTTAGAGGCTCTCATTAGGCACGTGGATTCTGATAGGACCAACGTCATGCTCAAAAATGACGAACTCCAGGTGCAGCTTCGCGAGAAGGACAAGCTCTTCGCAGAGCAAGATGAGATAGTTAAGGAGATGGAGGCAAAGTTCGAGAGCCAGGACAGAAAGTTCAAGAGTCAGGAGAAGCGAGTCCAGGATAGGAACAAGAAGATCCGGGACATGACTGAAGAACTGCAGGCCAAGGACTTCGAGCTCGAGCATCAGCAGACGGTGATTGAGAGGCTTCGTTCTCAGAAGAGGGCTCTCAAAGCCAAGATAGAGACCTTGACCACCAGTGTCGAGGAATACAAGACTGCGATGGAGAACTCAGGTCTTACCTTTGTCGAGGAGGAGGTTGATGCCGAGGAGTAGATTTTACTACTCATTTATCATTTATTATCATACTTGTTGTCGGGAACTTGTTATTTGACCATCCGACATGTGGATGGCTTGTTATTTGTGTGTGTTTTACTTTGCGAACTTGTTATCTGGTTGTTGAACTTTTATCTTTATATTGCATGTTTTGTGATTGTTTATGTGATGTATTGTGCATGAAAGCATCTATGGGTATCTCATTCTTATCTCTATTGAACAAACCATAGATGCCTCCCCGTCGTGCAAATCCCAACCCCAACAACAACAACATCACTCCAGAAATGCAGCAAATTATGACAGCGCAGACTTAGCTGATGCAAATGATGACGACGTTCATCCAGAACCAAAACAACAACAACAACAACAATAACAACAACAATAACAACAACAACAACCCACCGGGTTTTGACATGCTTACCAGGTTCTTGAGATTGAGGCCAGCAAAGTTCTTAAACAACTGATCCCATGGTGGCCAATGATTGGCTACGCTCTGTGAACAAGGACTTGGTAACTGTGGGCTGTACTGATGCAGAAAAGGTCAGATTTGCAGCACATTTGCTGGAAGGACCAGCCGCCACTTGGTGGGATAACTTCCAGATCACCACTCCCAAAGAAGATGTGACATGGGCTATCTTTGAGGATGGCTTTCGTACTGCTCATGTCTCATCTGGAGTGATGAGTCTGAAAAAGAAAGAGTTTCATAACCTGAAGCAGCTCCACCGCGGTGTGGCTGAATATATAGAGGAGTTTAACAATCTGGCGCGTTACGCACCGGATGAAGTTGACACTGATGCTAAGAGGAAAGAAAAGTTCCTCGAAGGGTTGAATGATGAGCTGAACCTGCAGTTGGCTGTGGCATATGTTCCCACATACCAGTCTCGTTGTGATAAGGCTGCTATTTTGGAGAACAAAATGAAGCAAGTTGAGAGTAGGAAGAGAAAGCACTCGGACAAGCACAGCTCGGGATCGTCTCACAAACGTTCCCATTACGATGACAATGGAAGCTCAGGATCCCACAAGCATGGGAAATTCAACAAGCACCACAACCACAACCGTCATGACAACAAGCATCACCGTAGTCATGACAATGACAAGTACAAGAACCACAAGGGTGGATATAAGAGCCACCACAGTGGAAATGGAAGTGGCAGTGGAAGCCAGCCTGTCAAGAAGGACATCAGTCAGGTTGAATGCTTCAAGTGCAACAAGATGGGGCATTATGCGAATGAATGCCCAGAAAAGAAAGTTGAAGGACCCAACAAGCCCAACCCTTTTCAGAAGGGACAAGTGAACCACATCAATGTGGAGGAAATTTATGAGGAGCCTGATGCTGTTGCTGGTAAGTTCAGACTCAACTCTATTCCAGCATTTATTCTTTTTGATACTGGAGCATCGCATTCATTCATATCAAAAGCATTTGTTGATAGAAATGAGTTTCCAACTGAAAACATTGGGTGTCCAATAAAAGTTAGTTCTCCAGGTGGAGATATGATAGTAAGTCTTCGATGCCGGGATCTAGTAATAGAGTTTGGAAAGCATAAATTTCCAGTGAGTCTGATAATCCTAGATTCTCAAGGACTGGACGTAATATTGGTAATGGATTGGATGGCTAAATATGAAGGAGTACTAGATTGTGCTAATCGTACTGTCGCACTCACAACCCCGGAAAGAAAACGGATAAAATTCAAGTCTAACTTTGAATCAAAAGGGAGTAAGCTAAATTCTCTTAAGGGGGTTAGCATAGACAGTGTGCCAATTGTGAGTGAATATCCGGATGTGTTTCCGGAAGAATTGCCGGGAATGCCACCAGATAGAGATGTGGAGTTCCTTATTGATTTGCTACCAGGATCTGGACCAATAGCAAAGAGACCATACAAGATGTCAGTAGATGAACTGAAAGAACTCAAGAAACAACTCGGAGAGCAGTTGCAGAAAGGATTTATTCAACCAAGTTCTTCATCTTGGGGGAGCCCCAGTGTTGTTTGTGGAAAAGAAAGATAGAAGTCAAAGGTTATGCATAGATTACCGTTCACTCAATGAGGTGACTATCAAGAACAAATACCCTTTGCCTAGAATCAATGACTTGTTTGATCAGCTAGAAGGATCTTGTGTGTTCTCGAAGATTGACCTCCGGTCAGGTTATTTCCAACTCAAGATAAGGGAACAAGACATACCTAAGACAGCTTTCACCACAAGGTATGGATTGTATGAGTATACCGTGATGCCATTTGGTTTAACCAATGCTCCAACATACTTTATGAATATGATGAACAAGGTGTTCATGGAATTCCTTGATAAGTTTGTTGTCGTTTTCATCGATGACATTTTGATCTACTCCAAGAGCAAAGAAGAACATGAAGGACATTTGCGTTTGATACTTGAGAAGGTTAGAGAGCATAAACTGTATGCCAAATTCAGCAAGTGTGAATTTTGGTTGAATGAAGTTGGATTCCTTGCTCATGTTATGACAAAAGATGGTGTAGCAGTTGATCCTGCTAAAGTTTCAGCTGTAACTGAATGGGAATCTCCCAAGTCAGTGAAAGAAGTTCGTAGTTTCCTTGGCTTAGCAGGTTACTACAGAAGGTTCATTGAGAATTTCTCCAAGGTTGCCAAGCCTATGACAGAATTGCTAAAGAAAGACAAGAAATTTGCTTGGTCTGAAGGTTGTGAACTCAGCTTTCAGGAATTGAAGAAGAGACTTGTGACAGCACCAGTCTTGTGTTTGCCAGACTTGGAAAAAGATTTCCAAGTATATTGTGATGCATCTCATCATGGTTTGGGTGCAGTACTTATGCAAGAAGGAAAAGTTGTGGCATATGCCTCGAGACAACTCAAAACTCATGAAGTGAACTACCCTACTCATGATTTAGAGTTAGCCTCTGTTGTCCATGCACTCAAAACATGGAGACACTATCTTTTGGGTAAGCGTTATGAAGTGTTCACAAATCACAAGAGTTTGAAGTATATCGTCACCCAGAAGGAAATTAATATGAGACAAAGAAGATGGCTAGAACTCATCAAGGACTATGACTTAAGTTTGCAATACCATCCCAGAAAGCAAATGTTGTAGCGGATGCTTTAAGCCGTAAGGTTTTTGTGAATGGCCTTACAAAAGGAGAATTGCCAGATGATTTGTGTGCCCAATTTAGAGATCTCAGATTGGAGATTGTGCCCGAAGGACATCTCATGTCTTTGGATGTTCAACCCACTTTTTTGGACAAGATCAAAGAAGCCCAGAAGATTGATAAGGAAATTGAAGAGATTAAAGAAAAGTTTGGCAAAGGAAAAGCCAAAGGGTTCCATGAAGACGAACAGGGTACTTTATGGCATGGGAAACGTATATGTGTTCCACAAGATCCGGAGCTTCGGAAACTGATTTTGCAAGAAGCACACAACTCACCGTATTCCATTCATCCGGGTAACACCAAGATGTACATGGATATGAAAGAAAGATTTTGGTGGAATAATCTCAAGAAGGACATCGCTGAACATATTGCTTTATGTGACGTGTGTAGTAGAGTGAAGGGGGAACATCAGAAACCAGCCGGTTTGCTTCAACCACTACCTATTCCTGATTGGAAGTGGGACAAGATTGGTATGGACTTCATTACCGGATTACCAAGGACCAGGTCAGGATACGATTCTATTTGGGTAGTAGTGGATCGCCTAACTAAAGTGGCTCATTTCATACCCGTGAAGACAACTTATACAAGTGCTAAGTTGGCCAAGATCTACATGAGTAGAATTGTATGTCTACATGGAGTGCCCAAGAGTATTATGTCTGATAGGGGAACTCAATTCACTTCCCATTTTTGGAGACAGCTACATGAGTCATTGGGAAAGAGGTTGGAATTCAGCACTGCTTTTCATCCTCAAACTGATGGATAGACAGAAAGAACTAATCAGATTCTTGAAGACATGTTGAGGGCATGTGCCCTACACTATGGAGCCAGTTGGGATGAAAGTCTGCCTTACGTAGAATTTTCTTATAACAACAGCTATCAAGCCAGCATTGAGATGGCACCATTTGAGTTTCTCTATGGGAGAAAGTGTACCACCCCATTGTTATGGAATGGTGTGGGAGAAAGAAGTTTGTTCGGACCAGAACTTATCAAAGAAGCCGAAGAGAAAGTCAAGTTGGTTAAAGACAGATTGAAGATAGCACAGTCCCGACAGAAAAGCTACGCGGATCCTAAGCGTAGAGAGGTCACCTACGAAGTTGGTGATAGAGCTTATCTTAGAGTGTCACCACTTCGTGGAGTGAAGAGGTTCGGAGTCAAAGGAAAGTTGGCCCCAAGATATGTTGGGCCATTCAAGATTCTAAGTTGCAAAGGAGAAGTTGCTTATGAAATTGAATTGGCAGAGTCTTTGTCAGTTGTCCATAATGTGTTTCATGTGAGTCAGCTTAAGAAATGTCATCCAGAAATGGAAGAAACTTCTTTGAAGGATACTATACCTTTGGAGGAGGTACAATTGGAAAGTGACCTCACTTATGAGGAGAAGCCTATCAAGATTCTTGAGACTGCAGAAAGAGTCACAAGGACTAAGACTATCAAGTTTTGCAAAGTTAAGTGGAACCATCATTCCGAAGAGGAAGCAACATGGGAAAGAGAAGATGATCTTCGGAAAGACCACCCTCACCTATTTGCTAGCCAATCTGAATCTCGAGGGCGAGATTCACCTTAAGGGGGTTCGATTTGTAACATCCCTAAAATCATGTTTCAAACTCATGCATATCATCCATGCATCCATGATCATATAAATTTCATTTCAAACAAAACATTTCAAAACAGAAGCATTTATGCTTAATGTTTCATGTAAGTTTGCTCTAGCCTTAATGCTATCTTCCAAGGAGAAGAATACTTGTTTAGGTTCAGTAAGGTTTGAAATTCAAACTTAGGCACTTTCAAAAGTTTGAACAAGTTTCAAAACAAAATGAGTGATAAAACCAATATTATGCCTATTGAATATATATCATAAAGGCTTGGTTTTATTTTTATTTTCACTTGATCAAAGTGTTTGGAATGGACAGTAGTGTTTGACACACATTTGAGTGCAAGGTTTGCAGTATAAAAACCTAGAGAAAATTTGAATTCAAACTCATTTGATTTGGATTTGAAAATCATTCTAGAAAATCAGAACAGAAAAAGAAATGGAGAAAAGAAATAGAAAAGGGCCAGCGCTACCTATCTGGCCCAACTGCTAATCCAGCCCACTAAGCCCACCCAGGGTCTCCCTCTCTCTCGCTCACCCGCAGACACACCCCCCCAGGTCACTGACTGCACGACCCCACCCCCTCACTGTTTAACTCGCTGACGAGTGGACCCTGCGACCACGTCGCCTTCGTCGTCAATCACGCGCGCCTGTGACGCTCGCTCCGCCGTTACCTCGCCGCTGTTACTGTGCGCTTAATTGCCATTGATACGCCGCGCGATCCTCGCCCCCGCTCTGGATATAAGACCCCCTCTGCACCGCGGCCATTTCCCCTCACCTAGCGCCACCTCTACGCCCCCAGGCTGCCCGCAATTGCCTCTGCACCGCCGCAGACAGAACAACTCCGGCAGGCGATTCCGGTAAGCTCCGACCGCCCCTCTGTCTCTGGTTCAAACGAGCGTGACCGCCACGTCCTTGTGCATCTGCTAACACCCCTGGTTTGCCTGCTCGTGACCCAGGTCGCCGTCTTCGTTCACGCCCGCAACCACCAGAGCCGCCGCTTGACTCCAACGAGCAATAGCGGTAAGAATCGAGCGCCCCTTGCCTTCCCTTTGGTACTGTCCTGTTCGCTAGACCCTTGCGCGTCTGCTAAACCCTATGGCTTGTGCTAGGTCGACACAGAGCCTCAGCAACGACCTCGACATCAAGCAACAGACGCCGCACGCAACTCCGACGAGCTCCAGCGACTGTGTCCGTGCGCCCCTTCCCAAGTCGTCGCCAGGTTGAGCATCAGCACATCGTCGCATTTCTGGTAAGCGTCTCCGACGACCCCCTAGCCATCGGTAGCGCCGCGCCGCCGTAGGCAGAGCTCGCCGCCGCCAGTAGCCACCGCCAGCGCTGCCCAGCTTTGGTCGTTTGATCCAGAGCCTTTGGATCTGGATCCAGCGTGCGAGATTAGATCACTTAACGAACCGTTAAGTTTAGATCTGAGCCGTGCGATTAAGTCAGATCCAGCGGCTCAGAAGTGTGATCCAACGCGAACCGGTACGCACAAATAAGATTAAGACGCGTGGCATCTGTTTAGGTTTAAAAACAGAATTTGAATCTATTAGAAGTTTGATTTTGTTTTGGCTATAACTTTTGATCCCCACGTTAGAATTTGACAAATTTTATATCGTTGGAATCAGGAGAACAAGCCCTTTTCAAATATGCAATGTGTTTAATGTTTTGCTTCCGTTAAAATGGTTTTATTTGCAGAAACTTGTGTAGGGCTAATTTGAGTATATGAATTATTCAAGAATTGATTTAGGGTTTAATTAAATGTTGTTTGGCAAGTTTTTAACTTGTTTATGAACCAGTACTGTACACTTGCTTTGTTGATTTTTAAAAATCATCACATATCATATTACATGCATGCATATATTTTTGTTTGTACATGTTTTTGTATGTGATTTGTGGCTATGATTCTTTGTGTAGATTTTGGTGCTAGTGATTGTGATTGTGAGGAGTGTAGCTACTCTCCAAACTACCAAGGCAAGTGGTACTTCATGAATATTTTATCCCTATGTTTTCTATTAAGCATTAGATATATTTTGCTAGTCTTGCATGCTATATTTTGCTTATATGCCATGTTGGGAAATCCTAGTAGTTGTAGAATTGCTAGGAAATTTCTAAGTTAAGATACTTATCTATGCCATGCTTAGCCTAGCTAGTAGAAACCAAGGGTTGGAGAAATATACATGCTATGATGAAAATATTACTAAGTCTTTGGACTTGTGTTTTGCCAAATAAAACAACTAAGTAAATGAAACACCTGGGTGGAATGGAAGGAATGGTTTGTGTTGAGTGGTTACACAAGGCCAGGGGACTGGTGAACCTTGTGTATCTCACTTGTGGAAAGCCACCCAGGAACAAAGCGATTTTAGAGGCCAAGTGTTGAGAAGCTTCTAGTGCAGCCACTTGGCAATATGGGCTCTGCCTGGATCATATAGGTTGCTAGAACTTAGCCATTTCGACAGTTGGTGGTAGTGGGAATGATAGGTTGGAGCGCGTCCATTTGGTCTAAGGGAAGGCTTCTGAAAGGTCCTGTCTTGGTGAAAATCAAGTCTGGTGGGGAAAGTGCACAACCTCTGCAGATGGAAAATCTAAGTACTTAGCCATGTCCCTGGAAAAGGACAACTTGAGCATCAAGACATGGAAGTTATCAAGAATCTCCTCATCCCAATTTCTAAGTAAAACTTGTGGGTGAACAAGGATGAAGGACCTCAATGTCTATTGGTGGTTCCTTGGGAAAAGTTTTGACAAAGAAAAACTTAGTGATTTCAACTAATAGGCAAAACCTATTTTGAGCAAAGCAAGCCAAGCTACATTTAGCCAAATTGCATATAGTATCTAGTCCACCTAAATTATACTAAGGTATCACTTGCCAATACTATTCCAAAGTATTGACCCACTGTGGCTGTAACTTGTGATGTTGCAGGTTACTCTGATGAGGATTAGGAGTCATGAGTCTACACTCAACATGTTTGCATGTGGCACATGAAGATGAAGACTTTTATTTATCTACTTATTCAAACTCTTGTACTAGGCCTGTGGCCTTGGAGTTGTAAAGACTATGTTTGTCTCTGGAATGCCTGTAATAATGACCTTTGTTTCTGTGTACTTCATCTTAAACTGTGGATGCTAGCAATGATCCAGGGACTAGCATTGCAATCACAGGGATCCTTTTCCTTTATAAAGGAGGGATCTTACAGACATGTAGTACTAAACATCAATTTAGTCCCCAACTTAGCCCATAAACATCTCCAATAGTGGCTAAGAAATTTAGTATCACGATCAGAAACAATAGTATTTGGCACACCATGTAAACGAACAATTTCATGAAAGAACAAATTAGCAATATGCGCAGCATCATCCGTTTTATGATAAGGAATAAAGTGTGCCATCTTAGAAAACCGATCCACAACAACAAAAATACTATCCCTCCCCTTCTGTGTATGTGGCAATCCCAAAACAAAGTCCATAGAAATATCCTCCCAAGGAACACTAGGAATAGGAAGAGGCATATATAAATCATGTGGATTAAGGCGAGACTTAGCTTTTTGACAAGTAGTGCAGCGTGCCACAAATCTCTCAACATCTCGACGCATAAGTGGCCAAAAGAAGTGAGCAGCAAGAACATCCTCCATTTTCTTGACAACAAAGTGTCCCATCAATCCTCCTCCATGCGCCTCCTATAACAACAAAAGACGAACAGAACTATCTGGAATGCATAGTTTGTTAGCACGGAACACAAATCCATCATTGAAGATGAACTTGTTCCATGTTCTACCATCTCTACAGTTCTGCAACACATCTTTAAATTCAACATCATGCACATATTGTTCCTTAATAGTTTCCAATCCAAATATTTTGAAGTCAAGTTGAGATAACAAAGTATAACGGCGCGACAAAGCATCAGCAATAATATTATCTTTACCCTTTTTTGTGTTTGATAACATAAGGAAAAGACTAAATAAATTCAACCCACTTTGCATGACGACGATTCAACTTAGCTTGACTATGAATATGCTTCAAAGATTCATGATTAGAATGTATAACAAATTCTTTAGGCCATAGATAATGATGCCAAGTTTCTAATGTCCGAACCAACGCATATAATTCTTTATCATAAGTAGAATAGTTCAGACTAGCCCCACTTAATTTCTCACTAAAATATGCAATAGGTTTTCCCTCTTGTAATAACACACCTCCCAAACAAATTCCACTAGCATCACATTCAAGCTCAAAAGTCTTATTAAAATCAGGAAGTTGGAGTAAGGGAGCATATGTTAGCTTATCTTTCAATATCACGAAGGCCTGTTGTTGTGCATCGCCGCAAACAAAGGGCACATCCTTCTTGGTAAGTTCATTCAGCGGCGCGGCAATTGATCCAAAGTCTTTGACAAAGCTCCTATAAAAACCAGCGAGGCCAAGAAAACTCCTCACTTGTGTGACCGGCTTGGGCTGCTGCCAATTCTCAATAGCTTCAATCTTGGCTGGATCCACTTCAATACCCTGTGATGTAACAACATAGCCAAGAAACGCAACTCGATTGGTGCAAAAGGTGCACTTCTCAAGATTACTAAACAAACGTGCATCACGTAAAGCATTGAAAACAACACGTAAATGGTCCAAATGATCCTCTAAAGATTTGCTATAAATCAGAATATCATCAAAGTAGACTACCACAAAACATCCAATGAAAGCACGTAAAACTTCGTTCATTAATCTCATGAAAATTTTGGGTGCATTAGTTAAACCAAACGGCATCACTAACCACTCATACAAACCGAACTTAGTTTTAAATGATGTTTTCCATTCATCTCCCAATTTCATACGAATCTGGTGGTAACCACTACGCAAATCAACTTTAGAAAACATGGTAGAGCCACTCAATTCATCAAGCATGTCATCCAAACATGGAATAGGATGACGATATCGAATAGTAATATTATTGATAGCTCTACAATCAGTACACATGCGCGAAGAACCATCATTCTTAGGTACCAAAATAATAGGAACATCACAGGGGCTAAGGGACTCACGAATATGGTCTTTGTCGAGTAGTTCCTGAATTTGGCGTTGTATCTCCTTTGTCTCCTCTAGATTGGTTCTATATGGCGCGCGATTGGGCAATGTAGCACCAGGAATTAGATCAATTTGGTGCTCAATTCCTCCAATAGGAGGTAGTCCTGGTGGCAACTCAGCGGGAAAGACGTCCTCATATTCCTGCAAAAGGTTAGCAATAGCGGGTGGCAAAGAAGGAGGCATATCCTCAAATGAAAACAAAACCTCTTTGCAGATAATTGCATAACATTGAGTATTGTTTACATCTAGTTCAGCAATATCAATTTTATTTGCAAGCATACATGGACTCTTCAAACGAATTTCAGCAGCATGTTTAGAATCAGATTTAATGTTCTTTGGTGGTACAAAATCTATAGCAACAATCTGATTCTCACTTTTATTTTTCTCCTCAGTTTTAGCTCTACTAGCTCTAGCAAGATCATCTTTTAAAATCTGTTCAAGAGTCATAGGTTTTAGACCAATTTTCTTTCCATCATGCATAAGAGAATAGTGATTAGTTTTGCCATTATGAACAGATTCTCTATCAAATTGCCATGGTCTACCAAGTAACAAAGAACAAGCTTGCATAGGTACAACATCACAATCAAAAAAATCAGAATATGTACCAATAGTAAAATGCACGCGTACCGTTCTTGTTACCTTGATCTTGCAAGAACTCTCAAACCATTGGATGTAATATGAATGTGTCTGTTGTCTTGTTGGAAGTGCAAGCTTCTCTACCATGTCAACACTAGCTAGATTATTACAACTCCCTCCATCAATGATGATCCGTATAGCTCTTTCTTTGACAACAACACGTGTTTGGAACAGGTTGTGGCATTGATCTTGCTCAGATTTGCTCAATTACACACTCAACACATGTTGTGTAATTAAGATCTTGTATTGATCAGCAATTTCAGCTCCCATTACCGCTGTCTCTTCATCAGAATCACAATTGTCTCCATCTCGAGCAGAAATAAGGGCTAATGTATCTTCATCAGTCACTCGCTGAATCATATTGACCATCATCACGCACCATCATAACACGTTGTGTTGTGCACTGTCTCTCAATATGACCAAAACCCCAGCACTTGCGGCATTGTATATCCTTTGTTTTGCCCGTGGAAGCCATAGAAGATGCACTACGAGCAGGAGCATTGGATGACGGTGGAGGAGCAGCTGGCGGAAATCTTGTGGTGGCCTTGGATGTGGTAGTAGCTGGTGGAGAATCACGAGAAGGAGGTGCTGATTATCGGGATGTCCAAGTGGATGTGCGACCTGCAGAATTGTTAGTCCTCCTCCATGGTGTTTGGCGATCCTGCACTTCACGTTCAGTTTTGCAAGCAAGATGAAACAAGCGAGTGATGGAATTATATTCCTTATAGTCTAATATGTGTTGAATGTCCTTGTTTAATCCACCAAAGAAACCCCAAGCATTTGTTCAGTAGATTCAACAAGACCACACCGAACCATCCCCGTTTGCAATTCCTGATAATACTCTTCTACAAAAAATTTCCCTTGTTCCAAATGTGTCAGATTCTTTAGTAAATCACGTTGATAAGTGGGAGGCACAAAACGAACACGCATAGCAGTTTTTAAAGCAGTCCAAGTACTAGGAATAGTAGTAGGATTTAAACGACAATACTCAGACCACCAGAGGGAAGCAAATTTAGTAAATTCACATGTAGCAGCACTAACACGCATATTCTCAGGATATTTTAAACATGCAAAACATTGTTCTACTTCCATCTCCCATGTAAGATATGCATCAGGATTATATTTACCCTCAAAAGATGGAATATTTAATTTAAGCTTTGCAACATGATCATCATCACATACCGGTGGTCGAGCGTTGCGGTGGTAATGTCGGGGACGGCTAGCTGGGTGTGGAGGTTGTTCAACCTCCTCGTCAAACAGATCGTCATCGTCGGGGTCGTAGTAGTACTCGTCGTCTGTCCCCAATGTCGCAGCAGCAGCCGTGGTGGAAGTCTGAGGTGCCTCAGCTGCAGCGGTAGCCGCCTAAGGTGCGGCGGCAGCTGAACCAGCAGTACGACCCGTGATCGGAATGCGTCGTGTGCCATGCCGAGGTGCCAATGGGGCGGGTGCGGGTGCGGGTGCCGGCAATCTGTCCAAAACCTCCTTGAACCGAGCGTCAAGCTTGTCGTTGAAGGATTTCTCGAGTCCATCGATCTTTTCCATGGCGTTGGTGAGCTTGGTGTCAAACTCCCCTAGTCGTGCATCCACATCTTCAGCGCGACTGACCAAGAGCTCGGAGAAGTGGGTATGTAGTTCTTGGTTCGTCATTGTGGCAGGGTTCCGCGAAGTATCTATCATGGTTAGTCCTTTAAAAAGCACTGGTATATATGCCTATAACTACGGAAATATGGTGTAAGGCACGCGTAATCCATCAAGCAATATACGAAGCTCTTACAAGTTCTTACCAAACAGCAGGAAAAAGGCAATGTGCAACCGCGAGGAGCAGTGGGTCCAGAGATTGAACCGAGCGATTACCAGGAGTCGAGACACCGCACGTGGAGAAATCTGTGGAGCTCCGGGAAGGCTTAGCAAAGGGGTGAGAAATTATCAAAATAGCAATGCAAATGTTGAAAGAATGCTCAACGATGGTACTGTGCTGGTCCTAGGCTAGACCGTACTAGAGACGCGAGCCTAGATCACCAACGATGTCACGACATGACACAACAAGCAATGTATGATGATATGGCACCCTGAAAAGCGAACCGAGATGTTGAAAATCACTATGATGGTGAGTGTCTAGAACTGATCTACGGGGTCTAAAAACAGGTTAGCCCAAAAAAAAATTCAAAATTTTTGTATTATTCTCCAGAAAGCGCGCAGGCGGCAAACAAATATCACTATAACAGCCGATGGAGAAAAGTGATCCCCGGGGCCGAAAATAAGTATAGCCAGATTTTTTTGCCCTCCTTCTGGACTTACGGACTTTAGCTCAATATGGAAACAACAAGAAAGGAGAGTAAAAAGAAATAACTAGGAAACAATAACTCTACTCGGACTCGTGCCGCGGCAGGAAAGGAGATTGGATCCGTGTCGCGGTAGGAAGGCGGTGGCGGAGTTTTAGGGTTTATGGTAGCTGGGTGATGCAGCCCGTCCTACGGACGCACCTCCATCTACAACACCTACTCCCCCAAGTGGACCAATGACTCGCGCCCGAGCCAAGCTCCTACAAGACAAGGTTAACTCGCTCCTTTCCTCGTGTGATTTTGGTCTACCTTTGGATGGCTTGCTACTTCATGCAACTACGTTGTGTATCCTCAGATATGAAGCAACACCACCACACCAAGCCACCAAGGAAGCAGGACGAGGAGAAGAAGATGCTGGAGCGCTGCACACCGGAGTCTCCGGTCTCCTACACCGGAGTCTCCGGACCCTCCTCCGGTCCATACCGGAGACCCAAGCCCGGGACAGCCAGAAGCCCCCTCCGGAGACGGGTCCGGAGATTGACCGGAGTCTCCGTTCTAGACCGGAGTCTCCGGACCCCAGACCGGAGTCTCCGGACTGATCGTCGCAAGGCATGTTAAAGCCTTTTGGGCCTGGCCCATGTAACCCCCAAATTCGCCCAAACTTCCAGTTTTATTCCAGAACTACCCCTGTTTTTGTGGCTGGCCTATATATAGCCCCACCCCTCATATGTAAACCCTAGACTTGGATAATAATAGATTAAGGACACCCTTTGAGGATCTTTCAATCTATTGGTCTCATGCTCCTACCAAGGAGCACCTATTGTCCACCCTCCTCTTGGATCTTGCCTAGTGCGTTCAAGTTGTACAAGGCCTTGGGTTCTCGGTTTCTCGCCCCCAAGTCATCAAGGTCTCACCAAGCACTTCGTCCCCCATTGTTGGCGTGGAGAGAGAACTTCGCCCAACACCGATCCTAGAGATTATGTTGGACCGGTTGCCACCGGCGTGAGATATCAGCGTGTATCGTGATTTGTGTGTGTGTGTTCGTGGTTTTCATCCCTTCTTCCCCCGTCCACCGCGTTCCCCTCGCTTCCCGTGGAAATTCGTGAAAGATCGGGCCACCCTAAGGGGTTACCCCATAACATCTTGGTATCAAGAGCAAGGTTGATCACGAATTTCCCCCCAATTTTTCTTCTATCCACCATAAATTCAAAAATTTCCCAAAAAACAGCCCCAATTTGCCTTTGGATCGATCTATCGTTTTGGAGTGTTATTTGTGGTTTTGATCCGACCAAATCTTGTCTAAGGTGTTGGTTCAGCTTTTGCCTGCGTTTCCGAGCCCAATTTTGGCCAAATTTTCGCGGATTTGAGGACTCTAGGCGTGGATTTCCGCTCAAGAACACGAACAGACCTCCCACACCGGAGTCTCCGGCCCTGTGCACCCGAGTCTCCGGTCTACACCGGAGTCTCCAGCCCAAGACCGGAGTCTCCGGCCCTGGATGCCAGTTTTGCCCATTTTTCCTCTTTTCTGCATTGGCTAATCTGTCCACTTGTTGTTTGTGTTCCGTGCGCGTGTCACCAACTAACAGATAGCTTCCGCAACATCGCCGTGCTCTTCGACACCTCGGACCCCAAACTCTTCCCCGCTCCATCGACACAAGATCATCACCATCAACTAAGGTATAACTTGTGTCAACCCTTGTAGCCATATCTTCCTTTGTGTGTACCTATCCTATGAGAGAAACTCATTTTGTGTTTGTCTAAGCATTGTGCACTTGCCATTGGAAAGTGAGAGTGTGAGGGCAAATACAAAAGTTAACATAGTAGCATAGCAAGGGAGAAAAAGAAAAAGAATCAAAAAAAAGAGAAAAAGAAAAAGAAAAATAGAAAGATACATAGTCTCCCAATACAAAGAGAGCATCAAGCTTGTAAGCAAAAGAGAGAGGAAGAAGCGCGCCAAGGCAAGTGCATAAATCCGTTGCTTACCCTCTTTTGGCAAACGAGTTGTGGTCTCTCCTTGCGTTGGCACGACACCCGAGCGTAGTCTTCGTTAGGCCATTTCGTGCTCACTTTCATAGTCATGCTAACCCCATTTTTCTCCACGCGTGTGTGTAGTCGTAGGTCCTCGTCACCTTTTGAGTTGACCATTTCCTTTTGACTTGAGTTGTTGGATTTTCTCCACTTTTGACTATCCTTTGCGTTCGGTTGGTTCTTTGGTTTTCCGACTATCCTAACCATCCACCAAAAGCTTTTGAGAGTTGTAGCTCCTTTATGTGTGAGTTTCTTTGCCATTTCACTTTGCACGCTGTTCGCTCCTTTGTGTGGCAATTGGTTTGATATAATCTCCAAGGTGAGGTAAAGGGCTAACTCTACGTACCCCTTTTTCTCCATATACAACCCTTGTCAGCTTTGCATCATGGACAGGAATGGCGAGCCGTCCCAACCACCACCACCTCCGGAGGACGAACCACAATACATGACAAGATGGGACCATTAGAAGGTCCGAGGAGAATTCAACTACCGTTGTGAAGCACTTGAGCGGCGCCAAGATGAACAATTTAGCGAAGCCCGAGTGGAGTTCAAGAACATTGACAACCGCTTCGAAGAAGTCCGAGGCCAAATGCATGCCATGCAACACAACCTTGGTCATCAAAATGAAGCTCTTGGTCGTGCCCTCGCCTCAACGGATGAGAAGCTTCAACGCCTCATTGATGGGCTAGCAAGGCCACGCTCGCGAGACTCAAGATCATCACGGCACTCCTCAAGTGAATCAAGTGCTCCTCGCCGTCACGCTTCAAGGCACCGGGATGGACCCGTCCTTCAATCCATGAGCTCTTCTCAAGCGGTACCATCTCCGTGACACGCCGCAACGTCAAGCTATGATGGTGACCTCTCCGCAAGACCTCCAAGACGTGAAGTGGACCGGCCACAACAAAGGGCACTTGTGCTTCAACAAGAACAACCTCACATGGACCACCAAGCCCATCGCCATCGACATATTCTTTCCACAACAAGTGAAGCATCCGAAGTGGAAGAACAAGTTCGCCGGCAGCGTGAAGCACTCGAAGATCCACCAAGGCTTCCTCCTCGACATGAACGTCAACGTTGCCAACATGATCTTCACGACGAGCCTCCTCCACATCAAGAAGAAAGAGAGAAGCCCATTGCGCATGCGGCTCGACGTCCTCCTCGCCACATGGCGCAAGATAATGCTCCTCGGCATCAACCACGACAAGAACAAGAGCAAGCTCCCCAAGCTCGACGTGAGGACCAACAACCTCCTCCTCGTCCTCAACCGCGCCAACAACACGAGCAAGCTCCCCAAGCTCGTCATCCAAACCAAGTTCCACCACCAAACGCGGCACCTCAACAACCGCAAGAGCAACGCCACCATCAACAAGCAAGACATGAGAGCTTGGAGGATGAAGATGGCCGCCACAATCAAGGCAACCGTCCCAACCGGAACCGCAATGAGGAAGAAACTTTTGGCAAACTCAAGTTCACCATGCCCAAGTTCATCGGTTCCAATGATCCCGAAGAATACCTCTCATGGGAACTCAAGGTTGACAAGATCTTCCGCATGCACAACTTTAGCAATGAGAAGATGATGGCCATGGCATCCCTCGAGTTTGATGAATATGCCAACCTTTGGTGGGAACAAGTCCAACTCGCTCGTGAATCAAAAGAAGAGCCCCCAATCTCAACTTGGCAAGATATGAAGGCTCATATGAGATCCCGCTTTGTTCCTTCACACTACACGTGTGACCTCTTCAACAAGCTTCAAACGCTTAGTCAAGGAACAAAGACCGTGGAAGAGTACTTCAAGCAAATGGAGCTCAACATGATCCGTGCCAACATTGAAGAGCGTGATGAACAAACAATGGCACGTTTTCTCAATGGATTGAACCATCCTATCAAGCGCATCACCGAGTTCCAAAGGTACGACAACATGGTTGAGCTTGTGCACATTGCATCAAAGGCCGAACGTCAAGTGCGAGAGGACATCAAGTTCAACAAGCCAAAGACATACTTCACATACAAGCAAGCCCCAACCAATACTCCGACAACACCAAGTGGAAGCTCCTCAAATACCACCAAGCTTCCCTTCAAGCCAACACTTCCTCAAGGAAAACCGCCCCAAGTGGCAAGTACACAAGAGATGATCAACCATTCAATGGTGAATGCTACAAGTGTGGAGGCAAAGGACACAAGTCGGCCGCATGTGGAAACAAGAAAGTTGTGTTCATCCATGACAACGGCGATGAAGAATACTTGAGTGAAGAAGAGTTTGATGCAAGGGTCAAGGAAGCCATGCCAAGGCAACATTTGGAAGAGGACCAAGAACTTCTTGTGTGTGAGCATGACGCAAGTCCATCGCTTGTGGTCACAAGGGTCTTAACTACTCAAGCCAATGAGAATGAAGACCAACGATCAAACATCTTCCAAACTCGTGTCGGTATCAATGGGAAGTCCATCAAAGTTGTCATCGATGGAGGAAGTTGCCACAATCTCGCAAGCACGGAATTGTGTGAGAAGCTCAACCTCACCCTCCATCCGCATAAACACCCCTACCATATACAATGGCTAAGTGACCAAGGATCCGTCAAGATCAAGCACACCGTCTCGGTAACGTTCTCAATTGGACCATACAAAGACACGGTGGAATGTGACGTGGTCCCCATGACGGTGTGCCATATGTTGCTAGGAAGGCCGTGGCAATTTGACAAGCATGCTTTGCATAATGGTCACTCAAACACTTATACCTTCAAATGGCTTGACAAAACTTGTGTGTTGCAACCAATGACTCCGAGCCAAATAATTGCGGATAATGCAAAGGCTTTAGCGAGGGCGCAATACACAAAAACATCTTGTGAGAAGAGTGGTGAGCGAGAGAACCACACTATAGTGAGTGAGTGCCACAAGCCAAACTCGAGTGGAAAAACTAAGAGTATTCTTCTTGCCACCAAAAGTGAGATGAGAGAAGTGCGGAACAACCCATCCATTTTGCACTATGTCCTTGTATGCAAGGGACTAGCGCAAGGAACTAATGACTTGACAAATGTTCCTCCTTCTTTGATGGCTGTTTTGCAGGAATTCCAAGATGTATTTCCCGAAGAGCTTCCTCATGGACTACCTCCTCTTCGTGGAATCGAGCACCGCATCGACCTCATACCCGGCGCCCCACTCCCAAACCACGCCGCGTATCGCACGAACCCGGAATAGACGAAGGAGATAGAACGACAAATCAACCAACTCGTCTCCAAAGGTTTGATCCAAGTAAGCACTAGTCCAAGCGCGGTTCCCGTGATTCTAGTCCCAAAAACGGATGATACGTTGCGGTTATGCATGGACTGCCGTCCAATAAATGCTATCACCGTGCGTTATCGACATCCTATACCGCGTCTTGATGACATGCTTGATGAGTTATGTGGAGCCACTATATTTTCGAAAATTGATCTTCGTAGTGGTTACCATCAAATTCGCATGGCCGAAGGTGATGAGTGGAAAACCGCCTTCAAGACCAAGCTTGGTCTCTATGAATGGTTGGTTATGCCTTTTGGCTTATCAAATGCCCCATCTACCTTCATGCGCCTCATGAACCATATTTTGAGATCTCTCATTGGGAAGAGTGTCGTTGTTTACTTTGATGACATCCTTGTGTATAGCAAGTCACTAGAGGAGCATGTTACTCATGTTAAGGAGGTCCTTCAAATCCTTCGTCATGAAAAGCTTTATGCTAATCTCCCAAAGTGCACTTTTGCAAAAGACAAGATCATTTTCCTTGGTTTTGTTGTGTCTTCTAATGGCATTGAAGTTGATGTCTCAAAAGTTAAGGACATACGAGATTGGCCCATACCCACCAATGTTAGTGAACTTCATAGTTTTCATGGGTTGGCTGGCTTTTACCGTCGCTTTGTGAAAGACTTTTCTACCATTGCTTGCCCCCTCAACGAATTGACCAAGAAAAATGTCACGTTCGTTTGGGGAAAAGCACAACAAAAAGCTTTTGATGATCTCAAAAAGAGGCTCACCGAAGCACCACTCCTTGCATTACCGGATTTCACAAAAACTTTTGAGATTGAATGTGACGCTAGTGGAATTAGCATTAGAGGCGTCCTTATGCAAAATGGGCGTCCCATTGCATACCATAGTGAGAAACTTGATGGCGCACGCCTTAACTATCCCATTTACGACAAAGAGCTTTTTGCCTTGGTTCGTGTCCTTCAAATGTGGCAACACTACCTTTGGCCCAAAGAATTTATCATCCATTCCGACCACGAGTCGTTGAAATATCTTAAGGGCCAAGCCAATTTGAGTAAAAGGCACGCCAAATGGGTTAAGTTTATGGAATCTTTCCCTTACATTGTCAAGTACAAGAAGGGCAAAGAAAATGTGGTAGCGGACGCTTTGTCTCGCAAAAACACATATACAAGGAGCTATCACTCGATCTCGTGCTAAACAACTTAACTATCAGGTACTTTCGTTTCTTGGAACTATTCCTCACATACATGAGAATATGATGCTGCCTAAATCAGATGTATTTCTTACTCTTAGGAATGATGGACCAAGCATGGATGAGAGGGACAAGCATTGGAGCATGGTCAAGCATGGAGATGGCAGCAAGCATGTGATGATCCAAGAGAAGGCCACGGATGAAGATTTCATAACTTTGAGGCCACCATAATGAAGAAAGAAGGCTTGGATGAAATATTCAAGATTAATACTTCACAAATTCGTCCATAGATTAATATGGTGATGCGACACCTTTATTTTGGGCTAGGCCCATGTAATTTTCGCAGGATTTTAAATAGCCACTTTTTAGAGTCCGTATTTGTGGAGAAAAGGACTTCTAGGGTTGGATTCGGCCACCACTTCTATGGCTGGCCGAAACCCTACCTTTTTCTCCTTAAATACTCGCCTTAGCCATCACCATAGACTCGAATTTTGTTTAGACATTAAGTTAGCCATCATAGCAACTTCGCCAAGGCTCGAGCGTCGTAGAGGCCTCTTGTACTTCGCACCTATACAGGATCCCACCTTTTCAATAAAGCTTTCATCTTAATCCGTAATATCTTGATTGCAATATTAGTTCTTACGTGTTCTTGATTTCAGGTAGGAATTAAGACCCTCGCTGTTCAGGCTGATCGTGTTTCCCCAGTCAGTAACCTCCAGGAGATTGGCCTAGCGATTGCATTGGCGCTCGTGCTCGCATGTGTAGTCGGATCGTCAAGCCCGAACTCCACCAAATCGACTATCACCATCTCATCGAAAGATCAAACACCTTTGCCCTATCAAGTGGTATCAGATTTCAGGTTGCTCGGTGAGATTTTACTATTTTCATAGATTAGATCTGTTTTACCTATAACCCACAAAAAGCCAAAAACACAGTTAGATTTTAGATCCATCCCATCACCAATCTACGCCTTGCATTATCTTTTCAGTTTTGCATTGTTGAATTTGTGTCTGCATCGTCGCGTCGAGTTGCTGGTCTTAGTGTCTCGTCCCTTAGAGTTTCGAGTTCTAATCACAGTAGTCACCGCCACACTCGCAGATCACTGCCACCATATTCTGCCACCAAATTCTGCCGCCATACACCCAGCCATCATAAACCCTAAAACTCCGCTACCGACTTCCTACCGCGACACGGATCCGATCACCTTTCCTGCCGCGGCACGAGTCCGAGTTGAGTTATTATTTCCTAGTTTTTCTTTTTACTTTCTGTCCTTGTTGTTTCCGTGTTGAGCTAAAGTCCGTGTCGAGCTAACAGTTCAGTCGTAAGTCCAGAAGGAGAGCAAAAAAAACATTAAGGGAACAGGCTCCAAAAAAAATTTCTGGCTATATTGATTTTTGGCTCCGGGGATCACTTTTCTCCATCGGCCGTTATAGTGATATGTTTTTGGCGCCTGCGCGCTTTCCGGAGCATAATACAAAATTTTCAGAATTTTTTTTTGGGGCTAACCTGTTTCTAGACACTGTCGATCAGTTCTAGACACTCGCCATCATAGTGATTTTCGACATCTTGGTTCGCTTTTCAGGGTGCCATATCATCATACATTGCTTGTTGTGTCGCGTCGTGACATTGTTGATGATCTAGGCTCGCGTCTCTAGTACGGTCTAGCCTAGGACCAGCATAGTACCGTCGTTGAGCATTCTTTCAACATTTGCATTGCTGTTTTGATAATTGCTAACCCCTTTGCTAAGCCTTCCCAGAGCTCCACAGATTTCTCCACGTGCGGTGTCTCGACTCCTGGTAATCGCTCGGTTCAATCTCTGGACCCACTGCTCCTCGCGGTTGCACATCGCCTTTTCCTGCTGTTTGGTAAGAACTTGTAAGAGCTTCATATATTGCTTGACGGATTACTCGTGCCTTCCACCATATTTCCATATACCTGTGCTCTTTAAAGGACTAACCATGACAGATACTTCGCGGAACCCTGCCACAATGACGAATCAAGAACTACATGCCCACTTCTCCGAGATCTTGGTCGGTCGCGCAGAAGATGTGGATGACACCAAGCTCACCAACGCCATGGACAAGATCGATGGACTCGAGAAATCCTTCAATGACAAGCTTGATGCTCGGTTCAAGGAGGTTTTGGACAGATTGCCGGCATCCGCACCCGCCCCATTGGCACCTCGGCATGGCGCACGGCGCATTCCGATCACGGGTCGTACTGCTGGTTCGGCTGCCGCCACACCTCAGGCAGCTACCGCTGCAGCTGAGGCACCTCAGACTTCCACCGCGGCTGCTGCTGCGACATTGGGGACAGATGATGGGTAGTACTACGACCCCGATGACAACGATCTGTTTGACGAGGAGGTTGAACAACCTCCACACCCTGCTGGCCGTCCCCGACATTACCACCGGTACGTGATGATGATCATGTTGCAAATCTTAAATTAAATATTCCATCTTTTGAGGGTAAATATAATCCTGATGCATATCTTACATGGGAGATGGAAGTAGAACAACGTTTTGCATGATTTACTAAAGAATCTGACACGTTTGGAACAAGGGAAAAGTTCTGTAGAAGAGTATTATCAGGAATTGCAAACGGGGATTGTTCAGTGTGGTCTTGTTGAATCTATTGAACAAATGCTTGCACGTTTCTTTGGTGGATTAAACAAGGACATTCAACACATATTAGACTATAAGGAATATAATTCCATCACTCGTTTGTTTCATCTTGCTTGCAAAGCTGAACGTGAAGTGCAGGATCGCCAAACACCATGGAGGAGGACTAAGAATTCTGCAGGTCGCGCATCCACTTGGACATCCCAACAATCAGCGCCTACTTCTCGTGATTCTCCACCAGCTACTACCACATCCAAGGCCAACACAATATTACCGTCAGTTGCTCCTCCACCTTCATCCAATGCTCCTGCTTGTAGTGCATCTTCTATGGCTTCCACGGGTAGATATACAATGCCGCAAGTGCTGGGGTTTTGGTCATATTGAGAGACAGTGCACAACACAGCGTGTTATGATGGTGCGTGATGATGGACAATATGATTCAGCGAGTGACTTTGATGAAGATACATTAGGTCTTATTTCTGCTCGAGATGGAGACAATTGTGATTCTGATGAAGAGACAGAGGTAATGGGAGCTGAAACTGCTGATCAATACAAGAGCTTAATTACACAACGTGTGTTGAGTGTGCAATTGAGAAAATCTGAGCAAGATCAATGCCACAACCTGTTCCAAACACGTGGTGTTGTCAAGGAAAGAGCTATAAGGATCATCATTGATGGAGGGAGTTGTGATAATCTGGCTAGTGTTGACATGGTAGAGAAGCTTGCACTTCCAACAAGACAACGCACACATTCATATTACATCCAATGGTTTGAGAGTTCTCGCAAGATCAAGGTAACAAGAACGGTACGCGTACATTTTACTATTGGTACATATATTCTGATTTTGTTGATTGTGATGTTGTACCTATGCAAGCTTGTTCTTTGTTACTTGGTAGAACATGGCAATTTGATAGAGAATATGTTCATAATGGCAAAACTAATCAATATTATCTTATGCATGATGGAAAGAAAATTGGTCTAAAACCTATGACTCCCGAACAGATTTTAAAAGATGATCTTGCTAGAGCTAGTAGAGCTAAAACTGAGAAGAAAAATAAAAGTGAGAATCAGATTGTTGTTGCAGATTTTGTACCACCAAAGAACACTAAATCTAATTCTAAACATGCTACTGAAATTCGTTTGAAGAGTCCATATATGCTTGTAAATAAAATTGATATTGCTGAACTAGATGTAAACAATACTCAATGTTATGCAATTATTTGCAAAGAGGTTTTGTTTTCATTTGAGGATATGCCTCCTTCTTTTCCACCCGCTATTGCTAACCTTTTGCAGGAATATGAGGACGTCTTTCCCGCTGAGCTGCCACCAGGACTACCTCCTATTAGAGGAATTGAGCACCAAATTGATCTAATTCCTGGTGCTACGTTGCCCAACCGCGCGCCATATAGAACCAATCCAGAGGAGACAAAGGAGATACAACGCCAAATTCAGGAACTACTCGACAGATATCATATTCGTGAGTCCCTTAGCCCCTGTGTTGTTCCTATTATTTTGGTACCTAAGAAAGATGGTTCTTCACGCATGTGTACTGATTGTAGAGCTATCAATAATATTACTATTCGATATCGTCATCCTATTCCATGTTTGGATGACATGCTTTATGAATTGAGTGGCTCTACATTGTTTTCTAAAGTTGATTTGCGTAGTGGTTACCACCAGATTCGTATGAAATTGGGAGATGAATGGAAAACAACATTTAAAACTAAGTTCTGTTTGTATGACTGGTTAGTGATGCCGTTTGGTTTAACTAATGCACCCAGCACTTTCATGAGCTTAATGAACGAAGTTTTACGTGCTTTCATTGGACGTTTTGTGGTAGTATACTTTGATGATATTTTGATTCATAGCAAATCTTTAGAGGATCATTTGGACCATTGACGTGTTGTTTTCAATGCTTTACATGATGCACGTTTGTTTGGTAATCTTGAGAAGTGCACCTTTTGCACCAATCGAGTTGTGTTTCTTGGCTATGTTGTTACATCACAGGGTATTGAAGTGAATCCAGCCAAGATTGAGGCTATTGAGAATTGGCCACAGCACAAGACGGTTACACACGTGAGGAGTTTTCTTGGCCTCGCTGGTTTTTATAGGCGCTTTGTCGAAGACTTTGGATCAATTGCCGCGCCGCTGAATGAACTGACAAGAAGGATGTGCCCTTTGTTTGCGGCGATGCACAACAACAGGCCTTCGTGATATTGAAAGATAAGCTAACATATGCTCCCTTACTCCAACTTCATGATTTTAATAAGACTTTTGAGCTTGAATGTGATGCTAGTGTAATTGGTTTGGGAGGTGTGTTATTACAAGAGGGAAAACCTATTGCATATTTTAGTGAGAAATTAAGTGGGGCTAGTCTGAACTATTCTACTTATGATAAAGAATTATATGCATTGGTTCGGACATTAGAAACTTGGCAACATTATTTATGGCCTAAAGAATTTGTTATACATTCTGATCATGAATCCTTGAAGCATATTCGTAGTCAAGCTAAGTTGAATCGTCGTCATGCAAAGTGGGTTAAGTTTATTGAGTCTTTTCCTTATGTTATCAAACACAAAAAGGGTAAAGATAATATTATTGTTGATGCTTTGTCGCGCCGTTATACTTTGTTATCTCAACTTGACTTCAAAATATTTGGATTGGAAACTATTAAGGAACAATATGTGCATGATGCTGAATTTAAAGATGTGTTGCAGAATTGTAGAGATGGTAGAACATAGAACAAGTTCGTCTTCAATGATGGATTTGTGTTCCGTGCTAACAAACTATGCATTCCAGATAGTTCTGTTCGTCTTTTGTTGTTACAGGAGGCGCATGGAGGAGGAATGATGGGACACTTTGGTGTCAAGAAAACGGAGGATGTTCTTGCTGCACACTTCTTTTGGCCATGTATGCGTCGAGATGTTGAGAGATTTGTGGCACACTGCACTACTTGTCAAAAAGCTAAGTCTCGCCTTAATCCACATGGTTTATATATGCCTCTTCCTGTTCCTAGTGTTCCTTGGGAGGATATTTTTATGGACTTTGTTTTGGGATTGCCACGTACACAGAAGGGGAGGGATAGTATTTTTGTTATTGTGGATCGGTTTTCTAAGATGGCACACTTTATTCCTTGTCACAAAACGGATGATGCTGCGCATATTGCTGATTTGTTCTTTCGTGAAATTGTTCGTTTACATGTGTGCCAAATACTATTGTTTCTGATCGTGATACTAAATTTCTTAGCCACTTTTGGAGATGTTTATGGGCTAAGTTGGGGACTAAATTGCTGTTTAGTACTACATGTCATCCCCAAACTGATGGACAAACTGAAGTAGTAAATAGAACTTTGTCTACTATGTTACGGGCTATTTTAAAGAAGAACTTAAAATTGTGGGAAGAGTGTTTACCTCATATAGAATTTGCTTATAATCGTTCGCTGCATTCTACCACAAAGATGTTCCCGTTTGAGATCGTGTATGGTTTTGTTTCTCGTGCACCTATTGATTTATTGCCTTTACCTTCTTCGGTGCAAAATAATTTGGATGCTACTCAACACGCTGAAATGATATTAAACTTGCATAAGACTACTAAAGATAACATAGAACACATGAATGCTAAGTATAAACTAGCTGGGGATAAAGGGAGAAAGCATATTGTGTTTGATGTTGGAGATCTTGTTTGGTTACATTTGCGTAAAGATCGTTTTCCTGATTTACGCAAGTCTAAGTTAATGCCACGTGCTGTTGGTACTTTTAAGGTGTTGGAGAAAATAAACAATAATACATATAAACTTGAGTTGCCTGCAGACTTTGGTACGGTTAGTCCTACGTTTAACATTGCAGATTTGAAGCCTTACTTTGGTGAGGAAGATGAGATTGCGTCGAGGACGACTTCAATTCAAGAAGGGGAGCATGATGTGAACATCCCATCTATTGATACAACCGTTGTACCTACAGCTACACACATACAAGGACCTATCACTCGATCTCGTGCTAAACAACTTAACGAATCAGGTACTTTCGTTTCTTGGAACTATTCCTCACATACATGAGAATATGATGCTGCCTAAATCAGATGTTTTTCTTAATCTTAGGAATGATGGACCAAGCATGGATGATAGGGACAAGCATT
Organism: Avena sativa; assembly: GCA_916181665.1. Taxonomy (NCBI): domain Eukaryota; kingdom Viridiplantae; phylum Streptophyta; class Magnoliopsida; order Poales; family Poaceae; genus Avena; species Avena sativa. Next base: position 373,396,166 of record OV702294.1, read on the forward strand.
GGAGCATGGTCATGCATGGAGATGGCAGCAAGCATGTGATGATCCAAGAGAAGGCCACGGATGAAGATTTCAGAACTCTGAGGCCACCATAATGAAGAAAGAAGGCTTGAACGAAATATTCAAGATTAATACTTCACAAATTCGTCCATATCTTAATATGGTGCTGCGACACCTTTATTTTGGGTCAAGCCCATGTAATTTTCGTAGGATTTTAAATAGCCACTTTTTAGAGTCCGTATTTGAGGAGAAAAGGACTTCTAGGGTTGGATTCGGCCACCACTTCTATGGCTGGCCGAAACCCTACCTTTTGTTCCTTAAATACTCGCCTTAGCCGTCACCATAGACTCGGATTTTGTTTAGACATTAAGTTAGCCATCATAGAAACTTCGGCAAGGCTCGAGCGTCGCAGAGGCCTCTTGTACTTCGCACCTGTACATGACGCCACCTTTTCAATAAAGCTTTCATCTTAATCCGCAATATCTTGATTGCAATATTAGTTCTTACTTGTTCTCGATTTCAGGTAGGAATTAAGACCCTCACTGGTCAGGCTGATCGTGTTTCCGCAGGATCAGTAATCTCCAGGAGATTGGCCTAGCGATTGCATTGGCGCTCGTGCTCGCACAGTGTAGTCGGATTGTCAAGCCCGAACTCCACCAAATCGACTATCACCATCTCATCGAAAGATCGGACACCTTTCCCCTATCACATGTCCCGGTTTCTTGCGGTAGACGAAAATGAACCAGTACCACTAGCTGCAGGTTGTGCTGTTGTCTTTGCATTCGAAACAACAGTATCTGCATGTTCGATGACGAAGCACGAAAACCTGAATTTGTACTTTGCGGGGGTATGCTACCAGCTAGTCGTGGTGTGAAACGACCACTAGCTGGAGAAGAACGAGCTTTCTATTTGGCTTCTTCAGCCAACTGAGCTTCAGCTTCACGTGCATGATGTAATAGATCATTGATATCATGATATTGGTGATGCCGAACAGTGCGCTTGATATTATACGTCAAACCTGAGTGGAAACGTTGGAAGGTTTGTTCGGGTTGTTCACGAACTCTAGCACGCTGCATAATCAACTCCATCTCCTGATAATAATCATCAACACTCTTCGTGCCTTGCTTCAAATTCTGTAGTTTACCATAGAGAGAACGAATGTAGTTGCGTGGAATAAATCTGTCACGCATCACTTGCTTCATAGTTCTCCATGTAATAATTGGGGGGTCACCTTTTCCTTGCCTTGTACGCACAAGATTATCCCACCAACGCAAAGCATACCCATCAAATTTAGAAGATGCTAACTTGATTTTTCTATCCTCGGTGTATTCATGCAAACGCCATAGTTTCTCTATCTTCAACTCCCATATAAGATACTCTTCAACATCATTAGAGCCCTCAAACTTGGGAAGAGAAAATATTGATTTCCCTAGCCCATCCTCTTGCTGAACCTTAGGATTAGCAAAATTATAACGTGCACCGAATGGAGCAAAACCATGGCCATGAGGTATAGCAGCACCTCGTCCTCCATTGCCATGGCCTCATTGCCACGGCCTGCAGGATGTGCAGCAGGAGCAGCTGCATCATCATCATCAAAATGTCCATGATTGTCACCATGAATACTTGCATCACCCTCTTCTTCCTCAGCAATTGGTTGTTGATTGTGCTGAAGATCAACAGTTTCTTGCAACGTAGTCACAGCTCATGTTAAATCAGTGATAGAACGCTGAATTGCAGTCATGGTGTCTTAAGTGGTGGCGGCTGTTTCTTTTGCCTCTTTAAGTTCCAAATCAATAGCACACACATCTTCGTGGATATTGGTAATAGCAACATCTATCTGACGTGTCAAGTGATCACGCAAAGCTTCATAATCATTCCAATGCACCATAGCAGTAGGATCCTTTTTCATCTGCACATTAACACTCTCAGACATGATTAGTATGTTAGTGCAAACAAAAATAGGTGTATGATGGAACTCTCACAACTCAGGCGAAACTGAAAGAAAACAATGTATCTTACCGTTCCAAAGAGAATTCGGGTAGCTTATCAACTTGTATGAGCAGAACATGCACGGATGTGACGAAGCGAATATCGAGGGAAAGATTATCACACGACAACCAGGGATATATAGTGGAGCTTGGTATGGATACCTAACAACACCAATTCATAAATCCTAGTGCTGACCGTATGACAAAGACCCCCGGAAACACACACGATGGAGATAAATGGGGCAATTGCAACTCTGAAAAGGAGCACAAAATTGAGGTATATCGGAGTAATGCTCGTGTTGCAATGCACAAGGAGAGACGCTAGCAATGACTCAACAAAACGGGCACCAATTGCTAAACTAAGCAGTCCGAAGAGCTAAGCATGCTAGTCTCGTAGGATAGTTATAGAAACCAAGAAAGGCTTACTAAGGTTCACAAAGATAGGAACGCTATGTGGACTCAGTAAAAAAATTGACCTGAAAAATGGTCTCTGCCATGGCAAAAAAGGGCCTAAATCCTGCCACGACAGGACTGTGAAAACCCACATACGAGCATAGAACTGTCTATGGTCTGCCGGAATCACGTTTATTTTAATTTTTTTAGACAGGCTCAGGCTTCACGTATAACCAGAGACAAGTCAGAGGTCTAGCGACGAGCGAACCACGAGATTTTTTCTTCTTCAACGTGAGCTCCTCAGGTACGTGCCTTGATGTACGATGGAAATTGTTTTTTTCTTTTCGTCTCTTTCACGTATGTATGCTGGTAGGATTGGAAACAGATCTACAAACTTTAACTCGATAGATCTAAATCTCACGAGAAGTCTCAAGAAACACGAAGAACAGTCCAGAAACAGTCTAAAACTTCGACTATGAGACAAACTCAGCGAAAACTAGACAAAAACTATGACTCGGATTTAGAAGAAAGGGTACAAAAAAAAAATCAACAACCAGAACTCACGAACAGTGTTATCTAGGCTATGGCAATAAACTATGAATCCTAATATTTTTGTGTGGCTTTTTCTGTATAGGACTAAAACAACTAATCGATGGGGATGAATTGCTCATCGAGTAAACCTGATAATCTGATACCAAGATGATAAGGGGTGGCCCAATCTTCTCATTGAGCATGTCGTAGATGATGGTGGATGTAATGGAGATAACTTGTGGGATGCTGTGAATCACCGGCTGTTCCCCCGCTGCCAATGCAACAGATCTCAACCCAGATGGTATTCGCAACTTCACACACTTGTGCACGTAGCCGCTGACCACGAAGCGGTTTGCAATCTACCAATTCCCAATGAAACAGCAGAAAACACGAAAAATTTCAGTAGCAAACTCCAGATCGAATCAAAGTGGAGGTATGGTAGATATTCTTGATCGAATCAAAGAGGAACATATAATTTTAGATGAATGCTTGCTGCAATTCATTGAAACAAGTATTGGTTTAATCTAAACGTGGTCTAACCCTAATTGCGACGGCTGCTGGGGTATATATGAGGGCTGGGCGTCCTTCCTCATAAATGGGCCTAAAAACAGTCATAACTTGGCCCAAACTAACTCGGTTTGACTCAAACTGATATATACCGACCCATAGATAGGTTCGGCCTAAATGGCACGCAGGCCCAACATCGTGGAACACCTCAAACATGTATTTCTTGGTGCTCCTCATCCCTCTCTGATGAGGACATCCCTATATTTACACCTGCCCCAATTACTACTAAAGATGTTCCAGCCACTGCTAAGAAGGATCAGTCCAATGAGATTAGAATTGGACCCATTACACGGGCTCATGCAAAGCTACTTGAACAACAGGTGAAGTCACTCCTAAATGAATCTGATGTTTATGATAATGAGAACTTTATAATGCCTAAATCTATGTACTTGTGTATGATCAGGTTCGTTGAGGAAACAAGCTTGACACGAGGAGGAGAAGGGTTACAAGAGGAGCCTAGCATGATGATCGCCAAGGATGCGCGAGGGAGGAGCGGGAGGAAGGCGCAAGAGAATATCATCAAGAAGGAAGGTTCAGTTCGGACAGACAGAAGCCCTGAAATTGAAACGGACGTGGATTCTTCATACGAACTCCAAATCAAGCAAATATGTACTTGTTGGAAAGATCACTCTGAGAGCTTTCCAACGAGTACTTATACGTCCCCAGGGGGCGGATAATCCGGCCCCCACAAGGGCGGATAATCCGGCCCTGCTCCAGGAATTCTGCTAAGGACTTCAGGCGCAAGCATCAGTATGGGGGCGGATAATCCGCCCCAGGGGAGGATAATACAGGGGGCGGATAATCCGCCCCTACTTAGGGTGGAAAGTCCGGCCCTGAAAGTTACCATCCGATCTGGACGGATCTGACTGTATCAGACACGTTTTGTTTCGCGATTTTGGCCGCCCCAGCCGCCCTTATAAGCCTTGGGACGTCCCCATAGTTAGGGTTAGACCACGTTAAAACTATTTTGGAGTTTTTTCTTATCAAGATCCTCTAGAATTACCCTGTGATCGAGTTATACTACTGCAATTGAGTGTGATCTGTTGTTCCATTGGGAATTAGTAGATTGCAAACTACCGTTCGTGGTCGACGGCTGCGTGCGCAAGAGCGTGGTGTTGTGAATATCCCAAAGGGTTCGAGAGCTATTGCATTGGCATCAGGGTTCGAGCGGGAGAGTTCATAGCTACAAGCTAGTTATCTATCATCCACCATCATCAACGACAAGTGCTTGCTGAGAAGATCGGGCCACCCCATATCATCTTGGTATCATATTTCCTCGTTTACTCGGTGAGCATCCACAAATCCATCCATAGATTAGTTCTTGTTTTCGTCCTATACAAAAAAAGCCATACAAAAAGATTTTCCCTAGCCTAGATTGCATCGTTTTTCAAGTTTTAGTTGTTGGTCGTGTCTTCTCGTAGATCCGATCTGCAGGTTTTTCTCGTAGGAGTCTAGTTTTCGTTTGTGTTTAAGTTTAGGGTTTTGATCTTGTTTTCCGCCGAGTCTACCATCACCGTTTTCCGCAAGTTTCCATCTACTTTTCCGAGTCCACATAGCGTACCTTTGTGTTTCAAACCTAGCTACAGCCTATCTACTGCATCCGTGCCTAGGAACGTACCCACGAGACTAGTTGCTTTGATCTAACAGGCTGCTCATTAGGGTTTTGAAAGTGCACAATTCTCGCCCCGACAGACCGGATTATCCGGGCCCCGACAAACCGGATTATCCGCCCCCCTAGTTCGCATTCGTTTTGCATTGAGTCATATAGTTAAAAAAATAAAAAAAATAAAAACAGAAAAGGAAAAGAGATTCAGTATCAAAAAAAAAGAGAGCGAATAGAGCTACAAGCGTGACAAAAAGAGATATCAAAGTGTGCTTTATTGGAGGCCTAGTTGATCATAGCACTTGTAGGTTGAGCAATCTTGTGCCTGTTTATTTTGAGCTATTACTAGCGTATCTCTTGTGCATTGCAATATTCTTGTTCATAAGTTGCTTTGCCACGCTTATCTCCACTGTGTGTGTTTCTTGGGTTATCATGACGATCAGAACTAGGACTTCTTTGCGGTGTAGTTAGGATACCATACCTACAGCTCCACCATAAATAACATGTGTTCCCTGTGATCGTTCTCCATACCCTTGATATTCACTTCATCACATCAGTGCATTAGTTGTTGATTTCGAATTGGTAAAGCATCTCTATTCACTTTGGAATGGTAAGATCTACTTTCTTGTCAGTTGGAGTGAGTTGTGAGTGTTTCACCATATCGATTTTGCTTTTTGCACTAATCTACTAATCATGTCTACTAGTGATGATGTTGTGTCACAGAAAAAGAAGGACGACGATCTTGTCAACTGGCGGGAATATGAAGCATTGAAGTCCCATTTGACACGTGTGTTCAACCATACAACAGATGCCATTGACAAGAATATTCAGGATGTGCAAGTGACTTTGGAAGCAAATGTTGAGGCAGTCGCTACCATACAGACACAAGTAACAGCTATCAACACCAATGTCACAGCTTTGCAACGTTCTCTTAATGCTCTCACCATAGCAATTGGACAAAGGCAACAATATGATGATGCCCATGACAATGAAGAAGCAAGTAATGCAGGGGATGGTCAACATCCACAAGTTGGCCGTGGCTGTGCTCCTCAACCTGTTCATGGACGTGGCTTTGCTCCAATTGGGCGTGCTCAGCGTATACCTCACCAGCCGATTGATGATGGATTGGGCAAGCCCAAGTTTTCAATTCCCAAGTTTGATGGCTCCATTGATCCTGAAGATTACCTCACATGTGAGTTGAAGATTGAGAAGCTCTGGCGCTTGTATGAGTACACTAAAGAAAAGAAGGTCAAGCTTGCAGCGTCAGAATTTGATGGTTATGCTTTGCGTTGGTGGGATGCCCTTGTGCAGAATAGAAGGGATGACAATGACCTTCCGGTGATGACTTGGCGAGAGATGAAGTGTATCATGAAGGAACGCTTTGTACCCACCAACTACCTGCGCTCAGTTTTTGATAAGTTGACAAACTTGAGACAAGGAACCATGTTGGTTGATGAGTACTACATGGAGATGGAGATGCTTATGCAGCGTGCTAGAGTTCGTGAATCTCTTGAGATGACCATGCAACGATTTCTCAATAATTTGAAGCTACCAATCAAGAGCATTGTTCGTCATCATAGGTATGAGACTATGAACGAATTGTTGCATCATGCAAGGGAGGCCGAATCACAGCTTGCTGAAGAGGCGAAGGCGCGTGCAAGATTCCCTTCCACAGGCCGCTTTTCAGCAAGGTCTACACCGCCGCCACATGTTTCTACACCTAATGCAGCTGCTGGCCACACTACTACACCATCTTCCAAGCCAACACCTTAGTCATCCTATGGTTCTCAAGCTAGGAAAAATGTTGCTCCTGCTGCTAGCACGGGTTCCAATATGTCAACAGCTCGTACTCGTGATGTGGAGTGACATACTTGTGGAGGAAGGGGACATTTCAAGCGAGATTGTCCAAACCGCAAGGTGATGTTTGTTAATGATCAAGGAGAGTATGAGAGTGGAGATGATGTTGATACTGATGATCATGGCGCTGATTATGAGGAGGAAGGTATGGATGCCTTTCCTGAGCATGGGCCTACCATAGTGGTCTCTCCACGTATCCTTAGTGTGCAGCCTGTTGTTGACTCTCAGTGCTACAACTTGTTCCAAACAAAAGCTCTAGTTGGCCCAAACAAAGATTGCAAAGTAATCATTGATGGAGGTAGCTGCAGAAATCTTGCAAGCAAGGAGTTGTGTGCCAAGCTGAATTTGACATATTTACCCCATCCCAAGCCATACTACATACAATGGTTGAGTGACAGTGGTGAGATGAAGGTAAACCATATGGTACGTGTGAACTTTGAAATAGGGCCATACAAGGATTCTATTGATTTTGATGTGGTTCCTATGACTGTGTGCCATTTACTATTGGGTCGGCCTTGGCTTTATGATCGCCATGTGCAACACAATGGCCGAGCTAATACATATCATTTGGAGTTCAAGGGCAAGAAAATCAATTTGTAGCCTATGACACCACAGTAGATTGTGATGAATCTCGTCAGAAGATTGAAGTGAACTTGCAAGATGCACCTAGGCGAGAGAGTGTTGAAACTGTGAGTGTTGTAAATGAGCCCCAAAAGAAAGGTGTGCCATTTGTATGGGGCGCAGCCCAAGATATTGCATTTGATACATTGAAACGTTTGCTTACTACTTCACCTTTGCTTGCATTACCTGATTTTTCAAAGCAATTTGAAGTTGAATGTGATGCTAGTGGTATAGGAATTGGTGGCGTTTTGATGCAAGAGGGTCGTCCAATAGCATATTTTTCTGAGAAACTTGCTGGTGCTAGACTGAATTATCCTGTTTATGATAAAGAATTGTATGCACTTGTTAGAGTTCTTGAGGTTTGGCAACATTATTTGTGTCCAAAAGAATTTATCATACATTCTGATCATGAAGCATTGAAGTATCTTAAAGCTCAATCAAACTTGCATAGACGCTTAGCTAAATGGGTTGAGTTTACTGAATCATTTCCTTACATTATAAAATATAAGAAAGGAAAAGAAAATGTGGTTGTTGATGCTTTGTCTAGGAAGAATATGTTATTGACACATCTTGATGTTAAAATTCCTGCATTAGGAAGTATTTCTGCACTTTATGCAACTGATCATGATTTTGCTGAACCATATCATTTGTGTGCTTTGAAACATGCTTGGGATAAGTATCATATACATGATGGCTATTTGTTTAGAGCTAACAAACTATGCATTCTAGAATCATCTTTGCGTTTGTTTTTAGTACAGGAATCACATGCTGGAGGTTTGATGGGTCACTTTGGGCGTGAGAAGACCTTGCTCATGCTCGCTGATCACTTTTATTGGCCCAAGATGAGGCGTGATGTCTATCGCTTTGTGAGTCGCTGCATTACATGCAACAAGTCCAAATAAAAGTTGAAGCCTCATGGTTTGTATACACCTCTCTCTGCACCTACTACACCTTGGGAAGATATTAGCATGGACTTTGTGCTAGGTTTACCCAAAACTCAGAGAGGTCATGATTCTATATTTGTGGTAGTGGATAGATTCTCTAAGATGGCTCATTTTATTGCCTACCACAAAAGCGACGATGCGTCGCATATTGCTAACATGTTTTCAGGGACATCGTGCGACTACATGGAGTACCCAAGACGATTGTTTCTGACCGTGATGTGAAGTTCATGAGCTACTTTTGGAAGACCTTATGGGGGAATCTTGGAACAAAGTTGATGTTCAGTACCACTTGTCATCCCCAAACAGATGGTCAGACGGAGGTGGTGAATAGAACATTGTCACAGTTATTGAGGACTACGATCAAGAAGAATCTGCGGGAGTGGGAAGAGTGTTGGCCACATGTAGAATTTGCTTACAACAGGGTTGTGCATTCTACTACTCAGCTTTGTCCTTTTGAGGTGGTGTATGGATTCAAGCCATTGACGCCACTTGATTTGTTGCCTCTACCATTGCATGAGAGAGTTGATATGGAGGCATCAAAACGTGCTGAATATGTGAAGAAAATTCATGAGAAGACTTGAGAGGCTATTGAGAAGAAAGGCAAGAACATTGCTGCTGCAAGGAATCAAGCAAGAAAGGAGGTTTTGTTCAAGCCTGGAGACATGGTATGGGTGCATCTGCGCAAGGATAGGTTCCCCAAGCTTCGACAATCCAAATTGAAGCCCCGTGGTGCTGGTCCTTACAAGGTGTTAGCCAAGATCAATGATAATGCCTACTCGATTGATATTCCTATTGCTGAGTTTGGTGGAGTTAGCAATAGTTTCAACGTTGCTGATTTGTCACCATATGATGGAGAAGACCTTGGAGCATCGAGGTCGACGCCTTTTGAAGGGGGGGGGAGATGATGAGGACATCCCTATATTTACACCTGCCCCAATTACTACTAAAGATGTTCCAGCCACTGCTAAGAAGGATCAGTCCAATGAGATTAGAATTGGACCCATTACACGGGCTCGTGTAAAGCTACTTGAACAACAGGTGAGTTCACTCCTAAATGAATCTGATGTTTATGATAATGAGAACTTTATACTGCCTATATCTATGTACTTGTGTATGATTAGGTTCGTTGAGGAAACAAGCTTGACACGAGGAGGAGAAGGGTTACAAGAGGAGCCTAGCATGATGATCGCCAAGGATGCGCGAGGGAGGAGCGGGAGGAAGGCGCAACAGAAGATCATCAAGAAGGAAGGTTCAGTTCGGACAGACAGAAGCCCTGAAATTGAAACGGACGTGGATTCTTCATACGAACTCCAAATCAAGAAAATAAGTACTTGTTGGAAAGATCACTCCGAGAGCTTTCCAACGAGTACTTACACGTCTCCAGGGGGCGGATAATCCACCCCCCGCAAGGGCGGATAATCCGGCCCTGCTCCAGGAATTCTGCTAAGGACTTCAGGCGCAAGGCTCAGTATGGGGCGGATAATCCGCCCCTACTTAGGGCGGAAAGTCCGGCCCTGAAAGTTACCATCAGATCTGGACGGATCTGACTGTATCAGACACGTTTTGTTTCGCGATTTTGGCCGCCCCAGCCGCCCTTATAAGCCCTGGGACGCCCTATAGTTAGGGTTAGACCACGTTAAAACTATTTTGGAGTTGTTTCTTATCAAGAACCTCTGGAATTACCCTATGATCGAGTTATACTACTGCAATTGAGTGTGATGTGTTGTTCCATTGGTAATTAGTAGATTGCAAACTACCGTTCGTGGTCGACGGCTGAGTGCGCAAGAGCGTGGTGTTGTGAATATCCCAAAGGGTTCGAGAGCTGTTGCATTGGCATCAGGGTTCGAGCGGGAGAGTTCATAACTACAGGCTAGTTATCTATCATCCACCATCATCAACGACAAGTGCTTGCTGAGAAGATCGGGCCACCCATATCACTCTCTTGATCATACGTGATTTCCTCATTGTCTCCTAGTGCGCATGCCTCCCTCTCCTCCCTCGCGCACTTGCTGATATTGGAAATCAGTGCTTGTTCTTCTTGTTGCAACTCTCCTTCTCCACGTGCAATGCTTGTGTTATCAACAAACCTGATCATACAAAGATGCATAGACTTAGGAAGTATAAAGTTCTCATCAATTAAAATATCAGATTCAATTAAGAGTGAATTCACCTGTTGGCCTAGTAGCTTTGCACGTTCCCTTGTAATTGGTCCAATTCTGATTTCATTGGACTTGTCTTGTGCAGCAACATCATAATCATCATTGGGAGATAATGGTAAAGGACTAGAGATATCCTCATTAGCTTGTAAGCAAAAGAGATAAAAGAAAGAGCAACCAAGGCAAGTGCACAAATCCGTTGCTTACCCTCTTTTGGCGAATGAGTTGTGGCCTCTCCTTGAGTTGGCACGACAACCGAGCGTAGTCTTCGTTAGGGCATTTGTGCTCTTTTTCATAGTCGTGCTAACCCCATTTTTCTCCACGTGTGTGTGTAGTCGTAGGTTCTCGTCACATCTACTTTTGACTTGAGTTTTCTTGGATCTTATCCACTTTTGACTATCCTTTTCGTTTGGTAGGTTCTTTGGTTTTCCACACTCACCTTCCACCGAAAGCTTTGAGAGTGTAGTTCCTTGAGTGTGAGTTTCTTTGCGATTTCACTTTGCAAGCTCTTAGCTCTTTCATGTGGCAATTGGTTTGATATAATCTCCAAGGTGAGGTTAAAGGCTAACTCTCCATGTATTCTCCTACATATATACAATCCTTGTCGGCTTTGCATCATGGATAGGAATGGCGAGTCGTCCCAACCAACGCCACCTCAAGAGGAAGACACACAATACATGACAAGATGGGATAATTGGAAGGTCCGAGGAGAATTCAACTACCGTTGTGAAGCCCTTGAGCGGCGCCAAGACGAACAATTTAGCGAAACCCGAGTGGAGTTCAAGAGCATCGACAACCGCTTCGAGGAGGTCCGAGGACAAATGCATGCTATGCAACACAACCTCGGCCATCATAATGAATCTCTTGGTCGCGCTCTAGCCGCAACGGATGAGAAGCTTCAACGCCTCATTTATGGGCTAGCAAGACCGTGATCTCACGACTCAAGCTCGTCACGGCACTCCTCACGTGAATCAAGCTCTTCATGCCATCATGCTTCAAGGCACCAAGATGGACCCATCCTTCACTCCATGAGCTCTTCTCAAGTGGTACCTTCTCCGCGACACGCCACAACGTCAAGCTATGATGGTGACCTCTCTGCAAGACCTCCAAGATGTGAAGCGAACCGACCACAACCAAGGGCACTCGTGATTCAACAAGAACGACCTCAAGTGGACCCCCAAGCCCATCGTCACCGACACATTCCTTCTACAACAAGTGAAGCCTCTAAATTAGACGAACAAGATCACCATCCACGTGAAGCACTCGAAGACCCACCAAGGCATCATCACCGACATGAACGTCAACGTCGCCAACATGATCACCATGATGAGCCTCCTCCGCATCATGAAGAAAGGGAGCGACCCATTGCACGTGCGGCTCGCCGTCCTCCTCGCCACATGGCTCAAGACAATGCTCATCGTCATGATGACCAAAGACCGAACCAACCTCATGAGGACCAAGCGCCTCCTCCTCGTCATCAACCGCGCCGAGAACAAGTGCAAGCTTCCCAAGCTCGTCGTGAGGACCAAGCGCCTCCTTGTCGTCATCAACCGCGCCAAGATCACGAGCAAGTTCCCCAAGCACATCGTCAAGACCAAGTTCCACCACCAAATGCGACACCACAACAACCGCAAGGGAAACGCAACCATCACCAAGCAAGACGTGAGAGCTCGGATGATGAAGATGGCCACCAAAATCATGGAAACCTCCGATATCAAAACCGCAATGAAGAAGAAACTTTCGGCAAGCTCAAATTCACCATGCCCAAGTTCATCGGTTCCAATCAACCCGAAGAATATCTCTCGTGGGAACTCAAGGTTGACAAGATCTTCCGCATGCACAACTATAGCAATGAGAAGATGATGGCCATGGCGTCCCTCGAGTATGATGAGTATGCCAATCTTTGGTGGGAACAAGTCCAACTCGCTCGTGAAGCAAAAGAAGAGCCTCCAATTACAACTTGGCAAGATATTAAGGCTCATATGAGATCCCGCTTTGTTCCTTCGCACTACACGCGTGACCTCTTCAACAAGCTTCAAACGCTTAGTCAAGGGACAAATACCGTGGAAGAGTACTTCAAGCAAATGGAGCTCAACATGATCCGTGCCAACATTGAAGAGCGTGGTGAACAAACAATGGCATGTTTCCTCAATGGCTTGAACCACCCAATCAAGCGCATCACCGAGTACCAAAAGTACAACAACATGTTGAGCTTGTGCACATAGCAACAAAAGCCGAACGTCAAGTGCAAGAGGACATCAAGTGCAACAAGCCAAAGACATACTTCACCTACGAGCAAGCGCCAACTACTACATCAACAACACCAAGTGGAAGCTCATCAAGTACCACCAAGCTTCCCTTCAAGCTAACACTTCCTCAAGGAAAACCGCCCCAAGTGGCAAATACACGAAGGATGATCAACCATTCAATGTTGAATGCTAAAAGTGTGGAGGCAAAGGACACAAGTCGGCCACATGTGGAAACAAAAAAGTTTTGTTCATCCACGACAATGGCGATGAAGAATACTTGAGTGAAGATGAGTTAGATGTAAGGGTCAAGGAAGCATTGGCTAGGCAACATTTGGAAGATGACCAAGAACTACTTGTGTGTGAGCATGATGCAAGTCCATCGCTTGTGGTCACAAGGCTCTTAACTACTCAAGTCCATGAGAATGAAGACCAAATATCAAACATATTTCAAACTCGTGCCGGTATCAATGGGAAGTCCATCGAAGTTATCATCGATGGAGGGAGTTGCCATAATCTTGCAAGCACGGAATTGTATGAGAAGCTCAACCTCACCCTCCATCCACACAAGAATCCCTACCATATACAATGGCTAAGTGACCAAGGGTCCGTCAAGATCAAGCACACCGTCTCGGTAACCTTCTCAATTGGACCATGCAAAGACACGGTGGAGTGTTGTTAGGGGTGACCCCTTGGGGTGGCCCGATCTTTCACGAATTCCGTGGGAATCGAGGGGAAAGAGATGGAAGGTTGAAGGGGATGAAATCCATGAACACACACACACGAAGAACTCGATGAATGAACACACGCAAAAACACGATACAAGCCGATAGCTCACGTCGGTGGCAACCAGTCCAACACAATCCCTAGGATCGGCGTTGGGCAAGACACTCTCCCACGAACAACAACGGGGGTGAGAGGCTTGATGAGATCTTGACTACTTGGGCACGAGACACCGAGATCCCAAGGACTTGTACAACTTGAACGCACTAGGCAAAATCCAAGAGGTTTGGGGATAACTTGGTGCTCCTTGTCAAGGAGCATGAGGGTGGGGGATATTTATAGGCCAGCCACATAAACAGGGTGGGGGCAATTTATAGGCCAAGTTCTAAGATAAAAGTTCCATCCAACTTTGTTCTTCTTAAAGGGATGTCTAGTTCTGTTCGTGTTGAAGTAAGATAGTATGTCCTTCATGGATACGTTATCTTCCCTCCTTTGATTTGATTTGGGCAATCGTCAAATCAAACTCAGTTCCAAGGACAATCTTGATGGTGTATTTATTTGTGATGTCTTACCTAAGTGCATCTTCATGTCCTCTGGCCTAATCAATGTCTAAGCCTTGTTCATACAACATGTGAATCCATCTTCTTGGAGTGTATAGATAAGTTTGTTATTGAGCCCATCAATGATATCCTTATCTTCTCCATGTTATACGATATTCGTACGGAACATTTGGCATTAATGTTGTAAATTTTTTAGAACCATCTTCGTGTTATCTCAAAGTATGTGTTCTGGATGTTAGAAGCAACCTTCTCTGGTTCACGAGCAATTGTCAAAAGATGTCACCGTGAATCTGAGTAGAGTTGTCTTTGTTTCCCCGGGAATCATATTCAAGTTATTCAAGCATGTGCAAAGAATTCTTGATATGGTAGGTTGATACCTTCATATCTCTATAAGATCCTCCAAGCACACCAAGCCAATGATTGACTTGTGATGGAAGATAAGAAGTCCAACAAAACTTTGATAACCTCCTAAATGTTTCTTAAACATGATTCTGTTGTGTTTCATTGCAAACAATTCATGTAGATGCAATTATCTTTTGATAACTTGCTATCACATGGGTTCCGCAATCTAGCTCATCTTTTGGAGCTTGACATTGAAGTCCGTGTCTTGAGAATCTAGTGACTTTACCTCCTTCGTAAATGTAGCACCCCTATTATTCGGACATGCTGAGTCTGAAGTATCTCTCCACTTAATCAAAGCTGAATCTCAAGCAGCAATAATGATTGGTGTTCCTCAAGGTTATGATGTAGGTCTATTGTATCTCTGACAAAATTAATGTAATGGTAGGCACAATTAGCCAAAAGATCTATTGCCATATCCTTGAATCAGCAATAATAATCATTCCTCATGAGGCCTCTTCTATATTTTACTATAGGAGTTGTGCTTATGGTTTCCTTTGTAAACGAAATCCGACCTTTACTTGATGAATGATTGAAGGCTTGTTAAAAGTTTGATATCAGTATCTCGAACCTCAAGGAGAACATTTAAAGAAGTGTTGCTAAATGTCTCTCGGTCGATCCTCCAAACCTTTTTATGATGGCCAGTGTCTTGTTATGCCAAGTACTTGGAGTCTAAGAATGAAGTTTCTTTCTTCTTGTGTCATCAGGAATCTTCTCAACTATTCATCTCGGCGGTGTAAAGTGATATCAAAATCGCTGGCAAAGACTTTGATAGCCTTGGATGAATAAAGAGATTTCTTTCTGTTTTCTTAAACATGTTCGAAGAGCGACCATGATTTTGGTAATCAATAGTTCCTCTTGTTACATGTTCCTTGTGGCTGTTACAAGTCCTCTCCACCAAAACACCTTTCTGTCTTGTCCTTCTGTTGAACGATAGAGTGACCCTTTTGTGTCAAAAGTAGTTCAACAACTTGGTTTTGTTGATATCTATCTCTCCCACCTGTAAAGCTCTACTTAAGATGTTTATTAGAGGTTTACTTATCAAAGTCTGTGGTCATATTCCACCTGTTGGAAGTCTCCTTCCCTCAGAAGTTTACCTCTTTTGTATTTTCCATGGTCTCAATCCTTATGAAGACCAATTATCTGTCACCTTGAAAACTATCTCCTTCTGTTTTCTCCGTTACCTTCACGTGTTTCATGTTTGTTGGCTCTAGAGATGTTTGTGAAACATGTATCCATGAGTTAACCATGAGATACTCAGTTTGTGGTTCTGTGTCATTCCCTCTCTTCCTTAGCTTTAGTGCCACCTCGAAGTTTACGAAGCGCTTCGTCCACTTGTCATGGTGGCATGGATCAATCTCATCGAGAAGATCGTCAAAGTTTAGTGTAACCTTTTTCCTTCTATCTTCCTACCTCGGAATCTCGGGTCGAGATTCTTTTAAGGGGGATAGAATTGTACCAACCCTAGTTTTATTAAATACTAATTAGGTTTGTTTGTGCATTCATGAGAATCATGTATTTTGCTAAGACAAATAAACAATGCAAACAATAAGAAACATATACAAAACCCTAAACCCTATTTTCCCCTTCCTAATTGGAACATATTCAAAATGGTTTCAAATTTCAAAAGAACAAAAAGTTGGAACCCAAATGGTTAAAGGGTCTCTGAAATATTTGGAATATTTATAAAAGTTCTAGTAATTTGAAATGGTTCAAAACAGTTTTGAAATTCAAATGCAAAAGAGAAAGTCAAAACAAAAAAATAAAAAATGGTTTCTGAAATAAAAACTGTTTCCTAAACCTAACTGGGCCGAGCCCATCTCCTCTCCCCTTCTTTCTCTGCCCATGCGTAGCTGCCAGCAACCGCTGCCCTCGCTTTTCCGTAGCCCACTTGGCCCATGTGCAGCCCACTCCTAGCCCGATGCCGCTTTGCTTGTTTCCGTCGTCGTCTTCCTCCAGACGGCAAGCACCTGCGTGCCCGAGCGCCGGCCGTCGATCCTCCTCGCGCTGCGATTCCCGCCGCCACCGTTGGACGCCAGGATAAGATCGGTCGTCCCCTCCTCTCTCTCCCCATACCCATTTCTCCCTGTCTCGCTCTCTCTCTCTCGCAAAATTCCCTCTAAGCCCGAACCCTAGCCGCCGCAGAACCGCTCCTCGCCTTCGTTCCGTGCAACCACGCGCCTCGCTGTGGTGTCTAGGAGCTCCGGCGTGCTCGATTGCTTCTCCCTGTCAAAGGAATCGGGCCAAGGCGCCCTCTACCGCCACCGACGACCTCACCTTCCCCGACTCCGGCCGTCGTTGATTCATTGCCGTCAGACCATCCCCGGCCTCTCCGACCCCACTGCCGTGTTCATGGTGAGCCAGTGGTCCTTGTGGCCTTCTCTGTTTCCTCCCTCTCGCTCTGTAGCTCCCTCCCCGACAAGCACCTGCCTCTGCCACCGCTCACCGCCGTCGTGTTCCCCTCTCCAGTGAACAATCCAGGGCGGCGCCGCCACTTTCTGGCTCCCCTTGATCTCCTCTTGCCAACGCCCCCGCTCCCGCATCCCCGCATGCCCTCAATCGCCCACGCCTTGCTCGATCTGAGAGAGCACCATTGCTAACATCAGCATGACGTTAGCATGGCATCATAATCCTCTTTTTGTTTTTTTAATTGTTTAGTAAATTGTTTTCAGTAATTGATAAATCCCTGACAGGTGGGTCCACCCTGTAAGTGTAATAAACATATTCATAAATGTTTCTGATTAATAAAAATGTTTAAGTAATTCTAAATTGTAAATTATTTTATAATATTCTAAAAATGATTTAAAATTTGAGAAATTCATAACTAATTCATTTTAAATCAGAAAAATACAAATAATATATCAAAATGTTCAAAAAAATGAGCTCTATCTATTTAAATTATAATCATGCATTGTTAAGCAACTTAAATGACAAGTTTAATTAGAACAACAAAACAACCCTCTCATATGCCTCTGGGTTTCTCCGAATTAGGGTTTGGACCCCTCGGACCCTGATTAAAATGACCAAGCATGTTTAGGGTTTTCATTTCGATACAATTCAACTTTTCATATCATCATTCTTGTTTGAGAATTGCATCGATGCCATGTATTGATTGTTTCCCTTCCTCTCCGGTAGAACACGATATCAGAATCGAGATCAAGATCGAAGCCCGATGTCAACACCGTCGAAGCTCGAAGACAAATACTTGATCAACTGTAACCAAGTCAAGTACCAGATGTCCGAACCTCTGCTTTCCGGATATCAACTGGCAAAGGCAAGCGAAGCCCCACACATGATATAATCCTATGATTTCAAAGTATTTACATTCTTGCCATGTGCACACGATTCTAAAGTCTTTATCGATAGATAGAGTAATCCTATCTTATGCATGTTTCCTTTAAAGCCTATATTCCCTGATCCACTGCTCCTAGCATAACTAGGTTTTGAGCTTGTGAAGCGTTGCTAGAGCTGTTACATCTGTTGTGCTTAGCCATGCTTAGCTGTTACCATTGATCCATCCGGTTGATGAATCAGAGCTGCGAATGAACCTAGTTTGATAGGATGACGTGGTATGATCAGATATGGTTAATAAACCTGCTAAGGCTTGTATGGGAGGCCACGGTGGGTTGTCGTTTTTGTAGTCCCATACTTGCCACTACTAGGACCCGAGTTCTTGCCTATGGTCCAAGACGAGCATACAACCGCACGGGGGCCTGGAAACCCCCTCGACCAACTAACTTGCCTAGTAGATTCCATGAGTCACATAGTTCGAGCATTCCATTTGACATATGCATTCTGGCTCTTCTCGAAGGAGGTGAAGGAGGTGCATTCATATAGGTAGGTAAGCGTGGCAGGGAATGGGAGATGCCCGGCATCCATAATCTCAAACCCTGTTCACATCATTAGGGACCGACTTCAGGACTCGACCTGTTACGGCGGCATCTCCCTAGTGCGTGGCTCATGGTCTCGGCGAAAGCAAGGTAAAGGTCATGGTCAACCACTCTCTGCCAGCCTTCCCAGGAACAGGGCTAATGTTAACTGGCATTAAGAATCGGTTGGTACGTGTGGGTAAAGTTGTACACGCCTGCACGGTTAAATCTTTTTGAAAAGTTGTGTCCACGGTTATGGACGAACTTGGAGACCAGATTCAAAGATCATAGAGAACTTGAACCTAATCGTAAAACTTGGCAAGTTAAGAATGTGTGCTTAAGGACGCTTCCTCAGGGGTTGAGGGGGTGATCCTAGATAGGTTCAGCTGATGATGATTCGGTGGATATCAAAAGATGATCAAAGCTAGTGTTACCGCTCTCTTATCCCCTTTAAAAATAATCTGATTAGTCGAGATTCTTTTCCCTCTTGTTTTACAAAACAAAGATGGCTTTATGCAAAACAACTCCACCAACCATAAGTCTTGCGGAGTACACCCTGTACTCACCCTTGCTTCGTTGATACTTTTGCAGCAGAGTAAGTGTTATCACTGAAGATGAGTTCCTCACGGCATCAACATCGACGAGTAGTTTGGAGTTCCCAGCCGGCAGTCTGGGATCTATGGATTGGACGTCATCGTTATGCTTCGGGCCTCTTAGGCCATTTGTTAAGTTTGCTATACTTAATAGCATAATTTTCCTTCCGTTGTTTGGTGTTTGTGGTCAGTGACCTATGCTTGTAATATTATGGTTCTTCGCTCAGTTATGAGCTTGCTGTAATAACTTTTGTGTCGTAGGGTCACTGTTGTGTTATCAATTCTCTCTCTGTATGCTTTCGAGATTTAGGTTAGGCTTATATCAGACAGAGGTCTGGAATTTGTCTAGCCCTAATCCCGGGGGTGTCACAGGTTTTGGTATCAGAGCAGTACCAACTGTACCTTTCTACTGGTCGATGTTGAGTCTAGTACTTGTGAAAACTATTTTCAAAGATGAAAATTATGTGCGGAAACTCTGGTATGCTTTTTTTTCTTATCCAGTTTCGCTCTAACTCTGGGTCATCTTACCTTGTGTTGATTTGGAAAAGTTTTGTTATCTTTTCTCTTCCTTCAAAGCTTAGGTGCCTCTTCAGGCATGCCGGTTCTTAACCATTTGACCTAGTGTCGAGTCCTCTAGAATCAGTTGTATGTGTTTCTTGTTTCCCTTTGATCCTATTCGTTTGAGAGATTTCTGTCTATCATAATCTCTCTATTTTATGGGTCCACAACCTTATGTTGATGGTTCCTCAATGTTTTGTTCTAGGCCTCGAAGTTTCCTTTTGCCTCGTGTGCCTCCTTTCTATTTGTTCGGGTACTTCAGAAGTCGTTCTTCTCTTGGAAATTACCTCGTGATTGCTATCTTGTAGTGTACGTTTTGTCACTCAAGTAGTAGTTATTCCTTTCTTTGGGTTTTAACCCTCGGACTTGAACCTAAGATCCCCGATTGTGCTGGATTCTGGTGTTGTGAATCTTGTACATGACGCTGACCTTTAACCCAAGATCCATTGTTGACCCCTGTGGTTAATGTTCATACATTACCTCGGGATGGCTAGTACCTTCTAGTATAGCCTTCAAGCTTGTGGATATTGTCGCCATCGAACATTGACGATAAAGGACTTCCCCTACCACATGCTTCGGCAGATGTTCTTTAATGGAACCAAATAGATCACGACAAGGGTACTCCTCAAGAGTCTCACATCTATACTTGTGACTCTGCCACACCTTCCTTTTCTATGCATTGGTTTCCGGAAGATTGTTGACTTATGCATTCAGATCTCGGGATTCAATCCTGAGCATGTTCCTTTTTCCTTGTTGCTTTCCGACCTTTGTCTACCAATTGGTAGCCAAGCCGTAAATATGCATTGGTGTATTCCAATGCAAGATACTCTTGTGGTCCGTCAAGACAAACCATTTCAGAATGTCAGGAGAAAAAAACTCTAGTACCTCGTCATTTGTAGGACCAGGTCAAAGTGTTGTAATCCGCAGATCAAGAGGCATTGATTAGCTTCTTCCTGTTCCACCTTAAAGTGTCACCCTCTTTAATACTAAGAGATCGTGTTGAGTCTCATGACCCTCTTAATGAAGTGATGCTCTTACACATATTTACCACCCTTCTACTGAGCTGTCTATGCTCAGAAATGTTGCGTGCGCATAACAATGTGACCATCTAAGATTCTTAGCAATTCTCATTGCTTTGAACTTCGAAGGACATTTATATCATTCTTAGCGTGATGGATAATTTTATCACTAAGCTAAGTTTGATTGTGCTACCAAGTTCGCTATTCTTGTGCACCCTTTTCGGTCAAAGAGTTAGGCTTGTGCCGAAGCTTTGAGACTATGTCTTCTTGCCTTATAAAGCAAGTTTCCTCTTGAACTAAGTGACATATCGGTGGTTCATGATAGTCCGGATGTCTTACCGAAAGTATCGCCATGTTGCCACATGACCGTGTTGTCAGGTTCTTGAGTTAGCTGTTTCTTTAAACCGCTCCTTTTTCCAAGGATCCGTACTGGATACCCCTGAACTAGTTGGTTGAACTCAAACAACAACTTGGAGAGTTCTAAGAAAAAAGTTCCATCCAACTTTGTTCTTCTTAAAGGGATGTCTAGTTGTGTTCGTGTTGAAGTAAGATAGTATGTCCTTCGTGGATACGTTATCTTCCCTCCTTTGATTTGATTTGGGCAATCGTCAAATCAAACTCAGTTCCAAGGACAATCTTGATGGTGTATTTATTTGTGATGTCTTACCTAAGTGCATCTTCATGTCCTCTGGCCTGATCAATGTCTAAGCCTTGTTCATACAACATGTGAATCCATCTTCTTGGAGTGTATAGATAAGTTTGTTATTGAGCCCATCGATGACATCCTTATCTTCTCCATGTTATACGATATTCGTACGGAACATTTGGCATTAATGTTGTAAATTTTTTAGCACCATCTTCATGTTATCTCAAAGTATGTGTTCTGGATGTTAGAAGTAACCTTCTCTGGTTCACGAGCAATTGTCAAAAGATGTCACCATGAATCTGAGTAGAGTTGTCTTTGTTTCCCCAGGAATCATATTCAAGTTATTCAAGCATGTGCAAAGAATTCTTGATATGGTAGGTTGATACCTTCATATCTCTGTAATATCCTCCAAGCACACCAAGCCACTGATTGACTTGTCATGGAAGATACGAAGTCCAACAAAACTTTGATAACCTCCTAAATGTTTCTTAAACAGGATTCATTTGTGTTTCATTGCAAACAATTCATGTAGATGCAATTATCTTTTGATAACTTGCTATCACATGGGTTCCGCAATCTAGCTCATCTTTTGGAGCTTGACATTGAAGTCCGTGTCTTGAGAATCTAGTGACTTTACCTCCGTGGTTAATGTTGCACCCCTTCTATTCGGACATGCTGAGTCTGAAGTATCTCTCCACTTAATCAAAGCTGAATCTCAAGCGGCAATAATGATTGGTGTTCCTCAAGGTTATGATGTAGGTCTATTGTATCTCTGACAAAATTAATGTAATGGTAGGCACAATTAGCCAGAAGATCTATTGCCATATCCTTGAATCACCAATAACAATCATTCCTCATGAGGCCTCTTCTATATTTTACTATAGGAGTTGTGCTTATGGTTTCCTTTGTAAACGAAATCTGACCTTTACTTGATGACTGATTGAAGGCTTGTTAAAAGTTTGATATCAGTATCTCGAACCTCAAGGAGAACATTTAAAGAAGTGTTGCTAAATGTCTCTCGGTCGATCCTCCAGACCTTTTTATGATGGCAAGTGTCTTGTTATGCCAAGTACATGGAGTCTGAGAATGAAGTTTCTTTCTTCTTGTGTCATTAGGAATCTTCTCAATTATTCATCTCGGCGGTGTAAAGTGACATCAAAATCGCTAGCAAAGACTTTGATAGCCTTGGATGAATAAAGAGATTTCTTTCCGTTTTCTTAAACATGTTCGAAGAGCGACCATGATTTTGGTAATTAATAGTTCCTCTTGTTACATGTTCCTTGTGGCTCTTACAAGTCCTCTCCACCAAAACACCTTTCTGTCTTGGCCTTCTGTTGAACGAAAGAGTGACCCTTTTGTGTCAAAAGTAGTTCAACAACTTGGTTTTGTTGATATCTATCTCTCCCACCTGTAAAGCTCTACTTAAGATGTTTATTAGAGGTTTACTTATCAAAGTCTGTGGTCATATTCCATCTGTTGGAAGTCTCCTTCCCTCAGAAGTTTACCTCTTCTGTAATTTCCATGGTCTGAATCCTTATGAAGACCAATTATCTGTCACCTTGAAAACCATCTCCTTTTGTTTTCTCCGTTACCTTGACGTGTTTCATGTTTGTTGGCTCTAGAGATGTTTGTGAAACATGTATCCATGAGTTAACCATGAGATACTCAGTTTGTGGTTCTGTGTCATTCCCTCTCTTCCTTAGCTTTAGTGCCACCTCGAAGTTTACGAAGCGCTTCGTCCACTTGTCATGGTGGCATGGATCAACCTCATCGAGAAGATCGTCGAAGTTTAGTGTAACCCTGTTCCTTCTATCTTCCTACCTAGGAATCTCAGGTCGAGATTCTTTTAAGGGGGATAGAATTATAACAACCCTAGTTTTGTTAAATACTAATTAGGTTTGTTTGTGCATTCATGAGAATCATGTATTTTGCTAAGACAAATAAACAATGCAGACAATAAGAAACATATACAAAACCCTAAACCCTATTTTCCCCTTCCTAATTGGAACATATTCAAAATGGTTTCGAATTTCAAAAAGAACAAAAAGTTGGAACCCAAATGGTTAAAGGGTCTCTGAAATATTTGGAATATTTATAAAAGTTCTAGTAATGTGAAATGGTTCAAAACAGTTTTGAAATTCAAATGCAAAAGAGAGAGTCAAAACAGAAAAATAAAAAAATGGTTTTTGAAATAAAAACTGTTTCCTAAACCTAACTGGGCCGAGCCCATCTCCTCTCCCCTTATTTCTCTGCCCATGCGTAGCCGCCAGCAACCGCTGCCCTCGCTTTGCCGCAGCCTAGTTGGCCCATGTGCAACCCACTCCTAGCCTGATACCGCTTCGCTTGTTTCCGTCATCGTCTTCCTCCAGACGGCAAGCACCTGCGTGCCTGAGCGCCGGCCGTCGATCCTCCTTGCGCTGCGATTCCTGCCGCCGCCATTGGATGCCAGGATAAGATCGGCCGTCCCCTCCTCTCTGTCCCCATACCCATTTCTCCCCGTCTCGCTCTCTCTCTCTCTCGCGAAATTCCCTCTAAGCCCGAACCCTAGCCGCCGCAGAACCGCTCCTCGCCGTCGTTCCGTGCAACCCCGAGCCTCGCTGTGGGGTCTAGGAGCTCCGGCATGCTCGACTGCTTCTCCCTGCCAAAGGAATCGGGCCAAGGCACCCTCTACCGCCATCCACGACCTACCCATCCCTGACTCCAGCCGTCGTCGATTCATCGCCGTCAGACCATCCCCGGCCTCTCCGACCCCACTTCCGTGTTCGTGGTGAGCCACTGGTCCTTGTGGCCTTCTCTGTTTCCACCCTCTCGCTCTCTAGCTCCCTCCCCGACGAGCACCTTCCTCTGTCGCCGCTCACCGCCGTCGTGTTCCCCTCTCCGGTGACCAATCCAGGGTGGCGCCGCCACTTTGTGGCTCCCCTTGATCTCCTCTTTCCAACGCCCCCGCTCCCGCATCCCCGCATGCCCTCAATCGCCCGCGCCTTCCTCGATTTGAGAGAGCACCATTGCTGACGTCAGCATGATGTCAGCATGGCATCATAATCCTCTTTTTGTTTTTTAATAGTTTTGTAAATTGTTTTCAGTAATTGATAAATTCCTGACAGGTGGGTCGACCCTGTAAGTGTAATAAACATATTCAGAAATGTTTCTGATTAATAAAAATGTTTAAGTAATTCTAAATTGTAAATTATTTTATAATATTCTAAAAATGATTTAAAATGAATTAAAATTTGAGAAATTCATAACTAATTCATTTTAAATCAGAAAAATACAAATAATATATCAAAATGTTCAGAAAAATGAGCTCTATCTATTTAAATTATAATCATGCATTGTTAAGCAACTTAAATGACAAGTTTAATTAGAACAACAAAACAACCCTCTCATATGCCTCTAGGGTTTCTCCGAATTAGGGTTTGGACCCCTCGGACCCCGATTAAAATGACCAAGCATGTTAGGGGTTTTCATTTCGATACAATTCAACTTTTCATATATCATTCGTGTTTGAGAATTGCATCGATGCCATGTGTTGATTGTTTCCTTTCCTCTCCGGTAGAACACGATATCAGAATCGAGATCAAGATCGAAGCCCGATGTCAACACCGTCGAAGCTCGAAGACAAATACTTGATCAACTGTAACCAAGTCAAGTACCAGATGTCCGAAGCTCTGCTTTCCGGATATCAACTGTCGAAGGCAAGCGAAGCCCCACACATGATATAATCTTATGATTTCAAAGTATTTACATCCTTGCCATGTGCACACGATTCTAAAGTCTTTATCAATAGATAGAGTAATCCTATCTTATGCATGTTTCCTTTAAAGCCTATATTCCCTGATCCACTGCTCCTAGCATAACTAGGTTTTGAGCTTGTGAAGCGTTGCTAGAGCTGTTACATCTGTTGTGCTTAGCCATGCTTAGTTGTTACCATTGATCTATCCGGTTGATGAATCGGAGCTGCGAATGAACATAGTTTGACAGGATGACGTGGTATGATCAGAGATAGATAATAAACCTGCTAAGGCTTGTATGGGAGGCCATGGTGGGTTGTGGTTTTTGCAGTCCCATACTTGCCACTACTAGGACCTGAGTTCTTACCTACGGTCCAAGACGAGCGTACAGCCACACGGGGGCCTGGAAACCCCCTCGACCAACTAACTTGACTAGTAGATTCCATGAGTCACATAGTTCGGGCGTTCCATTCGACATATGCATTCTGGCTCTTCTCGAAGGAGGTGAAGGAGGTGCATTCATACAGGTAGGTAAGCGTGGCAGGGAATGGGAGATGCCCGGCATCCGTAATCTCAAACCCTGTTCACATCATTAGGGACTGACTTCAGGACTCGACCTGTTACGACGGCATCTCCCTAGTGCCTGACTCACGGTCTCGGCGAAAGCAAGGTAAAGGTCGTGGTCAACCACTCTCTGCCAGCCTTCCCAGGAAGAGGGCTAATGTTAACTGGCATTAAGAATCGGTTGGTACGTGTGGGTAAAGTTGTACACCCCTGCAGGGTTAAATCTTTTCGAAAAGTCGTGTCCATGGTTATGGACGAACTTGGAGACCAGATTCAAAGATCATAGAGAACTTGAACCTAATCGTAAAACTTGGCAAGTTAAGAATGTGTGCTTAAGGACGCTTCCTCAGGGGTTGAGGGGGTGATCCTAGATAGGTTCGGCTGATGATGATTCGGTGGATATCAAAAGATGATCAAAGCTAGTGTTACCGCTCTCTTATCCCCTTTAAAAATAATCTGATTAGTCGAGATTCTTTTCCCTCTTGTTTTACAAAACAAAGATGGCTTTATGCAAAACAACTCCACCAACCATAAGTCTTGCGGAGTACACCCTGTACTCACCCTTGCTTCGTTGATACTTTTGCAGCAGAGTAAGTGTTACCACTAAAGATGAGTTCCTCATGGCATCAACATCGACGAGTATTTTGGGGTTCCCAGCCGGCAGTCTGGGATCTATGGATTGGATGTCATCGTTATGCTTCGGGCCTCTTAGGCCATTTGTTAAGTTTGCTATCCTTAATAGCATAATTTTCCTTCCGTTGTTTGGTGTTTGTGGTCAGTGACCTATGCTTGTAATATTTTGGTTCTTCGCTCAGTTATGAGCTTCCTGTAATAACTTTTGTGTCGTAGGGTCACTGTTGTGTTATCAATTCTCGCTCTATACGCTTTCGAGATTTAGGTTAGGATTATATCAGACAGAGGTCTGGAATTTGTCTAGCCCTAATCCCGGGGGTGTCACAGGCTCGAAGCCATAAACGATCATGAGCGGGCTTCTCATGGTGGTGGAGTGCTTGGCGCGGTTGTAGGCGAACACGGCGTGTGGAATACATTCCTCCCAGTCTTTAAGGTTCTTCTTTATCAACACACGTAGAAGTGTGCCAAGGCTTCGATTGACGACCTCGGTTTGTCCATCAGTTTGAGGATGTGAGGCGGACGAGAATAGGAGCTTGATGCCGAGCTTGGCCATGAGTGTCTTCCAGAAGTAGCTCATGAATTTGACGTCGCGGTCGGAGACGATTGTTCTTGGTACACCGTGTAGCCAAATTATTTCCCTGAAAAACAAATTTGCTACATGTGAAGCATCATCGGTCTTATGGCACGGGATGAAGTGTGCCATTTTTGAAAAAGGATCCACTACCACAAATATAGAATCATGTCCATGTTTAGATCTAGGCAATCCTAACACAAAGTCCATGCTAATGTCCGACCAAGGTGCATGAGGAATAGGCAATGGCATATAAAGACCAAAGGGGTTAGACTTGGACTTAGCTTGGACACAAGTAGTGCATCGTTGGACGTGCCGCTCCACCCTGAGTGGAGAGCATGTCATATGTCTTGTCACGGCCAAAGTGACCCATAAGGCCTCCACCATGGGACTCTTGAAGAAGAAAATTTTGGAGAGACGACTTCGGAATGCAAAGCTTGTTTTGTTTGAAAAGAAAACCCTTATGCAAATATAAATCATCAATCCCTTTGTCTATTGAACACTTTGCAAAAATTGATCCAAAGAATGGGTCGGACGCATACAAATATTTGATGCCATCAAGACCCAAGACATTTACTTCGAGTCGCGTAAGAAGGTTTGTGTTTTTGCAAGACATGGCGTCCGCTACCACATTTTCTTTGCCCTTCTTGTACTTGACAATGTAAGGAAAAGATTCCATGAACTCAACCATTTTGACGTGCCTTTTACTCAAATTGGCTTGGCCCTTAAGATATTTTAACGACTCATGGTCGGAATGGATGATAAATTCTTTGGGCCAAAGGTAGTGTTGCCACACTTTAAGGACTCGAACCAAGGAAAAACGCTCTTTGTCATAAATTGGATAGTTAAGGCGTGCACCATCAAGTTTCTCACTATGGTATGCAATAGGACACCCATTTTGCATAAGGACGCCTCCAATGCCAATACCACTAGCGTCACACTCGATCTCAAAAGTTTTTGTGAAATCTGGTAAAGCGAGGAGTGGTGCTTCAGTGAGCCTCTTTTTGAGCTCATCAAACGCTTTTTGTTGTGCTTTGCCCCAAATGAATGTGACATTTTTCTTGGTCAATTCGTTGAGAGGGCAAGCAATGGTAGAAAAGTCTTTCACAAAGCGACGGTAAAAACCGGCCAACCCATGAAAACTACGAAGTTCACTAACATTGGTAGGGATGGGCCAATCTCGTATGTCCTTAACTTTTGAGACATCAATTTCAATGCCATTAGAAGACACAACAAAACCAAGGAAAATCAGTTTGTCTTTTACAAAAGTGCACTTTGGGAGATTAGCATAGAGCTTTTCATGACAAAGGATTTGAAGGACCTCCTTAACATGAGTAACATGCTCCTCTAGTGACTTTCTATAGACAAGGATGTCATCAAAGTAAACAACGACACTCTTCCCAATGAGAGATCTCAAGATATGGTTCATGAGGCGCATGAAGGTAGATGGGGCATTTGATAAGCCAAAAGGCATAACCAACCATTCATAGAGACCAAGCTTGGTCTTGAAGGCGGTTTTCCACTCATCACCTTCGGCCATGCGGATTTGATGGTAACCACTACGAAGATGAATTTTCGAAAATATAGTGGCTCCACAGAACTCATCAAGCATGTCATCAAGGCGCGGTATAGAATGTCGATAACGCACGGTGATAGAATTGATTGGACGGCAGTCCATGCATAACCGCAACGTATCATCCGTTTTTGGCACGAGAATCACGGGTACCGCGCTTGGTCTAGTGCTTACTTGGATCAAACCTTTGGAGACGAGTTGGTTGATTTGTCGTTCTATCTCCTTCGACTCTTCCGGGTTCGTGCGCTACGCGGCGAAGTTTGGGAGTGGAGCGCTGGGTATGAGGTCGATGCGGTGCTCGATTCCACGAAGAGGGGGTAGTCCATGAGGAAGCCCTTCGCGGTGTACATCTTGGAATTCCTGCAAAATAGCCATCAAAGAAGGAGGAACAGTTGTCAAGTCATTAGTTCCTTGCGCTAGTCCCTTGCATACAAGGACATAGTGCAAGATGGATGGGTTGTTCCGCACTTCTCTCATCTCACTTTTGGTGGCAAGAAGACCACTCACTATAGTGTGGTTCTCTCGCTCACCGCTATTCTCACAAGGTGGTTTTGTGCTTTGCGCCCTCGCTAAAGCCTTTGAATTTTCCGCAATTATTTGGCTAGGAGTCATTGGTTGCAAAACACAAGTCTTTTCAAGCCATTTGAAGGTATAAGTGTTTGTGTGACCATCATGTAAAGCACGCTTGTCATATTGCCACGGCCTTCCTAGCAACATATGGCAAACCGTCATGGGGACCACATCACATTCCACTGTGTCTTTGTATGGTCCAATTGAGAACGTTACTGAGGCGGTGTGCTTGATCTTGATGGACCCTTGGTCACTTAACCATCGTATATGGTAGGGATACTTATGCGGATGGAGGGTGAAGTTGCGTTTCTCACACAATTCCGTGCTTGCAAGATTGTGGCAACTCCCTCCATCGATGACAACTTTGATGGACTTCCATTGATACCGGCACGAGTTTGGAAGATGTTTGATCTTTGGTCTTCAATCTCATTGACTTGAGTAGTTAAGACCCTTGTGACGACAAGCGATGGACTTGCGTCATGCTCACACACAAGTAGTTCTTGGTGAAAGAACATTTCTTAATCCCTAGTGTTTTGTGTGTTAGATAACAATACCAAGGATCATTTAATGTGTGTTGAAGTGTTGCAGCTCTATTTGGGAACAAAGGGAAAAGAACTCTGCCTTTGGGGTTCGGATAATCCGGCCCCACCAGGGGCGGATAATCCGCCCCTCCCTTTGCCCAAGCAGGCGCAAGCCCCAGAGAGGGGGCGGAATTTTGGCCGGATTTTCCGGCCCCGCCGGATAATCCGCCCCTCAGGGGGGCCGGATAATCCGCCCCCTTGCTCATCGCCAAGGCGCAAGCCCCAGAGAGGGGGCGGAGTTTTGGCAGGAAAGTCCGGCTAGGCCGGATAATCCGCCCCTCAGGGGGGCCGGATTATCCGCCCCCCAAGATCTTCACCAAGCTTCACCAAGGCGCAAGCCCCAGAGAGGGGGCGGAGTTTCCCCCGGAGAATCCGCCCTGGGGGCGGAGTTTTCCCAGGGGGCGGATAATCCGCCCCAAGTGGGGGCGGATAATCCGCCCCCAAAGTTGTGCAACGGCCAGATCTGGGGAGGGGGTATTTAATCCAGCCATCCCCCTCCTGCCAGAACTCTTGATTCATCTCGAAAAAGAACAGATCTGATCTGAAAGCTTCATCCTAGAGTGCTCCACCTAGATCCACCCAAAGGCCCCATCCCTTGGGGAATCGAAGGAGGAGAACTCGATCTTAATCACCAGCAATCAAGCGCTTCATCTCCTCTCCATTCATTTGGAGAACCTCTGATCTAGTATTTCTTGCAAATATCTAGATCCTCGTTTTTGTTTATATTGATAAACCTTGTTCTTGTGGCAGCTTGTTGTCATCTCGGGAGCCCCCAATTCAGTTGTGGGTGTGTGCCCCGATAGTGTTGTAAAAGGCACCGGTTCCCGCCTCGAAGGGATCCAATAGTGGAGAAGGTGGATCAGGCCTCTCGTGGCGAGATCCATCGGAGAATAGGGTGAGGCCTATTGTGGCGTGGTGGTCTTAGAACTGCCCACCCCTCCAACGCAGATGTACTTCCCTTAACAAGGAAGGAACTGCGGTAAAACAAATCCCTGTGTCTCCGCGTGCTCCACTACGGTTTCCTCGCTCCTCTTTTACGTGCTTAGTAGTTAGGGTTACATATAGGGAAATTCTCGTAGTTGCATATCTAGAGAATTTACTTTGTGTCAAGCCTAAAATTGAAAAATTATTAAAAATTGGTTAGCACCTATTCACCCCCCCTCTAGGTGCCCATACGATCCATTTCAATTGGTATCAGAGCCTCAGCTCTTATTTCGGGCTTAACCGCCTAAGAGAAGTATGGGTTCCAAGGGAGATGGGAATGATGCTCCGGAGGTAGTCACCATGAACGATCTCAAGACGTTGGAAACAACCTTGGTGAGTTCAATGGAGGCTAAGATGGAAGAGATGCATCAATTAATAATGCATCTCTCCACATCCGCAGCATCACCTCCATCTAACTCTGAGGATACCACTCCGCAATCCAAGGAAACAGGTAAAACTGTTTCCAAAGATAACGAAGTGGTAGGTGATGATACTAGCAAGAGCTCCTCCTCGAAAAAGGATAGCGGTAAGGATGGATACAATGAGGTTTCTCATGTGTATTCCCCTGATCCGCCTATCCCTCACCCACATATACATAATAGGGGTGATCCACCCAAACTTTCAGCATCTACTTTCTCACAATGGCAATTTTTTATGAAGTCTCATGTGTGCAGTTCCTCCATAGAGTTGTGGAAGATCATCGAAAATGGTCTTCATGTTGGAAACCCCAACAATCTCACAAGAAGAGAAGTGGTTGATAGCCAACTCAACGCT
This sequence comes from Avena sativa, assembly GCA_916181665.1. Lineage (NCBI taxonomy): Eukaryota > Viridiplantae > Streptophyta > Magnoliopsida > Poales > Poaceae > Avena > Avena sativa. The sequence goes on from OV702294.1 coordinate 373,427,417, forward strand.
ACAGCTCTACACATGATACAACTTGGTGTGGGTGACAAAGACATGCCACACATTCAGCATCTTAGCACAGCTAAAGAAGCTTGGGATGCCCTCACCGAGCTCTTCATTGGAAATGAAAGTATGAGAAGGAATAGATATGATGCCTTGAGCAATGAAGCTGAAGGATTTTATATGCTGGATGGAGAAGACCACGAGGACATGTATAGGAGGCTCAAGGCAATAGCCACAACCTTCAGAAACCACAGTGCAGCTCATGTTGATGATGCTTGGATCAAGCGCAAGTATGTTAGTGCCCTTATGCCATTTGAGCCCACAGATTTGAAAAGTCTCCAAGGTAGGCATAACTATCACCTCATGTCATCCAATGAGTTTATGCAAGAAATGGCCGCTTTCAAAGTAGCTGCCAAGAATGCCGAAGATGCTCGTGCTCGAGCTATGGGGATGCAAAAAGGGGTCAACATGGCCTTGAAGACTAGTGTGATTGATCATGATGAATATGCGGTAGAAGGTCTGGACTGTCCCGAGGATATAAAAAGGATCCACGGGCAATACTTGGCTCTTTATGCAAGAAACTTTTGGAAAGATCCAGCCAAGGCTAAAGCTGAACTAGATCGCAAGAGTGGAGCTTATGGAAGAAAAGAAAATGGTCCCAAGCTGAGAACATGCTTTAATTGTGGTGACCGGCTGCACTTCGTAGCTGAGTGTCCATATCAAAGTAGAGAGGATAATGGAGAAAGACTCATTTTCAAGGACAAATCAAAAGCTCCACGTAAGAAACAGTTTGTAAAGAAGAATGCTCCTTTCAAGAAGCAACCAAAGATTGTTCTAGTGGCTCAAGAAGAATATTCATCGGGGAGTGAAGATGAGGACGAGGACGATAGCTCTCAAGAGGTGGCTGCTATAGCCACTACATCTACATCAACATCTTTCTTCGACTCTCCGAACGAAAACATCATCAACAAGAATGCTACTTGCCTCATGGCAAGAAGCTCCGAGGTAACTTCTTCTAACTCTTCTTTTCCCAAGGCTATGATAGACATGGATGATCCTGCTAGTCTTAAGGTTAAAGAAGAGATTATTGCTTTGGATTATTTCTATACTAACTTGCAAGGTGAGCACAAAGTTCATTTTGAGGCTCTTATGGATCAGCTGGCCCAAAACGAAGCACTCCTCGAAGAAAAGGGCAGAATTGAAAGGGAGGATGCAATGGAAATTGCATCCCTAAAAAATGCTCTTGAAGAAGAAGAAGAAGAAGCTCGGGTCTCTCTTGAAGAGAGGCTTGAGTCTATGGAAGAGTCACATGAAGAAATTGTGACTAAACTTGTTAAGGAACGTGACAATGCTGTCACCAAGGCAAAGAAGTTAAAGAAGGAAAGGATTGACTTTGGGGCTGCTCATGATAGACTCTCCGAGGAATTGGAGAAACTTGACAATGCTCACAAGGCGTTGAAAAACGAGTTCTCTATTCTCAATGAGTCACATGATCAGCTTCAAAGTCGATTGGCCAAATATGACACTCCTAGCTCGTCCAACTCAACATATAGTAACAAGAAAAATGCTAGTGTGGAAAAAGAAGTGATCAAAGACTTCACTACAAAGGACAAAGGTGTGCTTGATGAAGTCCTTGGCAAGCAAAGGTCAAATCATGGTAAAGAGGGACTTGGGTATGTCACCAAGTCCAAGAAGAAGAAGACCAAGACCAAGAATGTGCAACTAAAGACAAGCACTGCTGAGAAAGTTGTCACAAAAGACAAGACTAATAATATTGGTTTTGCAGGGTCCCACAATCCGAATTATGAACTCTTTTGTGATGACTATGGCGATGTTTATGCTTATTATGTTGGTCCTTTTGATGAATATATTGCTTGGTCTATTTGGGTCCCAAAGACCCTTGTTACTAACATGAAAGGACCCATTGAAAAATGGGTACCTAAAACCAAGAAGTAATCTTCTTGCAGGGCTATGCTTCCGGTGGGTCAAAATGGGTGCTGGATAGTGGCTGCACTAGTCATATGACCGGAAGCAAGGAGATCATCACGGAGATGCGTCCAAATCATGATAACATCACAGTCTCCTATGGTGATAAGTCTAAATCTCAGGTATTGGGTCTTGGCAGGGTTGTGGTTGCCCACGATATCTCTCTCGTGGACGTCATGCTTGTTGAGACCCTTGGCTATAACCTTCTTTCTGTTCGTGCCCTTGTCAAGATGGGTTTTGCTGTTTTTATCGATGATGATTTGGTGGTACTCTTATGGAGCAAGTCTCTAAAGGTCGCTTTCGTTGGATACGTCGAAAATGACCTGTATGTGGTGGACTTCTCGGGGAAAACCACTTCGGGTCTGATGTGTCTATTCGGGAAGGCCGACGTGGGCTGGCTATGGCATCGCCATTTAGCCCACGTCAACATGAGAACTTTGCAAAGTCTCCAAAAGGGTGGCCACATCCTTGGACTAAAATACAATGTCTCTTTTGCCAAAGATCGTGTTTGCAGGGCTTGTGTTGAAGGAAAAATGCATGACTCTCCCCACAAGAGGAAGACTATTGTGTCATGAAAGAGGATCTTGGAATTACTTCATGTGGATTTATTTGGTCCTCCTTCTCATGCAAGTCTTGGTGGGAAGAAATATTGCTTGGTCATTGTCGATGACTACTCAAGATATACATGGGTATATTTCTTCAAGCTGAAAAGTGAGACTCAACAAACTGTCATCGACTTTGCCAATGAAGTTCAACGTCAACACAATGTTCCCATCTTGGCGATTAGAAGTGACAACGGATCAGAATTCAAGTACTACACTTTAAACGAGTTTCTAAGCGAAGAGAGGATTAGACACCAATATTCCGCTGCGTACACCCCTCAACAAAATGGTGTAGCCGAGAGGAAGAACCGGACTTTGATGGATATGGCAAGATCTATACTAGCTGAATTCAAGTCTCCTTATAATTTTTGGGCTGAAGCCATATCCACTGCTTGTCACTCATCTAACCGGCTTTACCTTCGGAAGATCTTGGACAAGACCCCATATGAAATACTTACCGGTAACAAACCCAACATCTCATACTTCAGGGTATTCGGGTGTAAGTGTTTCTTTCTTATTAAAGGTGTCCATTTGTCAAAATTTGAATCCAAGGCTTTAGAAGGTATTTTTGTTGGTTACGTTGCCGAATCCCACACTTATAGAGTCTACAACAAGCTCACTGGGATTGTTGTAGAATCTTGTAGTGTGGAGTTCGATGAAAATAACGACTCCTTTGTAGGGAAAGTTGATGTTTGTGATGCAGATGTTGAAATACCCCAAGATGCCATAAGAAGAATGGGTGTGGGATTTTTCCGCCCCATTGAGGAACCCCTTGTGGAGGATCGGGAAGGACAATGCTCCACACATGTGGAGCCCTCATCTCAACAAGATCAACAAGCTCCTACTGTTGGAGACAATCCTACACCAACACCACAATCTGCTGAAGACCATCTGTACCCTGGACAAGCTGGTAGTCCCAGGCCGGACTATCCGCCCCCTCCAAGGGGCGGACAATCCGCCCCTGGCACTCCAACTCGTTCTAGAGGATCCGAAGGATAAGTCAACAATTCTGAAGCTCCCAGGCCGGATTCTCCGGCCCCCGAGGGCGGATTATCCGGCCCTGGGTCTCCAACTCCCGTCAGGCATTCTCAGGAAGATGGATCTGGTGCTTCACCTCCCAGGCCGGATAGTCCGGCCCTGAAGAAAATGTTCAGCAACAATCTTCTGTCAGTAACGGTGATCAAGATCAAGGGCAAGGCAGTAATCAAGACAAGGATACAACAATTGAATCCTCTCCTAGAAACAATAAGGACATTGAGGCTCGTCACAAGGCTCGTGCTGTTCGCAACCTTGAACTAAGAGGGCACACTCTTGACAAGGTTGTTGGTGATCTACGACGAAGGGTATCCACTAGAAGAGAGCTTGCAAGCTTCTGTGATCATCAAGCTCACATTTCCATGGTTGAACCGAAGAAGGTTTTTGATGCTCTTGAAGACCCCGATTGGGTTGTTGCAATGCATGAAGAATTAAACAACTTCGAACGCAACAAAGTTTGGAAGCTCGTAGAAAAGCCAAAGGATTGCCGCAATGTTATCGGCACCAAGTGGATCTTCAAGAACAAACAGGATGAAAATGGCATTGTTGTGAGGAATAAAGCACGACTCGTGGCTCAAGGATTCTCTCAAGTAGAAGGAATTGATTTTGGAGAGACCTACGCTCCTATGGCTCGCCTTGAGTCCATTTGTATCCTTCTTGCATATGCAGCCCATCATAATTTTAAATTACAACAAATGGATGTTAAGAGCGCTTTCCTTAATGGTACTCTACATGAGTTAGTATACGTCAAGCAGCCCCCAGGGTTTGAGGACCCCAAATTTCCGAACCATGTCTACAAACTCGATAAGGCGCTCTATGGCCTTAAACAAGCCCCACGTGCGTGGTATGAGCACCTTAAAGAGCTTTTGCTAGACCGTGGATTCGAAGTTGGGCAAATCGATCCCACTCTTTTTACTAAGAAGGTTAATGGGGAGCTTTTTGTATGCCAACTTTATGTAGATGACATTATTTTTGGCTCTACTAACCAAGCTTTTAACGATGAATTTTCGAAGCTCATGACTGACAGGTTTGAGATGTCCATGATGGGTGAGCTCAGGTTCTTTCTTGGATTTGAGATCAAACAACTTAGAGAGGGAACCTTTATTAATCAAGCTAAGTACATCCAAGACATGCTCAAAAGGTTCAAGATGACGGATCTCAATGGCGTTGCTACCCCAATGCAAACAAAGTGCCATCTTGAGCTCAATCCCAAGGGTAAAGACGTGGATCAAAAGGTATACCGATCCATGATCGGCTCTCTCCTTTATCTTTGCGCATCTAGGCCCGATATCGTGTTAAGTGTAGGAGTGTGTGCAAGGTACCAAGCCGCTCCTAAAGAAAGCCACTTAGTGGCAGTCAAGCGAATCTTCCGATATTTGGTTCATTCCCCAATTTTTGGGTTATGGTATCCCAAGGGTTCAAGTTTCTCTCTATGTGGTTACACTGATTCAGATTGGGCTGGCGACAAAGATGATAGGAAATCAACCTCTGGTGCATGCCAATTCTTGGGCAGGTCTCTAGTGTGTTGGTCATCAAAGAAACAGAATTGTATTTCACTCTCAACCGCCGAAGCTGAATATGTTGCTGCTGCAAGTGCTTGTACTCAATTGTTATGGATGAGGCAAACTTTAAAGGAATATGGTGTCAATTGTGACAAAGTGCCTCTTTTATGCGACAATGAAAGTGCTATCAAAATTGCTTACAATCCAGTGCAGCATACAAGAACAAAACATATAGAGATTCGTAACCACTTTATTCGGGATCATGTTGCTCGTGGAGATATTGCTCTATCTTTTGTGAGCACGAAGAACAAACTTGCTGATATTTTCACGAAGCCTCTTGATGAAGCAAGATTTTGTTATTTGAGGAATGAGCTAAATATCATAGATTCAAGGAGCTTGGCTTGACTACCCTTGCACACTCACTTGCGCTTATTCATGTATTTGGTTTAGATGCGGGCATAGACATAGGGGGAGTGTGGTCCTAATTGATTGGGCCAACCCTCCCCCCATAATGCCGAAAGCAAGTCAAATCATTTCCCTTAATATCATTTTGTGATATGTGGGTCATCGATGAGCATTGGTTTTGAACTCAAGATACATCTTCGCGGTGTCATGCCATGCGCTCCAACATGGTGGCTTCGGCCACCACCCTCTTCCTTGAGAAGAGTTGGTTTTTCATGGGTCTCGTTGGATTTTCATGTGTTAACAGATCTCCAGGGGCGTTAGCATCGCTCTTCTTCATTTTTGGCGTTTCGATGCCAAAGGGGGAGAAGTAGTTCTATTAGGTCTCGTGGATTTGCAAGGGTCGGGCACAAGCTTTTCGTTTTTAGTCATTTTTATTTGCTTGCTTGTGCCTTCTCTAGTGTGAACTCTTTTGCTATTTGTGTTTGTCTATGTAAGACTATGTCGTACTCCACTATGTTTGGGCACTATGGAATTCTGGATTTATCTATTATGGACCTCATGGATTTCTGGAATTGTGGAGCATATTTGATGGCATATGGATTCATGGGATTATCTATGTATGCCTTGGCTATATTCTCATTCCGGTGGTATGACATTTTTCCCTAACCTTAAAGTAGTGTTCTACCTAGTGTGTGTATTTGTATTCAAATGCAAATCTTAAATATGCACGCATCTAGGGGGAGCGTCTTTCATTATTTAAGGTGGCATTTGCCGGTTTCATTGCAAATCCTAGTAACGTCATCTAACACCAAAAAGGGGGAGATTGAAAGAACATTTCTTAATCCCTAGTGTTTTGTGTGTTAGATAACAATACCAAGGATCATTTAATGTGTGTTGAAGTGTTGCATCTCTATTTGGGAACAAAGGGAAAAGAACTCTGCCTTTGGGGGCGGATAATCCGGCCCCACCAGGGGCGGATAATCCGCCCCTCCCTTTGCCCAAGCAGGCGCAAGCCCCAGAGAGGGGGCAGAATTTTGGCCGGATTTTCCGGCCCTGCCGGATAATCCGCCCCTCAGGGGGGCCAGATAATCCGCCCCCTTGCTCATCGCCAAGGCGTAAGCCCCAGAGAGGGGGCGGAGTTTTGGCCGGAAAGTCCGGCTAGGCCGGATAATCCGCCCCTCAGGGGGGCCGGATTATCCGCCCTCCAAGATCTTCACCAAGCTTCACCAAGGCGCAAGCCCCACAGAGGGGGCGGAGTTTCCCCAGAGAATCCGCCCTAGGGGCGGAGTTTTCCTAGGGCGGATAATCCGCCCCAAGTGGGGGGCGGATAATCTGCCCCCAAAGTTGTGCAACGGCCAGATCTGGGGAGGGGGTATTTAAGCCAGCCATCCCCCTCCTGCCAGAACTCTTGATTCATATCGAAAAAGAACAGATCAGATCTGAAAGCTTCATCCTAGAGTGCTCCACCTAGATCCACCCAAAGGCCCCATCCCTTGGGGAATCGAAGGAGGAGAACTCGATCTTCATCACCAGCAATCAAGCGCTTCATCTCCTCTCCATTCATTTGGAGAACCTCCGATCTAGTATTTCTTGCAAATATCTAGATCCTCGTTTTTGTTTATATTGATAAACCTTGTTCTTGTGGCAGCTTGTTGTCATCTCGGGAGCCCCCAATTCAGTTGTGGGTGTGCCCCGATAGTGCTGTAAAAGGCACCTGTTCCCGCCTTCAAGGGATCCAATAGTGGAGAAGGTGGATCAGGCCTCTCGTGGCGAGATCCATCGGAGAATAGGGTGAGGCCTATTGTGGCGTGGTGGTCTTAGAACCGCCCACCCCTCCAACGCAGATGTACTTCCCTTAACAAGGAAGGAACTGCGGTAAAACAAATCCCTGTGTCTGCGCGTGCTCCACTACGGTTTCCTCGCTCCTCTTTTACGTGCTTAGTAGTTAGGGTTACATATAGGGAAATTCTCGTAGTTGCATATCTAGAGAATTTACTTTGTGTCAAGCCCAAAATTGAAAAAGTATTAAAAATTGGTTAGCACCTATTCACCACCCCCTCTAGGTGCCCATACGATCCATTTCACTTGGTCATCTTCCAAATGTTGCCTTGACAATGCTTCCTTGACCCTTGCATCAAACTCATCTTCACTCAAGTATTCTTCATCGCCATTGTCGTGGATGAACAAAACTTTCTTGTTTCCACATGCGGCCGACTTGTGTCCTTTGCCTCCACACTTGTAGCACTCACCATTGAATGGTTGTTCATCCTTTGTGTATTTGCCACTTGGGGGCGGTTTTCCTTGAGGAAGTGTTGGCTTGAAGGGAAGCTTGGTGGTACTTGATGAGCTTCCACTTGGTGTTGTTGGAGTAGTGGTTGGCGCTTGCTTGTATGTGAAGTACGTCTTTGGCTTGTTGTACTTTATGTCCTCTTGTGCTTGACGCTCGGCTTTTGATGCTATGTGTATAAGCTCAACCATGTTGTTGTACTTTTGGAACTCGGTGATGCGCTTGATTAGATGGTTCAAGCCATTGAGGAAACGTGCCATTGTTTGTTCATCACACTCTTCAATGTTGGCACAGATCATGTTGAGCTCCATTTGCTTGAAGTACTCTTCCACGATCTTTGTCCCTTGACTAAGCGTTTGAAGCTTGTTGAAAAGGTCACGCGTGTAGTGCGAAGGAACAAAGCGGGATCTCATATGAGCCTTCATATCTTGCCAAGTTGAGATTGGAGGCTCTTCTTTTGCTTCACGAGCGAGTTGGACTTATTCCCACCAAAGGTTGGCATACTCATCAAACTCGAGGGATGCCATGGCCATCATCTTCTCATTGCTATAGTTGTGCATGCGGAAGATCTTGTCAACCTTGAGTTCCCACGAGAGATATTCTTCGGGTTCATTGGAACCGAGGAACTTGGGCATGGTAAATTTGAGCTTGCCGAAAGTTTCTTCTTCATTGCAGTTCCGGTGTCGGCGGTTGCCATGATTTTGGCGGCCATCGTCATCATCCGAGCTCTCATGTATTACTTGGTGATGGTTGCGTTGCCCTTGCGGTTGTTGAGGTGCCGCGTTTGGTGGAGGAACTTGATTTTGACGACAAGCTTGGGGAGCTTGCTCGTGTTGTTGGCGCGGTTGAGGACGAGGAGGAGGTTGTTGGTACTCACGACGAGCATGGGGAGCTTGCTCTTGTTCTTGTCGTGGTTGATACCGATGAGCATTGTCTTGCGCCATGTGGCGAGGAGGACGACGAGCCGCTTGCGCAATGGGCTGCTCCCATTCTTCTTGATGTGGAGGAGGCTCGTCATGATTATCATGTTGTATACGTTGACGTTCATGTCGATGATAATGCCTTGGTGGATCGTCGAGTGCTTCACGCCGACGGCGATCTTGTTCGTCCACTTCGGAAGCTTCACTTGTTGTTGAAGGAACATGTCGTTGGCGATGGGCTTGGTGGTCCACGTGAGGTTTCTCTTGTTGAATCACAAGTGCCCTTGGTTGTGGATGGTTCGCTTCACGTCTTGGAGGTCTTGCGGAGAGGTAACCATCATAGCTTGATGTTGCGGCCTGTCGCAGAGACGGTACCGCTTGAGAAGAGATCATGGAGTGGAGGACGGGTCCATCCCGGTGCCTTGAAGCGTGACGGCGAGATGCGCTTGATTCACTTGAGGAGTGCCGTGACGAGCTTGAGTCGCGCGATCGTGGCCTTGCTAGCCCATCAATGAGGCGTTGAAGCTTCTCATTCGTTGCGGCGAGGGCGCGACCAAGAGCTTCATTTTGATGGCCGAGGTTGTGTTGCATGGCATGCATTTGTCCTCGGACTTCTTCGAAGCGGTTGTCGATGTTCTTGAATTCCACGTGGGCTTCGCTAAATTGTTCGTCTTGGCGCCGCTCAAGGGTTTCACAACGGTAGTTGAATTCTCCTCGGACCTTCCAATGATCCCATCTTATCATGTATTGTGTGTCGTCCTCCGGAGGTGGTGGTGGTTGGGACGACTCGCCATTCCTGTCCATGATGCAAAGCCAACAAGGGTTGTATATGGAGAAGAAGAACGCGGGGAGTTAGCCTTTTACCTCACCTTGGAGATTGTATCAAACCAATTGCCACACAAGAGAGCTAATAGCTTGCAAAGTGAAATCGCAAAGAAACTCACACACAAATAAGCTACAACTCTCAAAGGCTTTTGGTGGAAGGTTAGGATTGTGGAAAACCAAACGAAACGATCCAAGCAAAAGGGTACTGTTCTACGTGGTAAAGAACCAAAGATCAAAAGCAAAAGGATACGATCTACAAAAACACGGGAGAACGCACACAAGGGGATTAAAGGGGTTAGCACGACTATGAAAATGAGCACAAAAGGTCCTAACGAAGACTACGCTCGGTTGTCGTGCCAACTCAAGGAGAGACCACAACTCGTTTGCCAAAAGAGGATAAGAAACGGATTTGTGCACTTTCCTTGGCGCGCTCTTTTCCTCTCTCTTTTTGCTTACAAGCTTGATACTCTCTTTGTAATGGGAGACTATGTATCTTTATATCTTTCTTTTGCTTTTTTTTTCAAAAAAAATCAATTCTTTTTCTCCCTTTCTATACTACTATGTTAACTTTTGTATTTGTCCTCACACTCTCACTTTCCAAAGGCAAGTGCACAATGCTTAGACAAACACAAAATGAGTTGCTCTCATAGGATAGATACACGCAAAGGAAGATATGTGGCTGTCAAAGTGGCGCAAGTTATACCTTTGGTATTTGTTGATGACTTGCAGCCGGTGATGTGGAATATGTTCGGAAGTCGCAGTGTCGAGGAGCGCGTGATGTAGGGATTTGTGGAAGCTTGTTGTTAGTTTTTAGCGACACGCACGCGAAACACGAACAAAACAAGAAGGAAACCGACAAAATTTGTGAACTGCCAAAATTTTCGGCGCAGGAACCGGCGGCGCCGGGTCAGCCGCCGGAAATTCCGTTCGCTAGTCCGGTCTGACCGGAGCTATCGCCTGAATTTCCGGTTCGCCGGATCTGGTGCCGAAACCTGTTCGAGATGAACTCCAAAAAGTCAAACTGAGAATTCCGTCAAAATTTCGACAAAATTAGGCTGGGGAAAGGTCAAGTGATGTAGATCAAGACCCAAAGCAACAGATCTATGGACCAAAACCACGAAAAACTCACGAAATCCAGAGATCGATTCGAAGGCAATTTAGGGCTCTTTTTTGGGGAAATTTCAATTTTATGGTGGATAGAAGAAAAATTGAGGAGAAATTCGTGATCAATCTTGCTCTTGATACCAATATGTTAGGGGTGACCCCTTGGGGTGGCCTGATCTTTGATGAATTCCGTGGGAATCGAGGGGAAAGCGGTGGAAGGGTGAAGGGGATGAAATTCATGAACACACACGCGAAAACACGATACAAGCCGATAGCTCACGCCGGTGGCAACCGGTCCAACACAATCCCTAGGATCGGCGTTGGGCAAGACACTCTCCCACGGCCAACAACCACTACTAGGAAAATAGCAGTTAGTGGCGCACCTGAAAAGATCATCTATGGCGCACTAGCAGTGCGCCACGTGCCTTGCGCTACGGCTATCTCCTAGCCGTGGCGCACTGCCTAGTGCGCCATGGTTGTGTCGAGATAGGCATAGCGCACCAGTGCGCCACGGCTATGTGGGTAGGTGCGCTACGCGTAGGATCTTCTGTGGCGCACTTCCCTGTGCGCTACTAAGCTTCTAAAGTGCGCTTTAGGTGTAGTGCGCCACAAAAGGTAGGTCATGTGCGCCATAGGTGTGTTTATTGTTCTTTTTTAATTTCTGAGCCAGATTATATACAATATTATAGCAGATATACACACAGATACAAGATATACAATTATATATATAAATACACAATTTGGAAAACAAGATTGAAACAAATACATATAGATAGGTCTCATACATGAATACATAGTATAAGTTACATAGTTTCGATCAAGTTACAAAGTAGTTGGTGACATGCGAATACATGTGTCGATCGAACAAGTTAGAGCTCGGAAGCTCGCCTAGACATCTAAACTAGCTAGACACAAACGCGGGATAAACAACCAAAGAAGATAAGCATGATCACCGCCGCGACGAAGGTGTAGGTCTTCATCCGGTTCCTTGTCCTAACTCCCACTAGATAGCGCGTGTATCTAGCTTCCGCCTCCGCCATAGTGTTGTACCCTTTGTAGCTATTGCCGCTGAAACGGTGCACCTGTCTCCGGCAGTCTTCCCAATCATCGTAGACTCCGGGAACCCGTCCCTTATACACGACGTAGCACGTCATCTATAAGTTGACAATAATACTTAACCGGTGATTGAAAAAAAACATATATAATTAAAGTCGCATATGAAGATACACTTATAGAAAGTACTCCTAAATCAAAAAGACCAAACTCAAAAAGCATGCCTCATATATAACTAGGTTGTTCGACATAGGAATATGCTATGATGGAACCGTCCGCCAAGTAGGATGCACAACACTTGGACCTGTGCATAGCACAAGGCGGACAATCCCATCGCAACACATTCACATATATAGTGTGCCACGACATTTCAATCATTGGCATTATTCTCGAAAAAGACCAAAGTAACTCGAAAAGAATGCCTCATATATATACATAGGTTGTTGGACACAGGAATATGCTACGATGGAACTGTAAGCCAAGTAGGATGCACAACATCTAGACTTGTGCATAACAAGGCTTACAGTCCTGTCATAGCACATTCACATATATATTGTGCCAAGACATTTCAATCATCGGCATTATTCTCGAAAAAGACCAAAGTAGCTTGAAAAGAATGCCTCATATATAACTAGCTAGGTCGTTGGACACAGGAATATGCTATGACGGAACGGTTAGCCAAGTAGGATGCACAATTCCTGGACTTGTGCATATCACAAGGCTAACTATCCCGTCATAGCACATTCACATATATATTGTGCCACGACATTTCAATCATCGGCATATTCTCGAAAAAGACAAAAATAACTCGAAAAGAATGCCTCATATATAACTAGCTAGGTCGTTGGACACATGAATATGCTACGATGGAACCGTGAGCCAAGTAGGATGCACAAGACCTGGACTTGTGCATATCACAAGGCTCACAATCCCATCGTAGCACATTCACATACATAGTGTGCCATGACATTTCAATCATCGGCATTATTCTCGAAAAAAGAGTAAGGAAAAAAAGAAGGACCAAAGTGAGCAAAGGACCAAAGAGTAAGCAAAAAAACCAAACATTGATTGATATATAATAATAATAAGCAAAAGAAGTAAGCGATGATTCATAAACCTAATAAGATAAGTATAGTAGCATGTACACTTGTCCACACACACACAAAGGTCATCTATAGTTTGTAACTACAACTAGGCCAACATGAATCAAGCCTTCTGGCTCGCCTTAGGGAACGGGAGGACGCCTTGTCTCGTCATGAACTTCCTATAGTCACCCTGCATCTCTAGGCGATCTTCTATGTCACGGTTATTCGGGATATTTCCTCCGTAGAAGATCCCCCCCCCCCGAAGTCATGACATCACGAAAGATGATTGCCCCAAACTGCTGCTGGATGCGATACATCTCTTGTCTAATATCTGAATCATTGATCTTGGCCTTTGCTTCGGCCCACTGTTTGAGATGATCTGGCAGTGTAGAATTCTGCTGGTCAAGTAGGAACGCCCTCATGTGATGGAGTGCGTAGTAGGCTTCCTTCTTACTGTTTTCCGGCTGCTTCACGCAGGGGAACTCCGTTACGTGGTTGAAGACGTGCCTGCCGAACTTGACCTTCGTACGCACGAAGGTGGTGCCTTCCGTCGAGGCAAAGCCAGTGAGAGCATCATCCAGAACTTCCTTGATCTTGTCATAGGTTTTCTTCTTTTCTAGACTCCCCGAGTCGAAATACGTTGCGTGGGAATGCTTCGGCGATAAGGAGATGAGCGTGCAGTGTTCATCTCTGTGCAAAAAATTCAAATGGAATGTGTTGGAAAAAGAATGATGATGATCTAATAAAGCCAATCGACGGTGGCGAGTGAATAACGACTTACTCGGGAAAGTAAGGCACGAGAATGTATTCCTTTGTATTGTTCGCCACGAGGATTCTTTTTTAGGTACGAGGCCACGATATGTCGTTCGGCGGGGGAACCCAAGCATCCGTCACGCATGTAGTAGGGGTCCACTATAGCGATGCCCGGTGTGTTCTCTCTAATGATCTGCATGGCCAGGCTGAGAGAAAACAGACGGACCATGGTATAGTGCAGCAGGTATAGGTGGAACATATTGAAGATGTCGTCGAACCGCAGGAAGAACAGATCCGCAGGGGCATTGTCGACGAAGCCCAAGCCTGGTGGCACCTTAACCACGAATACCGGGTGCGAGGGATCTTTCTCCGATAGAAGGCGTCTCTCTATCGTCAGCACGCCGTCATGCACACTCTGCAGTTCCGAACTGGCGAGCTTCCGCAAATTCTTAGGTAGCATGGGCTCACCCGCCACATGAATCCTCCACATAATACCCTCGGGTCTTGGTGGCCCGTCCCGAAACCTGATCGGATTCACAGTTATTGACGCCACCGGCTGGCTCGAGCTGCTAGATTTTCTTTTCCTGCCCTTTTTTCCTTTTGGAGAGCGGGCAGGCACCGCAATCTGAGCACCGACCACCCTATGTAGTGTGTCAGGGCTTAGAATAAAGGGCCGGTTAGTTGTATCAGCTGGCTCTGTAAAGGCGCAAGATGGAGGCGTCTCCTGAGAACCAAACAGACGCTTGGTGATAGTGGATTTCTCTGTGGGGCCACCAGCTAGGTCTTCGTTGCTAAACTGAGTGTTGAAGAAGTGATCATTCCAGTCTTCATCGTCCTTGGCCGGATCCTGCGCCATGTGCATATCATCAACATGATCATCCGACCCACCGCGTGGAGGTGACGGCGAGGGCGGTAAGGGGGCCTTGCCACCGCTTGTCGCTGGCACGACAGGCGGTGCTGTTGTCTTTGGCGTGATGGCCCCCACCGTCCCCAGACGGATCATGCTCTTTGGCCATAGCAAGAATAAGCCGAAGCAAGTTCTGAGGACAGACGGATCTTCTTCATCCGCTCCTGGGGGTTGAATGGGAGGTTCCAGGTCGTCGCAGCCCCTTAGCACCCGACTAATTTTAACCCTGTGCACGCTATCTGACATCGGCCTTGAGTGGAACGTGCGCTGCAAGGGTTGAACGATGGTACCCTTGGCAACATCCATCAGCTCGTTGTTCACGTAGCATAAGAGAGTGCAAGGAACATACGTCTGCGGAAAACATATACGTCGTCGTCAGAGATGCCATAAGAGTAATAGATGGCATGAAAGGCGGTAATTAAAGCAATTTGTTTACCGTGATGGCGTCGAGATCGGCTAATGTCAACGCACCGCATACGGTGACGGGCGTGCAAGAGACGGAAGGGTTGCTTGATGGTGCGGTGCTGGCCGCCGGTGTATTCTCCCTACCGACGGGTGCTTGGAGCTCCGGTGCCGCCGCGACGATGGCAGGGGGCACCCACATGTACTCCGGCGCCGCGGTGATGGCAGGGGGAGTCACCAACACTTGCGGCGCCACGGTGCTAGCGGGCGGAGTAACGAACACGTAGTTCGCCTGATTCGTCGGCGCCGCGTTGTTCGAGTGGCTGCTGACCATGCTTGGAATCGGGCACGGCCCTACTTGACCACCCGCACTCCAGTTCGCTATTGACTCCACCAAGGTAGGAAGGAAGGACGTGAGGGTGATTGCCAGGTTGTCTTGGACGATCTGCGGGATCCGCACCACTTGTGCCTTAATTTCTTGAACCTCGCGGTTTTCCTCCTCGCTCCTTCCTAACGGTGCCACATGCGTCCTCGGCGGTGGACCAAAATGATCCACCCAATTCTTACCCCCGAGGCCGGCCAGACGGCCAGCCGACGACGGCTTCTTCGTAACCGGCTCTATTTTCTTGGCCCGGTTCATCGCCCTGTTAAAAGGGTTATCCCACCGGGTGGCCGCCGTCGACTCCTGGGATGAGGAACCCTGGGATCCATGACTAGCAACAATTTCCTCCTCCTGCAGAAGAAGTAACAGTGAATCGTTTAGATCATCGATTAGATTGCAATCGAGTTGATCCGCGGTAATTAGATTATACTTACCACAATTTCTCGAATTCCTTCACCGCATGATCTGCGGTGAGTTGTTTGGTTTTTGGGTCCACATGGTAACGGGCCCTGATGAAGTTTCGAACCTTCCCGGGTTCAAATTTCGCAAAGGGGTTTTCTATCCCCTTGGATCTATACTCTTCGTCCTCCTTATTCCATTTGGCCACCGCGGTTCTGTATCCACCAGATCCGAGATGGTGATGACCTATATTCATCGCTTGCAGCACCTTTCCCTGATTACTATTGGCCAGGGCTCTTTCGGATTCACACCTCTCCTTGAACTCCCGCAACTGATCTTCGGTGATCTGCGGGTCAATCTTCTAGATCTCCTCGAGACTTTTGCCTTCTTTATATATCTTCTTCTTTATCCGGGTTCTCCAGCTGGCCAGGGCGGTGCTCATCTTTGTGAGGGCGGATTTGTTTACTTCGTTCCCATGATAATTTGTGTTCTGATACTTAGCGGGGAACTTGTATCTTGCGTGCAGCTTCTCAAAGAGGAGTGTGCGCAAGTGGCCATTATCTTTATGCCGGAGATTCTCGGTGTTCATCGAGATGGTTGTCCGGGTGATCGCTTGCCCACCGTACCCTTTGACGACAAGGGTGGGCTCCAAAGGAACCCCTGATGGGCTCACTTCGGTAATTTCCTCCCTGACCGTGCCGACCGTGTTCGGGCGCCGGTCCTTCGGCTTCTTCTTCTTCTTAGGAGGATTGCTACCACTCCCTGTGCCCTCGCCGCCATCAGTGGTTTCATCGTCCGCCGTTCCTTCGGCTTCTTCCTCCGCGTCTTCCATCTCATCATCCTCGCTCTCCGAAGGATGGTATTCTTCATCGTCTTCTAGCCGCTGGGCCGCCTCCTAGAATGTCAATTGTTTATTCGGAGGTCTGAGTTCTCCTTCAGCGCTGATGCGCTTAGAACATCCAGCCTCGTCGTTGTCACACATCTTTGCACTAATAAAAACAAATAATTGGTTAAATGCACGGAAAAATCCGGCATGACCTTTGCTAATTTTCTTAAACTAGGAGTGCCCGATTTCTGCCGAAACGGAAGTTAATCAACATTTCGGCAAAAATCGTGACTCATTTCATACAAGAACCTGCATATATATGGCCAGAATAGCTAGCACACAATAAATGGCCATCATAGCCAGCACAACCAGCATAAATGGCCAGTATAGCCAGCACAACTGCACAACCAGCACACAATAAATCTGTTTCAGGCAAAAAATGGAGCAACTAGAATAAATGGCCAACACACAAACAGTACATCAAGCATAAATGGCCAGGTTTCAGGTTTGGACTTAGCAGTTTCAGGTTAGGACTTAGAAGTTTTAGGTTTGAACTTGGTTTCATGAAACCTTCAGGTTACACAGGTTCCATGCAAGATTTTGGTCAGTACTAGATCATGTATTGCTTGCTGTGAAAATATGTACTTGCTGGTTGTTTTCTGGTCCTGCATAAACAAATCAAAAACACAAGTTTTACTACTGCATATCTTTGTTCTAAACCTCAGAGCTAGCTAGCTAGCTACTGTCTTTTTTTTGTTTTTTTAATCTCAGAGCTAGCTAGCTAGCTACTGTCTTGTTTTTGTTGCTGCAAAACAATAACATGCTACACTACTTTGCAGAGCTAGTTAGAGGTACAAAACTCAATGATAAAATTGGACCAGCTATTTTTTAAGGTACTGTTCATTTCATTCAGTCACATATGGACATGTAAAAAGTACAATCATATGGCACAGACAAGAAGAAAATGACAATATCAGAATTCTAGTCCTGCATAAACAAATCAAGGTTGGTCTCCACACATGGCAAACTCAAACTACCTATGTATTTCATCTCTTTAAAAATAAAAGAAAAGAAGAAAAAATAATCTATACAAATTGTTGATCGAGGACTTAAAACAAATAACCTATAAACGAACGAGTGGATCGAAGGAAGATAAAGAGCATAGTACCTTGCAAGATAAAGATCATAGTACCTTGCACTAAAATGGGTGTATGTGTGGTATCCGCACCAGTGTATCGACAGTCATACTAGTACTACTAAAATGGCATGTAAAGCACCAGGATTCAGTATGGACACATATTTTGATTTTGGAAAAAGTAGCAAAGGGACTTCAGGTTTTGAGTGCAAGACCACGCTAACCCAACAGAGGATATTTTTGCAGTGATCTGTGGACGTTATTTGCTGGGACTGTTCAACGGGACGGAATGTTCAACCCCCATCATGATGCCAACGGCCTTGGACATCTATGCACGCACGGCAGTATACCAGGTTACAGATTTTGTTCGGTGGGTAGAGCAGTGTTCAGTCGTGCTCCATAACAGAATTGACATTCCAGAAGCAGATGGATGAATTTGGCATCAAATTAAAACATGCATACATGCACACTATCCTAGAACACAATTAGATTTCAACACCAATATCTGAACAATCAACCAAGAATAACATAAATATTAGTTTTGGTCATAAGATGAAACTATCATCAAAAAAATAATTTTTCCTTCACTACATACCACTTTGCCCAGTAGCAAGAATAATTACAGAGCTGCTACAAAGAGTAACGCGACACCGTAATCCGGTACTTGGCATTCATTCATTCAACTACAATTGAGAGAGAGGGAGAGAGGAAGAGAGGGAGAGAGAGGGAGAGAGGGGAGGTGGGCAGGGGACTCACCAGGAGGGAGCGTGGAGCTAGGCAGACGGGCGATGAGGACGACGATGGCGGGCGGGCGGGTGGACAACGATGGCTCCTCCTCCTCCATGTCCTCCTCCTAGAGCGGCGGTGGACGAAGGTGGGCAGGCGGGCGGACGACGGCGGGTTCCTCCACAGACTCCTCCTCCTCGGACGCGCACGGCTCGGGCTCCTCCTCCTCCACGCGCAGCTGGCAGGGATCCTCCTCCTCCTCCACGCGCAGCTGGCAGGGCAGCGGCGGATCGAGAGCGCGGCGGCGGGGCACGGTTGAGATCGGCGGTGTGTCTGATCTGAGATGGGGAGAAGAGGCGCACGGGGCGTGGCACGGTTGACTACTTGCACCGAGTTAGGCGTAGCGCACGCTGGCCAAGTGCGCTACGGGTAACTGTAGCGCACTTGGCCAGGGTGCGCTACGCCTAACTCGTAACTCGGTACTACTAGTCACATAAGAAGGCGCGGCCACCCCTATAGACAACTAACACTGCCCTATCCCACTGGTTCCACCCACTGCTCTAATCTAAACCTGTGAGCACCCAGGTTCGAATCCTGGTGCCCACCTTTTTTATTTTTATTTTAAAAATATTTTTAAATGTTCCAAAAAATGCCCAAAAGTGGTGATATATTCTATAAAAGTTTTGTTTTGTTTTTAAAATACTTTTAAATATTCCAAAAATGCCCGAAAGTGATAATATATGTCATAAAAGTGGTACAAATTAAATATGATTCAAATATGTCATAATAATTTGTCCATGAATATTACAATCTCTTTCGACCACGCGTTTTAAAATATTTTTTGAGCTAGCATTTTACAATCTGTTTTCCCTTCTTTGTCGCGGTTGAATAATTTAGCCCCGGCACTTTAATGTTTCTTCTTTCGAACGGGCTACCTTTTTTGGGTAGGGCTGTCCTTTTTCTTCTTGTGATGTATGTTGCTGCATCGTAGTCGTCGTCATCTTCAATCTTTAGATCGCCGTACTGGTCGAAGTCTTGCTCGTTGGCGACTCCATCCATTCCGATGATGTTTCTTTTTCCTCTCCTCACGACAACACGGCTAGGCTTTGTCGGGTCGATAATGAAAAAACATTGGTCCACTTTGGTAGCCAGTACCCACGGTTCATTTTTCGTGGCCACGTTTGCACCGACGGCCTTGGATTTGGCTGCTTCGGGTATAACCATGGTTGTGAAATACCGGTCTTCTCTTTCGACGCTCTTTGCCCATCTGACACGGAACATCGGCACCTTTTCTCCACAGTAGTTGAGCTCCCAGATCTCCTCAATTCTTCCGTAGAATCTTTCCTTCACGTTGTCATCGGTGTAGAATTCCGACGTTACGCCTGAGTTCTGATAATCACACTTGTTGTCCTTTTCCTTCATGTAGAATGTGTATCCGTTGATATCATACGCCTGATAGGTCACCAGGTTTTGCATCGGTCCCTGCGACAAGGTGATTTTGATCATTTCCGTGTCAGAAGAATGTGATCGCGGGGGATTATCAAGGAGCGTCTGCCTAAACCAACGCGTGAAATCTGAGTTGTGCTCTTTCATTATTTCTCCCTGCGTCCTCTGTACGCCCCGATCACTGTACTTCTTCTCGATTAACCTTTTGTGCTTCTTTACCCAAGGATCGACCAGTTCTAAATGCTGTAGAGCGACGAGGTTTGCTCGATCAAAGTCTACGCGTCGAAAATCGAAGTTTGCATGCAGTATGCGACGACCCTCTCGGTGACCAGATCCGTCGAGCTTGCCAAGGTGCCTATTGACGGGAAGACCGACAGGGTTCTCGATGTCTAGATAATTCGTGCAGAAAGAGATACACTCTTCGGCCAGAAAGCCCTTGGCTATGCTTCCATCTAGACGGGACCTGTTGCGAATGTATCCTTTGATGTGTCCGTTCATCCTTTCGAACGCCATCATGCCGCGGAGGAACATCGGCCCGAGTTGTACGATGTCCTCCACAACATGGACCAGCAGATGCACCATAATGTCGAAGAATGCGGGTGGGAAGTAGACCTCAAGCTCACATAGTATCACCACGATCTCCTCCTATAGCCTCCCGAGCTGATTCACGCCAATCGACTTCCTAGAGATGACGTCGAAAAACTTGCAGAGGCCAAATAACGTTTCACGGACGTGCTCGTCCATTATCCCTCTTAGTGCGACCAGAAGTACCTGCGTCATTAGCACGACACAGTCGTGAGTTCATGCCACTGAACCTCTGCTTCGCCTCGTCTAGGTATCTGCTTATCTTGCCCGCATAGCCGTAAGGAAATTTGACTCCTAGAGGGCACTTGAAAAACTGTTTGATCTCATCCTGGCTTAGAGTGAAGCAAGAAGGAGGGCAGTAATATTCGTTCTTCTTGAACTTTTTACCCTTCCGACGACCTTGTGTCGTCTCCGACTCATGATCATCGACATCTTCCTGATCATCAGGAGTAGTGCGTCCTTCGTGAAGCTCCTTCCGGATACCCAAGCATATCAGGTCGTGCCTTGCTTTCGGACCATCTTTCGTCCTATCTGGCATGTTGATTATGGTGGCGACCAGACTCTCACACACGTTTTTCGTGATATGCATGATGTCGAGGCTATGAGGCGTGCGGAGAAACTTCCAGTATGGCAACTCCCAGAAAACAGACCTTGTTTTCCATACCTTCATCAGTGGCTTGTCTTGTTGCTGCCTCTTTCGCTTCTTTCAGGCTTAGGACAATCTTTCCAGTTTTTCAGCAACTCTTCCACTTCTTCGCTGCTCCTACGCTCTGGGATTCCTCGAGTCTCGGATTTGCCATCGAACAGGTCTCCACGTTTTCTCCATGGATCATTCTTGTCGAGCCACCTCCGGTGCGCCATGAACACGGTTTTCGATGACCCTGGATCTTTCTCTAGTTGGAGATAGCTTGTGTTATCCATGCACCTAACGCATGCACAGAATCCTTGAATAACCTGCCCCGAGATATACCCGCAACCTGGATAGTCTTGCACCGTAGTGACCAACGCGGCTCTCATAGTGAAATAATCTTGTGCGACGGCGTCGTAAGTATTGGCTCCAGATTCCCATAACATGGCTAGCTCCTCTTTCAACATCCCGAGATACAGATTGATGTCGGTACCAGGTTGTTTCGGCCCTTGAATTAGCATACTCATTTGTATGTACTTCTTCTTCATGCACAACCATGGAGGGAGGTTGTACATCCATACAAACACGGGCCAAGTGTTGTGCGTGCTGCTCTGGCTACCGAACGGATTGAGTCCATCGGTGCTCGCACCAAGCCTGATGTTCCTCGAATCTCCACCAAATTCTGGGAATTCGAGGTCCAATGCTTTCACTGGCTAGCATTTGAAGGGTGCGTCAGCAGCTCATCCTTTTCGTGGTCATCATCATCATCATCTCCTGGCTTCTTCCTTTCCGCATGCCATCGCATGAGCTTCGCTTCCTTAGGGTCCGCGAAATAGCGCTGCAGACGAGGAGTGATAGGAAAGTACCATACCACTTTTCGAGGTGCTTTCTTCCCTTTCTTGTATCGACTCACGCCGCACACCGGACATGTGGTTTTCTCCGCGTCCTCGCCCCGATAAATGATGCAATCGTTGATGCATACGTGATATCTAACGTGCGGTAGATCGAGAGGACAGACGATTTTCTTGGCGTCCTCGATACTAGTTGGGCATGTGTTCCCCTCCGGGAGACGATCGTGCCAGAATGCCATCATATCGTTGAAGCTTGCGTCGCTCAATTTGTGTTTTGCCTTCATCTCCATAGCCTTGAGCGTTACATTCAACCGGGTATCATTGGGCCTGCATCCTTCATACAATGGAGTAACCGCGTCTTTCTCAAGTTGCGCAAGCTTGGCTTTCTCTCTAGCGGCAGCCCTGGCGTTACTCGTCTGCTTGAGAAGAAGCTCTTTCACATAAGGGTCCCGCACCCAGCCTGACGTTGTTCCATCGTCGTCTGCTCCTCCGGCATCTAGATCATCATCATCATCCCGGTCTGCTTCCACACCTTCACCATCTCCAGGAGACTCTTCATCATCTCGCCCGTTCTCGCCATGATGATGATCATCGTCATTTTGGCCACCTTCACCGTCTCCATCGTCTTCGTCATCGCTTATCCAACGAGTGTATCCATCCATGAAACCATGGCGGAGCAGGTGCGCCTGCAGATTCCCGGAATCTGGGTCGATCACCCAGTTGAGTTTGCATCTTCTGCACGGACATATTATATCCGTCTTGTTATTTCGTATCATGTTGGCCGTCGCACATTTCAAAAATCTAGCCACAATGCCTTCGCTCATTATGCGGACCATTTTTGCCTGCACGGTGTACACGGTACAATTAGAAGTCTATTAGAACCACATAATGAATGCATGCATGCAATGGTCGATAGAAAATTTTGGCATGACCTATCCTAAAATTAGGACCTTTGCGAAATGCCAAAGTCTTGCCAAAATGGAAATGAATCAACATTTTGGCAAAACAAATGGCAACTTGTTCACATACAAACACAAGAGAGAGAGACCGATCCATACACACATGAACATATCATTATCCTCTCCATACACACATGCATGAGCATCATCGATACTCTCCATATACACACACATATGACCATCGATCCTCTCCATACACACATCATGAGCATCGATCATCTACATACATATGAGCATATCATCCATATACACATGAACACATCCTTACATGGACAACTTACCGAGATGAGAGACCGATCGCGAGAAAGATGGAAAGGAGAGGTGCGCGTGAGACCGGAGAAGGAGATGAGAGACCGGAGACCTTCCTCTATTACTTATGTAACATCCAAGGCAAGTTCTACATGCTAAAAATGGTGAATGGGTGGAGAAATTGAGGTGGGAAGGAGAAGATCCCGACTAGATCTAAGGAGGAAGAAGAAGGGGAAAGTGAAGTGTGGGGTGGTGGATGTGGTCACACATGTGCACATAAAGTGCTGTCAAAAAAAAATCGACACATCCGTGGCGCACTCTGCCCTAGTGCGCCACATGGAGTAGTAACATCCGTGGCGCACATGCCATAGTGCGCCACGGATGTGTCTGTCCGTTTCACAACAGAGGGGGGCATGCGCTTAGGCGTAGCGCACCCCCTCCATGTGCGCCACGGTTGACACTAACAACCATAGCGCACCTACCCTATGTGCGCTACAGATGTTTGGCGTGCGGCCAACAGGGCCCTGGCCCACACATATTTGTGGCGCACTATGGTCATGTGCGCCATGGTTGTTCTAGTTACTAGTAGGGCACTGCCCATAGGTGAGCCACGCCTGTTTTAGCCGTGAGGCACTTCAACCATGTGAGCCACGGATGTGCTGATTACCTATAGCCATTTCCCTAGTAGTGAACAGGGGTGAGAGGCTTGATGAGATCTTGACTACTTGGGCACGAGACACCGAGATCCCAAAGACTTGTACAACTTGAACGCACTAGGCAAAATCCAAGAGGTTTGTGGATAATTTGGTGCTCCTTGTCAAGGAGCATGAGACAAATAGTTGATAGATCCTCAAAGGGGTGTCTTCAACTACAATTATCCAAGTCCAGGGTTTATAATAGAGGGCGGGGGCTATTTATAGGCCAGCCACATAAACAGGGGTAGTTTACGTATGAAACGGTAAAGACTAGGCGAAATAAGGGGTTACGCGGGCCAAGCCCGACAGTTGACTTGAATCTGAGGGTTTCCAGCGAGGGGTCCGGCGGCGCCGGAGTGGTCGCCGCCGACATTTCCGGTCGCCCACCGTAAAGCCTTTTAGAACACCTTGTCAGTTGTTCGCTGAAAGTTTCGGTCATCGCCGGAATTGCCGGCGAGGGGGCCGGTCTACCGGGCCTGTCGCCGGAATTGTCGGCGTGGGGATCGGTTCGCCGGGCCTGGCGCCGGTTTGCTCTGGAGTATTTCCTAGGCTGCATTTGGTCCCTCCCTTGACGATGCTTCATTGGGTTCATAGCTAAGGATGCACAAGGTTTGGGAATGAAGGATGCACAAGGGTGTATCGAAATCACACGAGGAAAGGAGCGAGTTAACCTTAGCTTGTAGGAGCTTGGTTCGAGCGCGGGTCATCGGTCCACTTGGGGGACTAGTTGGTGGGGATGTAGACGCATCCGAAGGACGGGCTGCATCAAGTGTGATGTGGTCCCCATGACGGTTTGCCATATGTTGCTAGGTAGGCCGTGGCAATATGACAAGCGTGCTTTGCATAATGGTCACACAAACGCTTATACCTTGAAATGGCTTGACAAGACTTGTGTTCTGCAACCAATGACTCCTAGCCAAATAATTGTGGACAATGCAAAGGATTTAGCAAGGGTGCAAAGCACAACACCATCTTGTGAGAAGAGCGGTGAGCGAGAGAACCACACTATAGTGAGTGAGAGACACAAGCCAAACTCGAGTGGAAAAACTAAGAGTGTTCTTCTTGCCACCAAAAGTGAGATGAGAGAAGTGTGGAACAACCCATCCATCTTGCACTATGTCCTTATATGCAAGGGACTAGTGCAAGGAACTAATGAACTGACAAATGTTCCTCCTTCTTTGATGACTATTTTGCAGGAATTCCAAGATGTGTTCCCCGAAGAGCTTCCTCATGGACTACCCCCTCTTTGTGGAATTGAGCATCGCATCGACCTCATACCCGACGCACCCCTTCCAAACCGTGCCGTGTACCGCACAAAGCCGGAAGAGACGAAGGAGATAGAACGACAAATCAACCAACTCGTCTCCAAAGGTTTGATCCAAGTAAGCACTAGCCCAAGCGCGGTACCCGTGATTCTAGTCCCAAAGACGGATGATACGTTGCGGTTAAGCATGGACTGCCATCCAATCAACACTATCACCGTGCGTTATCGACATCCTATACCGCGTCTTGATGACATGCCTGATGAGTCGTGTGGAGCCACTATATTTCCGAAAATTGATCTTCGTAGTGGTTACCATCAAATACGCATGGCCGAGGGTGATGAGTGGAAAACCGCCTTCAAGGCCAAACTTGGTCTCTATGAATGATTGGTTATGCCTTTTTGATAGGGCAAAGGTGTCCGATCTTTCGATGAGATGGTGATTGTCGATTTGGTGGAGTTCGGGTTTGATGATCCGACTACACGTGCGAGCACAAGCGCCAATGCAATCTCTAGGCCAATCTCCTGGAGGTTACCGATCCTGCGGGAACACGATCAGCCTGACCAGCGAGGGTCTTAATTCCTACCTGAAATCGTGAACAAGTAAGAACTAATATTGCAATCAAGATATTGCGGATTAAGATGAAAGCTTTATTGAAAAGGTGGGATCCTGTATAGGTGCGAAGTACAAGAGGCCTTTGTGACGCTCGAGCCTTGGCGAAGTTGCTATGACGGCTAACTTAATGTCTAAACAAAATCCGAGTCTATGGTGACGGCTAAGGGGAGTATTTAAGGAGGAAAAGGTGGGGTTTCGGCCAGCCATAGAAGTGGTGGCCGAATCCAACCTTAGAAGTCATTTTCTTCTCAAATACGAACTCTAAAAAGTGGCTACTTAAAATCCTGCGAAAATTACATGGGCCTGGCCCAAAATAAAGGTGTCGCAGCACCATATTAAGCTATGGACGAATTTGTGAAGTATTAATCTTGAATATTTCGTCCAAGCCTTCTTTCTTCATTATGGTGGCCTCAAAGTTCTCAAATCTTCATCAGTGGCCTTCTCTTGAATCATCACATGCTTGCTGCCATCTCCATGCATGACCATGCTCCAATGCTTGTCCCTCTCATCCATGCTTGGTCCATCATTCCTAAGAGTAAGAAATACATCTGATTTAGGCAGCATCATATTCTCATGTATGTGAGGAATAGTTCCAAGAAACGAAAGTACCTGATAGTTAAGTTGTTTGCCACGAGATCGTGTGATAGGTCCTTGTATGTGTGTAGTTGTAGGTACAAAGGTTGTATCAATAGATGGGATGTCCACATCATGCTCCCCTTCTTGAATTGAAGTCGTCCTCGACGCAATCTCATCTTTCTCACCAAAGTAAGGCTTGAAATCTGCAATGTTAAACGTAGGACTAACCGTACCAAAGTCTGCAGGAAACTCAAGTTTATATGCATTATCGTTTATTTTCTCTAACACCTTAAAGGGACCAGCAGCACGCGGCATTAACTTAGACTTGCGTAAATCAAGAAAACAATCTTTATGCAAATGTAACCAAACAAGATCTCCAACATCAAACACAACATGATTTCTCTCTTTATCCCCAACAAGTTTATACTTAACATTCATGTGTTCTATGTTATCTTTAGTAGTCGTATACAAGTTTAATATCATTTCAGCGCGTTATGTAGCATCCAAATTATTTTGCACCGAAGAAGGTAACGGCAATAAATCAATAGGTGCACGAGGAACAAAACCATACACGATCTCAAACGGGCACATCTTTGTGGTAGAATGCAGTGAACGATTATAAGCAAATTCTATATGAGGTAAACACTTTTCCCACAATTTTAAGTTCTTTAAAACAACCCTCAACATAGTAGACAAAGTTCTTTTTACTACTTCAGTTTGTCCATCAGTTTGGGGATGACATGTAGTACTAAACAGCAATTTAGTTCCCAACTTAGCCCATAAACATCTCCAAAAGTGTCTAAGAAATTTAGTATCACAATCAGAAACAATAGCATTTGGCACACCATGTAAACGAACAATTTCACGAAAGAACAAATCAGCAATATGCGCAGCATCATCCATTTTATGACAAGGAATAAAGTGTGCCATCTTAGAAAACCGATCCACAACAACAAAAATACTATCCCTCCCCTTCTGTGTTCGTGGCAATCCCAAAACCAAGTCCATAGAAATATTCTCCCAAGGAACACTAGGAACAGGAAGAGGCATATATAAACCATGTGGATTAAGGCGAGACTTAGCTTTTTGACAAGTAGTGCAGCGTGCCACAAATCGCTCAACATCTCGACGCATACGTGGCCAAAAGAAGTATGCAGCAAGAACATCCTCTGTTTTCTTGACACCAAAGTGTCCCATCAATCCTCCTCCATGCGCCTCCTGTAACAACAAAAGACGAACAAAACTATCTGGAATGCATAGTTTTTTAGCACGGAACACAAATCCATCATTGAAGACGAACTTGTTCCATGTTCTACCATCTCTACAATTCTGCAGCACATCTTTAAATTCAGCATCATGCACATATTGTTCCTTAATAGTTTCCAATCCAAATATTTTGAAGTCAAGTTGAGATAACAAAGTATAATGGCGCGACAAAGCATCAGCAATAATGTTATCTTTACCCTTTTTGTGTTTGATAACATAAGGAAAATACTCAATAAATTCAACCCACTTTGCATGACGACGATTCAACTTAGCTTGACTACGAATATGCTTCAAAGATTCATATCAGAATGTATAACAAATTGTTTAGGCCATAGATAATGTTGTCAAGTTTCTAATGTCCGAACCAACGCATATAATTTTTTATCATAAGTAAAATAGTTCAGACTAGCCCCACTCAATTTCTCACTAAAATATGCAACCGGTTTTCCCTCTTGTAATAACACACCTCCCAAACCAATTCCACTAGCATCGCATTCAAGCTCAAAAGTCTTATTAAAATCAGGAAGTTGGAGTAAGGGAGCATGTGTTAGCTTATCTTTCAATATCACGAAGGCCTGTTGTTGTGCATCGCCCCAAACAAAGGGCACATCCTTCTTGGTAAGTTCATTCATCTCCCAATTTTAAATGTTGTTTTCCATTCATCACTACTAGAGAAAAGGCTATAGGAGACATGCTTATGCGAGGCACATTTAGACCATATGCGCCTCCTATAAAATAGGCGAGGCACACTCCTTCTCCATGCGCCTCTAGTATAAAAATAGGCAAGGCGCATATGATAAGAATGCGCCTCCTATAAGCCCTGTACGGACTAAATCTAGCAGCCCCATTTTATGCGAGGCGCATTCCAGTCATATGCGCCTCCTATATATTCGATAGGCGAGGCGCATATGGGCAGAATGCGCCTCGCATAATCTGTGTGGGCCCGCGTGTTGGTAGGTGCACGAATATGCGAGGCGCATATGGTTATATGCGCCTCCTATATTTAATAATATGCGAGGCACATATGACCATATGCGCCTCAAGTAACTCCTGCGGGCCCGGGCGGAGGTAGGTGGCCGCATATGCGAGGCGCATATTGCTATATGCGCCTCCTATAGTTTGAATTATAGGAGGCGCATATTGTGCAATATGTGCATCGCATAACTGGCACCACTTTTTTCCACACGCGCACCGGCCCTCCTTCCTTCTCCCACCCCCACCTCGCCTCCTCCCAAAACTCCAGTTTTCTCCACTTCTCTCTCCCCACAGATTCTCCCTACCTCTCTCTCCTCGCCACTCCCCAATCCTGCCCTGGGAGAAGGGTCGCCGTCGCATCTCCTCCTCGGGCTCCTTACAGCCCCATTCCCCCCGCCGCATCTCCTCCTCCTCCTCCTCCCCACCTTGCTCGCCGCGCAGGTCCCCTTCCCCGCCTCCTCCCGCCACCACCTCGCCTCCTCCTGAGCCCGTTGCTTTACCGGCGCCGGACGAGCCTAGATCCGCGGGGCACGGGAAGCCGCTGCTGGCGCGGAACCCGAGCTTCGGTGGCGTCTCTGGCGTCGCGGAGCAGCAATGCCGGGAGGTGGGCACGGGCACGGCTCTGGAACTCCAACCTCGACCTCGTTGTCCCGCACTTCCACACGCCCAGCGTCTACTTCTATCGCCGCCCCGATGCCGGAGCCGGAACCGGAGCAGGGGAGGGGTTCTTTGATGCCGAGCGGATGCGGCGCGTGCTGGCGGAGGCGCTCGTGCCCTTCTACCCGATGGCAGGCCGCCTGGCGCGGGACGAGGACGGCAGGGTCGAGATCGACTGCAGCGGGGAGGGGGTGCTCTTCGTCGAGGCCGAGGCCCCGGGCGCCACCGTCGACGACTACGGAGACTTCGCGCCCACCATGGAGCTCAAGCGCCTCATCCCCGCCGTCGACTACTCCGGCGACATCTCCTCCTTCCCGCTACTCGTGCTTCAGGTCAGCCCAGTTTCCGGTAGTATATACTACTACTATTCATGAATGAGGAACGCGACATTGCTTGACTAGCTGCGCACGGCTCCGCATTTGGATAACCACTAGCATCTGAAAATGATCACTGTAGAAGTAGAAGTGGACGGGCCACCTTATCCTGTTCTAATCTGTCTGATCTTTATTAACTGTACGAGATTGGGGGACTTTTGGTCAGTACTACTGTATTGGTCGTGAAGACATTATGGCTCGTTTAGGATTGGGTGGTCAAACCATCAACCCGGGTGTCATCCATTTGTCTCCGATCTACACATTAATGGACATGACTATGTGCGATGTTGACATGTCTAAATGTTAGGCCTGCACTAATTTGTTCATCCTGTTTGATAACTGGACGCTTGCCCTGTTGAACCTTGTGTGCTCTTTCTTCGACAGACATAATTCATGGGTCTGCCTTCTGGTTGTCCTCTGTCACCTACCAATTTGTGCTCCCTTTTTCTATCTATATTAGTTTCTAGAAAACTGATTAAAGTCTGCTCTTTGATAACAAACAACTGTGTGTAAATTTATGCAATTTAACACACATCTTTTATGACAATATATCTATCACTTTTATTATATGACGGGCGCGGCAACGCGCGCCATCAAGGTCTAGTATTACCTATAACTATTTGTCTATGCCCTACTTCTTGTGGTTTGCTTTCTTTGTCTTTCTTCGAAATGCCGATGATTAGAACGTGTTGTGATGTCATGTGTATGACTATGCCGCTGTTCGATCTGGTGTGCCAAGTAGACTAGTAATTTGGGCATATACTCTACTTGCCGCATGAGATCGAACAACGAGCATTGTTATTTCCATGCCCAATCTAAGTATGAGGCACTAATCCAAGTCATTCTTGGTTTGCTTTTTTTGGTCTTTCTTCGAAATGCCGATTATTATAACCTGATTTCTTACATCTTGTTGCACCCATATATATATGCATGATTCTATCTTGTGAACTGCTATTGCTTTCCACTGACACAACTTCTCGGGCAACAACTACCTAAGCTACGAGAGTAGAGAGGTGGCGGAAGAGAAGTGGAGGAGGCACAGAAGGAAGAAGTGGAGGAACTTCCTTGTGATCACCACCTTATTGCTCTTCATGGTAGGTTATGTGCTCTACTTCATCTAGCTAGAGCTCCATCGTCGGAGTTGTAATGTGGTTGTGAACTTGTAATCGGAGGTGTGATCTTGTGGCACAAACACTTGGTGTTGTGTGACAACTTGGCACTTGTTGATTCTACTTGATGTATGAACTCGTATGTCGCGATTGATGTTGGAGTTGTAATGTGATTGTGAACTTGTACTCGAAGGTGTAATGTGATTGTGAACTTGTACTCGGAGGTGTGAACTTGTGCCACAAACACTTGATGTATGAACTTGTATGTCATGATTGATGTGTAATGTATTGTATTCATGTTGGTTCTATTATGCTTTGGCAAATTGCAAGTTTCTGAAAAATTCTGTGCTCTTTATACTGTATTCTGGACTATATTGTATATTTGAATATCTGTATATTATTATTTATAGTGGTCTGTAAAACTTGAATTTCTAAAATATTACCGGAGGCGCATATAGGATACTATAGGAGGCGCATATACTATAAATATACGAGGCGCATCGTAAAACATATGCGAGGCGCATATGATATGCGCCTCCTATAATTCACATATGCAAGGCGCATATCATATGCGCCTCGCATAAAAAATACCCAAGGCTTGAAGCTAGAGGCGCATATGATATGCGCCTCAGATAGGCTTTTAGGTGCGCCTCGCATAGGCTTTTCTCTAGTAGTGCATCTCCCAATTTCATACGAATCTGGTGGTAACCACTACGCAAATCAACTTTAGAAAACATGGTAGATCCACTCAATTAATCAAGCATGTCATCCAAACGTGGAATAGGATGACGATATCGAATAGTAATATTATCGATAGCTCTACAATCAGTACACATGCGCGAAGAACCATCTTTCTTAGGTACCAAAATAATAGGAACAACACAGGGGCTAAGGGACTCACGAATATGATCTCTATCGAGTAGTTCCTGAATTTGGCGTTGTATCTCCTTTGTCTCCTCTGGATTGGTTCTATATGGCGTGCGGTTGGGCAACGTAGCACCAGGAATTAGATCAATTTTATGCTCAATTCCTCTAATAGGAGGTAGTCCTGGTGGCAGCTCAGCGGGAAAAACGTCCTCATATTCCTGCAAAAGGTTAGCAATAACGGGTGACAAAGAAGGAGGCATATCCTTAGATGAAAACAGAACCTCTTTGTAGATAATTGCATAACATTCAGTATTGTTTACATCTAGTTCAACAATATCAATTTTATTTGCAAGCATACATGGACTCTTCAAACGAATTTTAGTAGCATGTTTAGAATCAGATTTAGTGTTCTTTGGTGGTACAAAATCTGCAACAACAATCTGATTCTCACTTTTATTTTTCTCCTCAGTTTTAGCTCTACTAGCTCTAGCAAGATCATCTTTTAAAATCTATTTGGGAGTCATAGGTTTTAGACCAATTTTCTTTCCATCATGCATAAGAGAATAGTGATTAGTTTTTCCATTATGAACAGATTCTCTATCAAATTGCCATGGTGTACCAAGTAACAAAGAACAAGCTTGCATAGGTACAATATCACAATCAACAACATCAGAATATGTACCAATAGTAAAATGCACCCGTACCGTTCTTGGTACCTTGATCTTGCGAGAACTCTCAAACCATTGGATGTAATATGAATGTGTGCGTTGTCTTGTTGGAAGTGCAAGCTTCTCTACCATGTCAACACTAGCCAGATTATTACAACTCCCTCCATCAATGATGATCCTTATAGCTCTTTCCTTGACAACACCACGTGTTTGGAACAGGTTGTGGCATTGATCATGCTCAGATTTGCTCAATTGCACACTCAACACAAGTTGTGTAATTAAGCTCTTGTATTGATCAGCAGTTTCAGCTCCCATTAGCTCTGTCTCTTCATCAGAATCAGAATTGTCTCCATCTCGAGCAGAAATAAGAGCTAATGTATCTTCATCAAAGTCACTCGCTGAATCATATTGACCATCATCACGCACCATCATAACACGTTGTGTTGTGCACTGTCTCTCAATATGACCAAAACCCCAGCACTTGTGGCATTGTATATCCTTTGTTTTACACGTGGAAGCCATAGAAGATGCACTACGAGCAGGAGCTTTGGATGACGGTGGAGGAGCAGCTGACGGAAATCTTGTGGTGGCCTTGTATGTGGTAGTAGATGGTGGAGAATCACGATAAGGAGGCGCTCATTGTCGGGATGTCCAAGTGGATGTGAGACCTGCAGAATTATTAGTCCTCCTCCATGGTGTTTGGTGATCCTGCACTTCACATTCAGCTTTGCAAGCAAGATGAAACAAACGAGTGATGGAATTATATTCCTTATAGTCTAATATGTGTTGAATATCCTTGTTTAATCCACCAAAAAAACGTGCAAGCATTTGTTCAGTAGATTCAACAAGACCACACCAAACCATCCCCGTTTGCAATTCCTGATAATACTCTTCTACATAATTTTTCCCTTGTTCCAAACATGTCAGATTCTTTAGTAAATCACGTTGATAAGTGGGAGGCACAAAATGAACACGCATAGCATTTTTTAAAGGAGTCCAAGTACGAGGAATAGTAGTAGGATTTAAACGACATACTCAGACCACCAAAGGGAAGCAAATTTAGTAAATTCACATGTAGCAGCACTAACTTGCATATTCTTAGGATATTTTAAACATGCAAAACGTTGTTCTACTTCCATCTCACATGTAAGATATGCATCAGGATTATATTTACCCTCAAAAGATGGAATATTTAATTTAAGCTTTGCAACATGATCATCATCACGTACCGGTGGTCGAGCGTTGCGGTGGTAATGTCGGGGTCGGCCAACAGGGTGTGGAGGTTTTTCAACCTCCTCGTCAAACAGATCGTCATCGTCGAGGTCGTAGTAGTACCCGTCATCTGCCCCCAATGTCGCAGCAACAGCCGTGGTGGAATCCTGAGGAGCCTCAGCTGCAGCGGTAGCCGGCTGAGTCTGCGGCGGCCACTGAACCAGTAGTATGACCCGTGATCAGAATGCGTCGTGCGCCATGCCGAGGTGCCAATGGGGCGGGTGGAGGTGCCGGCAATCTGTCCAAAACCTCCTTGAACCGAGCGTCAAGCTTGTCGTTGAAGGATTTCTCGAGTCCATCGATCTTGTCCATGGCGTTGATGAGCTTGGTGTCAAACTCCTCTAGTCGTGCATCCATGTCTTCAGCGCGACCGACCAAGAGCTCGGAGAAGTGGGCATGTAGTTCTTGGTTCATCATTGTGGCAGGGTTACGTGAAGTATCTGTCATGGTTAGTCCTTTAAAAAGCACAGGTATATATGCCTATACTACGGAAATATGGTGGAAGACACGCGTAATCCGTCAAGCAATATACGAAGCTCTTACAAGTTCTTACCAAACAGCAGGAAAAGGCGATGTGCAACCGCGAGGAGCAGTGGGTCCAGATTGAACCGAGCGATTACCAGGAGTCGAGATACCATACGTGGAGAAATCTGTGGAGCTCTGGGAAGGCTTAGCAAAGGGGTTAGAAAATATCAAAACAGCAATACAAATGTTGAAAGAATGCTCAACGACGGTACTGTGCTGGTCCTAGGCTAGACCGTACTAGAGATGCGAGCCTAGATCACCAACGATGTCACGACGCGACACAACAAGCAATGTATGATGATATGACACCCTGAAAAACGAACCGAGATGTCGAAAATCACTATGATGGCGAATGTCTAGAACTGATCGACGGGGTCTAGAAACAGGTTAGCCCCAAAAAAAATTGAAATTTTTGTATTATGCTCCGGAAAGCGCGTAGACGCCAAAAAAAATATCGCTATAACGGCCGATGGATGAAAGTGATCCCCGGAGCCGAAAATCAGTATAGCCAGAATTTTTTTTTGTTTTTGCTCTCCTTCTGGACTTACGACTGAACTCTTAGCTCAATACGGACTTTAGCTCAACACGGAAACCACAAGGAAGGAGAGTAAAAAGAAATAACTAGGAAACAGTAACTCAACCCGGACTCGTGCCGCGACAAGAAAGGTGATCGGATCCGTGTCGCGGTAGGAAGGCGGTGGCGGAGTTTTAGGGTTTATGGTGGCTGGGTGTATGGTGGCGGAATATGGTGGCTGAATATGGTGGCAGTGATCTGTGAGTGTGGCGGTGAGTACTGTGATCTGAACTCGAAACTCTAACGGATAAGACACTAAGACCAGCAACTCGACGCGACGATGCAAACACAAATTCAACAATGCAAAACTGAAAAGATAATGCAAGGCGTAGATTGGTGATGGGATGGATCTAAACTCTAACTGTGTTTTTGGCTTTTTCGTGGGTTATAGGTAAAACAGATCTAATCTACGAAAATAGTAAAATCTCACCGAGCAACCTGAAATCTGATACCACTTGATAGAGCAAAGGTGTCCGATCTTTCGATGAGATGGTGATAGTCGATTTGGTGGAGTTCGGGCTTGACGATCCGACTACACGTGCGAGCACGAGTGCCAATGAAATCGCTAGGCCAATCTCCTGGAGATTACCGATCCTGCGGGAACACGATAAGCCTGACCAGCGAGGGTCTTAATTCCTACCTAAAATCGAGAACAAGTAAGAACTAATATTGCAATCAAGATATTGCGGATTAAGATGAAAGCTTTATTGAAAATGTGGGATCCTGTATAGGTGTGAAATACAAGAGGCCTCTACGATGCTCGAGCCTTGGCGAAGTTGCTATGATGGCTAACTTAATGTCTAAACAAAATCCGAGTCTATGGTGACGGCTAACGGGAGTATTTAAGGAGGAAAAGGTGGCATTTCGGTCAGCCATCGAAGTGGTGGCCGAATCCAACCCTAGAAGTCCTTTTCTCCTCAAATACGGACTCTAAAAAGTGGCTATTTAAAATCCTACAAAAATTACATGGGCCTGGCCAAAAATAAAGGTGTCGCAGCACCATATTAAGCTATGGACGAATTTGTGAAGTATTAATCTTGAATATTTCGTCCAAGCCTTCTTTCTTCATTATGGTGGCCTCAAAGTTCTCAAATCTTCATTTGTGGCCTTCTCTTGAATCATCACATGCTTGCTGCCATCTCCATGCATGACCATGCTCCAATGCTTGTCCCTCTCATCCATGCTTGGTCCATCATTCCTAAGAGTAAGAAATAAATCTGATTTAGGCATCATCATATTCTCATGTATGTGAGGAATAGTTCCAACAAACGAAAGTACCTGATAGTTAAGTTGTTTGGCACGAGATCGAGTGATAGGTCCTTGTATGTGTGTAGCTGTAGGTACAACAGTTGTATCAATAGATGGGATGTCCACATCACTTTTGGCTTATCTAATGCCCCATCTACCTTCATGTGCCTTATGAACCATATTTTGAGATCTCTCAATGGGAAGAGTCTCGTTGTTTACTTTGATGATATATTGTCTTAAGCAAGTCATTAGAGGAGCATGTTACTCATGTTAAGGAGGTTCTCCAAATCCTTCGTCATGAAAAGCTTTATGCTAATCTCCCAAAGTGCACTTTTGCTAAAGACAAACTGATTTTCCTCGGTTTTGTTGTGTCTTCTAATGGCATTGAAGTTGATGTCTCAAAAGTTAAGGACATACGAGAATGGCCCGTCCCTACCAATGTTAGTGAACTTCGTAGTTTTCATGGGTTGACCGGTTTCTACCGTCGCTTTGTGAAAGACTTTTCTACCATTTCTTGCCCTCTCAATGAGTTGACCAAGAAAAATGTCACATTCGTTTGGGGCAAAGCACAAAAAAAGGCATTTGATGAGCTCAAAAAGTGGCTCACCGAAGCACCACTCCTTACTTTACCGGATTTCACAAAAACTTTCGAGATTGAATGTGACACTAGTGGTATTGTCATTGGAGGCGTCCTTATGCAAAATGGGCGTCCTATTGCATACCATAGTGAGAAACTTGATGGCGCACGCCTTAACTACCCGATTTATGACAAAGAGCTTTTTGCATTGGTTCGTGTCCTTCAAGTGTGGCAGCACTACCTTTGGCCCAAAGAATTTATCATTCACTCCGACCATGAGTCATTGAAATATCTTAAGGGTCAATCTAATTTGAGTAAACGTCATGCCAAGTGGGTTTATTTCATGGAGTCTTTTCCTTACATTGTCAAGTATAAGAAAGGAAAGAAAATATGGTGGCGGACGCCTTGACCCGCAAAAATACGATCCTTGTTACGCACTCGAAGTAAATGTCTTGGGACTTGATAGCATCAAATCTTTGTACTCTTCCAATCCATTCTTCTCATCAATTTTCACTAAGTGTTTAATATACAAAGGGGTTGATGATTTCTATTTGCATAAGAGTTTTCTATTCAAACAAAACAAGCTTTGCATTCCAAAGTCGTTTCTCCAAATTTTGCTTCTTCAAGAGTCGCGTGCTGGAGGCCTTATGGGTCATTTTGGCCGTGACAACACATATGACATGCTCTCCACTCACTACTATTGGCCCAAGATGAAAAACGACATGGAACGCCACGTCCAACGATGCACTACTTGTGTCCAAGCTAAGTCTAAGTCTAACCCTTTTGGTCTTTATATGCCATTGCCTATTCCTCATGCACCTTGGTTGGACATTTGCATGGACTTTGCGTTAGGTTTACCTAGGTATAAACATGGTAATGATTCTATATTTGTGGTAGTGGATAGTTTTTCCAAAGTGGCACACTTCATTCCGTGCCATAAGACCGATGATGCTTCACATGTGGCAAATTTCTTTTTCAGGGAAATAATACGTCTTCACGGTGTACTAAGAACAATCGTTTCCGACCGTGACGTCAAGTTCATGAGCTACTTTTGGAAGACACTCATGGCCAAGCTCGGCATCAAGCTGCTATTCTCGTCCGCATCACATCCCCAAACTGATGGACAAACCGAGGTCGTCAACCGAAGCATCAAAACACTACTCCACGTGTTGATCAAGAAGAACCTTAAGGATTGGGAGGAATGCATTCCCCATGCCGAGTTCGCCTACAACCGCGCCAAACACTCCACCATCATGAAGAGCCCGTTCATGATTGTCTACGGATTCGATCCTCTCACCGCACTTGACATCCTACCTCTTCCTCTACATGACCGCACCGACATGGACGTCGACAAGCATGCCCAAGCAATGAAGAAACTCCATGAAGAAACAAGAGCTATGATCGAGCAACAAGTCCTTCGCCAAGCATCAAGGATAAATAAGAACAAGGAGTTAACCTTCGAAGAAGGCGATCTTGTGTGGATACACTTGAGCAAAGACCGTTTTCCCGATGATCGGGACTCCAAGCTCAAACCAAGGGGGGATGGCCCTTTCAAGGTCCTTTGTTATGGGGTAACCCCTTGGGGTGGCCTGATCTTTCACGAATTCCATGGGAATCGAGGGGAAAGCGGTGGAAGGGGAAAGGGGATGAAATCCACGAACACACGCACACGAAGAACTCGATGAACTCACACGCACGAGAACACGATACACGCCGATAACTCACGCCGGTGGCAATCGGTCCAACATAATCCCTAGGATCGGTGTTGGGCGAAGCTCTCTCTCCACGGCCAACAACGGGGGCAAGATGCTTGGTGAGATCTTGAGTACTTGGGCACGAGACACCGAGATCCCAAGGACTTGTACAACTTGAACGCACTAGGCAAGATCCAAGAGGTTGTGGATAATTTGGTGCCCCTTGGTAGGAGCATGAGACCAGTAGTTGAAAAGATCCTCAAAGGGGTGTCCTCAACTATTATTATCCAAGTCTAGGGTTTACATAAGAGGGGTGGGGCTTTATATAGGACAGCCACTTAAACAGGGGTAGTTTTGGAATAAAACTGGAAATTGGGCCAAAACTGGGGGTTACATGGGCCAGGCCCAAAAGGCCTTGACATGTCTGGCATCGAGCAGGCCGGAGACTCCGGTGTTGGGTCCGGAGACTCCGGTGTTGGGTCCGCAGACTCCGGTATGGGCCGGAGACTCCGGTCAATCTCCGGACCCGTCTCCGGAGGGGGTATCAGACTGTCCCATGCTTGGTTCCTGGGGCCGGACTGGAGGGAGGTCCGGAGACTCCGGTGTACAGGACCGAAGACTCCGGTGTGTACAGCTCCAGCAGCGTCTTCTCCTGGTCCTTCTTCCTTGGGGGCTTGGGGTGGTGATGTTGCTTCATAGCTGAGGATACACAACGTAGTTGCATGAAGTAGCAAGCCATCCAAAGGTAGACCAAAATCACATGAGGAGAGGAGCGAGTTAACCTTGGCTTCTAGAAGCTTGGCTCGGGCGCGAGTCATTGGTCCACTTGGGGGACTAGGTGTTGTAGATGGAGGTGCGTCCGTGGGACGGGCTGCATCAGCTCCCCCCCCCCTTGGGAAAGAGTCGTCCTCGACTCTTCAACCTTCTCAACTTCATCTTCTCCATGGTAGGGTGAGAGGTCCTTGAAATTGAACGTCGGGCTCACAAGATACTTGGATGTTGGGATATCGATGATGTAGGCGTTGTTGTTGATCCTCTTTAGTACTTTAATGGTCCATCACCTCTTGGCTTGAGTTTGGAGTCGCGGTCCTTGGGGAAGCGGTCTTTACTCTAGTGTATCCACACAAGGTCGCCTTCTTCGAAGATCATCTCTTTCTTGTTCTTGTTTAGCCTTGATGCTTGGCGAAGGACTTGTTGCTCGATCGTAGCTCTTGTGTCTTCATGGAGTTTCTTCATTGTTTGGGCACGCTTGACAACGTCCATATTGGCACGGTCATGAAGCGGAAGTGGAAGGATATCGAGCGCGGTGAGAGGCTCGAAGCCATAGACGATCATGAACGGGCTCCTCATGGTGATGGAGTGCTTGGCACGGTTGTAGGCGAACTCGGCGTGTGGAATACATTCCTCCCAGTCTTTAAGGTTCTTCTTTATCAACACACGTAGGAGTGTGCCAAGGCTTCGATTGACGACCTCGGTTTGTCCATCGGTTTGAGGATGCGAGGCGAACGAGAAGAGGAGCTTGATGCCGAGCTTGGCCATGAGTGTCCTCCAGAAGTAGCTCATGAATTTGACGTTGCGGTCGGAGACGATTGTTCTTGGTACACCGTGTAGCCGAATTATTTCCCTGAAAAATAAATTTGCTACATGTGAAGCATCATCGGTCTTATGGCACGGAATGAAGTGTGCCATTTTGGAAAAGTGATCCACTACCACAAATATAGAATCATGTCCATGTTTAGATCTAGGCAATCCTAACACAAAGTCCATGCGAATGCCCGACCAAGGTGCATGAGGAATAGGCAATGGCATATAAAGACCAAAGGGGTTAGACTTAGACTTAGCTTGGATACATGTGGTGCATCGTTGGACGTGGCGCTCCACGTCGAGCTTCATCTTTGGCCAAAAGTAGTGAGTGGATAGCATGTCATATGTCTTGTCACGGCCAAAGTGACCCAAAAGGCCTCCACCATGGGACTCTTGAAGAAGCAAAATTTGGAGAGACGACTTCGGAATGCAAAGCTTGTTTTGTTTGAAAAGAAAACCCTTATGCAAATAGAAATCATTAATCCCTTTGTCTATTGAACATTTTGCAAAAATTGGTCCAAAGAAAGGGTTGGACGCGTACAAAGATTTGATGTCATCAAGACCCAAGACATTTACTTCGAGTCGCGTAAGAAGGTTGCGAGACAAGGCGTTTGCTACAACATTTTCTTTGCCCTTCTTGTACTTGACAATGTAAGGAAAAGATTCCATGAACTCAACCCATTTGGCGTTC
This sequence comes from Avena sativa, assembly GCA_916181665.1. NCBI lineage: Eukaryota > Viridiplantae > Streptophyta > Magnoliopsida > Poales > Poaceae > Avena > Avena sativa. The sequence continues at coordinate 373,467,689 of OV702294.1, forward strand.
CTTTTACTCAAATTGGCTTGGCCCTTAAGATATTTCAACGACTCATGGTCGGAATGGATGATAAATTCTTTGGGCCAAAGGTAGTGTTGCCACACTTGAAGGACACGAACCAAGGCAAAAAGCTCTTTGTCATAAATGGGATAGTTAAGGCGTGCGCCATCAAGTTTCTCACTATGGTATGCAATAGGATGCCCATTTTGCATAAGGACGCCTCCAATGCCAATTCCACTAGCGTCACATTCAATCTCAAAGGTTTTTGTGAAATCCGGTAATGCAAGAAGTGGTGCTTAGGTGAGCCTCTTTTTGATCTCATCAAAAGCCTTTTGTTGTGCTTTTCCTCAAACGAACGTGACATTTTTCTTTGTCAATTCGTTGAGGGGGCAAGCAATGGTAGAAAAGTCTTTCACAAAGCGACGGTAAAAGCCAGCCAACCCATGAAAACTACGAAGTTCACTAACATTGGTAGGTATGGGCCAATCTCGTATGTCCTTAACTTTTGAGACATCAATTTCAATGCCATTAGAAGACACAACAAAACCAAGGAAAATGAGTTTGTCTTTTGCAAAGTGCACTTTGGGAGGTTAGCATAAAGCTTTTCATGACGAAGGATTTGAAGGACCTCCTTAACATGAGTAACATGCTCCTCTAGTGACTTGCTATAGACAAGGATGTCATCAAAGTAAACAACGACACTCTTCCCAATGAGAGATCTCAAAATATGGTTCATGAGGCGCATGAAGGTAGATGGGGCATTTTATAAGCCAAAAGGCATAACCAACCATTCATAGAGACCAAGCTTGGTCTTGAAGGCGGTTTTCCACTCATCACCTTCGGCCATGCGAATTTGATGGTAACCACTACGAAGATCAATTTTCGAAGATATAGTGGCTCCACATAACTCATCAAGCATGTCATCAAGAAGCGGTATAGGATGTCGATAACGCACGGTGATAGCATTGATTGGACGACAGTCCATGCATAACCGCAACGTATCATCCGTTTTTGGAACTAGAATCACGGGGACCGCGCTTGGGCTAGTGCTTACTTGGATCAAACCTTTGGAGACGAGTTGGTTGATTTGTCGTTCTATCTCCTTCGTCTCTTTCGGGTTCGTGCGATACGTGGCGCGGTTTGGGAGTGGAGCGCCGGGTATGAGGTCGATGCGATGCTCGATTCCACGAAGAGGAGGTAGTCCATGAGGAAGCTCTTCGGGAAATAAATCTTGGAATTCCTGCAAGATAGCCATCAAAGAAGGAGGAACATTTGTCAAGTCATTAGTTCCTTGCGCTAGTCCCTTGCATACAAGGACATAGTGCAAGATGGATGGGTTGTTCCGCAATTCTCTCATCTCACTTTTGGTGGCAAGAAAAACACTCTTAGTTTTTCCACTCGAGTTTGTCTTGTGGCACTCGCTCACTATAGTGTGGTTCTCTCGCTCACCACTCCTCTCACAAGGTGGTTTTGTGTATTGCGCCCTCGCTAAAGCCTTTGCATTGTCCGCAATGATTTGGCTAGGAGTCATTGGTTGCAAAACACAAGTTTTTTCAAGCCATTTGAAGGTATAAGTGTTTGAGTGACCATCATGCAACGCATGCTTGTCATATTGCCACGGACTTCCTAGCAACATATGGCAAACCGTCATGGGGACCACGTCACATTCTACCGTGTCTTTGTATGGTCCAATTGAGAACGTTACCGAGACGGTGTGCTTGATCTTGACGGACCCTTGGTCACTTAGCCATTGTATATGGTAGGGGTGCTTATGCGGATGGAGGGTGAGGTTGAGTTTCTCACACAATTCTGTGCTTGCAATATTGTGGCAACTCCCTCCATCGATGACAACTTTGATGGACTTCCCATTGATACCTGCACGAGTTTGGAAGATGTTTGATCGTTGGTCTTCATTCTCATTGACTTGATTAGTTAAGACCCTTGTGACCACAAGCGATGGACTTGCGTCATTCTCACACACAAGTAGTTCTTGGTCCTCTTCCAAATGTTTCCTTGCCATGGCTTCCTTGACCCTTGCATCAAACTCATCTTCACTCAAGTATTCTTCATCGCCGTTGTCATGGATGAACAAAACTTTCTTGTTCCCACATGCGGCCGACTTGTGTCCTTTGCCTCCACACTTGTAGCACTCACCATTGAATGGTTGTTCATCTCTTGTGTATTTGCCACTTGGGGGCGGTTTTCCTTGAGGAAGTGTTGGCTTGAAGGGAAGCTTGGTGGTATTTGATGAGCTTCCACTTGGTGTTGTCGGAGTAGTGGTTGGGGCTTGCTTGTATGTGAAGTATGTCTTTGGCTTGTTGTATTTGATGTCCTCTTGCACTTGATGCTCGGCCTTTGATTCTATGTGCACAAGCTCAACCATGTTGTTGTACTTTTGGAACTCGATGATGCGCTTGATTGGATGGTTCAAGCCATTGAGGAAACGTGCCATTGTTTGTTCATCACGCTCTTCAATGTTGGCACGGATCATGTTGAGATCCATTTTCTTGAAGTACTCTTCCACGGTCTTTGTCCCTTGACTAAGCGTTTGAAGCTTGTTAAAAAGGTCACGCGTGTAGTGCGAAGAATCAAAGCGGGATCTCATATGAGCCTTCATATCTTGCCAGGTTGAGATTGGGGGCTCTTCTTTTGATTCACGAGCGAGTTGGAACCGGTGAATGCGGATGCCATGGCCATCATCTTCTCATTGCTATAGTTGTGCATGCGGAAGATCTTGTCAACCTTGAGTTCCCACGAGAGATATTTTTCGGGTTCATTGGAACCGGGGAACTTGGGCATGGTAAATTTGAGTTGCCGAAAGTTTCTTCTTCATTGCGGTTCCGGTGTCGGCGGTTGCCATGATTTTGGCGGCCATCGTCATCATCCGAGCTCTCATGTATTACTTGGTGATGGTTGCGTTGCCCTTGCGGTTGTTGAGGTGCCGCGTTTGGTGGAGGAACTTGATTTTGATGACAAGCTTGGGGAGCTTGCTCGTGTTGTTGGCGCGGTTGAGGACGAGGAGGAGGTTGTTGGTACTCACGACGAGCATGGGGAGCTTGCTCTTGTTCTTGTCGTGGTTGATACCGAGGAGCATTGTCTTGCGCCATGTGGCGAGGAGGACGTCGAGCCACATGCGCAATGGGCTGCTCTCTTTCTTCTTGACGTGGAGGAGGCTCGTCATGATGATCATGATGTCGACGTTGACGTTCATGTCGATGATGACGCCTTGGTGGATCTTCGAGTGCTTCACGCCGACGGTGACCTTGTTCTTCCACTTTGGATGCTTCACTTGTTGTTGAAACAACATGTCGATGGCGATGGGTTTGGTGGTCCATGTGAGCTTGCTCTTGTTGAATCACAAGTGCCCTTGGGTCTGGCTGGTTCGCTTCACGTCTTGGAGGTCTTGCGGAGAGGTCACCATCATAGCTTGACGTCACGGCGTGTCGCGGAGATGGTACCGCTTGAGAAGAGCTCATGGATTGAAGGACGGGTCCATCCCGGTGCCTTGAAGCGTGACGGCGAGGTGCGCTTGATTCACTTGAGGAGTGTCATGACGATCTTGAGTGATAGGGCAAAGGTGTCCGATCTTTCGATGAGATGATGATAATCGATTTGGTGGAGTTCAGGCTTGACGATCCGACTACACGTGCGAGCACAAGCGCCAATGCAATCGCTAGGCCAATCTCCTGGAGGTTACTGATCCTGCGGGAACACGATCAGCCTGACCAACGAGGGTCTTAATTCCTACCTGAAATCGAGAACAAGTAAGAACCAATATTGCAATCAAGATATTGCGGATTAAGAGGAAAGCTTTATTCAAAAGGTGGGATCCTGAATAGGTGTGAAGTACAAGAGGCCTCTGCGACGCTCGAGCCTTGGCGAAGTTGCGACTATGGCTAACTTAATGTCTAAACAAAATCCGAGTCTAGAGGGACGGCTATGGGGAGTATTTAAGGACGAAAAGGTGGGGTTTCGGCCAGCCATGGAAGTGGTGGCCGAATCCAACCCTAGAAGTCCTTTTCCCCTCAAATACGGACTCTAAAAAGTGGCTAATTAAAATCCTGCGAAAATTACATGGGCCTGGCCCAAAGTAAAAGGTGTCGCAGCACCATATTAAGCTATGGACGAATTCGTGAAGTATTGATCTTGAATATTTCGTCCAAGCCTTCTTTCTTCATCATGGTGGCCTCAAAGTTCTAAAATCTTCATCCGTGGCCTTCTCTTGGATCATCACACGCTTGCTGCCATCTCCATGCATGGCCATGCTCCAATGCTTGTCCCTCTCATCCATGCTTGGTCCATCATTCCTAAGATTAAGAAATACATCTGATTTAGGCAGCATCATATTCTCATGTATGTGAGGAATACTTCCAAGAAACGAAAGTACCTGATAGTTAAGTTGTTTGGCACGAGATCTTGTGATGGGTCCTTGTATGTGTGTAGCTGTAGGTACAACGGTTGTATCAATAGAAGGGATGTCCACATCATGCTCCCCTTCTTGAATTGAAGTCGTCCTCAACGCAATCTCATCTTCCTCACCAAAGTAAGGCTTCAAATCTGCAATGTTAAACGTAGGACTAACCGTACCAAAGTCTGCAGGAAACTCAAGTTTATATGCATTATCATTTGTTTTCTCTAACACCTTAAAGGGACCAGCAGCACGCGGCATTAACTTAGACTTGCGTAAATCAGGAAAGCGATCCTTACGCAAATGTAACCAAACAAGATCTCCAACATCAAACACAACATGCTTTCTCCCTTTATCCCTAGCAAGTTTATACTTAGCATTCATATGTTCGATGTTATCTTTAGTAGTCTTATGCAAGTTTAATATCATTTCAGCGCGTTGTGTAGCATCCAAATTATGTTGCACCGAAGTAGGTAAAGGCAATAAATCAATAGGTGCACGAGCAACAAAACCATAGACGATCTCAAACGGGCACATCTTTGTGGTAGAATGCAGCGAACGATTATAAGCAAATTCTATATGAGGTAAACACTCTTCCCACAATTTTAAGTTCTTCTTTAAAACAGCCCGCAACATAGTAGACAAAGTTCTATTTACTACTTCCGTTTGTCCATCAGTTTGGGGATGACATGTAGTACTAAACAGCAATTTAGTCCCCAACTTAGCCCATAAACATCTCCAAAAGTGGCTAAGAAATTTAGTATCACGATCAGAAACAATAGTATTTGGCACACCATGCAAACGAACAATTTCACGAAAGAACAAATCAGCAATATGCGCAGCATCATCCGTTTTATGACAAGGAATAAAGTGTGCCATCTTAGAAAACCGATCCACAACAACAAAAATACTATCTCTCCCCTTCTGTGTTCGTGGCAATCCCAAAACAAAGTCCATAGAAATATCCTCCCAAGGAACACTAGGAACAGGAAGAGGCATATATAAAGCATGTGGATTAAGGCGAGACTTAGCTTTTTGACAAGTAGTGCAGCGTGCCACAAATCGCTCAACATCTCGACGCATACATGGCCGAAAGAAGTGTGCAGCAAGAACATCCTCCGTCTTCTTGACACCAAAGTGTCCCATCAATCCTCCTCCATGCGCCTCCTGTAACAACAAAAGACGAACAAAACTATCCGGAATGCATAGTTTGTTAACACGGAACACAAATCCATCATTGAAGGCGAACTTGTTCCATGTTCTACCATCTCTACAATTCTCCAACACATCTTTAAATTCAGCATCATGCACATATTGTTCCTTAATAGTTTCTAATCCAAATATTTTGAAGTCAAGTTGAGATAACAAAGTATAACGGCGCGACAAAGCATCAGCAATAATATTATCTTTACACTTTTTGTGTTTGATAACATAAGGAAAAGACTCAATAAATTCAACCCACTTTGCATGACGATGATTCAACTTAGCTTGACTACGAATATGCTTCAAAGATTCATGATCAGAATGTATAACAAATTCTTTAGGCCATAGATAATGTTGCCAAGTTTCTAATGTCCGAACCAATGCATATAATTCTTTATCATAAGTAGAATAGTTCAGACTAGCCCCACTCAATTTCTCACTAAAATATGCAACAGGTTTCCCTCTTGTAATAACACCCCTCCCAAACCAATTCCACTAGCATCACATTCAAGCTCAAAAGTCTTAGTAAAATCAGGAAGTTGGAGTAAGGGAGCATGTGTTAGCTTATATTTCAATATGACGAAGGCCTGTTGTTGTGCATCGCCCCAAACAAAGGGCACATCCTTCTTGGTAAGCTCATTCAGCGGCGCGGCAATTGATCCAAAGTCTTTGACAAAGCGCCTATAAAACCCAACGCGGCCAAGAAAACTCCTCAGTTGTGTGAGCATCTTGGGCTGCGGCCAATTCTCAATAGCTTCAATCTTGGCTGGATCCACTTCAATACCCTGTGATGTAACAACATAGCCAAGAAACGCAACTCGATTGGTGCAAAAGGTGCACTTCTCAAGGTTACCAAACAAACGTGCATCACGTAAAGCATTGAAAAGAGCACGTAAATGGTCCAAATGATCCTCTAAAGATTTGCTATAAATCAGAATGTCATCAAAGTAGACTACCACAAAACGTCAAATGAAAGCACGTAAAACTTCGTTCATTAATCTCATGAAAGTGCTAGGTGCATTAGTTAAACCAAACGGCATTACTAACCACTCATATAAACCGAACTTAGTTTTAAATGTTGTTTTCCATTCATCTCCTAATTTCATACGAATCTGGTGGTAACCACTACGCAAATCAACTTTAGAAAACATGGTAGAGCCACTCAATTCATCAAGCATGTCATCTAAACGTGGAATAGGATGACGATATCAAATAGTAATATTATTGATAGCTCTACAATCAGTACACATGCGCGAACAACCATCTTTCTTAGGTAACAAAATAATAGGAACAGCATAGGGGCTAAGGGACTCACGAATATGATCTCTGTCGAGTAGTTCCTGAATTTGGCGTTGTATCTCCTTTGTCTCCTCTAGATTGGTTCTATATGGCGCGCGGTTGGGCAAAGTGGCACCAGGAATTAGATCAATTTGGTGCTCAATTCCTCTAATAGGAGGTAGTCCTGGTGGCAGCTTAGCGGGAAAGACGTCCTCATATTCCTGCAAAAGGTTAGCAATAGCGGGTGGCAAAGAAGGAGGCATATCCTCAAATGAAAACAAAACCTCTTTGCAGACAATTGCATAACATTGAGTATTGTTTACATCTAGTTCAGCAATATCAATTTTATTTGCAAGCATACATGGACTCTTCAAACGAATTTCAGTAGCATGTGTAGAATCAGATTTAGTGTTCTTTGGTGGTATAAAATTTGCAGCAACAATCTGATTCTCACTTTTATTTTTCTCCTCAGTTTTAGCTCTACTAGCTCTAGCAAGATCATCTTTTAAAATCTGTTCGGGAGTCATAGGTTTTAGACCAATTTTCTTTCCATCATGCATAAGAGAATAGTGATTAGTTTTGCCATTATGAACAGATTCTCTATCAAATTGCCATGGTCTACCAAGTAACAAAGAATAAGCTTGCATAGGTACAACATCACAATCAACAAAATCAGAATATGTACCAATAGTAAAATGCACGCGTACCGTTCTTGTTACCTTGATCTTGCGAGAACTTTCAAACCATTGGATGTAATATGAATGTGGGCATTGTCTTGTTGGAAGCGCAAGATTCTCTACCATGTCAACACTGGCCAGATTATTACAACTCCCTCCATCAATGATGATCCGTATAGCTCTTTCCTTGACAACACCACGTGTTTGGAACAGGTTGTGGCGTTGATCTTGCTCAGATTTTCTCAATTGCACACTCAACACACGTTGTGTAATTAAGCTCTTGTATTGATCAGCAGCTTCAGCTCCCATTACCTCTGTCTCTTCATCAGCATCAGAATTGTCTCCATCTCGAGTAGAAATAAGGGCTAGTGTATCTTCATCAAAGTCACTCGCTGAATCGTATTGACCATCTTCCCGCACCATCATCACACGTTGTGCTGTGCACTATCTCTCAATATGACCAAAACCCCAACACTTGCGGCATTGTATATCCTTTGTCTTACCCGTGGAATCCTTAGAAGATGCACTATGAGCAGGAGCATTGGATGATGGTGGAGGAGCAGCTGGAAATCTTGTGGTGGCCTTGGATGTGGTAGTAGCTGGTGGCGAATCACGAGGAGGCGCTGATTGTCGGGATGTCCAAGTGGATGTGCGACCTGCAAAATTATTAGTCCTCCTCCATGGTGGTTGGCGATCCAGCACTTCACGTTCAGCTTTGCAAGCAAGATGAAACAAACGAGTGATAGAATTATATTCCTTATAATCTAATATGTGCTGAATGTACTTGTTTAATCCACCAAAGAAACGTGCAAGCATTTGTTCATTAGATTCAACAAGACCACACCGAACCATCCCCGTTTGCAATTCCTGATAATACTCTTCTACAGAATTTTTCCCTTGCTCTAAACGTGTCAGATTTTTTAGTAAATCACGTTGATAAGTGGGAGGAACAAAACGAACTCGCATAGCACTTTTTATAGCAGTCCAAGTACTAGGAATAGTAGTAGGATTTAAACGACAATACTCAGACCACCAAAGGGAAGCAAATTTAGTAAATTCACATGTAGCATCACTAACACGCATATTCTCAGGATATTTTAAGCATGCAAAACGTTGTTCTACTTCCATCTCCCATGTAAGATATGCATCAGGATTATATTTACCCTCAAAAGATGGAATATTTAATTAAACTTTACAACATGATCATCATCACGTACCGGTGGTCGAGCGTTGCGGTAGTAATGTCGGGGACGGCCAGCAGGTACCTGTGGAGGTTGTTCAACCTCCTCGTCAAACAGATTGTCGTCGTCGGGGTCGTAGTAGTACCCGTCGTCTGTCCCCAATGTCGCAGCAGCAGCCGCGGCGGAAGTCTGAGGTGCGTCAGCCGCAGCGGTAGCCGCCTGGGGTGCGGCGGCAGCCGAACCAGCAGTCCGACCCGTGATCGGAACGCGTCGTGCGCCATGTGTGGGTGCGGGTGCGGGTGCGGGCAATCTGTTCAAAATCTCCTTGAATCTAACGTCAAGCTTGGCGTTGAAGGATTTCTCGAGTCCATCGATCTTGTCCACGGCGTTGGTGAGCTTGGTCTCAAACTCCCCTAGGCGAGTATCCACATCTTCAGCGCGACTGACCAAGAGCGCGGAGAAGTGGGCATGTAGTTCTTCGTTCGTCATTGTGGTAGGGTTCCGCGAAGTATCTGTCATGGTTAGTCCTTAAAAAGCACAGGTATATACTACGGAAAGATGGTGGAAGTCACGCGTAATCCGTCAAGCAATATACGAAGCTCTTACAAGTTCTTACCAAACAGCAGGAAAAGGCGATGTGCAACCGCGAGGATCAGTGGGTCCAGAGATTGAGCCAAGCGATTACCAGGAGTTGAGACACTGCACGTGGAGAATATCTGTGGAGCTTTGGGAAGGCTTAGCAAAGGGGGTTAGCAATTATCAAAACAGCAATGTAAAAGTTGAAAGAATGCTCAACGACGGTACTGTGCTGGTCCTAGGCTAGACCGTACTAGAGACGCGATCCTAGATCACCAATGATGTCACGACGCGACACAACAAGCAATGTATGATGATATGGCACCCTGAAAAGTGAACCGAGAGGTGGAAAAACACTATGATGGCGAGTGTCTAGAACTGATCTATGGGGTCTAAAAATAGGTTAGCCCCAAAAAAAATTCGAAATTTTTTATTTTGCTGCGGAAAGCGCGCTGGCGCCAAAAAAATATCGCTATAACGGTCGATGGAGAAAAGTGATCCCCGGGGTCGAAAAACAGTATAGCAATTTTTTTTTGCTCTCCTTCTGGACTTACGACCGGACTCTTAGCTCGACACGGACTTTAGCTTAACACGGAAACAACAAAGAAGGAAAGTAAAAAGAAATAACTAGGAAACAATAACTCTACTCGGACTCGTACCGCGGCAGGAAAACTGATCGGATCTGTGTCGCGGTAGGAAGGCGGTGGCGGAGTATTAGGGTTTATGGTGACTAGGTATATGGCGGCGGAATATGGTGAAATAATATGGTGGCGGTGATCGGCGAGTGTGGCGGTGACTACTATGATCAGAATTCGAAACTCTAAGGGACGAGACACTAAGACCAGCAACTCGACGCGACGATGTAGACACAAATTCAACAATGCAAAAACTGAAAAGATAATGCGAGGCGTGGATTGGTTATGGGATGGATCTAAACTCTAACTGTGTTTTTGGATTTTTTGTGGGTTATAGGTAAAAACAGATCTAATCTACGAAAACAGTAAAATCTCACCGAGCAACCTGAAATATGATACCACTTGATAGGGCAAAGGTGTCCGATCTTTCGATGAGATGATGATAATCGATTTGGTGGAGTTCGGGCTTGACGATCCGACTACACGTGCGAGCATGAGCGCCAATGCAATCGCTAGGCCAATCTCCTGGAGGTTACCGATCCTGCGGGAACACGATCAGCTTGACCAACGAGGGTCTTAATTCCTACCTGAAATCGAGAACAAGTAAGAACCAATATTGCAATCAAGATATTGCGGATTAAGAGGAAAGCTTTATTGAAAAGGTGGGATCCTGAATAGGTGCGAAGTACAAGAGGCCTCTGCGACGCTCGAGCCTTGGCGAAGTTGCGACTATGGCTAACTGAATGTCTAAACAAAATCCGAGTCTAGAGGGATGGCCATGGGAGGTATTTAAGGACGAAAAGGTGGGGTTTCGGACAGCCATGGAAGTGGTGGCCGAATCCAATCCTAGAAGTCCTTTTCCCCTCAAATACGGACTCTAAAAAGTGGCTAATTAAAATCCTGCAAAAATTACATGGGCCTGGCCCAAAGTAAAAGGTGTCGCAGCACCATATTAAGCTATGGACGAATTCGTGAAGTATTGATCTTGAATATTTTGTCCAAGCCTTCTTTCTTCATCATGGTGGCCTCAAAGTTCTAAAATCTTCATCTGTGGCCTTCTCTTGGATCATCACACGCTTGCTGCCATCTCCATGCATGGCCATGCTCCAATGCTTGTCCCTCTCATCCATGCTTGGTCCATCATTCCTAAGAGTAAGAAATACATCTGATTTAGGCAGCATCATATTCTCATGTATGTGAGGAATACTTCCAAGAAGCGAAAGTACCTGATAGTTAAGTTGTTTGGCACGAGATCTTGTGATGGGTCCTTGTATGTGTGTAGCTGTAGGTACAACGGTTGTATCAATAGAAGGGATGTCCACATCATTGAGTCTCGCGATCGTGGCCTTGCTAGACCATCAATGAGGCATTGAAGCTTCTCATCCGTTGAGGCGAGGGCGCGACCAAGAGCTTCATTTTGATGACCGAGGTTGTGTTGCATGGCATGCATTTGGCCTTGGACTTCTTCGAAGCGGTTGTCGATGTTCTTAAACTCCACTCGGGCTTCGCTAAATTGTTCATCTTGGCACCGCTCAAGGGATTCACAATGGTAGTTGAATTCTCCTCGGACCTTCCAATGATCCCATCTTGTCATGTATTGTGTGTCGTCCTCCGGAGGTGGTTGTGGTTGGGACGGCTCGCCATTCATGTCCATGATGCAAAGACGACAAGGGTTGTATATGGAGAGTAAGTGTGTGTAGAGTTAGCCTTTTACCTCACCTTTGAGATTATATCAAACCAATTGCCACACAAGGGAGCGAACAGCTTGCAAAGTGAAATCGCAAAGAAGCTACAACTCTCAAAAGCTTTGGGTGAATGGTTAGGATTGTGGAAAGCCAAAGAACCAATCAAACGCAAAGGATAGTCAAAAGTGGAGAAGATCCAACAAAACTCAAGTCAAAAGGGAATGGTCAACTCAAAAGGTGACGAGAACCTACGACTACACACACGCGTGGAGAAAAATGGGGTTAGCACGACTATGAAAGTGAGCACGAAATGGCCTAACGAAGACTACGCTCGGTTGTCGTGCCAACTCAAGGAGAGACCACAACTCGTTTGCCAAAAGAGGGTAAGCAACGGATTTGTGCACTTGCCTTGGCGCGCTTCTTCCTCTCTCTTTTGCTTACAAGCTTGATACTCTCTTTGTATTGGGAGACTATGTATCTTTCTATTTTTCTTTTTCTTTTTCCTTCTTTTTTTTGGTTCTTTTTCTTTTTCTCCCTTTCTATGCTACTATGTTAACTTTTGTATTTTCCCTCACACGTGCACTTTCCCATGGCAAGTGCACAATGCTTAGACAAACACAAATGAGTTGCTCTCATAGGGTAGGTACACACAAAGGAAGATATGGCTACAAGGGTTGACACAAGTTATACCTTAGTTGTTGATGATGATCTTGTGTCGATGGAGCGGCGAAGAGTTTGGGGTTCGTGGTGTCAAAGAGCGCGGGCGATGTTGCGGAAGCTATCTGTTAGTTGGTGCACGCACACGGAACACAAACAACAAACGGACAGATTAGCCAATGCAGAAAAGAGGAAAAATTTAAAACTACCGTTCAGGGTCGGAGACTCCGGTCTGGGCCGGAGACTCCGGTGCACAGGGCCAGAGACTCCGGTGTGGAAGATCTGCTCGTGTTCTTGAGCGGAAATTCACGCCTAGAGTCCTCAAATCCGCGAAAATTTGGCCAAAATTGGGCTGGGAAACGCAGGCAAAAGCTAGACCAACACCTTAGACAAAATTTTGTCGGATCAAAACCACAAATAACACTCCAAAACGATAGATCGATCCGAAGGCAAATTGGGCTGTTTTTTGGGAAATTTTTGAATTTATGGTGGATAGAAGAAAAATTGAGGGGAAATTCATGATCAACCTTGCTCTTGATACCAATATGTTATGGGGTAACCCCTTGGGGTGGCCCTATCTTTCACGAATTCCGTGGGAATCAAGGGGAAAGCGGTGGAAGGGGGAAAGGGGATGAAATCCACGAACACACGCACACGAAGAACTCGATGAACTCACACGCACGAGAACACGATACATGCCGATAACTCACGCCGGTGGCAACCGGTCCAACATAATCCCTAGGATCGGTGTTGGGCGAAGCTCTCTCTCCACGGCCAACAACGGGGGCAAGATGCTTGGTGAGATCTTGACTACTTGGGTACGAGACACCGAGATCCCAAGGACTTGTACAACTTGAACGCACTAGGCAAGATCCAAGAGGTTGTGGATAATTTGGTGCCCCTTGGTAGGAGCATGAGACCAATAGTTGAAAAGATCCTCAAAGGGGTGTCCTCAACTATTATTATCCAAGTCTAGGGTTTACATAAGAGGGGTGGGGCTTTATATAGGCCAGACACTTAAATAGGGGTAGTTTTGGAATAAAACTAGAAGTTGGGGCGAAACTGGGGGTTACATGGGCCAGGCCCAAAAGGCCTTGACATGCCTGGCATCGAGCAGGACGGAGACTCCGGTGTTGGGTCCGGAGACTCCGGTCTGGGCCGGAGACTCTGGTCAATCTCCGGACCCGTCTCCGGAGGGGGTATCAGACTGTCCCGGGCTTGGTTCCTGGGGCCAGACCGGAGGGAGTTCCGGAGACTCCGGTGTACACCGGAGACTCCGGTGTGCAGAGCTCCAGCAGCGTCTTCTCCTGGTCCTTCTTCCTTGGGGCTTGGGGTGGTGTTGTTGCTTCATAGCTGAGGATACACAACGTAGTTGCATGAAGTAGCAAGCCATCCAAAGGTAGACCAAAATCACATGAGGAGAGGAGCGAGTTAACCTTGGCTTGTAGAAGCTTGGCTCGGGCACGAGTCATTGGTCCACTTGGGGGACTAGGTGTTGTAGATGGAGGTGCGTCCGTGGGACAGGCTGCATCATCCTTAATAGAATCAACAACAATGCGTACTTCATCGACATACCAACCTCCAAGTACCTAGTGAGCAATACGTTCAATGTCAAGGACCTATCACCTTACCATGGAGAAAATCAAGATTTCATCCATGAAGAGTCGAGGACGACTCTTTCCCAAGGGGGGAGCTGATGCAGCCCGTCCTACGGACGCCCCTCCATCTACACCACCTAATCCCCCAAGTGGACCAATGATCGCGCCCAAGCCAAGCTCCTACAAGCTAAGGTTAACTCGCTCCTTTCCTCGTGTGACTTTGATATGCCTTTGGATGGCTTGCTACTTCATGCAACTACACTATGTATCCTCAGCTATGAAGCACATGTACCTCGCCAAGCCACCAAGGAAGAAGAACCAGGAGAATCTGCTGATGGAGCTCACCACACCGGAGTCTCCAGTCTACACCGGAGTCTTCGGCCTACATCGGAGTCTCTGGACCGACCGCCGGTCTGACCCTAGGAACCGACCCGGGGGTAGTCTGTATGCCCCTCCGGAGATGGGTCCAGAGATTGACCGGAGTCTCCAGACCCTACACCTCCGGCCTGCACGACAACTGGCATGTTAAGGCCTTTTGGGCCTGGCCCATGTAACCCCTAGATTCGCCCCATCTTCCAGTTTTATCCCCAAATTACCCCTGTTTATGTGGCTGGCCTATATATATCCCCACCCCTCTATTGTAAACCGTAGACTTGGATAATTGTAATTGAAGACACCCCTAGAGGATCTATCAATTGCTAGTCTCATGCTCCTTGACAAGGAGAAGCTATTATCCCCCTCCTCTTGGATTTTGCCTCGTGCGTTCAAGTTGTACAAGTCCTTGGATTTCGGTGTTCGTCTCCAAGTAGTCATGATCTCATCAAGCCTCTCACCCCGGTTGTTAGCCGTGGGAGAGTGTCTTGCCCAACGCCGATCCTAGGGATCATGTTGGACCGGTTGCCACCGGCGTGAGCTATCGGCTTGTATCATGATGCAGCCCGACCTACGGTCGTTACTACATGAAGGTCTCCAACTTACGCCAAGTCGTCATGGACTCCAAAGGTGAATTCGTACCTCTATGCGAGCCCACTTCCTATCCTATGGAATGGTACGCTACTTCATACTCCGTCACATATGCATGATAGGTTCACACCGACCAGTACGGAGGCAAGGGAGGAAGCCCGGAACATCAAGCCCGAGAAGACAGAGGCTTGGAAGAGGAGGCGGAAGAAGACTGATCAAATGCTCTCTGTCTCCAGCGGTACTACCGGATCAGGCGGCCGGTACTACCGGACAGCGGTACTACCGCCCCCTACTACCGCTCCCTATAGACGACGCCAACAGACGTCCCAGGACCACAAGCGGTACTACCGGTCCCGGAGCGGCACTACCAGTTGCGACCGGTACTACCGGTCCTAAGTCTGGTACTACCGGTCATGTGTGCCTGCGCGCACCTGTTGGGCCTTCGGCCCATGTACCCCTCTAGCTCGTCCAAACCCTAGTTTTATCCCTAAACTACCCCTGTTTATGTGGCTGGCCTATAAATAGAGCCCCCACCCCACATGTATCCCTTAGGCATAGATGATAGACTGAAGACAACCCCCATTGTGGAATCTCTAGTTTTGCCTCATCCCCTTTACCAAGGGGACCGACTATCGTCACCAACCTCGATTGGACTTTGCATCACGCATCCATCGTTGAGCAAAGCCTTGGAGTTCATTGTCTCGTCTCCAAGTTGTCAAGACCCTCCCCATGGTGTTCTTCCCTCTCCGATGTGGATTTGAGGGAGCACGTTGACCGATCTTTCCTTGCAAGGATTCTATCGGACCGGTGGCCGCCGTTCGGGAGCAATCGGCCTTGTATCGTGTGAGTTTTGCGTGTGTTCATCGTGTTCTTCGCGAGGTGTGTGTTCGCTTCCGCTACCTTCTCCCTTTCCCCTCGCTTTCCCATCGATTTGACCATGAGATCCGTGAAGATCGGGCCACCCAAGAGGTTAACCCCTCCATCATCTGGTATCAGCAGCTTTTGGTTGCCACGGATTTCTCATCGATTTGGTCTTTTCCCCATAAATTCGAAAATTCCACAAAAAATAGCCCCAATTCGTGTTTTGGATCGATCTATGATTTGAGTGTGTTTTGGTAGGTTTTGATCCATGGATTACTTGCAAAACTTGTTGATCTACCTTCCTTTGTGTTCCCATAGCCTAATTCTGTGATTTCCCCCGTTGATTTGGTGTTTTTCTTGAAGATTTTCCGCCCAAATCGCCCCAAAATCACGAAAACGCGTCAGATCTGGGCGTCCCTGGACCAAGCGGTACTACCGCTCAAAATATCCGGTACTACCGCTCACTGGTACTACCGCTCCCAAAAAACAGATTCCCAGATTTTAGCCGCTCACCGTTTTGAGCATAACTTTTGCATTCGAACTCGGATTTTGGTGTTATTTAGCTCGTTTAGAAGAGGAGAAGGAGCTCTACATCATCATCCACGTTGTTCATGCTATCTACTCCATCCAAATTCCGTGAGAAAGGCGGAATCCAACAATAAAGGGTGAAGATCATCGACGAAAGGTATAAACATTCCGCGACTTCTCCCCACTTGCATTCCTTTGTGAACCCCACTATCCTTGCGAGAAACAAACACCTATTGAGACTAGTTCCTCTTATGATTGCTTGGGCTATGCACATTTGATACCTTATAGAATTCCGAGCAAACATTGTGAGCGCTATCTCATATAGTTATCTTGTATAGTTGTTGGCACAAGGAAGAGGCAAGTGAAAAAGAAAAAGAAAGAAAGAAAAAGAAAAATAAAAAAAATATAGAAAAAGAAAAAGAAAAAGAAAAAGAAAGAGATATACATGTGCCTCATAGAATAGGACGCGCAAGCTCGATGAACATCATCTAGGTGGTACTTATTGTGCATATCTTGTAGCCCACCAATCTTGTGCAATCGAACTAGCGTCTCTCCTTGTACTTGTGTGACACGAGCTTATAGTCTTCGCTAGGTAATCATTTGGTTCTTAGCTCACTTTCTCCGTCACACAAGTCCCATTTATCCCACCGTGTGTGTTTCCTTGTACATATTTCCTATCTTGTGGATTGACTTGTTTTGCTTTGTGATCATTGTGGTTCTTTACTTGCCAATACAACATCTTGATTTCGGATTGGTTCTTGACATGCCATTTTCCATACCTATCCACCATAGGCCTTGTGTGTGTGTGTTTTTTGGTTCGTAGTTGGTTTTGGTGTTCCGCGTGAACTTCACTTTGCTTGGTTTATTGCTCTCAAGTGTGGCCACTTGCACGATACGATCTTCCAAAGTAAAGTAAGGTTTGACGTTGTATCCCTAACTCCCACTACCACTTCCATATACACCGCTTGGTCTTGTGCATCATGTCTAGGAACTCCGGAACCGAGGATGATATCTATGAAGAATCCATGATGAGCCACCATGACTACGACTCCACAAGTATAGAGGACATGACGGAGCACAACACCGACAATGGCTCCGCATTCTTTGAGGACCCGGAGCACTACACCTACGACGACTCCACATGCATGGAAAATATGGAGCTCTACGTCGACAATGGCTCCTCATGCATGGAGACTATGGAGCACTACAACGACAATGGCTCCACATGCTTGGGTGACATGGAGTGCTACAACAACAACGACTCCCCAAGCATGGGCGACTTCAAGAACGACAACGCCAAGATCCTCACGTCGCACCGACCAAGACGGAGCCTCTAACTCGAGTGCGCCAAGGTCCATCATCAAATGGACAAGTTCCAAATCGACCTCCACAACTTCAAGAAGGACATGGACAACGACTTCGACAAAAACATGAGGATGGTCGCCAAGACTAATGATGCTTTGCGCTCATTAGAAAAACTCACCAAGAAGAGTGCCAAGGACAAGGGTCATCGTCGCGAGCGTCATGTGGATGACCAAGTGCGCCACCTACACCAACCATCGGCAAGGCACGCCAATGACCTCCGTCGACACCATCACAAGGCACCTTCAACTACTTGTGCCACCACCAAAATGGCACCAAGAGCAAGCCTTCGTCCACGCCATTTGTAACTACCTCGGTGAATTACGCTCTTAGTTACAAGCCTGGATGAGCGGAAATGGTTAAAATAGTACGGTGGGGCCCAAATGCCACTTACAGGTAGACCTTTCGGCCGTCCTAACCATTTCCAAAACATCGGGACAAGAACGAGCGGCGTAATCGGCAGGCGAAGGGATCAACTACATACACAAATGAGTATGTATGCAAGCCACCATACAACAGTCCTTAGAGCCATTCCATCTAAAATAAATAGAAATATTGCAACGCCATACGGCAAGATCCAAATATCCTAGATAGATATAATAGTTTAGGATATCTCCTCATACATCAAACATCAGAGTATCAGGCGGAAGCGGAAAACAAGATCCGAGTATGGATAAGAAGCAAATCGGCATAAGATGCCCCATAAATAAACACATCCCGCCCACAGATCTCACGGATCCCCGTTCCCGGAATCTCTACACCGAGTGATCGTTGCCCACATCGTTCGTCTCCTCCACCCAGTAACCATCTTGCTCGTTTACCTGTTCATCTGAATCAAACAATTTATCGTGTGAGACCCTAGGGGTACTCAGCAAGACTTTATGCCTCTAAAGGGGACACAACCTGGGGTGACGCAATTGCAACAAAAGATAACACCTAACAATTCTATAGATACTCGCTCACCATCCGCCTAACCAAAGATAGACGGATGTCCGTGAATTAATAACAACAGTTATAACAGTAATATTAACAGATCCATCCTCCTCCTCGCTTACCAACGAGGAAGCGGACGAACAGCCCCCCATCTGTTGGCAGTTTTATTATCCATTCCATGAGTGTTACACTATTTACTAGTCAGGTACTTAGTCAAATTAAAAACGGTACTTTAGTTATACTTGTCTATGATCGAGAAACTGTGCTCCAAGTCGTCCATAACCGCGGACACGGCTTTCAGAAAGATTTACCCTGCAGGGGTGCACAAATAGCAACACACACTCGATCAACCTCGGAAAAACCAAATCAAAATCCAACGAGGCATTCACGACAAAGCGATCACAGGATTCAGAAATATTTCAGGGGGCCACCCTACTAAGCTACCCGCAACGAAGTTGGCCGGCTCCGAAACGGACCCAGGGTTTGTGTGGACGGCGATAAACGACTGGGAACCCGAAAATGTGACTGGGCTTATCGATACAGCGAAAACGTGTCACGGTCCTAAACAGTACAGGTGCTCCACGCACAATATTAAATAAAGCAGTAAAGCATGGCATAAGTACAGGATAGTAATAAAGCCCCAAACTACTTTGTGGCCCAAGAAATAAGAATGAATCAAGCTCTGGCTCAGGGGGGTTCATAAGCCTCCCGGATGTGGATAGCGCGAATATTCAAGGAACAGGAATCAAGTACTCGGGGTCCTACGGGACACAAGTGAGCATGAAGAACCAAATAGCAGATATTGCCCACCGGTGCCACTGTCATTAGTTATCCCATTACTACTCAGGTTAAGTTGTTTAGGTACCTCGTTATCCATCAGACACTCACATACCCTACACATGCTGTTCTACGACCTGCATGGCTCAAACAACTCCTGTAGTAATGGCTCATGGGATGGAGGACAAGCTTCGGTGGGGTTTAAAAGTAAAGGCTATGCAGTACTTGGGATTCATTTTAATGCAATCGCGACTCAATGATGCAAGAATAAGATAGAGGCAATAGGTACTATATGTATGCAAGCATGTGGTAGTGCTTGCCTGGCAGCTCAGTTGAAGCGAGGGACGGATCTGGGTAGTGCTCCTGGGTTTCTTGATATATCCCCTGCTCAGCGTCTATTCGAAGAAGAACCAAACAAACAAGGGCCAACATAAATAGAGTGCACAAGCATATGAATTAAAATGCGACAAGCAAACAATCATGCCATGATGAATGATGCACAAATTGCATGGCAATAATGTAGCATGGCATGGGGGAGGTGTGGAAAACAAGAATAAAGCATTTTATGGAGTTTTAGTCACCTTTTCTCCTCAATTAAGTTGCTGTATACTTTATATTTATATGATGCATGCTGCAATTCAGAACATGGAATGCATAGAAAGAACGGCCTCGTCGCGCTGATCGATTTAGACATATTATTTGTCAAATTTGGAGTTATAAAACTAAAGTTATTAATTAATTAAGGAAAAGGGCATTTTATTGTAATTTTAATTATCTCGAAAATTTTAAGTGCTCAAATAATATTTTTAATGGCATATTTGAATTCCTCACATTTTTCTGATTTCAAAACATATATCACATGTTTAATTTGGAATAATATTTTAAAAGTTATTTAAAAACAGATTTGAATTTGAATTTAAAACATTTCCTGGAAAATTTAAAACAAAACAGAAATCCAGAAAACTTTTGTCACCCGGCCCAGTGCTAGCCAGAGCCACCGACAAGTGGGCCAATTGCTGACTGGGCGACACTGCGCGCAGAGAGACTGTTCTCACCGCGGCTATTTCTAGCCACTGCGACTAACGGGTGGGCCAGCGACTGGAGGCCTACGTGACAGCGGCGGAACGCGCGGAGACTGACAGGTGGGCCAGAGCGGGAGCGCGGGTTACGGTCTATAAAAATTGCGGGGCGTTTTTGTAAAGTGACATAGAGACTGAATGGTGGGGCTCGGTGTACCGCGGGTTGAGGCGAAAATAAAAAGGAGGGGCTATCTGCAAACGGCCACCGGCCCGTACTGTTCTTCGTCTCCGCGGTTTGACGAGAAAACGGCGCGCGGCGCGGGGCGGGGGATCGAACCCAGGTCGCGGGCATGCGCGCTGAGGGGGCTGACCAGCGCGGCGGATCAAGGGGAGTTGACAGGAGGGTGGTTGGGGCCTAGGTAAGGCTCTGTGCGGCGCAGGAACCTTTGCAGGCAACAGCGAGCGGCGGCACATAGAAGTCGTTCGACGAAAAGAGCGGCGGCGCTAGATGATGACGGCGAAGCGGAGGATGTCAGGGCGGTCGAGGGGCTCACAGCGGGTTGATTGGTGTGGTCAGATCAGGGAGCGGCGCAGAGGATCGTCGGGGAGGCTGGCGGCCGGCGATTAGGGTTTCGCCGCGGACAGCGTCGGCGTGCAGCGGGTACAGGCCTCCTCCTCCTCGCTGCTGTGTACGGGGGCGACGCAGGGGCCTCACGGTCTTCCTCGACAACCAGAGCACCGCGCCCACCGCCTGTTTCGAGGAGTTGGTGATCGGCACCGACGGTGGCCAGCGAGGAAGAAGAAGGTGGTAGGGGAAGACAGGGAGGAAAGGGGAGCGGCGCAGCGGCCTGGGGCGGATCTGGGGACGCAACAGGCGAGAGAGAGGGAGTAGATAGGGACGAGAGGGAGGGGTAGATGGCGTGGGGGCTCGGGGTGGGAAAGGTGGTCGGGTGGCCACCTTTTCCTTCCTCTCCACCCTCACGTGTTTGACCGGCTCGGGCAGGGGGGTGCAGGGGCTGCAGGGTGGGGTCAGGGTGAGGCCAAGGTGGCTGGCTCGGGTGTGGGGGCGGCCTGGCAGGGATAGAGAGAGAGAGGGGGGTGTGGCATGGAGCTAGGGTTGGAGGGAGGGGGTAGATAGCTAGGTTAGGGGGGACGGCTTCGGCCGAGGGTT